>CAWUFW010002253.1:0-1200000 GCA_963921515.1 Calotriton arnoldi | reverse complement strand
ACCACACAAACCTGGTGATTAGAATCATTCCAGGGGCAGTGGGTTTCACGTATTTGACCTTTAACGAAGGTGACACAGTACAGATTGCATACAAGTCACATCTTTACACCTCTGCGGAAATGCGCTTTTCCTCTGTGGAAAAAGTTTTGACGGCAGTGCAGATGGCGATTCTAAAGGAACGCGCACTGGCACAGGGAAAACGCATTTTGGTGGTAACACCCTATCCTGCCCTAGAGGCAGTGACGAAAGCAAGTGTTCCAAACTCTAAAGCTTTGCACCCCCGTTGGATACAATGGGCAACATCTTTGACATCTCCGGATGTCACTTTTATCTTTGATTCTTCTCTACAGACTCAGGAGTTTTTGCAGTATGAATTCGTTCATCCTCCTCCTCTGTCTTTGCTACCGCTTGAGGATTACGAGTGTATTATCTATACCGATGGTTCGGCTCAGCCGGCCACGGGTTCCAAGCATGCTTATTCAGCAGCATGTGCTATTGTTGCAGGTTCTTTTGTGAACGGAAAGTTCAAATCAACTGTAGTGCACAATTGGCCGAGCTGCGTGCATTGGTGCTAGCACTTGAGTTTACCAATCCAGATGTGACTACTCTTATTGTATGTGATTCATACTACTGTGTTCAGACTTATAATGACAATCTATTCTTTTGGTCACAAAATGACTATAGAGATGCAAAAGGCAGCACAATCAAGCATAAAACGCTTTGGGTTCGAGTGGCAGATTTACAACAACGTCTGCCCCTCACACAGGTTGTACACACTCTTGGCCACCAGCGTGTGGGCGCACATGCTGTAGGTAACGGCTTGGCAGATGAAGCTTCCAAATCCGCAGTAGCCACGTGTTCAGTCGCAGCAGTTACCAGATCCATGTCTAAAATAGACACTGATATTCTAGCAGCTATTGCTGCAACAAAAGAGGGTGCTAATTACCCTAGGGGTTTCCCTTCTAAATACTTTTATCAATTAGGTCCCGAACAGGCTCCTTATGTTACAATACCGGACGTTGGTGATCGGCTGATTCCCAACGCGGACTGCAGACTTTCCTTGATTACGGCAGCGCACGAAGGCATGGCGTCAGCTCATGCTGGAGTGTCTGCTACGGTTTCCATCTTGCAGCAGCGTTACTGGTGGCGTGGATTATATAAACAAACCCGTACTTATGTGCTTTCCTGTGACGTTTGTCAGCAGATTAAGCCTTCTACGGTTACACGGCCACCACAGAAACCGCTCTGCATTGCAAACAGACCTTTTGGGTGTGTTTACCTGGATCACTGCGGTCCCTTTTCCTCTGACACTGTATATAAGTACATTTTAGTAGCAGTGGACTCGTGCACACGGTTCCTCTGGGTCTGGCCACAACGGAGTGCTGACGCTCGAAATGTCATCAGGGATTTGCGTGTCTTTGTGGGAATTTTCGCATGTGGCACCTTCCATTCTGACCAAGGTCCATCGTTCGCCTCTAAGGCTTACAAGGACGCTATGGGTTCACTGGGGGTGCGGGTGAAATTTTCGTCTCCATATAGACCCGAGGGTAATTCAATTGTGGAGCGAATGAACCGTGATTTAAAGCAATCCTTGACAGCTAGAGTCTCAGGTACTGGCAGGAACTGACTGGCCCACTTGTATACCGTACAACGTGCACTTAATAATCTCCCTAGAAGACCTCTGGGTGGGCGGACCCCATACGAAATGCTCTTTGGCATAAGAATGTTTGTGCCTGACCTTGATGGTCTAGACATGGCGGCGCAATCCGCCATCTTTGATGTAGAAAATCATTCTACTATGTTACAGGACTTACAAGAAGCCCGAGACAAACTTGCAATTGCACAGACACCTTCGGCCACAGACGCTGCGCTGCAGATTCCGGTTGCCGGCTGGCTTCCGAAGATTGGAGAACTGGTTCGAGAGAAGGTGGAGAACAAAAAAGAATTCGGACCCTCTTATCGTGCACCAGTTCCGGTCCTTGGCTTGAAGGGAACTCGTACAGTCATCTTACCACCGCTTTCTGGTCGCAAGGAGAACAGATACATCTCAATAGAAAATGTCAAGCTACAACATCTGGCCGATCCTGAATAGTGTTACACCAGCGGTCTCTTGTCCTGTCATTTGCCGGACGAATGTTCTTGGCCCTTCTGCCCCAACGGTCACTGATGTTGCTTTTGAGATGGTAGATTTGCCTGATCCCCTGCAAGACTGCTCAGTTTCCCCCTGCAATGAGGAGACCGAGTATACTTACCCCGACACCGAGTCCGTGGCTCATTTGCCAACAACGCCACTAAGCCCAACACGTTATTCTTTTGACTCAGATTCTTCTTCATCACTTGTCCCCTCCAAATTCAGTATTTTTGTATCATGGTTTAGAGACAATTTTTTGATCCCCCCATGGACATACATCTGGTTGGTACTTTTTTTGATTTTTTTGTTCATGTCCATTGGCTTTGTCACCGTATTTTTTCTGCTCATCAATGGACACTATTTGCCAGAACGCTCTGCTGTGAACTATGTCGCTGGAACTTTGGCTCCGCATTCTTCCTCTCACATCATGAAGCGTGACCACACATTTGTGAACATTTCAGCTTTCCCAGTGGCTGATGGCATCGTATGGGATGCTGTAGATTTCCAAATTCATGGACCAACCGAAATTATTAATGTACCAAATGTCCTTCGTGTTTCAATGGGTGATATTGTAAAAAGTAATATTCATTCTGACGATTGGGATTTGCATGCCGTTGAATCGTTATTTACTGATTTGAAATATTATGCTGCTTTTAATGCCGAAGATTTGTACATGAATTCTGCAAATTATGCCGAATTATATTGTTACCAACATTGGGGCAACCATTTTCTCCACAAGCCAAGTACCCTTCGGGGTCCTTCTAATTACACCCAGTGGGAACATTGTCCTACCCCTTTGCCAGGTAGCTCCCAGACTCTTCGAAATAAGTTTACTTATTTTACAGATTATAATAGATCTAATCCTGGTTCCTATTATTTTAAGTTGAACTCTTCATCTACTAAGAAAATCATGTTGACCCACACCAAATTGCTGTATTCAGGTTCCTTTTTGAACGCTTTAGCTGTGGGTGGATATGAATATTGGAGGGACACCATTGACTTGAAATCTATTTGGGGTTCCAAAGCATGGCAGGTGCAGGGCATAGAAGCCTTGCACCGTGCTTGTCTCATCCCGACCCAAATTCTGTTTTTAAACCGCACCATATTTCAAACAACATGTTGGGGTTTGGCTACATCCAAACAGTTAAATGCCCCGTCCATTCCTGTATTGTCTTCCACTCCCAATGAAAGCTTGTGCTTTAACATGTCCCTTACAGATTTGCAGGTATTATTTCAGAATAATTCGTTTAATGTTTCTGAGATTGTTCAATCACCCTGGTTGTCGTGGCCCATAGCCTCTGATGCCTGTCAAATGCGTTTTCATGACAAGGATCCTGGTTACAAACAGGATAGGCCGGACCCCAGGTTTTTAGACTCTCATACTGTTACTACATATTCTGTTGGTAAGTTGTGTAAGCAGTGGTTGCAGCACTCTTCGTTAGATTCTGTTAAACACCATTTATCACTCATATCAGGCCATATTGATATGTCCGACTTTGTTCTAGGGCCTCGTGGCCCTCGACCTATGAGATTCATTTATGAAACCTATAATGAACTCTGGAAGCTTTCGCAGATTGAAGCTGCTTCCCGTCTTCGGGAAATAGACCAAGCAAATTTAGAAAAGGTGCTTGCTGTTGTTGACAATAGTATTAACACCCTGTCTTCCCGCATTTACACATTAGAGAATATTATTTCCTCTGTTGTTGATATTGTGCAAGATGATGTTTCTGTGTTATATCATGGTCAAAATCAATTGCGTTCAGTAATGCAGTTTGCATGGACTTTGCAAACGCTTAAAATGGGGAAGGTTCCTTGGCATTTTTTGAACACGTCTGCCTTATTTATGCCTTTTAATTTAACTGAAAAACAACAGTTCATGTCCATGAAAGATGCAGCATACACTCTGTTACATATTGAAAAGATAGAGCCTTTACCGTTCTATGTGGCGGAGTTAGATTCTGCTGTGTGGCTAGTACACGGGGTTATCGCTTTACCTTTTCCGTTGTTTGAATTCAGTTCGTGCATGAAACATTATCCTGTTGGCCGCTTTCAGCCTTTAGGCAGTGCTTTCCTGCATGAACTTTGGTCTCTACCTTTCGTTTATAAATGCCTTAAGGACGGGAGGGAGGTTTTTCTCACGGGGAGTTGTGTGATTCGACCGTGGGTCATTCTCTTGTTTGTAAACACATTACATTGCACGGAGATTGTAACGTTTCGGCTCCGAATCTTGCTTGTGTTTTGAAAGGCATTCCTGCTCCTGCTATTTCTCCTACTTTCACTGTGCTTGCAAATGGTAGCTATCTTCTTCTGAATAATCAGGACTGCTGTGGCATGCTGGCCGGCATACCCTATATTGTAACAGTTTCTCACAGGGTTGTCTGCTGCAAAAATGTGCTTTTTCCTCCCCCGCACGGAATCGTAGATAGTTCCATTTGGCCTTCCATTCCGACTTTGAAAGCAGATTTCAATAAATTGAGCAGAATAAAGGCGCTATTATTGAATCAGGAGGTTATGCTCACATCCGCCCGGGAGACGTACATGCTCCAGGTGGCGAGTACCCACAGTGAAATTCAGGCACTTCTTAACACAAACCTCCCACAACATTTCGGAGAATTAATTCACCGTGTTTTTAATGCTTCACGCACCGAAGGCCTTGTGCACTTTTTTAAAGTTGTGGGCTCTGGCCTTGTAACCTCTTTTCAAACTATCTTTGGTGTAATACCCGCTTTTATTCATTCCATTTTTTCCAGCGTCTTTGGTGGTTTTCCATTGATCATCGCCTTAGCGGCTGGTGTTTTGCTTTTGGTCTGTGTGCTACGCAATGGCTGCACTTCCTGGGGCCCTCCTCGACCACGGTCGACTCCTGACGCTCCGTGAGCGCATCCTCGAAGCCTTCGGCGTCCTGCCCTTGGCGACTCTTGGTGTGTCATATAGACTTTCTTTTCGCTTTGCGTATTTCACTTGCGTGCAACCTGTGATGTCTTGCATCCGCTGTCCTTTCTCATGGACCTTGGATTACTGCCTCTCCAATAAGTCTCTGTCTCGCCCGGTTTTTGTCCAGTTGGTGGGTCCCTTAGAGGCCCACAAGCATGACTGTTCCGGTCCTGGCTATATGGCGCGTGCGGCTGTACTTGGGATTTTGGCACAATGGGATGTCTGGGCGGCTGCTCAGACTCTCCTACAACGTAGTTATATTGAGCATCTCGCAAATTGTCCCACATTGTTTTTCGCTGCTCCCTCTTACGAGGAACATGAATGCAGTTTTGATTTGCTGAACTGGATGGCATCGCTTTTTTCTGACGACTCCAACGATGTCCTATTGGAAGGTGTGGCGTTTTTCTGCACTTACACTTTTTTGGATTAGGGGGTCTCCGCTTTCGGAGTCCTCGCTCCCTGGGCCTTTCTGGCTCTGTTTTATTTTTTTATTCCTGGACTTTTGTTTACACCACTTCAGTCACGGACGTTGCAATTCTGCTCTATCTATTGGAACTGTGTCATTGTCCTATGTCCTCACCGATGGACTGACCAGGGGAGGGTGTCGTGTGGTTTGTGGACTCGTGTGATTTGCATTACTAAGTTAGCTTAGGCCTGGCTGCCATGATGCCTCTTTGCGCACGTTACTTTGTGCCCCCCAGCCTCTGCTATTTTGGGACTATCTGCCTTTCACATTCTTCCTTGTTGCTTTTGAGTTGCGTCTGAACATTGTGTACAAGGTCGGAAAACAATGTGCCTTGTTCTTGCTGATCTGGTCAGCCCCTCGTAATTAGACATAACACTGAATGCCACTGCACTGAAGGAATTCGGGTGCCTTTAATATTGTGATTTTCACTGTTGGGGACACTTCGGAGAAAAACCTTTCCAGAGAGAAGAGCTGTGCTTGTCTGATGATGTAAACCATTGCATCTAGCTATTGAGGTATGGGGTCTGCCAGCCAAAGCCCAGAGGTCTTCTGTTTTTATAATAAATTAGATACTAGCACGGGGAGGGTGGTGTACTCATTTAGCTATATATATTGACAGCTTTATGAAATGCTTTCCCCGTTTATATTCTATGGAATTGTAACTATGCTTATTGTTTTATTCTTATGCATTATGCTGATAGTACTGACACGTGTACTGTACCTTAGAGCACGTTAGTTAAAATAAACATTTTAAACTATACAGTGTCTCTTATTACGCACGTTGTGGACAGGTATGAGTGAGGAGTTTCCCATAATCTGGTCAAGAAGTAAGAATTAAAATCTCTCCAAATGTGAAGAAAGCCTTGCAGGTAAAGTGTTGTGCATAAAGTAGCCATCTATAGGCGCCTGAGTGGCAAATGCCTGTAAAACGTATACAAGGATGAATGAACAATTCCTGCAGTTCTCGTATGATTTTTATTATTCTCAATGACTGCCACTAAATCCCTGTACTATTCTGTACTGGGTAATTATTTTATTTCCCAGATCTCAGTCTCTGTTCATAATGGTTTGATCTACATTCTGGCGGTGCATATGTCCACTTTCTTCTCTAATTTAAGCATTGACTCAACCCATTTGTCTAGATTGGTGTCTGTCCTATGTCTGTCCTTTTTTGAAGCAACTCCATAAATTGTAGCCTCTACAATTTGGGACCCTCTCCTGGAAGAGAAAAAACGTTCTGTGCTAGTCTATTTCTTTTGAGACATTCTACCAGTCTCTCTCGTCTTGCTACATCAGGCTTGCATTGGGCTCCTTCCCTCCCCTTTATGCAACATGATAGCATGCACCTCTCTCCCTCGTTTTTTTCTACTTTTTGGGGAATATTCTCATTCACTCTGTCCCAAAATCACCATAGACTGCAACCTTGTGGTGCAGAGTACTCAGTACTATCATTCTCTCAAACGTCTGCAAACGTGGCCTTCCAGGCACACCCGCAGTCATGCTACCAGCTGCTTGACCTGATGTGGGGATTGGCTGTGGAGCCAGTGCTACCTGCAGGTGTGGGCTTTCCCAGTGCATGGGGGGAATCAAGAGTCAATTTCCTGGCCACCCAGGAAGGAGCAACTCCAAGTGATATTGTTGGCTCCTTTTTATCCTCATTACTGTCAGCTTCACATTTCTGGTCAAGCAGAAGGGCCTTTTACTCTTAGAGCCAACCCCACACCAGAGTCATCATTATTGGCAAAAAACACTTGCAATTGTTGAAGGTTGCTCAGAACTCTATTAGAGGCCTATTCACAAACTGAATTTTGTAGTACATGAAGTAGCGCTACAAAATGTAATTCACAAACCCAGCTGTGGAGACCTCCGCCTCCCCTGTCTTTTCTATACCGAAGATCTCCGCCACGAGTTATGAACTCTCAGATCTACTCACCACCTCCACCAGCTGATATACCAATGCCACCCACTTCGGTGACTTCAACCTCCCAGACAACAGAAGCCCAAAAAAGAACAAGGGACACCCTATTCAGCCTCATTAACACACTCAACATGGTACAGCATGAAACACACCAAACACACTCCAAAGTCCACATCCTCAACCTTGTCTTCTCAACATCACCATCAATCCAATGCACACCACGCATACCCTTGGACTGAAACAACCACTTTACCAACCCTATTGCCCTGCTCAGGGTCCAACCAAAAAACCAAGATCAACTTAAAAGTGAAGACTAAATCTTCAGATCCTTCAAAGACTTCTCTAAAGACAACCTAATGCTTGAACTCATCTCTCACCCTATCGACCCAATGTCTGATACCAAAACCCTTCTAAACAACTGCAACACTGTTTTGAAAAATGATGTGAATATTCACCCTCTAATTTAAAAACACAAGTACAAGCCGAAACCTTTCAGCCCCCTCGTACGCTAAAGCCCTTGTTGACAAACAATCCATCTACAGACAGGAAAGAAAATGGAACAAAAACAGAACTTTAGATGACCTCATGACCCTCCACGCAATACACAGACAACTCACCAAATCAGCCAAAGCAAAGTACTATACTAACACAATCAATGAAGCCACCAAAATTATCAGAATAATCAGGCACTGCATCAACCCCTTGCCGAACCCATAGATTGCACGCGCCATAGAAAAGTGTAATACCATCATCCGCTTCTTCCGTGAAAAAAATACAGACAATCTGACCGCACAAAGACAACACCAAGCCTGCCTCATCTCTTACACCCACCCCTTCCTACAGAATCTGGTTCTAGGCACACCTGCAGCCAGGACACCATCACACTAAAAAGTGTAAAAATGAAAAAAAACAAGGCAGCAAGCCCTTTTCATCTATGCACCCAGAACCAAGAATAACATCCCTGCATCCATTAGGACAGTTCAAATGCTGCTCCACCTTAGGAAAAGTTCAAGACAAGCCTCTTTAAAAAACACAACATCATAATGCAATAACCGTGCACAACCAAGTTACCTCTTCTATTACCTGTTGGCATTATGCTCGTCTTTAACCATGCACAGCATTCCGCTGGCTTTTGGCTAGGTTCACGCTATAGAAATACCATATACATACATAAATACATAGCAGTGTGGAGTTCTCTGCATATATAGGTTGTTGTTTTAGTACTAAATGTGGCAGGGGGACATGTGGAAGTGGCTGGAAAATGGGGACGACCTATACCTGAATGGGAGGGGTTTTGGGGGGGAAATCCAAAAAACAGAACACCCACCCACATAAGAGTATGCCCACTGATATTCACAAACTGCGCATTTAAAGTTGCTACAGCCAAAAAGGTACCAAAACAATTGAAAATGTACTTCAACCCAGTCTTTGAGTAAGTCCAGCACCACACGTCACAGTCACTGGTACTGTGTAACACACACCATAGAAAACAACTGAGGCAGCAACTTAAAATAGCACTCCATAGGAAATAATGTTCAAATAAATTACATAATTTTGAATTTTAAAGTATATAGATATGATTTATTTCTAAAAATATATATCGAATTAATTAATAATTATTATATTAATAATGTTCTAATATTAAAATTATAATCAACATTAAATCTTTTGTAAGTAGCTATTAGTATTTCAAAATAATTCTATACATAATTTTATTACATCTGACTAAATATTCAATTACAAAATTGTTTTAATGCAAGTGGGATTTCTTTTTTAATGTATTCTTCATGGGTATTATTCTTAAAATGTATTTTAAATAATTACTTATTTAATACACAGTTAAGTTAATGCACTGTAATATTTTAGTTTATTAATTCTAGATTTAAAATAAATATAACATTATTTCACATTCATATTTAATAATAAAATACAAGGTATTATTCTTTACAAAAAAAGTTTAATAAACTTTAATCCTTTCAGAGACATGAGTATGAATTTTGACACACTATCCAGCATTGTAGTACACAGACACTTTTTTTATTTACTCTTGAACAAAAGGCCCAAGAGACTATTTATTGTTATGTTGCATCTTTACCGGTACTTGCAATGACTTATGAGTTCGATAACGGTAAAGAATAATTTATAATAGACCCATTAGTGGGCATATGTTTCAAAACGCAAGCTCAAAAAGGACTGTTGGCTTCAAAATATACCATTGACAATGGTGTAAATGGGGTCAGTGTTAACCGAGGAACTGTTAACAAAACTGCAGGCAGTGGAAAACTACAACAAAAAACACATGATGATGGTATGAAGAATAAGAAATCGTGTTTTAGGAACGGGACCCATTTCACAATATTCATGTGAAGACGAGTGCTGCCTGGAAAGAAGATTGTTGGCTGTGTAGACTCTAAGAGCTCATACAGTCATGGAGGATGAGAGTCAGGGAGAGTGGAGACGGTGGTACTTTGTGGGCATCTGTATGAAAAGAATTCTCAACAGGATGTGGCATCTGTAGATGTTAAGAACAAAGGGCAAGAACTAGATTTTCTGGTTCACGCTGGTTCAGGAACTACTATTCTGCTGTGGGGTTACCTTTGATAAACAGCTGAGTGGTGTTTTAATGTTGCCAAGTGATATGCATCTTGGGGTGTATGGTGGTGCGGCCATAAAAGTCCTCGGAAATTTATGGTCAAATATTTTTGAAAGAAAAAGTGATTCAGGGGAGGTGCATGTGGTGTAAAATATAAATATTTTAGGAAGGAAACATTAAAGTAATATTCACATGGTGCTTAAAACGGGCACTAGGGATCAGGAAATTTCAAATGTGAAAGGGTGCGCAGTGGAACAGAATGTAACAGAGCTGAAAGGTATGACTATGCAAGTGGTGTCAAAAATAAATCTCTTAAGTTGTTCAGGAAGAGTCATAGATTTGTAACTATTGCTCGAGGAACTGTGCCATCTGGTGTTAGGAGTTATTGTTTATGCTTCACTGCATGTGTTAGGATGGCATTGTTGAACCAATGGAATCTAAATTGCTGGTGTCCCCTATGGTTGTGGATTACAAAAGAAATAGTGACTCATATCTGTGAGTGTACTTGAGAAGCATGAACTTACCAATTTTGGTAGACGGTCATGTGTTACCACATATCAATGACTTGTTTTATGCTGCGGGTCGAACAAAGTATTTTTCAAAGCTGGACATAGTTGATTATGGTAGAGCTATACGTGCTTTGTGTCGAACAGACTATGTATTCTTTAATTTAAAGAGAATTGTTGGCGAGTGTATGGGAGGTGGAGAAGTTTCAGCCATATGTGTGAGTTGAGAAGTTTTCTATAGGGACCGATCATCATCCTTTGGTTAACTTTTTTAATTGAAGCACACGAAGAGAGCAAATAACAAGTATTGGAAGATTGTCTACTAACTTACTGGAGTTTCATTGTGGAACTAAGTATATTCCTGGAGGAAAGAACGGGCAAACAGATTTCTTGTAGTTCGAATGGTGGATCATTTTAACTACAGTCAGTTTCAATGAAGGAGGAGTTGGTATGTTATGGAAAACAAGAGAAAGGAATATTCAGGAGGAAAAAGACAACTGTTGGTCGACAGAGAAGTTTTTGGACCTGGGTTTGCAGTCAACATGGAAGGTCAGCAAGGGGTTATTGTTGGAAAGGGGATTTTTTTCAAGTTGAGACTAAATTTTCCTGGAAGGTCTGACTCTTAGTCTGATTAGCATTGCTCATGATGGAATGCAAGACAACTACTGGTGAGAGACCGTGGTTTAACTTGCCATTTATTTCTTGGTGCCACCCCAAGAAATAACCCCAAGCACTTTCCCAACATCTGAAGTAGGTTGCAGTTTTAGTGAATTACCTTTCCAAGTGGATTGATGTGAAATACTTTTCAGAACCACAGATTTGTTATTGCCTTTTGAGAGATACCTTTGCTAGGGAAGGTTTCTGTTTTACCTTATTTCACAAAATAGAGTTCAGTTCACTTCAAAAAGCGTGGAAACGTTTTTGAAAAATTTGGCATACTACATAGGAGGGTTTCGGTGCATCATCCTCAAGCTAAAGGATTAATTGAACATATGTACAGAATGTTTATGGAGTGCATACGGTGGGTTGTGCTTGGTAGCAAACTTGTGATTGCCTCTGTGAGTTATCTTCTTTGGACATTCCGAAATACTCTTAAACCTACAAACGTGGAAGCTAAATCTAAGTTGAGTCCTACGTGGATAAAAAGTTGGGTTGAAAGGGATGTGTATCTTTCCGGTATGAAGACTTTGTTACATGAAAGAGTTGAAATAAGAGTCTATTACAACAAAATGGGTGCAGTTTAGAGAGACTTTGTTCCAGGTGAATGTCTACATGTCACATTTCCATGCCAGGTAATGAAATGTCAATGCTTAATTTCAATCTCCTTGTGGACATGAAGGAAGTAAGAGGTAATTATGTTATAGTAGGTTGTGGAATCTCAACACGGGGCCTAAGTTTGGTAATATACAAGAAGTTGACAACAATATTCAAGATTTAGGAATTAAATTAGTAGTGACAGTAATATGTGTCCTCTGATTAGTCCCTGCTGGTGTATTAGGTTATGCTACTTTGTGTTTGTATAGCACATTACTCTTCTAATACTGTAGCCTTGAGAGTATTGGCTACTATAAGACATTGTACTGCTATGAGGGTACGTATTGGTAGGAAATGGAAATGCAGCAAACTGTTTTAGGTCGAGCCTGGGCAGCGCATGCGCTGCTCTGCGAGGCATGCTGTATTAGAGTATGGACTTGAAGCCCCGCCCACTCTATGCCCATATTTTTCATTAGCTTGTGTCATTGTCCTTCGTAAATGCTGGCTTCTGATTTGTTAATAGGCTTGTCAGTCTCTCCTTAATACCGCCTTGTCTTCATTGGTAACCTCCCATGAGGACACCCCCTTTTACATGTGTTGTTGCTCAGTAGGCTTTAATTACAGACTCTGAGCACTATTTCATTTAATGGTTTTCTCCTGCCTGCAGCAGGAAGTAAGCTCTTTTGCAAAGCTTTATTTTTTTTACATAGCACGACACGCCACCCTGATAGTGGCGGCCGTGCCTTTGCTTTACTTGCTGTGCCAAACGCGGCCGCATGTTTTTTTACTATTTAATTCTTTTCTTTTTAATTGCCCCATGCCGCACTTACACTTTAATGTCAGCCAGGCCCCTTTCCTTAGACGAGTTGTGTCTAAGAAAGGGGCATGGCCGCCATTAAAGTGATAGTGCAGTATGGGGCGCTTTCACAAAAAAAAACATTTCTTTCTCAACTTGGCAAACAAATGCTTTTTTTCTTTTTTTAAAAGCACCCAATACCGCCCTTTCACTTTAATGGCGGCCACGCCCCTTTCTTTAGACATGGCTCGTCTAAAGAAAGGGGCGCAGCCGACATCAAAGTTAAAGTGCCGCATGGGTGTTTTTACAAACTAGCATTTGTAATGCAATAGGTGTCGCATTTAAAAATCTCTCGTAAATGCGAGACCTATTGCACTGCAAATGCTTGTTATCTCTGAGGCATAGATAACATCCAAAATCACTCCAAAGATCACTTCACTCCTGACACTGCATGACCCTCGGGAACAGCTCTCCTGGGGAGGCAAAGTAAGTGTTGGAACCAGGGTCTCCTTTTTTCAAATGGAGGAACACAGTTTGTTTTCAGTAGTGGATACCTGAAAAGGGCACCCATACCTGAAATTTATATTTATCAATGGTTTTCTAAAGCACTGGATGGTACTTTTCAACCAATTAAAAACATTTGAGGTACAAAAATGACAAAACGGAGAAAGTAAATGGTTTGAGATGCAACATAAAAAAAGAGAGGGAGGAACCCTAGTGCTCAGAAAAGGGACGGGGTAATACAGCAAAGAAATCAAAGAGAGTCCCTGTTCAAAAAACGTGAATGTATGGATCATGTGTTGGGCAAACAAATATGCAGTACAGTCAGTGATTACGGTTGTACTCAGTACAAAATATAATGAGTATCAATTAGATATAAAGAACAAAATATCACATAAAAACGATGAACAAACTAATATGACAGTATCAAAAATGTATTACAATTAAAACAATATGATCACATGTAGGATTAAAAACATCTCATATTCTTAGTACATTATTATTGGTATACATCACAAGAAAACTAAAAAAAGTTCACGCAGCGTTTCGGTGAGATGTATCTCCTTCACCTTCTTCAGGACAGAGTTTTCTAAAAACAATCTAATTAAAATATGGAATAACAAGGTTTTGCATGTTTTTTGCAAACAGCGGAGAATTCTCCTCCGTGGTGATCCTGACCCGGAAGCCGTTCGTTGGTAGCAGGAAGGCCGAAGCGTTTTAATAAGATTTTAACCTTGCAGTTGCATTATCCTCAAAGCAACCATACCAGTATCGCATTGCCAATTATTGAAAACGGCGAAAAATTTGGAAGTTGAAGCTTATGTCACGGTACACTTGTTGCTCTATGGACGTATCAGTCTAGACATGGTACTTATGTTTTAATATCCATCCTAAGTAGTTTTCATCGGTGGCTCCAACGAACGCAACCCTCTAAGAGTAGTTACCAATACTAAGGTTGTCAATAAAAACACCACAGAGGAGAATTCTCCGCTTTTTGCAAAAAACATGCAAAACCTTGTTATTCCATATTTTAATTAGATTGTTTTTAGAAAACTCTGTCCTGAAGAAGGTGAAGGAGATACATCTCACGGAAACGCTGCGTCTACTTTTTTGTAGTTTTCTTGTGATGTATACCAATAATAATGTACTAAGAATATGAGATGTTTTTAATCCTACATGTGATCATATTGTTTTAATTGTAATACATTTTTGATACTGTCATATTAGTTTGTTCATCGTTTTTATGTGATATTTTGTTCTTTATATCTAATTGATACTCATTATATTTTGTACTGAGTACAACCGTAATCACTGACTGTACTGCATATTTGTTTGCCCAACACATGATCCATACATTCACGTTTTTGAACAGGGACTCTCTTTGATTTCTTTGAGATGCAACATGTCATAGAGTGTACCCTGCTGATCATGAGGTATAACAGATAGTTCCTTCTGGAAATCCTCATATTCAGATGGGAGCATTTCTATGGAAAGTATTGAAAAGACCATCACCCGTGCCGTGTATATGCTAAGTTATGCTGTGCTGGGCTGTTTTAAAGATGTCTGATGGGCCAGAGGGAAGGTAAGGCACCTGGACATGTAAATCCCACTGAGCAGAAAAGATTGATTAGGTGGTGGGAGATTGGACTTGTTGGTGGTTTTGGAGAAGTATGCTTTGGACGCTGCAGAATCGTTTAAAGTTAGCTGCTTGCAAGTCACCAAGTTGAAGGGCACCGCAGATGAATAAGTATTGGAAATTAAGATTTCTACTATCAAATAAGCCCGGGCGGTGAACCCCACTCAGTTAGTTGAGTTTTCCTCATTCCGCGGAGCACGCGGAGTTCCGAAAAACTCTGTTCCGCGTAGAGAAGTTTTTTTCCTCGCACACGCTCCCCAACGTCAAGTTGGGGAGCGCAAGCGAGGAAAATCCACCTCCCGGTGAGATTTTTCCTCACGTGCACTCCCCAACGTCAAGTTGGCGAGCGTGAGCAAGAAAAATCCTCCTCCTGGCGAGATTTCTTAACGCGGGCGGTCAGATTTCTCAATGCGGTTGATCGTGGGTGGTCGCGAAAGCTCGCATTGAGAAACCTTCGGCTCACGTTGAGAAAGTTGCAGCTTGAGTAGAAAATCTACTCGGGTGCCCTTCGCGTTGATTTTCCAGTGCAGAACAAACACCCTGCGCTGAAAATCAAAGCGAACAGGCGTGGCCAAGCGCACTCCGCTGCCTGCGGAACTCCGCATAGTGCGGTGGATTTTTTGGGTCACTTTGCAGAGTTCTGCAAAGCGGAACTCCACCCAGGCTTACTATCAAACAACCTTCATGCCATTCTGGGAATGGAGAGTTGGTTGAGCGAAGCTGATCTCTGACAGCCATGCTGCCTGGTGGGCACAAATATCTTGGAGAGTCAGAATAGAACGTGACCATACGGAACCTTATGTATAACATAGATTATTGAATTGTAAACTTTCTTTGATCCGCAGCCTAGGGAATGCTTTCAGTACATTAGTAAAAATACTTGAGTAGGACACTAAGAGACAGGGTGTTACTCTGCAGTCTGCTTGCGATTGGAGTTATGCATGAATGTGATGATCCTGTATGGAAGATGTCATACAACTTCGTGATGAAGGTGGTAAACATACAATAGTGTAACATCATTACTGAAAGCAACTAGCTAGAATACCCCTTTGTAATATTCTCACCATAGGCAGTTTCTTTTTCAAATGTCCTGGCTTGGCTTTCTTACCTTCTATGATGTGCATTAAAACATTGGAAAGTTGTGGGCTCCACTAAAGATATTAGCATGGCAGCAGTTCAATCAAAGGCCTGTGGACAATAACGGCTGGTAATTTCCTTCACTGCAATAATGGGCCCATTATGCGGGGAAGAGTAATTAAACGCTGCTATTGCCCTACAGGTAAGGGCAAATAAGGCTATTAGCACCTCATCCGCCAACACACTGAATTCACCTCACTGTGGTGAGGGATAACTGTTCCTATGGGCCGTAGCAGCAACACCTCTCGGTTCACAATCCCCTCTCCTTCATTGACAAATTGTATTGCATTGTATTGTAATTGCATTTATATAGCGCTTACTACCCCTGACGAGGCGTCAAAGCGCTTTTTGGGCGAGTAGCACGCTACTCCGGAACCCATAAAGGATTAGTGTTGAATTAGTATAGTGAAATAAGAAAGTAATTTGAGTGGTGGATAGGTTAGTCAGTTATTTGGATTCAGAAGGATAGCGGAGGGATAGAAGAGGGAAAAAGGTTTGCATTTATACAGTGCCTGTTACCCCTGATGGGGTGTTGAAGCGCTTTTTTGGCGAGTAGCGCGCTACTCGGGAACCCATAAAGGATTAGTGGTGAATCAGTATAGTGAAACATGTAAGTAATTTGAGTGGTGGATATTAGTTATTTGGATTTAGAAGGATAGCGGAGAGATAGAAGAGGGAAAAAGGTTTGCATTTATGTAGTGCTTGTTGCTCCTGATGGGGTGTTGAAGTGCTTTTTTGGCGAGTAGCATGCTACTCCGGAACCCATAAAAGGATTAGTGGTGAATTAGTATAGTGAAATATGAAAGTCATTTGAGTGGTGGATATGTTAGTCAGTTATTTGGATTGAGAAGGGTAGCAGAGGGATAGAAAGAGGGAAAAAGGTTTGCATATATATAGCGCTTGTTACCCCTGATGGGGTGTTGAAGCGCTTTTTGGGCGAGTAGCACAGTACTCCGGAATCCATAAAGGATTAGTGGTGAATTAGTATAGTGAAATGTGAAATTTGAGAAGTGGACATGTTAGTCTGTTATTTTGATTGAAAAGGATAGTGGAGGGATAGAAAAGTGAAGGTTTTAGATTTTTTTTTTTTTTGGAGGTCATAGCAGTAGGAGGAGGCTTGGGATGGGAAATATAAGCCCAGAACTATAGAAAAAATTGACAAGTCAGTTTATTTATTTTTTATAAGGGATTCAGTCATCTGGGCTTACATATCCCCTTTGACCAGGAAAATGAGGGACAGGCATGAAGTGGCAGCGCGAGCCGGTTGTGAAAATGGAGCTGCGGCTGCAACAGCAATGGTCAAAAGGAGGCACTGAAGGTGCACCATAAGGTTGGCACTAAGGTGTTCCCCACCGGTATACGGCACACCCAATGAGCAGGGATCTTGCAGCTACAGAATGCTCTTAGCTCGAGACTGTAATAGGAGCTATGGCTTGCATAGGGGACATTCTCATTGGCTGGCCAGTTCCCAACATTCTATCCAGTATGGCGATGGCTTTTATGGTTTGTCCCTCTCATCCAACAATTCAGTGCTTGTCTTTCAGTTCCGTCTCGTTGAATTTAGAGCAGCCTGGCCTCTATGGAATGTTCTACTAGCATTATAATACATGAGAGCCTGACATCTCTAATTGTCTTATTACCATCTAGTTGTTACATCACTACTAACCTGTAATAGGAAAATGATGTAGCAGCTAAACAGCAGGTGAGTTGTAACGCCACAACCCCTTCTGTCAAGAGCCAGCAGGTAGCTTGAAAGGCAGATCACGGAGCATAATTACAACTTTTCTTTAAACAAATTCAACCATAACTAGTTTTTTCAGCATTTCTAAACTACTCAGAACAGTCATTAGCAGAAAGCTGCCATTTAAGGCTAGATGTTTATTATTTGCACCTCTATAGATCACAACACAAAATTAAGAATGTCTCTGCATGACACCACACATTATGAACTGTAGTTATTTTTTTAAAGTGGCATTAAACTTCATAAAATAGATTTTTGCAACAAATTACTAGCTGCACATTGGTGTTTAATTTCACACTACATGTCTGCAACCATATTCCTTCATGTAAAGGAGTAAGAGACAATGAATTTCATGTTTTTCAGGGAATGGCCATATAGTGTGGTCATGTACTTCAAGGAATAAAGCTTCATATGCTGTACTTCCCCTTTTCTCATTAAAAGCCCAAGTCTATGACATGAGCATATAACTCTGTTAAAAGCTATTTAACAACTGTACAGCACTCACTATATATAGAACTACAGATGGGTAACTTTGAATACCTGGGATGTCTTTCACCAAGGGGTGCTGACAGACTACAAATAGACAACAAGAGCAAAGTTTGAGTTGTCTATGATGTCACTGAACCCCAAGAAAATTGAAAAATAAATACATGGCCTCCTAAATCCACCTCCGACCACCCTCAGTGCCATCCTGCCCTCACCCTGCCAAAAGTTGAGCTCTATTTATTTTTTTATTTAAGGAGCTTGTAGAGCGCATAGCTACCCAGAAAGGGTCTCCTGTCGCTAAGGGAGACAGTAAAACAGAGATGCCAAAACAAACAAGGAGACATAGCAACATGAGTCTTCAGGTTCTTGAAGAAAGTAAGTAACAAGTTGCAGTGCCTGAGAGCTACAGGAAGAGAGTTCCAAAGTTTCGGGCTTAAATAGGAGAAGGAACGCCCCATAATGCGGGCCCGACGAAACCTAGGCGTGGTAAATAATGCGAGATTGGCTGATCTCAGCGAACGGGTGGGGACATACGGAGACACCAGACTGTGGATGTATGAAGGGGCGAGTCTGTGTCTGGCTCGAAACATGTAGCATAAGGCCTTGAATTTAATACGCTTGTCAACCTTAAGCCAATGTAGTTTGTGGAGCAAGGGAGAGATAGAAGCATATCTAGGCAGCCGGAAGAGAAGGCGGGCGGCTGCGTTCTGAATGATCTGCAAGTGATGGATTAAAGATTTATCACGCCCAGATACAGTACATTCCCAGAGTCCAATCTGGACGTTACCAGGGCCTGTAGCACTGTTCTCTGGGCACTTAGAGGAATCAGCCAGAGGATTTTCTTGAGCCACTTAAGAATGGAAAAGCAAGAGGCTGTGAGCTTGGAGACCTGCGGCTTAAGGGAAAGATTCTTATCAATGATGAAGCCGAGATTCTTAACCTTATTAACTGGCATGGGTAAGGGCCCCAGTGAGACAGGCCAGTGGTTAACTCCCCAAAGTTCGGGATTATTTCCCAGAATCAGGACTTCGGTTTTATTGCCATTAAGCTTTAGGGCATTTCTGTTCATCCAAAGGGCGACATTAGACAGGCCTTGCCTGAGTGGGGAAGGATCTTGATTATGAGCATCACTAAGTGAGAAAATAATCTGGGAATCATCCGCATAAGAGAATACGGTGAGACCAGACTCTTCAATCACCTCCATCAAAGGGCGAAGGTAAATGTTGAAAAGCAGGGGACTCAAAATAGATCCCTGCGGAACCCCTGAGGTCAGTGTTAGGGTCATGGATGTATAGTTTGCTGATGAGACCTGAAACGTTCGATCTTTCAGAAAGGAAGATAGCCCTATGACCTCACATTGAGAATGGAGAGCCGTCTCCACCTTGACAGCGGCTCTGTGAAAGCTGCTCGGCAGCGAGAATTGTTTTGTCCTGTCAGCACCGGTCTGCAGAGACCCGCACTCACAGGTGAGAAGCGGTTGGGGCACGCACAGTGCCACCCACATTCTCCTACCTCCCTCGGATCTTTAGAGAACTCAGAGAGGTGGAAGAAAGTGAGAGAGACCATACTTTTGCCCCTATGCTTAGGTCTCTGGAGAAGCAGTGGTACTAAGAGAAGGCAAGTGTTTCCCCTTATGATGTCACTTTGGTTACCCACAATTGTGACATCAATGCAGTGATTAACCGGATTTAGAATCGGTTCATTAAAATCGAGGCTTCCTATGGAAGCCATATATAATAATGGTACAATTAAAATGGAGCTCAGCCGCATAATGCTCAGCTATGCACAAGTCAGTAACTTTAAGTAGCGAACAAAAGGAGCTACTTTAACATATCAGACGATGCAATAAAGTTGGGGTTGTGAGTCCCGCATTGCCCCATCACACACACTACTGGTCCCAAATAAGAGAACAAAAGAAATACGATATGAAATGCACTATCATCCTTGGTAGTCATATTGGCACCTGAAAGCAAAGTACACGGGGAATAAAAGATTGAGGAGAAAAGAGATAAAACAGCCTGTGTTATATCTGGTGTTCTACTTTGCATCTTCCCTGCTGCAATGTCCTTGCTGCTCAGCCAGTATGAATGTGCTGTATGGAATGTTGGTGTGCTTGGTGATAAATGGAATGCTAGGAGGCCTGTGAGATAGAGATTGTCAGTTGGAGTATGGGCTGAGCAGCAGGGAGGCTGCTCCTGGTGGGGCTAACTACAGAGTTTACTACAAGACCATCCTAAGAACTAAGATCAAAAAACCTTCATCTATAATCTACGCCTCGGCTACTGGACCTTTTTTCATTATAACATTTTGGCAACGATTTGGAGAAAGAATTGACAGAAACTATGCGTGAGGAGCATTTACAACTACAGATCGCAATTACAGAAGAAGCTAAAAGTACAGAAGGTGTGATCTTTAAGTTTACAGACCACCCTGCATCCCCGCCAGTGTCTTGCTTCATCAGACAGCTTTTGGGCAGGGTGTAAGTCTGTCTGCCTACATTTTAATTTCAAAAGTTGGAAGTTTGTTTGATGTCTATATCCAGCTGTTCACAAACTGCAGTATTTCACAAGTTGGATGGGGAAGAGTGTAAAGATTATGTAAGCGGAGACTTTTGAATTCATTTTTGGTGGAGGCAGTGTGTGTGGCTGACACCACCTGGCGGAGGCCCTGATGTTTTGGTGGAAAGACTGTACATGCTCAGAGGCCAGGATCCTTATTCGGGTCTGCACATTTGGGAATAGCGGTATTTTGGATGGCGTGGTGTTTGAAGTGTAAACTTCTGCGCGTTCCGCAGTGCGAACCTACAAGGTTCGTCACTGGAGGTTTCCTTGAGGGTGCGTGTGCTCCCTTACCGTTTGCCGTCGTGGTGTGGAGTGTGCTACAGAGCAAGTGATGACTCCATTCGAATGTCCATTCTATTTTCACAGGACCGTGATGTGCAGCGGCGTAGGTGCATGCCTGTGCCCAGAGTCACATGGCACGTATTTCATTGCGTGCCGCCATCTTGGTTTTGGAGCAAGCTGTCCAGTACCAGCCCGGATTCTAACCGAGCTCAGCCGTACCGGTGTGGTGGGAAGTGCTGTGATCACCTTTCTCTGAAGTTTGTGTGGCAGGACGTTTGTGTAGCGGAAAGGAGCGTCAAGTGTGATGGTGAAGCGCGGTCCCTTACTGCTTCGTCTGACTGCCGTCTGAAGTCATGGAGGATATGGACTGTACATTGCTGTTTTTGTTATTGCCTCACGAACTGTGTTATGTCTGGTGTTGTACTTTGCATCTTCCCTGTTGCTATGTCCTTGCTGCTCAGCCAGTATGAATGTGCTGTATGGAATGTTGGTGTGCATGGTGATGAATGGAATGCTAGGGAGCCTGTGAGATGGAGAGTGTCAGTTGGAGTATCGACTGAGCAGCAGGGAGGCTGCTCCTGGTGGGGCTAACTACAGAGTTTACTACAAGACCATCCTAAGAACTAAGATCAACAAACCTTCATCCATAATCTACACCTCGGCTAATGGACCTTTTTTCATTATAACAATCTGTCTTGACATTCCACCTTGTCTTAGAAAAGGCACTGACCTTAATTAAGAGCTCTGAAATTGTTTCTGCACATTAATTAAAGTATGAAACGAGTCCCTGTTTTTAGGTCTTGCAGACCCTGCGTTGCAGCACGCATGCGCTGCTCGCTCTGCGAGGCTTTTTGTAATCGAGCAGATTTCCGAAGTGGGGTAGAAGCCCCGCCCATTGTTTTCATTGGCTGGCGTCATCCTTTATGCTAAACGCTGGGCTCCGATTTAAAATTAGGCTTGTTTGTTCCCGCCCTGTCTCTTTTTGGGACGGCCCATCCGGACTCGATCGTGTACTGTTGGCGTTACACGGTGTCCTTTATTACTCCGTACGCACTATGTTTTTCCAGTCAGTCCCGTGTTGTCTCCCGACGACCAGTTTCCGTCCCTCGCTGCTCGATTACTTGCTTCATGGCCAACTGCAGAACGCTCGCTCCCTGTGCTATAGCTGCCTCCCCCTCCCTCCTGCTTGTTTCAATTACTGTGTGAAATGCTTTTTTTTATTTAACCTGAGCCTTCAGTTTCATGGGGAGCACAGCTTTATTTATATGCGGCTCGCCGTATTTACTTTAACTTTTTTTTTTATATAATGCGCCCCATGCCGCGCTTTCACTTAAATATGCTCCTGCCCTCCCCCCCAGCTGCATGTACTCCTCGTTCTGGGATTGGAAACTTGTGTTTTTTCGCATCCTTTGTGCTCTCGCTCGCTCAGCGCTTCGCCCCCCGGTTCTGGTGCTGATACCGGGGCCTGGCGCTTCGGTTCTGTCCCAAGGATCTCGGTTCGGGCCCCGGGTGTCGACCCCCGTGGACCCTCCAGGCACCCCGGACCGCTGGATCTTTCCTTACTCTTGGACCCTCCCGCTCCCTTGGATCTCCCGGGGAAACCAGTGGATTACCCCAATCGGGCCTCAGATTTCCCGAAGAGTCGGATCCGACAGGCCGGTGGGATCAGCGGGCCTTGATGGGGCTGCAGCTGCCTTAGCGTGGGATGGAGAAGACCCAGCATGTGAGGGTAAGTGTCCGACCCTCCCGCCTGTAGCCTCCATTATCATCATTAACCTTTATCTGAACTAAGACCCCCACCCACCACCAAGGGATCCACCCCCTTCCCCACCGCCTGCATGAACGCTCCGCCTCCCTTAGGCCCCCCAACCTCCCCCACGCATCACTTCCACCCCTAATGTCCACCATGGACGCTTCTATTTACCCATGAACCCCTCACCCCATTACCGCAAGTGGGCCCCATAAAGAACCCAAGACCGCGCATCATGTCCTAGTCTCCCCCACCTCAACGCCCCCACCATTGCCATACATTACAGCCGCTGGAGCTGTGTTCATACTGTGGGCTGAGATGTGCTGATTTTGTACACCTCGAATAGTAACCAGTGATTGCAGCGCCCAGAAAGTAAACCCTAAGCACGAGGGTGCCTGGGCACCCTGGCTCGAGCTCCTCCTATTAGCAGAGATGAAAGCAGAGTCCTGCAGTCTGTGCTTTGGAGGGGGGCGGCCTGTGTGTTGTGAGGTGGGGGGGGTGGGTCTTGCAGTGGGGTTAACGGAGCAAGGGCAGCGGGGCCCGTGGGAGTAGAAATGTTACCAGCAGCTGGAAATGATTACATGCAGTGCCTTTAAGGGGGGGCTCCTGGGATCGAGGAGCTGCATGCTTTGGTTGGGGTGGTGGTCTCGCTCTATGTACTCACTAACGCTTTTTATCCCGGACTGGGCTTTTCAATGACTCCCTGATGCATTCTGGGTGTTGTAGGCTTGGTTTTAATTCCATGGATTTTTCAACAATACTTCGTGTAGAAATGACATTCAGGTAAAATGGCCGCAGCAGACACACAGGGTCTGTGATGAACATGGCGTGAGTTAGGTGGTCACCTAAGGTGAGGGGCTGTGATGGTACCAGGTGGGCGCAAGGTGGGTTGGTAATCTGCAGATTACCCCCACCCAACTGTACTGCAGCACTGTACACCCTGCGCTATGCACCCCAAGCCTGTACAGCCCACCCTGCCGCCATGGACCTACCATCATCTGCACCTCTCATACACTTCATCTGTCTTCGTGGACCACTTGCCATCACTTGCGCAGCTACTACAACCCCCAATACGCGTCTACCACCATGGAGCCTACATCATACATCTATCATACAGTGGAACACTCTTTACACACCTCTACCACCTTGGAACTTACATCACACACCTCTACTCTTACTAAGAATGGTCCAACTCTGCCAGACACACATTTGCCTTTTTTGCCTGGCATGCTCAGTGTGGTTTAGTAGTCACTACAGTGTGGGATGGAAATTGGGCAGGACGTTGAGGCCGCTATGATTGAATCAGCGTAAGCTGTAAATCAATATATTTTGTGTTGTAGCATTTATATAGAGCTTCATAAGTCTATGTGGGGGCACAAAAGCAAACATTCTGAAAGGTAGCACGCAACACGGAGGGGGGGGGGGCATGGCTGACAGAGTATTGTACTTGTTGTGATCCTATGTGAGATCCTATGTCATTTCTGAGTGACCTGAGCGGTGCGCTTGTTTTAGGATGTAACGCCAAGCAGAATGATGGAGAAAGAGATGTGCGGGATAGGTGCTCAGATTATATTTAGGCCTACAGCATATACACAAATACACAGCACTATTCGAGGCAGTTGGGTACTACTATCCAAATGTCTCCTTTGCTCTGTGCTAAGATCTGTATGTTAAGCAGTGCACCCCCAGCGACCATCTTGTGTTAACAAGTCAGTGAAACCAGCCCCCCCTTCCCTCCTGAGACAGCAGTAATATGCTGTAAGCTGTTTAAACTGTGTTTAATAGGGACTGTGCACTTCGTTTTTTGGCCAGGAGAGGGAGTAAAGTTTTATACAAATAGTGTTGTTAGAGGACAAGTTTGTTGGGGCCTTACCAAAGTGTGGATTGAGCCTGTCTGTCTCCTAGGAGATCTGTGAATAGAGCAGCTCCCCAGTCCCAGTCCCGACCCCCAGGGCAGCAGACCTAGGACTGGGGATTGGCTATTCAGCTCCCAGGCAAATCTGAGCCCTCCCCTCACACCTGCCCAGGCCCCTTAAGGCTTTGCTGGGTGCACCCCAAATCATTCTCCTCCATCTTGTGAGTTGCAGTACCTGTGCCCCAGATTGCAGTGAGCAGAGTCCAGGAAGTGGTAAGAAGGCAGACTAGTGCTGTCTCTTTCCTAAAAAGTTTAAAAACGATTTTCCCTACCTGTGATTGCATCATCTTATTTTTTCTTTTTAAATTTCTTTAACTGTCTTTGCCTGTGGTTGTTACAGTTTAAAATTGTAGTTTTAACCTGCCAGTGATTGCATAATTTATCCCATGTTTTTGTGTTTAAACTTGTGTTTTTTCCTGCCTGTGACTGCTTCCATTTAACCTGTTGAATTGTGGGATTTGCAGTCCAAACTCTGTAGTTTTTCCCTCTCATTCCCTGTGACTATCAGTTTTTTCCCTCCAAATGTCTCCTTTGCTCTGTGCTAAGATCTGTATGTTAAGCAGTGCACCCCCAGCGACCATCTTGTGTTAACAAGTCAGTCAAACCAGCCCCCCTTCCCTCCTGAGACAGCAGTAATGTCCTGTTAGCTTTTTAAACTGTGTTTAATAGGGACTGTGCACTTCGTTTTTTGGCCAGGAGAGGGAGTAAAGTTTTATACAAATAGTGTTGTTAGAGGACAAGTTTGTTGGGGCCTTACCAAAGTGTGGATTGAGCCTGTCTGTCTCCTAGGAGATCTGTGAATAGAGCAGCTCCCCAGTCCCAGTCCCCACCCCCAGGCCAGCAGACCTAGGACTGGGGATTGGCTATTCAGCTCCCAGGCAACTCTGAGCCCTCCCCTCACACCTGCCCAGGCCCCTTAAGGCTTTGCTGGGTGCACCCCAAATCATTCTCCTCCATCTTGTGAGTTGCAGCCTACCTGTGCCCCAGATTGCAGTGAGCAGAGTCCAGGAAGTGGTAAGGAGGCAGACTAGTGCTGTCTCTTTCCTAAAAAAGTTTAAAAAACGATTTTCCCTACCTGTGATTGCATCAGCTTATTTTTTCTTTTTAAATTTCTTTAACTGTCTTTGCCTGTGGTTGTTACAGTTTAAAATTGTAGTTTTAACCTGCCAGTGATTGCATAATTTATCCCATGTTTTTGTGTTTAAACTTGTGTTTTTTCCTGCCTGAGACTGCTTCCATTTAACCTGTTGAATTGTGGGATTTGCAGTCCAAACTCTGTAGTTTTTCCCTCTCATTCCCTGTGACTATCAGTTTTTTCCCTCCAAATGTCTCCTTTGCTCTGTGCTAAGATCTGTATGTTAAGCAGTGCACCCCCAGCGACCATCTTGTGTTAACAAGTCAGTCAAACCAGCCCCCCCTTCCCTCCTGAGACAGCAGTAATGTCCTGTTAGCTTTTTAAACTGTGTTTAATAGGGACTGTGCACTTCGTTTTTTGGCCAGGAGAGGGAGTAAAGTTTTATACAAATAGTGTTGTTAGAGGACAAGTTTGTTGGGGCCTTACCAAAGTGTGGATTGAGCCTGTCTGTCTCCTAGGAGATCTGTGAATAGAGCAGCTCCCCAGTCACAGTCCCGACCCCCAGGCCAGCAGACCTAGGACTGGGGATTGGCTATTCAGCTCCCAGGCAACTCTGAGCCCTCCCCTCACACCTGCCCAGGCCCCTTAAGGCTTTGCTGGGTGCACCCCAAATCATTCTCCTCCATCTTGTGAGTTGCAGCCTACCTGTGCCCCAGATTGCAGTGAGCAGAGTCCAGGAAGTGGTAAGGAGGCAGACTAGTGCTGTCTCTTTCCTAAAAAAGTTTAAAAAACGATTTTCCCTCCCTGTGATTGCATCATCTTATTTTTTCTTTTTAAATTTCTTTAACTGCCTTTGCCTTTGGTTGTTACAGTTTAAAATTGTAGTTTTAACCTGCCAGTGATTGCATAATTTATCCCATGTTTTTGTGTTTAAACTTGTGTTTTCTCCTGCCTGTGACTGCTTCCATTTAACCTGTTGAATTGTGGGATTTGCAGTCAAACTCTGTAGTTTTTCCCTCTCATTCCCTGTGACTATCAGTTTTCCCCTCCAAATGTCTCCTTTGCTCTGTGCTAAGTTCTGTATGTTAAGCAGTGCACCCCCAGCGACCATCTTGTGTTAACAAGTCAGTGAAACCAGCCCCCCTTCCCTCCTGAGACAGCAGTAATGTGCTGTAAGCTGTTTAAACTGTGTTTAATAGGGACTGTGCACTTCGTTTTTTGGCCAGGAGAGGGAGTAAAGTTGTATACAAATAGTGTTGTTAGAGGGCAAGTTTGTTGGGGCCTTACCAAAGTGTGGATTGAGCCTGTCTGTCTCCTAGGAGATCTGTGAATAGAGCAGCTCCCCAGTCCCAGTCCCCACCCCCAGGCCAGCAGACCTAGGACTGGGGATTAGCTATTCAGCTCCCAGGCAACTCTGAGCCCTCCCCTCACACCTGCCCAGGCCCCTTAAGGCTTTGCTGGGTGCACCCCAAATCATTCTCCTCCATCTTATGAGTTGCAGCCTACCTGTGCCCCAGATTGCAGTGAGCAGAGTCCAGGAAGTGGTAAGGAGACAGACTAGTGCTGTCTCTTTCCTAAAAAAGTTTAAAAAACGATTTTCCCTCCCTGTGATTGCATCATCTTATTTTTTCTTTTTAAATTTCTTTAACTGCCTTTGCCTGTGGTTGTTACAGTTTAAAATTGTAGTTTTAACCTGCCAGTGATTGCATAATTTATCCCATGTTTTTGTGTTTAAACTTGTGTTTTCTCCTGCCTGTGACTGCTTCCATTTAACCTGTTGAATTGTGGGATTTGCAGTCCAAACTCTGTAGTTTTTCCCTCTGATTCCCTGTGACTATCAGTTTTTTCCCTCCAAATGTCTCCTTTGCTCTGTGCTAAGATCTTTATGTTAAGCAGGGCACCCCCCGCAACCATCTTGTGTTAACAAGTCAGTGAAACCAGCCCCCCCTTCCCTCCTGAGACAGTAGTAATGTGCTGTAAGCTGTTTAAACTGTGTTTAATCGGGACTGTGCACTTCGTTTCTTGGCCAGGAGAGGGAGTAAAGTTTTATACAAATAGTGTTGTTAGAGGTAACCCTGGGCGTAGTTCGCGTAGTAGCGCTACGCCTAGCTACGCAAAGTGCACTTCGCACTACGCGAGCTACGCGTAGCTACGCGAACTGCGTAGTGCACTGTGCAAAATGCTGTTCGCACTGATTGCACAGTGCCGGATGCTTGTCCGCACTGTGCAATCAGTGCAAACCGCATCTTGCACAGTGCAAGCGGTCGTTTTCTGCCGCTCGAGTAGATTTCTACTCGAGCGGCAGCTCTCTCAACGCGGACTGGTAGTTTCTCACCGCGAGCGGTCGCGAGCATACGCGACCACTCGCAATGAGAAACCTGACATCCCCGCGTTGAGAATCTCGCCGGGAGGTTTATTTTCCACGCTCGCGATCGGCAACTTGATGTTGCTGATCGCGAACGAGGAAAAAGTCTCACCGGGATGTCATTTTGCTTGCTCGCGGTCGCCAACTTGACGTTGAGGACCGCGAGCAAGCAAAAAATGACCGCTATGCTACGCTACGTGTGTTTGCACTGTGCTACGTGCAATTCGCGTAGTGTAAAATAGCGCAAACTTCGCAAACTACGCGAGTGTAGCGTAGTACTTCGCACAGGGTTAGTTAGAGGACAAGTTTGTTGGGGCCTTACCAAAGTGTGGATTGAGCCTGTCTGTCTCCTAGGAGATCTGTGAATAGAGCAGCTCCCCAGTCCCAGTCCCCACCCCCAGGCCAGCAGACCTAGGACTGGGGATTGGCTATTCAGCTCCCAGGCAACTCTGAGCCCTCCCCTCACACCTGCCCAGGCCCCTTAAGGCTTTGCTGGGTGCACCCCAAATCATTCTCCTCCATCTTGTGAGTTGCAGCCTACCTGTGCCCCAGATTGCAGTGAGCAGAGTCCAGGAAGTGGTAAGGAGACAGACTAGTGCTGTCTCTTTCCTAAAAAAGTTTAAAAAACGATTTTCCCTACCTGTGATTGCATCATATTATTTTTTCTTTTTAAATTTCTTTAATTGTGTTTACCTGTGGTTGTTACAGTTTAAAATTGTAGTTTTAACCTGCCAGTGATTGCATAATTTATCCCATGTTTTTGTGTTTAAACTTGTGTTTTTTCCTGCCTGTGACTGCTTCCATTTAACCTGTTGAATTGTGGGATTTGCAGTTCAAACTCTGTAGTTTTTCCCTCTGATTCCCTGTGACTATCAGTTTTTTCCCTCCAAATGTCTCCTTTGCTCTGTGCTAAGATCTTTATGTTAAGCAGGGCACCCCCCGCAACCATCTTGTGTTAACAAGTCAGTGAAACCAGCCCCCCCTTCCCTCCTGAGACAGCAGTAGTGTGCTGTAAGCTGTTTAAACTGTGTTTAATAGGGACTGTGCACTTCGTTTCTTGGCCAGGAGAGGGAGTAAAGTTTTATACAAATAGTGTTGTTAGAGGTAACCCTGGGCGTAGTCCGCATAGTAGCGCTACGCGTAGCTACGCGAAGTGCACTTCGCACTACGCGAGCTACGCGTAGCTACGCGAACTGCGTAGTGCACTGTGCAAAATGCTGTTCGCACTGATTGCACAGTGCCGGATGCTTGTCCGCACTGTGCAATCAGTGCAAACCGCATCTTGCACAGTGCAAGCGGTCGTTTTCTGCCACTCGAGTAGATTTCTACTCGAGCGGCAGCTTTCTCAACGCGGACTGGTAGTTTCTCATCGCGAGCGGTCGCGAGCATACGCGACCACTCGCAATGAGAAACCTGACCTCCCCGCGTTGAGAATCTCGCCGGGAGGTTTATTTTCCACGCTCGTGATCGGCAACTTGATGTTGCTGATCGCGAACGAGAAAAAGTCTCGCCGGGATGTCATTTTGCTTGCTCGCGGTCGCCAACTTGACGTTGAGGACCGCGAGCAAGCAAAAAATGACCGCTATGCTACGCCACGCGTGTTTGCACTGTGCTACGTGCAATTCGCGTAGTGCGAAGTAGCGCAAACTTCGCAAACTACGCGAGCGTAGCGTAGTACTTCGCCCAGGGTTAGTTAGAGGACAAGTTTGTTGGGGCCTTACCAAAGTGTGGATGGAGCTTGTCTGTCTCCTAGGAGATCTGTGAATAGAGCAGCTCTCCAGTCCCAGTCCCCACCCCCAGGCCAGCAGACCTAGGACTGGGGATTGGCTATTCAGCTCCCAGGCAACTCCGAGCCCTCCCCTCACACCTGCCCAGGCCACTTAAGGCTTTGCTGGGTGCACCCCAAATCATTCTCCTCCATCTTGTGAGTTGCAGCCTACCTGTGCCCCAGATTGCAGTGAGCAGAGTCCAGGAAGTGGTAAGGAGGCAGACTAGTGCTGTCTCTTTCCTAAAAAAGTTTAAAAAACGATTTTCCCTACCTGTGATTGCATCATCTTATTTTTTCTTTTTAAATTTCTTTAACTGTCTTTGCCTGTGGTTGTTACAGTTTAAAATTGTAGTTTTAACCTGCCAGTGATTGCATAATTTATCCCATGTTTTTGTGTTTAAACTTGTGTTTTTACCTGCCTGTGACTGCTTCCATTTAACCTGTTGAATTGTGGGATTTGCAGTCCAAACTCTGTAGTTTTTCCCTCTGATTCCCTGTGACTATCAGTTTTTTCCCTCCAAATGTCTCCTTTGCTCTGTGCTAAGATCTGTATGTTAAGCAGGGCACCCCCAGCAACCATCTTGTGTTAACAAGTCAGTGAAACCAGCCCCCCCTTCTCTCCTGAGACAGCAGTAATGTGCTGTAAGCTGTTTAAACTGTGTTTAATAGGGACTGTGCACTTCGTTTCTTGGCCAGGAGAGGGAGTAAAGTTTTATACAAATAGTGTTGTTAGAGGTAAGCCTGGGCGTAGTCCGCGTAGTAGCGCTACGCGTAGCTACGCGAAATGCGTAGTGCACTGTGCAAAATGCTGTTCGCACTGATTGCACAGTGCCGGATGCTTGTCCGCACTGTGCAATCAGTGCAAACCGCATCTTGCACAGTGCAAGCGGTCGTTTTCTGCCGCTCGAGTAGATTTCTACTCGAGCGGCAGCTCTCTCAACGCGGACTGGTAGTTTCTCACCGCGAGCGGTCGCGAGCATACGCGACCACTCGCAATGAGAAACCTGACATCCCCGCGTTGAGAATCTCGCCGGGAGGTTTATTTTCCACGCTCGCGATCGGCAACTTGATGTTGCTGATCGCGAACGAGAAAAAGTCTCGCCGGGATGTCATTTTGCTTGCTCGCGGTCGCCAACTTGACGTTGAGGACCGCGAGCAAGCAAAAAATGACCGCTATGCTACGCTACGTGTGTTTGCACTGTGCTACGTGCAATTCGCGTAGTGCGAAATAGCGCAAACTTCGCAAACTACGCGAGTGTAGCGGAGTACTTCGCACAGGGTTAGAGGACAAGTTTGTTGGGGCCTTACCAAAGTGTGGATTGAGCCTGTCTGTCTCCTAGGAGATCTGTGAATAGAGCAGCTCCCCAGTCCCAGTCCCCACCCCCAGGCCAGCAGACCTAGGACTGGGGATTGGCTATTCAGCTCCCAGGCAACTCTGAGCCCTCCCCTCACACCTGCCCAGGCCCCTTAAGGCTTTGCTGGGTGCACCCCAAATCATTCTCCTCCATCTTGTGAGTTGCAGCCTACCTGTGCCCCAGATTGCAGTGAGCAGAGTCCAGGAAGTGGTAAGGAGGCAGACTAGTGCTGTCTCTTTCCTGAAAAAGTTTAAAAAACGATTTTCCCTACCTGTGATTGCATCATCTTATTTTTTCTTTTTAAATTTCTTTAACTGTCTTTGCCTGTGGTTGTTACAGTTTAAAATTGTAGTTTTAACCTGCCAGTGATTGCATAATTTATCCCATGTTTTTGTGTTTAAACTTGTGTTTTTTCCTGCCTGTGACTGCTTCCATTTAACCTGTTGAATTGTGGGATTTGCAGTCCAAACTCTGTAGTTTTTCCCTCTCATTCCCTGTATCAGTTTTTTCCCTCCAAATGTCTCCTTTGCTCTGTGCTAAGATCTGTATATTAAGCAGTGCACCCCCAGCGACCATCTTGTGTTAACAAGTCAGTCAAACCAGCCCCCCCCCATCCCTCCTGAGACAGCAGTAATGTGCTGTAAGCTGTTTAAACTGTGTTTAACAGGGACTGTGCACTTCGTTTTTTGGCCAGGAGAGGGAGTAAAGTTTTATACAAATAGTGTTGTTAGAGGACAAGTTTGTTGGGGCCTTACCAAAGTGTGGATTGAGCCTGTCTGTCTCCTAGGAGATCTGTGAATAGAGCAGCTCCCCAGTCCCAGTCCCCACCCCCAGGCCAGCAGACCTAGGACTGGGGGTTGGCTATTCAGCTCCCAGGCAACTCTGAGCCCTCCCCTCACACCTGCCCAGGCCCCTTAAGGCTTTGCTGGGTGCACCCCAAATCATTCTCCTCCATCTTGTGAGTTGCAGCCTACCTGTGCCCCAGATTGCAGTGAGCAGAGTCCAGGAAGTGGTAAGGAGGCAGACTAGTGCTGTCTCTTTCCTAAAAAAGTTTAAAAAACGATTTTCCCTACCTGTGATTGCATCATCTTATTTTTTCTTTTTAAATTTCTTTAACTGTCTTTGCCTGTGGTTGTTACAATTTAAAATTGTAGTTTTAACCTGCCAGTGATTGCATAATTTATCCCATGTTTTTGTGTTTAAACTTGTGTTTTTTCCTGCCTGTGACTGCTTCCATTTAACCTGTTGAATTGTGGGATTTGCAGTCCAAACTCTGTAGTTTTTCCCTCTCATTCCCTGTGACTATCAGTTTTTTCCCTCCAAATGTCTCCTTTGCTCTGTGCTAAGATCTGTATGTTAAGCAGTGCACCCCCAGCAACCATCTTGTGTTAACAAGTCGGTGAAACCTGCCCCCCCTTCCCTCCTGAGACCGCAGTAATGTGCTGTAAGCTGTTTAAACTGTGTTTAACAGGGACTGTGCACTTCGATTTTTGGCCAGGAGAGGGAGTAAAGTTTTATACAAATAGTGTTGTTAGAGGACAAGTTTGTTGGGGCCTTACCAAAGTGTGGATTGAGCCTGTCTGTCTCCTAGGAGATCTGTGAATAGAGCAGCTCCCCAGTCCCAGTCCCCACCCCCAGGCCAGCAGACCTAGGACTGGGGATTGGCTATTCAGCTCCCAGGCAACTCTGAGCCCTCCCCTCACACCTGCCCAGGCCCCTTAAGGCTTTGCTGGGTGCACCCCAAATCATTCGCCTCCATCTTATGAGTTGCAGCCTACCTGTGCCCCAGATTGCAGTGAGCAGAGTCCAGGAAGTGGTAAGGAGGCAGACTAGTGCTGTCTCTTTCCTAAAAAGTTTAAAAAACGATTTTCCCTACCTGTGATTGCATCATCTTATTTTTTCTTTTTAAATTTCTTTAACTGTCTTTGCCTGTGGTTGTTACAGTTTAAAATTGTAGTTTTAACCTGCCAGTGATTGCATAATTTATCCCATGTTTTTGTGTTTAAACTTGTGTTTTTTCCTGCCTGTGACTGCTTCCATTTAACCTGTTGAATTGTGGGATTTGCAGTCCAAACTCTGTAGTTTTTCCCTCTCATTCCCTGTGACTATCAGTTTTTTCCCTCCAAATGTCTCCTTTGCTCTGTGCTAAGATCTGTATGTTAAGCAGTGCACCCCCAGCAACCATCTTGTGTTAACAAGTCGGTGAAACCAGCCCCCCCCTTCCCTCCTGAGACAGCAGTAATGTGCTGTAAGCTGTTTAAACTGTGTTTAATAGGGACTGTGCACTTCGTTTTTTGGCCAGGAGACGGAGTAAAGTTTTATACAAATACAAATACTTGTTAGAGGACAAGTTTGTTGGGGCCTTACCTGCAGAAGTCCAAGGTGTGGGTTGAGCCGGTCTGTCTCCTAGGAGATTTCTGAATAGAGAAGCAGCTTCCAACTCCCTGGCCAGCAAACCTTGTCTGAGGTAGCTGGGACCTTATATAGTCTGATATTGTTTGGTACATGTGTACACTGATTGGTGGTTGTATCTGATGTTTCTATTGGATTAGGGTTAGTGTCCTCCTTGGTTGGGTATTTGAGGGTTCTGATTGGTTTCTGGGTCTGTGATTCAATCAATGTAGGGTTGGGACTAGGGCTAGGGTTAGTATTTCTATTGGAAGTAGGGACTAGGGCTTCCTGTGTTATTGGTTGTTGGGACTAGGGTGGGACTAGGGCTAGGGTTAGGCCTTTAATTGGAAGTAGCGATTAGGGCTTCTGGTGTTATTGGTTGCTGGACTAGGTGTGGGACTAAGAGTATGGTTAGGCTTTCTATTGGAAGTAGGGACTAGGGCTTCCTGTGCCATTGGTTGCTTGGACTAGGGTTGAAACTACTGGTAGGGCTAGGGCCTCTATTGGACGTAGAGATCAAGGGTTTTTGAAACAGATTGGGTGCTTGGACTAGGGCTAAGATTGGCTGTAAGGTCCTCGTCTCCTATTGGTTCTAGATTTTAGGGCTAGTGCTGTGATTGGATATTGTTAGGGCTAGGGTTCCCATTGGCTGAAGGGGTCACCTGACTACTAGGGCTATAAACGGCCAAGGCTTAGGGCGTCTCAGCCCGGGCGTCTCAGCTAAGGGTGGAGAGGACAAGGGTGAGTGCCTGTTTGAGCCTGTTAAGGGTGGAGAGGACAAGGGTGAGTACCTGTTTGAGCCTGTTAAGGGTGGAGAGGACAAGGGTGAGTGCCTGTTTGACCCTGTTCGAAACTGGTAAGGACCAGGGCCAGGAATGCTGCCCATTTTCTCATTCATTAATACCCACCCTATGTATTTGTCCCTCTGTACATAAGCATTGATTTTCACTATAGATATGTGCCTATCTTCGTGTATTGCTTTGTATAAACATGTACAATAATTATGTTGTTATAAAAACAACAAAAAAAATCTTCTTTGGTCTACATGTACTTGCTTCCATTGGGCATCTATGTACCTCCATGTACTTGGATCTGTGTGTCTGTTACTTTTCTCCTGAAAAAGCATATCCAATGCACTACCCTATTTCTCATCCGCTACCTCTATCAATATCTTTAATCTGCATATACTTACCTCCTTTATGCATCTATATACTTTCAATGTACTTATGGATCTATATATTTATCACTTTCGTTATAATTTAGCGTTTCCAATGCACTACCCTATTTCTCAGCCTATACTTCCCTCAATATATCTTCTAGCCCAACTTTCTGACTCATCTCAAACTTCTTTCTACTACTCTTTCCAATTCACTACCCTATCTCACCCTATACATCTATCATTATATCCTCTACACCCACTCTCTCATTTATCCCAAACGCCATACCACTACTATGTTCCCCAAAATAACCCTTTCTTGACTCTCTCCTACTCTACCCCTCCTTGCATCTTCTGACACCTCCTTTACTGTACTGATCCCCCAAAACAAACCTTTCTAAACTCTTCCCTCTGACTCTTCCCCTCCAAAAACCCTTTTTACTCATCCAAAAGCCTCCTCCTACTGCTATGACCTAAAAAAGAAATCCTTCACTCTTCTATCCCTCCACTATCCTTTTCAATCAAAATAACAGACTAGCATGTTCACTTCTCTAATTCCATATTCCACTATACTAATTCACCACTAATCCTTTATGGGTTCCAGAGTAGCGTGCTACTCGCCAACAAAGCGTTTCAACACCTCATCAGAGTTACAAGCGCTATATAAATGCAAACCTTTTTTCCTTTTTTACCCCTCCCTAACCCTTCTCAATCCAAATAACTGACTAACATATCCACCACTCAAATTACTTCATATTTCACTATACTAATTTTCAACACTAATCCTTTATGGGTTCTGGAGTAGCCTGCTACTCGCCAGAAAAGTGCTTCAACACCCCATCAGGGGTAACAGGCGCTATATGAATGCAAACCTTTCTTTCCCTTCTATCCCTCCGCTATCCTTCTCACTCCAAATAACTGACTAATATCGACCACTCAAATTACTTTCATATTTCACCATACTAATTCACCACTAATCCTTTATGGGTTTCCGGAGTAGCGTGCTACTTGCCAAAAAAAAGCGATTCAACACCCCATCAGGGGTTAGAAGCGCTATATAAATACAAACCTTCTTTCCTCTTCTATCCTTCTGCTATCCTTCCGAATCCAAATAACTGACTAACATATCCACCACTTAAAATTTACTTGCATGTTTCACTATACTAATTCAACACAAATCCTCAATGGGTCCCGGAGTAGCGTGCTACTCGGCGAAAAAGCGCTTCGACGCCTCGTCAGGGGTAGTAAGCGCTATACAAATGCAATTACAATACAATACAATACAATGTGTGTGTACACTAAAAAAAAAAAAAACATTTGCAATGCAATAGGTCTTGCATTTGCGAGAGTTTGAGCTATGGGCATTGTAAATGACAATGCCTTTTTTATTTGTGTTTTAAAAAACCTGCAAGCAGTGCGTAAATACGCACTTTGTACTTCTAGTCCTTGCTTAGAAGAAGCAAGGCTGGCAGCAAAAGAGGCATAGTTACTGCCAGCCCTGCTTCTCGTAAGCAAGGACTATAAGTACAAAGTGGGTGTTTACGTGCCGCTTGCAGGTTTTCAAAAGACCTAAATAAAAGGCTTTGTGAATTACAATGCCAATAGCTCAAACTCTCGCAAATGCGAGACCTATTGCATTGCAAATGCTTGTTCTTTGTGTTCCTGGAAACTAGTTCTGTGATGCACCAGTCCAGTAAGTTCATGATTATCCCTTTGATAGGCTCTCATCGACTCCAGGACATAGGGTGCAGACTGCTCTGCTCACACCCCGACTCCCGCTACAAGGAACTGTTGCAAAGCTACGAGGTGGCATCCGCTTCTGCGAGAGAGAGGTGGCTGTCCCCACGCCCCCCGGTGTACAGCCAACACTTCATGTGTGACTTCATCAATTAGAGGCAGAACGGCCCGCGCCACGCGGGGTTCAGGGAGCACGGCGGATTCCCTTCACGAAGGCCGGCTTTATTTAATGGCGGCTGCATCCGTGTTTCTATTTCATGCTTATTGAGGAGATGCAGGTGGCGTGAAGCAGATTAGAATTTTCTCTCAGAAAATTCCTGCAGATGGGCGCATGTAAATATCCCGCAACGCTTACTCTGTACACTCACTTTGCATTATAAAGCACTTGCCGGTGTTCAGACGCTTTACTCTCTAAAATTGGGATTAGGGTACAGCGGAAACATGGTACTACAAGTTCTAGGGCATGGAGAAGGGCACAGTTCAAAAATACACAGAGACAACAAATCTACCTACTTGTGCTCTTAAGAGCAGATGGGGGTGTTTGTTTTCCACTAAACATGCCCTTATGCACCCTTATTCGAAGTTTGAGATAAAGGAATATTTCTTTAAAGTCTTTCAGCGCCCTCACCGATTTAATGAGAGGGACACCTTTAGTGCCCTTTGTCTGTGAGTTACCGTCTCCTGATCTTGTGGTGTAACCCATTTTGCTTGTCAGTCAGTCAGTCAAGAAAGCTTTATTTTGGCCATACGGCCATAAAAGCACATAAAATGTTACAAATGCATATGTACAAGAAGGAAAACAAAAAATAACAGATATTATACTAAAAATATCATCATAGAACCAAGAATTCAGATGCGACTTGTACGGGGTTTAGGAATCAGCAGTTACTGCACACCCCCTTGTCAGTACTTAATAGAAAAATAGTACAAGCGTCATCCAGCAATAAATATATATTTTACATCATGGTACAAACAATTGCAATATTGCTATTATCAATTTGATATGTATAAAAAATTAGCTTTGACTGATAGCCCGAGGGCATATTTAGAAAAACACGTTAAAAAACATTAAAAATATATAAAACATTTTTAAAAAGGTGAATAAACAAGCAACCCGGACAGGGAAAAAGGTTTGCAAGGCAGAATTCGGGCTAGGGAGTGTTCCCACATGGCATGACAACCTATTTAGTGCGCATTCTATTGAGGGTTTTCTGAATTCTTTTTCTTTAGAATGCCCCTGCGGATGCACCACATCGAGAGTAGAAACCTGGAGGTAGCGAACACGATTAACGGATCTGTTTCATGTTTGAGGAGTCTGAAAGCCACGATATGGTGTCTAATCCCCAGGTTTCTGCAGAGCTGAAGGACCCATTTGGACCTTGGCCTTTTATAGGCAGGGCAAAAGAGGATTGCGTGAAGATCTGTTTCTTCAACCATATCGCACCCTGGGCAGTCTAGTTTAAGCGTTCCCTGCCATTTATTAGTGAGTGCTCGGAGCGGGAGCACCCCATGTCTAAATTGTAGGAACAGTTTCTTCGCAAGCAGTGGTTGTATACTGTCCAATACCAACTCCAGTTTGTATTGCTGTTTGACCTCTAAAAATTTTGAGGTCAAACTACTGGAATTAGTGCTCTGGTATATTTGGGCCAGTTTGTGTTCTCTGTAGGAGGCGAGTAGAACCTTTTTGGGGATGGAGGGGCAAGTCTCTCCAGGAGTTAACCACAAGTCTGCCTTCCCCAAAGCCTGGCAGGAGTTCCTTATATAAGCTAGCCATGGTAGGTTCCCCGCGCCCAAAAGGGACATGACATCCTTCAATTCCTCCCTATAGTTGACCAGCTCTGGTATACTCCAGAGACGGCGCCAATATAAAAGTGGTCAAGAGGCGACAACATCTGCTATAGGACCAATCCCCAGGTCCATCCTAAGTGGTGTTAACGGAGTGCTCTTGGGGAGGCTCAGCAATTGCCTTAAAAATAAATTCTCTGTCATGGATAGCGTATTTGCCGAACAATAACCCCAGAGTTCTGCCCCGTATAGTGAGGCTCCCCTAGCCTGTATTTTATACATTTCTGCTGGTGGACCTATCACCTTCTGGGAGCAATTTTTATGTATTTTTAGAATACCCCCTGCAGACTGAGTCAATTTGAGATTAGCTTTCTTTACTTGTGGTCCCCAGTTCATCTTATTGAGTGTGAGCCCCAAGTAATCAAAGACATGCACCCTCTCTAAAACCTTGCCATCCAGTTGGGGATGTGGGCAATTGATAGTGTTAGCATGAAAAACCATATATTTGGTTTTTTGAAGATTTATCTCCAAACCCCTCTTCCTACAGAAGGCACTAAATACCTCGAGTACACGCTGCATACCCATAGGTGATTTAGAGAGTAGCAGCGTGTCGTCCGCAAACATAAGTGCTGGAATTTTACGATTTGCCAACCTCGCTGCGTCTATGTCTTTCCCTGCTAGTAGAGTTTCAATTAAACCATTTAAAAAGAGGGAGAACAGGGTCGGAGCTAGAACGCATCCCTGTCTCACCCCTTTCTCTACGGGAAAGGGAGCTGTCAATTCGCCTTTTTTACCAAATCTTATTCTCGCGTAATTATCTTGGTGCAGGCGTTTCAGCTGGTGGCAAAGGTAGTCTGGTAAACCCATATCATGGAGTATGTCCCATAGTTGATCTCGCTGCACCATATCAAATGCGGATTTGAGATCCACAAAAGTGAGATAGAGGCTGCCACCCTCTAAAACCACAATTTTCCAATGGATCAATTGCAATCTAAAGATCTGGTCAATAGTCGAGGTCTTGGCCCTAAATCCGGCTTGTAAGGGTGTTAATACATTATTTTCTTCTATCCAGCTCAGCAGACGGCCCAGAAGTACACGGGCATAGATTTTTTGGGTGACATCTATAAGGCTTATTGGGCGATAATTAGTTGGGTTAAGTGGTGTACCTTTTTTGTAAATAGGGATAATTTCTGCCCCTGCCCAGGTCGGGGGCAGCGCCATACCTTGTAGGGTGGCATTAAATAGTAAGCATAAATATGGTACCCAAACTACTGGTTCAGTACGGAATAGGTCACCAGGTATCCTGTCTAGCCCAGGTGCCTTGGCTGGTAGTAGGTTGTTCAAGGCCGCTATAATCTCCTTCATTGTGCAGGGAGGGGCATTCAAGTTTGGGGGGTTTACTTCTACAGTGGCTAGTACTTCACTGTGGTCTTCTGCCCCTACTGCAGGCCTCGAATATAGGGTTTTGAAGTAAGATCTCTAAACTTCTTCCCCCAAATTGGGTCCGACGGCCAATTGGCCTTCGGATTTCCCTGTCTTGACTAAATTCCAAAAACCTTGCATGTCATGGTTATCAAGAGCTATTTTAATGGCTTCCCATTTATCTATCTCCCAGCTGGTTTTTACACCAGCTGTAGTTTTTTTATATTGGGCTCTATCTTCTTTTATTCGTGATTTATCATTCTCTTTGATGCTAGTTACTAAGGCCTGCTTAGCTTTCCTACATGTTTTGTTGTACCATGGGTGCTTAGATTTGGAGTTTTGCCTGATCTTATCACTGTTATAAAAGAACGGTGCCAATGTGGATAATAAATCCTGATGGTTTTTTTCCATCGCCAATTGCGATGCCACGTCCCAGCTATTTACAGACAAATGAAAAGCAGTTTCTAGAAAAGGGGCAATTTGCTGATACAGGGTTGCCACATTTTCTGGAGTCTGTGCGAAAACCCCCCAGCGTACTCTCCTACCTCCTTCAATCGATACTAGATTTGAAGCAGGATATACGGATGTATTTTGAAGGTCCTTGGGCAAAGGGAGGGCTATTTCCAGGGCCAACGGGTTGTGATCGCTTTCTTGTCGGGGGTTAACCGTAAAGCCCCTAATCTTATGCCATAATTGAACGTCGACCAGTATGTAATCGATTATAGATGCCTGTCCCGGCTTATTAAAAGTAAAGTTCCCCGGACTATCAGAGGGGAATCGGCCATTGCAGGCCCTCAATGAATGGCTAAGTGTAACTGAATGCACCTGCAAGGCCAAAGGGGGTCCATGCCCTTATTGGCTGGATATTGGTTTCTGGAATCGACCAAACCGAGTCTTCCTCACTTGTAATGGGTGTAGTAATGCCATTGAGAGGCTCAAATTGACAGTTGAGATCTCCACCTAAAATCACTTGACAACTCACTGGTAGAGTATACAGAAATGTGGCTAGACAGTCAAGCGTTTGGGAAATGTGCCCCTGCCTCACTGGTCGAGAGTAGACATTTATTAGAGCAATCTTCAACGAGTTGTGAAGGGTAAGGAGAGTGCACAAGATGTCAGGGGAAGAGGTCTCTAGCATTTTAACAGTACATCCCACGTGTACACCGACCCAAGTACATAGGCCCCCTGATGGTCTCCCCCTGGTCCCCTGGACAGCTGGGATACTATATGTAGCGTAGCCCACTCTATGAAGTTCTGCCCTTGACCATGTTTCCTGGAACAGGCATAGGTCATGTTTATCTATATATTCGCCCCAATCTGGGAAATCCAGTTTTGAACTGAGACCTGCTATGTTCCAGGAGAGAATCTGCGTGTTCAGTGGTTCATCAGTTATAGGTGGCAAAATCTGGGGGGTACAATTTACCTGGTGTGGGGCTTCCTGCCTCTCCTTGTCATAGTTCCCTGGCCCCTCCCCAGGACTACGATTATCGGCCCGATAGGTATTATTCTGGGGGCTGGTAATACTAGTTATAGTGAGGGTCTCACAAGATTTATTGAGGGTTTTATTTCCCTCCAATAACACTCCCTTCATTTGGGGCTCAGCTTGCTGTGTATTTCCCAGATTATCCTCGTTCTTATTATTATTGATAGACCTTTTACTGTTAAAATTTAGTCAGTCTACCAGGTCCAAGGAGCTAAATCTATTATTAACAGGGATACTATACGTCGCTATTTTTTGGCGTTCCCAACCCAAATTTGACATAGCACCGTTCTGTTCTCTTGAGCCCCAATTCTTGTGCACAATTCCCTCTTTGTCATGCCCAGGCCTGGAAGGATAAAAATATCCCAAGGGCAAAGGTGTGATACCCCCTATCTCCCTGGTGTATCCCCAGTCCAAGATGTGTTGGACCGTCCGGGTGTCTCTAAAATTGATCACAATACAATCCCCCGGGATGTCCTTACGTCTTCGCCCCAGCCAGCTGACCCTATGTGTCAATAGAATGTCACTTTGTTCCTGATAGGGGAGAGGCCTATATTTATTTAACCAAAAAATGGTTTTGTTTTTAAGTTCAGAATGTGTCTCCCCTCGGCCTGTATCCATCTCTGGTACAATAGCTAGAATGACTACGTATGGAATGGAGGCTGGGGGCAGGTCTAGATAGGGGAGTGGAGATTTTATTTCCCCTGTTTTGAGAGGTACTGTGGACCTAGTCTCAACTTCGTTATTACTTTGGGTGTGATGTTTCTTGGTTGGTCCTGATGTTTCTATATGCCTACTGTTGTGTGCAATATCAGTACGGTGAGGGAACCTCTGTTGGGAATTAACTAGGTCCTGTTTTTGAGGGGCTGGAAGTTTAGACACAGTAGATGTATTTATGTGCACCGTTGGATTGTGCCCTACGGGAAGGGGTAGTGCATTGGGACCAGATGGAATTGGCTGTTTTAATTGCAGAGCTAACTTAGGGATTAAGGATTTGATAGGTTCAATTGCATCAAAGATGGCATCTACTTTGCTCCCCAACGAATCCAACAATGTTGATAAATTATCAATTCGTCTTGTCACAGCATCAAGTTCAGATTTAATAGATATGGCAAAGTGTGCTTTAAGTTCTTTTAGCAAATGAATTACCCACGATGGAGGGTCCGAGGTTTTCTGCCAGCACTCATCAGTGGCTTGTCCCCCTGAAGGCAAGGTTGGTGCCGTCCCGGGAGTTTGTTTCTTCTGTCTTCCTCCCTTGTGTGTTGTTAGTTTTTTCTTCCCACCCTTCTTTTTTGCCCCGCCTCCTCCACTAGAGTTAGTGATGTAACCAGATGCTATGGGTTCTTGTAGGGGGAGAGAGTCCGGAATTAGGAGCACATTTGAGGTGTGAGATGGATCTAAAGTCTCAAGCTCCGTGGGTGGTGGGCTATGAGGGAGAATCGGTGTTAGAGAGAGACGTCTCTCAGTGCGCTCAATTTCGCAGGACACTGCTCCTATGGCCCGCTGAAGCGTTTTATCAATTGCGGTCGGTTGAGCAGTATGAACTGGCAGAGGAGCCTTCTGCCTGGTGGTTGACCTTGTCGACAGGGGAGAACGTTTACCCATGACTACTTGAGGATAAAAAGCTCACCAAACCTCAGGAGTAATTCATATTGTAATTACCTTATATAGTGCAGGGCACACTGGGCGTTTGAGGCTCCACCGGTTTTGAAATTTGCTATTTTGGGGTACCCCAGTTGGCTGACCCTTGGATGTTAATTCAATTCGAACTAATGGGCAGAAAAAACAAAATGCCAAGGAGGGTGGCCCAGCTCAGCCTCGATCAGTCTCGGACGGGCTCAGACGGGTCCGCCCTTGGCCCGGGCTTCGCCCGGAACGTCCCGCGCACGTCCCGTGCAGCGGGGTGCGAGGCAGCGCTTTGTAGCGCGACGGGAACGCCTCCGCCCTCAGCAGCTGCGGGTAATTAGCAGAGATGCACTCTGGGACACCGAGTCCCACCAGAGTGTAAGTGTCGCAATACCTGGCAGCAGCAGCGGAGACCCAGCAAGACACACAGGAGCACCGGAGAGCGGACGGAGCGTTCCACAGCTCCCCAGTAGATCCGCAAACAGCAGGGCAACAAGCAGACTCGGATGAGCAAGCAACCCCCGCACTGCGGGCGCGAGGCAGCGCTTTGTAGCGCGATGGGAACGCCTCCGCCCTCAGCAGCTGCGGGTAATTAGCAGAGATGCACTCTGGGACACCGAGTCCCACCAGAGTGTAAGTGCCGCAATACCTGGCAGCAGCAGCGGAGACCCAGCAAGACACACAGGAGCACCGGAGAGCAGACGGAGCGTTCCACAGCTCCCCAGTAGATCCGCAAACAGCAGGGCAACAAGCAGACTCGGATGAGCAAGCAACCCCCGCACTGCGGGCGCGAGGCAGCGCTTTGTAGCGCGATGGGAACGCCTCCGCCCTCAGCAGCTGCGGGTAATTAGCAGAGATGCACTCTGGGACACCGAGTCCCACCAGAGTGTAAGTGCCGCAATACCTGGCAGCAGCAGCGGAGACCCAGCAAGACACACAGGAGCACCGGAGAGCGGACGGAGCGTTCCACAGCTCCCCAGTAGATCCGCAAACAGCAGGGCAACAAGCGGACTCGGATGAGCAAGCAACCCCCCTTGTCAAATGTAAGGGTCAATTGGCTGGTACTTGCTCCCCCAGGATTGCAGATGCCAGTGGGGATCATAGTGAATTACAAAGTCACACAGCTGGTCCTTCCTAGTACAAGGAGGGCTAGCAAATGACATGTCTCGGGGCTGTTGTGTCGGTATCACAAGTATTTGCTGTTTGCCTCTTTTTCTCTGTTGCCTTTAGGTGGGAAAACCCAGGATATATGGTACCCTCCAGGGGGTAATACCTATATGTATTTTACTTTGATATACTTTTTATGTAATAAGAAATACAGTACTTAAGATAAATAAAGACACTAGCTTTTGGGGTGTCATTCGTTGACAGGCGCAGTAGTAATGTGATGGTTGGTGATTGATAAGAAGGAATGCTTCAAATGGACTATGTGCTGCATGGCACCGCTACATAGTTCAGCCGTACGAAGCATTACTGTTGCTGGCCAGAAAGATGGCTGAGCTCCTCAATTCGCCAAGAGTTTTGGCGGTATTATGGTTTAATGAATGGATGAACACAATGCAACACCAATGAAATGAAAAAACACAACTGGACTAAGATTCATAATACCCCCTCCCACCATCATGCACACAACATGGCATCCAAGTGCACAACTCAGCAACACACCCATGTAGTTGGTAAAGCAATGCAAATGAACAGCACTGTCACACTATACTCCGGCTGAGCGATGGACAGTGGGCCGCACCAAAACACTAGAGTGGACAATGGAGGGCCCTTCGGCACACCCACCCACAAAAAGAAAGTAAAGGCCTCCGTAGTTTAACTTCATTTTACTCACACAGTAACTTCAATCAATCAATCAATCAATCAGGGGTTTGTTAAAGCGCGACTACTCACCCGTAAGGGTCTCAAGGCGCTAGGGGTAGGGGGGGTGCAGGTACCATTCCATCAAGGAGGGGGTCTGTCGAAGAGCCAGGTTTTGAGGTTTCTTGTGAAGATGGGGAGCGATGTTGTCTGTCTGAGGTGGAGCGGAAGGACGTTCCATGCTTTGGCCGCGAGGAAGGAGAAGGAGCGGCCTCCCGATCTGGTCTTTCTGGTGCGGGGGACCACGGCGTAGGAGAGCTGGGCTGATCGTAGGGTCCTTTGGGGTGCGTGGAATTTGAGTCGGCTGTTCAGGTATGCTGGTCCGGTGCCGTGGAGGGCCTTGTGTGCGTGGGTGAGCATCTTGAAGGTGATTCTCGCCTCGACGGGGAGCCAGTGGAGTGTGCGCAGGTGCAGGGAGATGTGGCAGTGTTTTGGCAGGTTGAGGGCCAGTCTTGCGGCGGCGTTCTGGATGTTCTGTAGCTTGCGGGTGAGGTTTTTGTTTATTCCGGCGCAGAGTGCGTTGCCGTAATCGAGTCTGCTGGTGACCAGGGCGTGAGTGACGGTCTTTCGGTGTTCGAGGGGGATCCATTTGAAGGTCTTACGAAGGAGGCGGAGGGTGTGGAAGCAGGAAGATGAGACAGAGTTGATCTGGCGGTCCATTTTGAGCTCGGAGTCCAGGATGATTCCCAGGTTGCGTGCGTGGTCCGTGGGGGTTGGCGGGTTTCCGAGGGCGGGGGGCCACCAGGTGTCGCTCCAGGCGTCTGGGTTTGGGCCCATGATGAGTACTTCTGTTTTGTTGGTGTTTAGTTGTAGGCAGCTGTTTTTCATCCATTTGGCGACGGCTTCCATGCCTTCTCGAAAGTTGCGTCTGGCGGTGTTGGGCTCGTTGGATAGGGAGAGGATGAGTTGGGTGTCGTCTGCGTATGACACAATGTTAAGTCCGTAGGTTCTGACGATGGGGGCGAGTGGAGCCATGTAGATGTTGAAGAGCGTCGAGCTGAGGGAGGAGCCCTGGGGGACTCCGCAGGTGGTAGGTGTGGGGTCCGAGTGGAAAGGGGGGAGTCTGACCCGCTGCGTCCTGCCGGAGAGGAAGGAGTGGATCCAGTCGAGGGCCTTGTCCTGGATTCCTGCGTCGTAGAGTCTGCGTATTAGGGTGCGGTGGGAGACTGTGTCGAACGCCGCTGATAGGTCGAGGAGGATGAGGGTTACTGTTTCTCCTTTGTCCAGTAGGGTGCGGATGTCGTCTGTTGCGGCGAGGAGGGCGGTAACTTACACAAACCATTTAAAACTTAACATCAACAAAGCTCCCCAACACCACACAACCAAGGAACAATAACAAAATCAGACACTATCAAGTGATCGTGACCTCTAGCTCAACTAATGGCCTACCTAATAATGGTTACCAGTGTCTCTGCGAAAGAGGTTCTTTATCAAGCAGAACTATCTTCACCTTACACACCAACATAGAAAACTGAATTTCATTGAGTTAACCCATAGTTTATGTACAGTGACCTTAGGTATGGCTTGTCCAAGAGCAGTCCCAGTCGCTGCCCTTAAAAGAACCATTGTGCTACTGTGTATTTCGAACACAGGTACCCTCATTATTTTATCGATTCTCTTATCAACGACTGAAGCTCCTTAGCCCAGTAGTCTCGGAAAGCAATACAATCTCATCTACATACAAGAGTGCTGGAAAGTAACTTCTCCCTGGGAGGAGAGAACATGGATCGTGGACTTTTCTGAAAATTAGTGTAGAAACACTTCTTCCTTAAACCATTTCCGACTGAGAGGAAAGTGGTCCAGACTTCATTAAATGTCAATGTAAGTTTGTAAAGCGCATTAAACCATAGCATCAAAGCGCTGTAGCCAACAAAAGCATACGGAGGGACCAACAAGGCAATTATATCTGTGAGAAAAGTTTAGTGAGGAAACACTTCTACCTTAATCCATTTCCGACTGAGAGGACAGTTGTCCAGACTTCATTAAATGATAAGCAAACGTGAGTCCAGGTATTCGTAAAATTCTATAGCTGTCAGCAGGGCCAATATTTCAGTACCAGATTTCAAAGTTTTCTCTCCAGCACAACCTCCAGGGCTGACTCTCCAACCAGCAAAGATGGAGAAAATCCCCTGTACCACCCACCTGCGTAGTGCAAACACTGAGGTAAAACGGACAAAGCTGCAAAGTTCAAGCAGATCAAAAGACACCGTTCTTGGTTCTGTTCTTGCATTTTTGCAAACCAAAAAAATGGTTTTCCAAACTTTATTTTACTTTATAATGTATTCAATTTTGGGATGCAAAAAACAATACATCTAAATTTCTAAGAAATGCAAAGGAGGTTATTTATAGTTTGATGGATGAGGAACCCTTTTTTATAGTTTGGTGGATAAGAAACAGATGCCAAAAAGCTGTGGGTGTTTCTTTACGCCAAACTCACGATTCTCCAGCTCCATTTAGAGTCACCCAGGCACCAGGTTTCTGATGGCAGAGCCACGACTGGCTCTGCCGGCAGAAACTTTGAGCGACAGCCTGCCCGCTACTGGGCTGGCGGTCACTTATTCCACATCATCCGCTTATTTAGGAAGGAATTCTGACATCGTTCCTGTTTTGGGCTAACAAAAAGAATCTAGTGGTCCCAAAGAGGTAATCAAAGAAATGACCCCACACACTAGAAGAAAAGAACAAGTTGCTTATCTTTGGTAACGCCTTATCTGGTAGAGACTATAGCTGCAGATTCCTTACCTTAGAATTTCCTTAGGCATCAGACTGGATCCGGAAGATTTTTTGTTAACAGTACCCCTGCGCACTGGTAGGTGGTGACAATCAGCTTTGCGCCCGTTGTCCGCGCCGGAAATGATGTTGCAGTACCAATACAGGCGCCACCCAGGCACACTGACGTCAGCTACTTTTCACGACTTTACACGCCAGAAGCACAGAGCCATGACGAACACTGACCACTGCTTTGTCAAAACTAGGGCCCTGAAAGGGGTCACCCCTGTCCCTAGAAATCTGTTTGCAGAGTGGAGAGGATGGGTGGGTCGGTAAGAAATCTGTGGCTAGATATAGTCTCCACCAGATAAGGTGTTACCGAAGGAAGGTACCTGTTCATCTGACAGACTCCTAGCTGCAGATTCCTTACCTTAGATACCCAAGCAATACCATCCCCGGTGCAGAGTCTGCAAACCAATTTCAAACGAGAAAGCCCTGCAGGACTGAAAGGGCAAAGTGCCCATTCCTGCGACCCTGACTGTCCAGACAGTAATGTTTGGTGAACATGTGCAGGGAAGCCCACGTTGCTGCCTGCCAGATATCCGGGACCGGAACTTCGACTGCTAAAGTAGTGGTGGCCGCTTTGGCTCTGGTGGAATGAGCCAGCAACCCTTCAGAAGGTTGCTTTTCGGCCAGTGCATAGCAGATTTTGATGCAGAGCACGATCCATCTGTAGATGGTCCGCTTCTGCACAGCCCAACCTTTCACCAACATACCCCACGAAGAGTTGGTTGTTCTCCCGGAACTCTCGTGGGCAATCGAGGTAGAACGACAATGCTGTTTTTGGATCCAGACAGTGGAGTCGCTCCTCTTCCTTAGAGGGATGTGGAGGAGCATAAAAGGTAGTCAATGTGATAGACGGGCCTACATGAAAAGGGGTGATCACTTTTGGTAGAAAGGAGGCCCTGGTGCAAAGCACCACTTTATCAGGATAGACTGAGAGGTAAGGCAGCTTAGATGATAAGGCCTGCAGCTCACTTACTCTGCGGGCAGATGTAATTGCCACAATGAAGTCTTTTTTTAAGGTGAGAATACTGAGGGGACAATTGTGTAGAGGCTCAAAAGGAGTGCACATCAAAAAAGTTCAAAACAAATTAAGGTCCCACTGAGGCATAATGAATGGTGAAGGAGGGACGAGATGAGTAAGACCCTTGAGAAACCTCTGTACAATAGGGGACTTAACCAAATGCGTTGATCAGGCAACCGGATGAAAGCAGAAATGGCAGATAGATAGCCCTTGAGAGTACCCAGAGCTAAGCCCTGCTGGGTAAGATGAAGAATGAAAAGCAGAACCTCAGAAAGAGTGGAAGAAAGGGGATCAACAGATTTTTCTGCACACCATGCCACAAATTTCTTCCAACGTTAGGCCTACACCATCTTGGTGGAAGGACGCCTGGCTGCTAAGATGACATTACAGACTTCGGGAGGTTGAAAGCTGTCAACTGTCACTGCTCAATCTCCACGCAAGAAGGCGGAGAGTGGACATGTTCAGGTGGAGAATGCTCCCCTGCTGCTGTGACAGAAGATCCTCCCGCAGGGGCAGTCTCGATCGATGGCCATGCTCAGAAGCTCAGGATACCAGATTCTCTGTGCCCAGTCCGGTGCCACAGGGATGACTTGGGCCCGGTCATTCTTGATCTTCTTGAGAACTCTGGGTAGGAGTGGTATGGGCGGAAAGGCGTACCGAAGGCTTGAGCTCCACTCGAGATGAAAAGCTTCTCCAAGCTACTGCCGTCTTGGAAACTCCAGCGTGTAAAACTGCTGACATTGCCCGTTCTGAGCAGTGGCGAACAGATCTAACCAAGTCTCTCCCCACTGCTGTAAGAGACCTTGCACCACGTCTGGATGGAGACACAATTTGTGACCCGCTAGGCATCTTCATCTGAGTTCGTCCGCTCTGGCATTCAGAGAACCTGCCAGATGTTGAACCACCAGAGAAACACCCTGGAGTTCCAGCCATGTCCAGAGATGCAGGGCCTCTTGACAAAGGGTCCACGACCTCACCGCCCTGTTTGTTGCAGACCACATGGCAGTTGTGTTGTCCGTGAACACTTGTACCAGCCTTTCCATGATGGAGGGTAGAAAGGCTTTCAATGCCAATCAGAGGGCCCAGAGTTCCAGCATGTTGAATGTGGAGTCTGGATATCGCCGGAGTCCAGAGTCCTCTGATCTCCACCTCTCGCAGATGGCTGCCCCATCCCAGGAGTGGCACATCTGTCACTACTGTGAGAACTGGTTGGAGAAGGGAGAGGAGTCTGCCTCTGACCCAATCGCGGTTCGTTAGTCACCACTGCAGGTCGTTCGCAGTTCCCTCAGAGATCTGGACCAGGTTGTAGAAATTCCACTGATGCTGCGTCCTCTGGAACTTCAGGCCACACTGCACAGCCCACATATGCCATATGCCATCTGGCATGTGTCACCAGCAGGATGCAGGAGGCCATGAGGCCTAGCAGCCTCAGAGTCAGTCTCGCCAAAACCCAGGATAGAGGCTGAAATATCAGTATCATAATCTGAATGTCCTGGACTCGCCGCTCGGGAGGATACAGAACAGTTTAGATGAAAGGGAGCGTTTGAGAGGGAGTCGGTGTGACTTTGGCACGTTGAAAATGAACCCCAGCAAGTGCAGAAGGTTCACTGTAGTCTGGAGATGGGAGATGACAGCCTGAGGCGAGACTGCCTTCAGCAGCTAGTCATCGAGGAAGGGGAAGACTAGCACCCCTGACCTCCGCAGATGAGCTGCAAACACTGCCATCACCTTGGTGAACACCCGAGGGGCGCTGGTAAGGCCAAAAGGAAGCACAGTAAACTGAAAATGCTCGTGGCCTACTGTAAACCGCAGATAACACCGGTGGGCAGCCAGGACAGGAATATGAAAATAAGCGTCATGCAAGTTCAACGCTACCATCCAGTCTCCTGGGTCCATGGCAGACAAGACCTAACCCAACGTGAGCATTTTGAATTTCTCCTTTTTGAGAAAGAGATTGAGAGTTCGAAGATCGAGGATAGGGCATGGCCCTTGTCCTTTTTGGGAACCAGAAAGTAGCGGGAATAACAACCACAGCCTACTTCTGGCACAGGAACGCTCTCCATTGCTCCCTTGGCCAAGAGAGTCGAGACATCTTCGAAAAGAAGGGACAGATGGTCCTCCATCAGCCTGTCCAGATGGTGGTGGGGGGAGGAGAAGTCTCAAAGTAGAGGGAGTAGGCCCTCCGGACAATCTGCAAAATCCACCTGTCCGATGTTATGGACTGCCAGTGGGGCAGGTAATGGCGAAACCTGCCACCAACTGGGTGCCCATGGTGGTAAACGGGCAGACTAGGAGGGTTTTGTAGGCTGTTGCAGTGGGGGGGGAATTCTAACTAGATCGCTGGCCACACAGAGGTTGGGGAGCATGCACGACACAGTGGCTGGGCGGGAACTGGAATGGCTGGAAGCCCCTTCCTTAGCCACGAAGAGAGCAAAAGCCAGATTGAGGTAGACATGGGGCAGCAGAAAGGCCTAAGGGCCTGGCCGTAGCACGAGAATCCTTAAAGCACTCAAGCGCTGAATCTGCCTCGTCTCCGAAGAGAAGAGTCTCATTGAAGGGCATGTCCAGAAGGGAAGCTTGGACATCCCCTAAAAAGCCAGTCGTTCTCAGCCAGGCGTGGCGCCTCAGGGCCACAGTCGTGGAAACCGCTTTGCCTAGTGAGTCAGTTGTGTCGAGTCTGCATCGAATAGTGAACTTTGCCACATCTTTCCCATTGGTGATATCTTGGGAGAGTACAGCATGGACCTACTCCGGGGCCTGTGGCAGCACTTGCGCAACTGTATCCCACAAAGTGTGGGAATAATGTCCCAAAAGGCATGCAGTGTTCACAGACCCCAATGCCAATCTGGTGGAAGAAAACCTCTTCTTCCCAAATGAGTGTTGCATGAGGAAGTCTGGGTCACAAGGAGCGGGATGATGGCAGCGGGCAATCGTTCTATTCACAGGAGTCCCTGTGCTGGGTTGGGACCAAGTACCCAATAGGACGTCAGTGAGGGCGTCATTGAATGGGAGTAAGGATTCCAATGTGGAGACTTCCGGTTGCAGCACCTCTGTCAAGAGATTAGTCTTGACTGAAACCCTGGATAGCTGAAGTTCAAGGACCTCAGCCACCCTTCGCATCACCATTGTGTAAGAAACTCCCTCCTTCGTAGTCACGGTAGGGGTAGAAAGCAGACCAGCATCTGGTGACTTATCCAGGCTGTTGACCTCACCCAGGTCCTTACACCAGTCCACACACTGTTCTTCCTCAAAGGGCTGGTATTCTAAAGGGTCCAGTGACCCCTACCAGTCTTCCCCAAGGCCTGGCCGATAGAAATAAGGTCCAGGCTCCGCTCTAGGAGGCAAGGCTCCCGCCGGTGTCAGAGTTGGTGTTGGGCGACACCCCTCCGGCTCCATGTCGGAGTCGGGGATGACAATTGATTAGGCGGTGCTGCGAGCATCAGCATCGTGACCGGCGCCGGGGAAGGTCGAGATGGCATGACCGGCGTCGGTCTGGATCCAGGAATGGGTAACGGCGTGGAACCAGATGGGGCCCCTTTCGACCCCGCGGGACCCAAAGGCACATTGAAGGGGTTGGGCCGCCCAAATATGAGATGCATGGCCTCATAGAACTCTTTCAATTGGGCAGGGGTCACTCTGGCCTTCGGAAATTCGGGGAGGTGCGGAGTCGGCCCAGGCACAGGTTCTGGGGAACGAGGTCTAGAACGCCGAGGTTCCTTCGTCTTTTTGGCTGACGGAAGATGAGAAGTCGAAGAACGATTTGACTTCTTGCTCTTCTTTTTGTGCATCCTACCTGAGTGTCTTGAGGACTTCGAAGGGGACGAGGAGGACTTCGGGCTCTGCAAACGATCCGGGGACCTTTCCCTCGACCGGGATCTCGACTTCCGCAGAGTCACATGTCGGGCACTAGCAGCTTCAGGGACTGCTCCCTCAAAGCCTTCGAGGCCATGGCCCAGCAATCGGATTACGTCTTGGTCGTGCTCCAGACACCACAGACTAACGAGGTGCGGGTCCGTTACCAACATCGGTCGGTGACAGGTGCTGCAGGGCTTAAAACCCGACTTGCGCAAAGACACTCCTCGACATACCAGGAGGTCACTTCAAAAATACTTGACAAAAACATTGGAAAAAGTCTGTAAAAAAAAAAAGACAGGGGTAGCTCTTCTCCGGATCCGTGCTGGCTGGCGCGGAAAGAAAAGAACTGACATAAGCGTACCTGGGTGGCGCCTATATGGGTACTGTAAGGCCATTTCCGGTGCGGACGACACAGACGATGGACTCGGAGCTGATTGACGCCATCTACCTGCGTGCAGCGATATTGCTCACGAAAAATGTTATGGATCAATTCTGACCCCTGGAGAAATTCTCAGGTAAGGAAACTGCAGCTAGAAGTTTCTATCAGATAACCTGGTGCAGTCTGGCCATTAGTTTTTTGTTTTTTCCATGACAGACTCCTACGTTGGGAGTTAGCCTTTGAAAAACAAAACACTTTGCTAAGGGGCATGGTGCTTGGACAGCTATGGTTCAATTCCTTCAGCAGATCCACAGCTGATGGCTGCTGAAGGCACCGAGATCACCATCTGCCTGGCAAAAATCTCTAAGAATAGCAGGCAGTCTTCCACAAGGGGAGCAGAGTTCATCCCTCTGACCTGGTAGGTTTGCGGAATGCCCAACAACCTCTAAATAAGCCCCACAGCCTTTACTCGGTTATTAGGGATCCAGCATCTCCTTTTGGTTCTTGCAGCGCCAGTAAAGGTATTATAAAGTTATGATTTTGATCAATCAATACAACAAATCCATACAGATGTGATGCATGCTTCGAAAGAGTTAATGGCTTTTAGAGAGAAAGTAATACATTTGAAAAGTTTTAGCAGCAGCTGGCCTGAAATGATAAAGAAATCTGAAAAAGTTCAGACAGCTACAAGATTTCAAGAAGCCATAAAATGAGTGCAGACAACAGCTGCACAGGCAGCATGAGAATGGAAGGCGCTCTTTATTTAGCAAGTTTGCAAGAAAGCAGGATACTAAGTTCCCTGGCCTTCTAATTACGTACTTTCAGGACAAGGGTAAATTCATATTTAATTGTTGGCCAAATATTCCAATTTACACCTGAATGCTTAGTGTGTGAATTCCACTAGCTGCATCTTCCACCAAAACCGTGGGATTCTGGGTGGATTCCATCCTCTCCATGCAATCTTATGCACACAAACCTCCCACTACTGGTAGTTTTCATTAGCAATCTATCTGTTCTGAAAAAAAGAAAGCAAAATCTGATACTGAATTCTGATTTTCACAGCAGGACCTAAGTCTTAACTCTGACAACTCATCCTTGGGTGGTTAACTTACTCTCCACCTCGCTCCCACAAAGCAGTGCATCCCTCTGCTGCAACACTGGTGCTGGATAAGAAAAAACTAAAAGAGAGCCCTTATGCAAATTGGCACGGCCATCGGGTGGCGGGGCAGGTGCGGGTGGGGGGGCCGTAAGGGGGCACGCGGGTCATAATTAAAAGAAAAAACACTCACCTTCCCGCCGGGTCCAGCGCGTCTCTGCTCCTGCTCTCGTCTTCCAGGAACAGGAAGTACCCGGTACACAGGCTCCCCTGACCAATCACAATGCTGCAATGCAGCATTGTGATTGGTCTGAGCACCGTGTCACGGTGCTAAGCCAGGGGCTGTAGGGGTGGGCATGTTTTCCATGCAGGCTGTAATGCAGCCTGCAGGGAGAACAGGGAAAGTGCGCATGACTGTTTTGGGCAGCCCGAGAGGGCCGAACAAACAGTCATTGTGCACTTAGGAGGGTTGTACCACCCTGCTCTGCAGCCCGCCCCCTCACGCAAGCTGCCGCGGCAGGAGGACAAAATAAAATTATAATAACAATGCGCTATTATCATTTTATTTTTTCCTTTCTTTTCCTGCTTGAAGGCAGTGGGGCGACGCTCCTCCGCCTTAGCGGAGGAGCCGCCACTGGCATTGGGCCTGTTCCAACAGAACAGTCCAGTCTGAATCACTAGGTCACACCCCTCTGAATGGGAACCAAAACAAGCCCAGACCATTTTGGGATTTCTTGGACCTCATTAGTGAGGAACAGTCTAAGTCCCAAGGCATCAAGAGTGCAGGATCCCCCAGGGCCGGACTGAGAGCCAAAAGCAGACCTGGTAAATGCTGTCGGACCAGCCCCCTCACCGCATAGTCAGTCTCAGGTAGCTCCGTTCGGCTGCACTGAGGCTTGTATTTTCATTGCACAGCACTGCTGGAATTACTGTGTCCTGTCCAAACCTATAGTGAGAGCGGTCCGACAGTGAAAAATAGGCCCCCTGGCCTCCAGCCTACCGGGGGAAACGCCCGATGCCTGGTATGGCCAGTCTGGCCCAGGATCCGCCTCTGGGCACAAGTGTCAGACTAAGAGTGTCTCACAGACGAAAAATGCGTAAATTAGCCACTGCCACTTTTATTCACTCTGGGACCAGTCCTAGAAAATGTGACCCTAAGAGTCCTGGATTGCAGCAAGAACACATTCTGGCGCAGACTGCATTTAAGATTGCTTACCATGTTAGGTACTCATACATTGGAGGCACGTTTTCTGGTAGATCACTTGCTGGGGCATTTTCTATGTTATGATGCATTGTATGTTATGAGAATGGTGTTTCCCAGGAACTAGATCAGGGCACGAAGATTCAGTGCCCCCCCACCCGCTCTTCCCCTTCATCTTTCCAATGCAATTCAGCTGTCCTTGAAAGACAACTTGGGCCTTCCAGTCCCTGCTGCGCCAAAAAGCATTAGTCAGCTCAACATCTGCAGCGGATTATAATTAAGAAAGATTTTTTTTTGCTTTTTAAAAAAAATATATATCAACTGAATGTATGACTGCGAGAAACACGCCACATACAAATACTGAAACACTGCATATTAAGATGGTAATTAGATTAAGTTTCTAATTATAAACCCTGCCGTTCAGCCTCAAAGGCTTTCATGTTCAGGTGGCGTGTTCGAGCAATTTGTTCACGGAGCACCTGTTTGGGGTTGTTCGCCTGGCATCCAAGGACTGGCATCTTAGAGTTAGGACTTCGTGTGAGACCAGAAGACCGTGCCCAGCAGCACTGAGCCCCTCAAGGAATTTCAACACAGCATTTGTAATCGGTGAATGTTTTCTTTTATATATTTAGATGGCCGGCACACTACAGAGCTCTAGTAGATGCCAAGGTAGAAGTAAGGCAGTGTTTACATGTCTGCTATTTGTAAGTAGTGCCTGGACATTACACCTAGAGAGCTGAGGATACGCGTCTTAGGAATACTCTTGCACGCCTCAGGAATACCCTTTCGATCTATCTCCCAATTCATGGAAGCTGGTCATCTGAGATTGAGAAGGGACTATCATCCGTAGGAACTGCATCTCACTTAGCTTAATTCGTTAGGGTCCCCCGTGCTGAATATCCTGTACAACAAAATGAAACCGAATATCAAACAACACCAGCAATGAGACACATATGTAAAGGGCGAGGAGACAATTATTCATCTCCAGTAAAGAATAGATGAAGATGAACTACACAATTTGTAGGGTAAGAAATATGACTGAAACACACCTCTGGCAATTAACAAGGATAATGAGGGATCCCAAACAGCCCCAACATTTGAAAAGGGTGAAACTGTACACACATTTGCCGCATCTCTAAAGGGGGAGCTAGGAGGAACAACAGCTGCGAACACTTGTAAATGATGAGTTGTGGATTGCACAGCCGCATAATTCACAAGGGGTGTTATATGAAATACACATGATCCAGGATTCTTATGGCTTCAATTGAGGGGCAAAGATAGGGATTACACAGTTACAGAATTTGTATGGGGCGGTGTTTAGAATACAAAAAAACCTTATCATTCCTAGAAGGTGAGATGGGATTGCACAGCTCCAGCATATGTAAGGGGTGGTTTTCGGACTAAAAATAGAATACCATTGCTAAGAGATGAGCAGGGGACTTGGTATGCCTTGAATGCATAGCTGGAAAGTTTTGGAGTTCTGTTTTCCTTTGTTGTTTATGGAGTGTTGGATTCCATGTCCAGACAGATGATTCCTGGCTGGCCATGGATGAACGTACTCGGATATGCACTCCATGATAAAGCCTGTTTCGCCACAGCAACGTTTCCTTAACACCATTTTATGGAGACGAGCTGGCCAGACAGGGGTCTGCGCAAGCCTCAAGGTGATCTGGATCTGGTGAACCCTGTGTATAATCTTTTAACTGTGGCTGCCTGGTGGGAACTTTGATCTACTCTTGATTGGGCTGGACTGCCAGACTGTGCCCAAAAGTCACATTTTCCCCCTGTGTATCTCCGTGGAGCACCCCATTCTAATTTTGTTTGCTCTGTTACCCTGCACAGTGTAGAAGAAAAAAGATGCAGTAGAGACTATGGGCAGCATGGAATCCCTTGCTTAAGAATGCCAAAGACATAGCCAAAATTGTTGAGTAGTCCTACTATTGCATGAAGTAAATGTAGAGGGGGGATGTGAATATGGGGAGCGAGGTTTCAACTATAGACGGAACTGAAAAGACCAATGGCCCAGCTGGAGCAGTACTGAAATCGATGAGCAGGTCTGGGAGAGGGTGGTTTGACAAAACAGTTAGCATGTTTTGACAGAGATATGTGAGTACCACCAAGGGCCGGACTCTGGCCTTGTTGTACCATGAATTAAGGAATGCAGGGAGTGAGGGAGTAAGGGCCACTTTGCCTGCATGCGCAGTAACAAAAGTAGAGAGGCTGTAAAAGAGGACTTAACTAGTGAAAGAAGAATGGATCGATTGCTGTGTGTAGGCAAGGATGCAATTAACAAGGGGAGGAAGTTTTAAGGTGGGAAAACAGACAACAAACATGGTACAAGAAGATCAAGGAGGGTATTTGCAATGCAGGAATTTTGGTTCCTTTTGACACACACCTTAGATTAATAATAACGGTGGATGCAAGCGCCACTGGGAAATGAACCATTCTCACAAATGCGTAGCAAAACTGAAACAGTTACAGAGCGCGAGGCACCAGCTGCAGCACGGGTGTAGAATAGTTCAAGGTTTCTGTGTGGGCTATGAAATTTGTACAGTGCATTCATCACAGGGTTTTGTTGACAGGAGGAGCAGGTAAAGGCTCTGCAAAATTAGCCAGGTTGGCTGTTCGTCTTCAGGAACACTGTTCTGATGTTGAGCACATTCCTGGATGGCAGAATGCCCAGTTAGATTGCATCTTCTGTCTTCTGATTGATTGGCACATGATGAACAAGGATGCTGCGCTCATTCTAAAGCGAATGAGGGTGCTGTAGCGAGTGTAGAAGATGTCATGGAGTGGAGTGGTGGTGCAGTTGCACTGAGAGATTGGGAGAAAAGAATGAAGAGTGATATGGTCTTGAAAAAAAAGTATTTTGTCTCATCCTTGACGGTAGAAGGAAGGAGAGCACGGTTTCCTCATCAGTGAGACTATATGTTAAGATTTTGGAGGAGTTGTCACTATGTGGTGACAGATTGGTCATGAGGGGGGGGATACATTTTTGCCTCTAGAGAATTTACATGTGGGGATAATTAACTTGGCATATGAGGTGCATTTGGGCAAAACACTGATGGAGAAGAGGATCAGGTCAGACCTTTGGTGGCCAGGTGTGGATGACTAAGTGATCACATGAATCTAGCATTGTGAGGTATGAAAGGAAGGGGAAAAGAGGTTGAGAGTGGGCAGACAGACCATACTTGTGATGCTGGTAAATTGGACCCATAGTGGGATTGAGGTGAGAGTTGAAATTTGTGCTAGTGATGGTGGATGTTCCCTTTAAATTTGGAAAGGTGCTAACCAAGAGTGCCAACATTGATGTAGGAAAGTTTCAGCTAAGAAGGTTTTCCCTCAACTGTGATTATGGACAATGGCATGCAACTGGCTTCAGATGAGATGAGGGCCTCTCTGCCGGTGTGTGGGATAAAATGGAATTACACAGCGCTTTGTAATCCCCAGGCTAATGGCATTGTTGAAAAAGGATGGATACAGGTTCTATCCAAATTGCTTTGGAGAGTGGCCGTCTAGTGGAGGTTGGTCGTTGAAATGGTATGGGTATATCGCACGACTGGGAATGGTGTGACCCAAGGAATCGTTGTTGGTGATTATGAGACGGAGGAAGCCCACAACTAGGATGGTTCTGGCATGGTTGAAGAAACTGGTGTCAGGAGGGAGTGCTCGGTTGGTGATCACAGGAGAAGTAGTTTGAGGGTTGCTGATTGGGTTCAAATCAAGCCTAGTCAGGTAGGGAGCAGTCTGACCAATTGCTGGGGTCCATTTAAAGTGAAGGAGGTACATGATTAATACGTTGTTCTCGCAAATGGCGAAAAATGCAATTAGAGAAAGTTGCACTTTTCCAGAGAGGAGGAAGTTGTGGGTGTTGAGGGAGACAACTTGAGAATGGGCACAGAAGTTTCAGGGAGAGATTCATTGAGACCTAATGCCTCTTTGGAAGGGTGTGCATCTTGAAGTGCGCAAACGGCGAGTATGGTCCGTAGACCACCTGAATATTTTCAGGACTATATACATTTCTAGTATTGTGTACATTAATGAATTTTCAGCACTAAGTATATTTCTGAATTTTCAACCTCTTCTTGGGTTGGTTCCCACTGTGTTTTTCTATTCTTCTTGGGTTGTTTTTCTCAGTGTTTTTTCTATTCTCCCTACTTCCTGGATCCCCCGACATGGCCTGTTGTACTCTGTACTCTGTTGTTTCTCTTTGCTTTCGTCCCTCAACACTTCTTTATTTTTGATTTTATAAGACCTGTTATTGCCTTGGGTATTGAATGGTAGAATATATATACCTTTAATGTATAGTTGGAATGTTTTGAAGATCTTTGTTCCTATGTTGTTTATTGTTTGCGGTTTGTCGTGCTCAGGTATGCATGCTGTAATAAAGCCTGTTTCTCCACAGAAATGTTTTCCGGCTTCTAATTCACGAGATTAAACAGCTACAGCTTTTGTAAATGTGGAAGAGGAGCTCATACACAACTCCAACAATGGAGAGGGAGAGAGTGAGGTTTTAGACATGTCTACCACATTTGCAACAAGAGTAAGATGCTGGATACAGATAAAGTAGACCATCATAAAATGTCATAAAGGTTGACGTCTACAGATCTTAGGTTGTCAGTGACATAGCATGACATAGGAAGAATAGGTCAGTGATCCAGAAAGGACTGGTGGTCAATTCCTGGGCAAAACTACATGACTTGGGAGCTAAACCTACTATTGTAGCCATTGCCAGTCTAAGTGGTATGTTGCAATAAAGGATGGTGCCGTGCCTCACAAGCTTCCCATGACAGGAGAAGTTCTGCATATGCCACTGTGCAATGAAACACAATAGCGGAACTTCTACTGATGAAATTCATAGAATAGCCAGATGCACTGTGCAATTTGCCCACTACAGCAAAATTCATCAGGAACTGCCAAAATGTCATCAACAGAAAAGGGAAGAGCTCAGGGATCCCCTTCTCTAAGCAGGTGAAATGATTTCCTGTGCCCTCATGGGTGAAATTAATCATAGCCAGCACTGTTTAAAAATACCTGGTTCATTTGCTGGTGCTACTGTTACAGGGGCAAAGAAATCTATATGATAAGCAAGTACATAAAAGCTTGACATAATCCATGATAATATTCAAGCACATGGGCCAGTCATATTAAGGACAAACTGTCAATGTTTTAAGGTACAAGGAATCGCAGCAGCGGGACACTGAAATACAGGTGAAATAGCAGAGGTAAGCAAGGAAGATATTGAAGAGAGCTACAAAAAAACAATTACCAAGTCAGTAATTAAGGAGATAAGTACTATTTAGACAAGTTAATGAAGGGAGATAAATTAGAAACAGAACTGAGGCGCTGTGTGGAGAAGGAGGAAATCGGCTGAGGACTAACCAAGGGCAGAATAGATGACCCTAACATTTGTTCAGTACTCACAAAAGAAAGTAATGAAGAAAAAGTTACTTACCTTTGGTAGCCTTCTATCTGATGTATACTCTAATAGCAGATTTCTCATCTCTAGAATGTTCCTCAGGCGCCAGACTGGATCCGGAAGCTTTACATAGCAATGATCTTGTGTGCTGCTAAGTAGCACCGTGTGCCTCTTCTTTAGCTTTGTTCTGCCTCTGAAGGAACGGAGTGGAGCTGCATGTAAGTGCCACACTTAAACACCAGTGTCAGTTTCTATCTTGACTCTTTCTATGCCATCAGACGCGTATGATAAAAGAATTGGAGGTACAAGTATGCAGAGCTCTGATTAGGGAACCTTTTAGATGGTAAAAGGACACCACTCCACAGAATGGAAGGTGGGAGAGTGGTGAGGAATCTGCAGTTAGAGTATTCACTAGAAAGAGCTTTACCAAAGGTAAGTAACTTCTTCTTCTGATTAGAACACCAGATTCCTCACTTTTAAAATAGATACCAAAGCAGTACATCCCTAAGAAGGGTCTGTGGTGTGGATTCAAAAGAAAAGGTCATGTAGGACCGAACGGGCGAAATCCCTTTCCATCGGACCAGGCTGTCAAGGCAGTAGTGCCTCATGAACGTGTGCACTGACACCCACATAGCAACCTGACAGATGTAAAGGGCTGGCTCCCCGCATGCCAACACACTAGTAGCAGCCATGACAGTGGTGGAATGGGCCATCCAAAGGCTGTTTTAGCCAATGTGTAGCATGTCTGAATGCAAAGGATGACCCACCTTGCAAGAGTCCTTTTCGAGCCAACTTTCATTTCTTTGATCCTGAGAACCCCACAAAAATCAGATAGTCCACCCAAATGGTATTTGGTGCGATCAACGTAAAAGCTGGCTGTTTTGGGGTCCAGCCAAAGGAGGCTTTCCTCCTCTTTAGAGAGATGAGGTGGGGCAAAGAACGCTGGGAGGGTGATGGACAACCCAACCTGAAAAGGAGTAATGACTTTGCGCTAGAAGGCCATACTGGTCCTCAACACTAGTTTGTCCTTTAAAAGGGTGGGGCAGGGCGGTTACACCGAGAGAGCCAGCAACTCACCTATGTGACAAGTTTAAGTGATTGAGACGAGGAAGGCAGTCTTTAGAGTCACAAGGCGCAACGAGCAGCGATGCATGGGTTAGAAGGGAGTACACATGAGAAATGTCTTAACCAAATTAAGGTCCAACTGCAGCATTACAAATGGTCTGGGAGGGAACATGTGTGTCAAATCTTTAAGAAAACACATAACAACAGGTGAGTTAAACAAAGACAGTGGTCCGGTAAACGCAGAAAGGCCAAAAAGACCAGTAAATAACCTTTAACAATGCCCACTGCAAGGCCTTCTCAGGACAAAAACAAAACACGTAACAAAACATCAGACGGTTTGGCCTGTAATGGGCCTGTCTTTCTGGCTTCACACCAGGCCACAAATTTGTCCCAGCGCACAACATAAATAGACTTAGTGGAAGGGCACCTGCCATCAACTGCTGCTGCTCAATCTCCATGCATGAGGTGTTGACTGAACAGGTTCAGGTGAAGAACCCTGCCCTGTTGCTGCGACAGAGAATCCTATGGTAGTAGTAGCCTAATCAGAGGGTAGACTCACATGCTCAAAAGGTCCTGGTGCCACACTCTGCAGGACCAATATGGGGTCTCCAAGATGACTTGGGCCGGTCGTTCCTGATTTTCTTCAGAACTCTGAGCAGGAAAAGCAAAGGTGGAGAGGCATACAGGAGTCCTATGTTCCAATCCATCCAAAATGCTTCTCCCATGTAGAGCCGTCATGGGAATTCCAAAGCCAAATGTTTGGACACCGAATGTTCTTGAAGGTGGTGAAGAGCTCTAGCCAGGGTTCTCCCCATTGTCGGAAGACGTCCTGTGCCACCTCGCTGTGCAGCCGTCATTCGTAATCTGCTAGGTACTGCCGGCTGAGCTTATCTGCCCTGGTGTTTAAGAACCCCACTAGACAATTCCCAATCATGGAGATGCCCCAACGTTCCCACCAGTTCTAAAGGTAAAACGCCTCCTGATACAGGACCCAGGAACTCACTGTGCCCCGCTTGTTGCAGAACCACAAGGTGGTGGTTCAACAAATAAACGTGGAGTGCACCGCACAATAAATGTTCACAAATGTTAGTCCAATCTTGTGATATATCATCAAAGGCAATCTTTATTTTTCTTCTGAATGAAGCTGAACAGCCAACGCGTTTCGTTCACTGCATGTGAACTTCATCAGGGGGTACTAATTTTCAAGGTATATAGATTATCGCTGTGGCATTCCACTGGGTTTCATAGACTTCCATTAAAAATATCAAAAAACAAATGTGTTGCATCATTGTTGATGTATAATGGGGCTGAGGCACCCTAGTACGTGCCGCGCTTGTACTCCCGAGCCGGCTTCTTTCGGTGAGCCACATGGTGGTGGTGTTTTCCGTGATAATCTGTACCAGCCTCCTCTTCATGGACAGTAAGAAGGATTTTATTGCCAGATGAATGGCCTGCAACACCAACAGGTTAATATGGAGCAGGAATTCCGTCAGCGACCAAAGTCCTCTGATCTCCACCTCTCCCAGATGACCTCCACAACCTAGTAGCAATGCATCTGACATCCCTGTTAGCTCTGGGCAGGGAAGGGAGAGGGGTCTGCTGCTTGTCAGGTTGGGGTTGAGCAGCCCCCACTGCAGATCTTGAGCAGTCTCCTCCAAAACCTTTCTGACATCTTACAGGTTTCTGCAGTGTTGGGTCCAGTGAGACTTCAGATCCCACTGTGAAGCCTGGAAGTCCCACCTGGCTTGGGATACAGGAGGCTAATAGGCCAAGACACCTCAGAGCTGCTCTCACCCAGATCCAGAACTGAGGCTAACACAACAGGATTATAACAATCTATACAGAAGGAGCGTGTGATTCATCCAAATAATGATAGCGTTCCAAGCAGTGCGCTCATATATCGTCCATTCTCTGTGTATCCAACCAAGAAAATCCCAAGGGAGTCTTGTTTAATTAGAAAGCCAATTACGAATGTATTATTCAATCCAATTTTTCAACACAAAGGTACATTATCCAATTTATCCAGCCAATTCTGTCCATAACTAGTATACCCACCATTCACTCACTACCTGTTAATAGTCCTCATTATTTGGATGAATCACACGCTCCTTTTGTATAGATTGTAGTTATTGTTGGTGGCCCAGTGGCGGTGGGACCACATAAAGTAGAGCGTGATCAGAACTTTGAAAATAAGTATCCCAGAACAGACACTTGTGCGCACTTTGCTTGCCACCCTCACCGCCAGTTTGTGTATAAACAACAGGATTATAGCCTGAAGTCTTGTAATGGAAGGAAGGCCTTGAACTGCAGTCCAAGATAACTCCCATAAAAGGAAGCCTCTGCAAAGAAGTCAGGTCTGACTTCGGCTCGTTAATCAAAAATGTCAGGTTGTTTGCCGTCATCTGAAAGTGATCTACGACTGACAGTGGCAAGCCTGTCTTCAACAGCCATTCGTCGACGTTGTGGAAAACTGGTATCCTCAACTTCCGAAGATGGGCAGCAACCACCACCATCACTTTTGTGAACACCCGATGGGTGCTTGTAAAGCCGAAGGGGTGCACAGCAAACTGAAAATGCTCTTAGCTAAACTTGAACCGCAGGTAACATCTTTGAGACTGCAGTACGGGTACATGAAAGTTGCATCCTGCAGGCCCAAGGTTACCAACCACTTGCCTGGGTCCAGGGCCATTGTAAGCATTTCAAATGTGTCCTTCCACAAGAAGGCTTTCAGAGGGTAAGGATCTAAAATATGACTAAGGCCTCCATCTTTTTAAGGCATGAGGAATAACAACCCATTCACATTTCTCAATGGCCCCTTTGGCCAGCAGGGCTTGCACTTCTCATTATAAGATGGACAGATGCACCTCTGCAAGTCACTCTGATGTGGGAGGGAGCTGTAGCAGGTCAGAAAGGAAGAGAAGGGAATAGCCCTGTTGGACGACCTGGATGACCTATTTTTTGGATGTGAGAGATTGCTACCCCAAAGAGAAATGTTGGAAGATGCCTCCCACAGGGCGGCTGTGCACTGCTAAGGGTGAACTAAAGCAGCTAGGATGCTGATTCAACAGGGGTGAAGGACTGGTAAAATTGATGTCCCTGGTGATCTGCATGTTGAGTGCCTGATCTCCATCCCTGGCCATGAAAGGTCATGGGGGCATTGAAGGGGGGCCTGGTGTTGTCTGTATGCCAACCCCATGGAACAGCCACGGCAAGATTGAAACTGATGAGGAAACTCTCTGGCACCATAGCCCGATTTTTCATTAAGTGTTCTAAGGTAGAATCAGTGTTTTCCCCAAATTGGTGTGATCCATCAAAAGAAATATCCAAGAGGGATGTCTGCAAAAACCTGTGCATGGCATTCATGCATGGCGATGGTGCACCACACTAGTGCCGACTGGTCGCCCCAAGCAATTGGTTATATCATGGCCAGCACGAATCACATACCTGGTTGCAACCTGAACGGTCTGAGTCAAGGTGGTGCACAATTCTTCTGGTACCACCAGCAAGATCTCACTGGCCATGTCCCAGAGGGCGTGCATAAAATGGCCAAGTAGGCAAACCCTGTTGACCGACATCAAGGCTATGCTGGCTGAAGAGAACATCTGTTTCACACATGCCGCAATCCTTTTCAATTCTTTGTCAGTGGTGTTTATTAGGAATTAATTAGGATTCACCTTGCTGGTGGAAGATTGGACAGCCAAACTCTCAGGATTAGGATGCCGCCTAAGAAATCAGGGTCACAGGTGCCGGTCTGTGGTGTCTGGACACCTGCCTGTTCACCTTCGGATAAAAACAAGGCTTAGAACAAGCCCCCATCGAAGTGTCTGATAGGGCTTTGTTGGATCAGAGCAAGGGCTAAGAGGAAGCCAGCTAAAGTTGCAAGACTTCTATAAGGACATTTGTCTTAATTTCAACTGAAGGCAGTTGTAGGTATAGGACCTGAACTGCAAGTCTAATTACCACAGCAAAGGAAGCACTCTCTTACGTTGGCGGTCCAAGGGGGAGAACAACCTAGCATTAGGGAAAGTATCAAGCCCACTGGCCTCCTGTAAACCCATGTATAAAATATCAAATATAATTAGGGTGTAAATCATTCCCATTATCACCATTGTCATCTCTGGGTGGTGGTAAACTCTGACCAGAATTGGAATCAAAAAGCTGATAGAGCATCTGAGAACGGCTCCATGGTAGTGTGAGTGTGTTGTCTGAAGCAAGCTGTACAGAAACCATGTGCACTGGAGCGGAGTCGTGGCACGACCTCGGACAGACTGATTCAGTTTAGAGTCAAACATGGGAGTCGACACCGGATTACCCTCTGGGGACAGTTGGGACTGGTGGTGAAAAGAGCCAGAATGGAAAATGGCAGTAAAGTTGGTGCAGAACCAGAGGTGGATTCTTAGGGGCTCAGTCAGTGCAGAGGTTGGTCCACTGTTGGTAACCCAACTGGAGGCGCCTACGATTCCTTGGGGCCTGAAGGCGCGCCACAGGGAGCCTGAAGCATGCCAAATATATGTAGCATGGCCTCCTTAAAGGCCTCGACCTGCTGTGGCTGATGGCCTGAGGAACTTAGGGTGCATCTGGATCACCTGTTGAATCAGCTCCTCAATCAGAAGCGACATCAAGTGGCACCTTGATGCCCTGGCAACTTCTCTTTAGACAGAGAGGGGCGGGATGGGGTTGAGTGCCACTTTACCTTCTTATGTTTCCACTTCGACCTACCAGATGACTTGGACCACAAACAAGACCTGTTGCGTATTAGCCTCCAGAGTGGGAATGGGTTAGCGCTCACGACTTGGTTCATGACTGTTTCAATTTTCAGCAAAGTACAGCTTTGCTTAATGGTCCCACATCGCACATTCAGATGCATGAGGGCACACTCGCCGCACAACTTTGAATTGTGCCCTAAGCCCAAACATCCAAGGCACACCTGCAGGGTTCATTACCGACATCTTTATCCAACAGTCATATCAAGGTTTGAACCTGTAGTTTTAGTTAGGGCCATCGTTCTGTTGCACATTGGATTTGAAAAATCATCAAACTGATGTAAGAGGGAGCAAAGGAGCGTAAAAAAAGAACTGACATCAGTGCGCGGGGTTGGCGCTTATATGTGGCTCGATCCATCACTTCCAAAGCGAACAAAGACAACGTAAAGGCGCACAGACCAACTAGCTGTGTGCTGGAATGCTGGTATGGAAAACTTTCAGATCCAGTTTGATACCCGAGTAACATTCTAAAGGTGAGGAATTTGTGGTTAGAAGTATCCATCAGAAAGAAAACGCAAATAAATGAATGCAGCAGAGGTGGAATCAAGCCCACTGTCAAAAGAAGAGGAACTCCTGGAAGTTTTGTATGATATATGGGGCCAAGTTAAATATATCCTCAGTTGCTAAAGAGTTTAGCCCTTGGTGGCCGTATCACTAACAGGCCCATTCCATCACTCACAAAAGACAGGAACATTTCAAGAGGACTTGAGAAAGGCAGTTGCCCTGTTCTACAAACGTTTAAAGAAAGAAGAGTTAGCAATCTTAGTCTGATAATTACAGCATTAACGGATGGGTAAGTCATGAATCAAATAAGGCAACCTTGAAAGGAGAGGGCTACAGGACACACACGTGTATGACTCGGGTCAGGCCAGACAAATCAAATTAAGTCCATTGGCTGTGAGCATAGTTGACTATGCGTTATGCTAATGTGTGAATATCAACATATTAAACAACTGGTAACAAATTCAAGAGAGTTGTATCGATGCACTGGGTAGGTAGGAAGCATTGTTAGTAATGACGGGAGGGTGGGGAACATTTCAGGTTGTAGGTGTACAGTTTGCTGTCAGTGTTCACAGTTGGAATGTGGCTATCAGGTGTTACTCCACTGGCATGTTTGGAGTTCTCACTTCTTAGAGCGTTGTCTTTATGCAACTGCAATTGGAGTCGGTGTTGCTCCACTCAATGACTGGTAACACTATGAGTAGCTTTAACAGCTGGAATGTGATTCCTTTCACAACATTAATTTGGGGAAAGCTAGTTCTGAGTCTACAATTCCTCCTTGGTTCCTAACATTTTGTGTTGGGGCTTGTATGGACATCAGGTTTGAGGTCATGCGGATGGGATTGTTTTATACACAGTTCTTCATACAAGAATTTCCATTTTGGTGTCTAATCTAACTCTCACCCAGTGATAGATGTGGTCCAGACATACTGTGTTCTTACTGTAGTCTGCTTCTTCATTTTTAGGTCGAGCATTCGAGACCTCTTGTATATACTTTAGTATATACTTATATGTGTATGTACTTTGTGGGCTCTGGAGATCAGCCCTAGGACTTGTCTGCTTCCGCTTAGGGACTTTTTTTTCTGTTCAACTGCCACTATTTAACTGTCTTGATAGAAAACGACCAGTAGATGTCAGTAAAATACCAGAATTGCTTTCTGCTGAGCGACTTTCTTTTTTTTATTTTTCTGGCAACTGCCTCTATTTAACTTTCTTGATAGAAAACTACCAGCAGAGGTCAGTAAAATACCAGAATCACTTTAGCATTCTCTAGATTCCAGTCCAGAGAATTTGTCTTCCACGAGCACCCATAGACAATAATATTTTTTCAAATCTTGTATTTTCAGTGATATGACCACTGAAGGCCCTGATTTTATATTAAAAACAGGGCTTTGGACTATACCATTTCCAGCTGAAAGGCAATATTTCTCTCCATGTGTTCCCATACCTGGTCTGTCACATAGTTTGGTGCTTACTTTCCCTCAATGTTAAAGAACAGATGTTTCAGCACCCAGGCTCATGTGCTGCATAGCTAAATACATATAAGGTCCCAAAGGCGAGACCGATTGCATTGCAAAAGCTTGGTATATTTAGGTGGGCCTAAACAGTTTTCGCATAAATGTGAAACTCAATATGGTGTTGCCTTATTAACTGGGGTAGTTGGCACAGATACTCATTGAGCATTAGAGGCAATAAAGACGAAATCTGTGTGTCCAACTTGCGCCTTACACTCTGTGAATCAGAGGACTGTGGTTGCTGAGGAATTACTGACTCAAGCCCATGGTAATGAGGTATCATTTGTTTTTCTTTTTTGGAATAGGCAGAATGCAAATGAAAGTTATCAGCAGTCACAAGTTTGTGTACTTACAGTTACATGGAGGGAGGATACCCAACCAAAAGCCCAAGGATTGCGGGTTGACACAATTGAGTGAAATGTACCCTTCAGTTTGAAGTTATGCCTCCAAATGTAAAGCGAAAAATTTGACCAACAATTCGACAGGAATGTCCTCTCTGACAATGGGTACCGTGGTTTCTGGCCCTCTCGTGGTTTTAAATCCTGACTGGTATTCATTGGGTTGATTGTTGAGTTCAATTAATTTTTCCTGTTGTCTCAAAACTATAGGTGGCTTGAAACTGACCTTTAATTTGACTAACACCTTGGAGGCAGCAATAAATGTCTGGTACTGACCCCTTGAATGTAGAGGGCAGGATGAGTTCTGTAATATTCACTTTGACTACATGGAAACATTCCTTGATATATAATGCTAGTAAGGGCTACAACAGTCGGATTGGGTATTTTATCTAGTCTGCTACCATTCTGACCTTCTCCTTTTCTGCTAATTAGACGGTGGAGAAAAAAAAGAGTTGGAAAATAAGCGAACCCTTTGTTATGTTTCCTCAGATATTGATTTTAGTAGATTTGAAAAGCAAGTTTTCGCAGTGCTGAAGGGTCACGGAAGGGGCCTTTTCCATAGTTTGGGGATTGGTTGGTTGGTGAATGATGTTCAATATTTGTTATTGATTAGTTGGTGCAGTGACTGTGTTAGCATTATACATCTTCGGTTTTCTACTTTATTGCTCTCTAATACCCTGAAATATGTTGGTGTTGTTTATAAGGGTTCCTTGTTTCTTATTTTACCTACAATGTTTCAATGTCCTCGCTTTACCATTTGTTAGATGCATTAATCACCTTCTTTGGTCATTTTGAGGGAGGTGATTTTGTCCCGTGTTGTTATGGTGCGGTAAAGGACTTCTACGCAGTCTTCATTGTCACATGAGCCAATTGATCTTCTATGGTCAGTCTAAAATGTACACTTCAAGTGTGTTTTGTGTGCTTTATTGAACTCCCTGACTCTGAATGGTGCAAGATGTGGTTCTCTACAAACACTGGTGTGCGTGGCATTTCTGAAAGTTGGGAGGTAATCAGTGAATAATTTAACTGCAGATGTGTTGCACGAAAAAGGTATTTTATTCAATGCTATTTATGACAATTTGGCATAACATATGTGGCTGTGTGGGTGGGCCATTTACAAGCAATATGAAGCTAATGATTCCATGTTCTCCACAAGATCTACCACTCGTTGTTTTTTAAGGATGTATGGCAGATGACTGCTACAAGAAAGGACGTATAGTGAAAACTGTGTGTTTGAAGCAGTAGAAAGAAATGTCAGCCGTTAGCTGACTGTCCGTGTGTGACATCTCCACAGTATATGCTAAGGCCACTTCTTTCCCAAGTTTTTTTAGAGGTAACTTTAAAAACCTGAGAAAGCAGCCCATCCATTATGATGAGTGAATTGCCATGTCTTGTGTGATCAAATCATGGGAATATGGTTTTTGTGCTGTGTTGATCCACACAAATCTTATTGTAGTGAAAGAAGTGACCCGCTTGGGGTCACCCAGGTCACTAGAAGACCACCTCTCAGTCTTCCATACCAAATGAAGAGTCGGAGGGACAGTGGAGAATATACACCATTAACTGTTTATTCATATACACTCAGAGCGGAGCCCCGTCTGCACAGTCTCTAGGAGTGATACAGAGGGACCTGAAGATCAGCAAGCATAGAGATATATTACGTACATTTCATGATTAGTTGAGAACACGCCCATAATGGAATTTTCCAGGCAGATGCAGCTGGACAGTAAAATACAAAAAAAAACTTTTGCTCTCGAAACTCAGCACAGTTTAAGGCCGTTGCACCCAGGACTACGATAAGGCTACCAGACAAGTAGGAGGGGGTCTCTAACTAGTGGGAAAGCTATGCGCTGGCATTAACAGTTCTTCATGGCAGAAACGAAACTCAGCAAAGGGCCTTTCTCAGAAATAAAGATTAGTTTCGATCATCTTTTTAAAATGGCATCTAACAGAAAATGGTGCAGCGAATGCTAACTTACACAGGGCACTGCCTAAGCATTAACGGGCCTAATCTAACAGACCCTCCTTTTAGCATGAGCTAAAAACATTTTCTAGTATATAAAAAGGTAAGTAGAACAAACATCATCACAAAATGATCAATACATCAGCAATTGATAGAGCATCAAAATTCAGGAACATAATTAGGATAAAATTATTGGCACTCCTTACAAACAGCATTAGAAAATGGTACAGCAAGAAGGGAAGAATCCTCAAATATCCCCTCATCAATATTCATCAGTTCATCAATATCAGCCTGCATCATCATGGCGGCATTTGTAGCATGGGCTATCTTCTCTTTGGGCATAAAAACAGTAGCACAATAGGAACAACAAGAGGGGAGGCATTGTATGAGAACAAAACAGAGTACTAATATCACAATAAGGTAAATCAGTTGTTGAAGTATCCAACCCCAATTGCCAAAAAGAGACCAATTCCAGTTCCCACTTTTCATTCCCTGCACATTGTCTGTTATATCCATAATATGTTGCGTTATATTCTTCTCCAAATTTTTTATACCAACCGCGCACTGGTCGCCGACCACCGCACATACACCACCACTCTTTGCCAAGATAAAAACCACTGCATATCTAGTCTGCTCTGAATACACTGCATGCTTTCTAACTGGGTAGTGATATCGAGCAGAGCTGCTACTGTGGTACTGGATAGAATTTGTAGCTTACATCCAAAATATTCCCTAGCTTTCTCACCCTGGCCATGGCAGTGCCACCCAATGTAAATATGGAAAAAAGGATGTATCCAAATGTAATTCCATTACTATAGCTATTTACTTCTAAATCTGTAACCCCTTTGCAAAATTCCTTCGTTAAAGTTCTTTTCATCCACCTCGTTTTGGGTCGAGCATATTTACATGGAACACCCAATGGCAACACCATTCCAAGAGCTACATCATCAGTACCATTGTGAACATTGGAATAAGACCCATTGGACAGAAAGAAGAACCCTGGGTGTGCATATATTGGTCCCTCATAATTAGGGCTCCCGGTTGTATGGTATTTATTTTTGGGCATTTCCGTCTGTATTTATCCATATTTATTTATTGTCAGCTTTATCTGTATTTATCCATATTTATTATGGGTTTTATGAAAATATAAAGCTGAAACTGGTATATTTCCACATTTATTTAACCAATAAATATGCAGTCACGCTTGAATGCCTGCCAGGTTTCAGTGATATGAACACCCGCAAAAGATAAATCAATGCACTTATATTGTATTGTATTGTAATTGCATTTGTATAGCACTTACTACCCCTGACGAGGCGTCGAAGCGCTTTTTCGGCGAGTAGCACGCTACTCCGGGACCCATAGAGGATTAGTGTTGAATTAGTATAGTGAAACATGCAGGTAAATTTTAAGTGGTGGATATGTTAGTCAGTTATTTGGATTCGGAAGGATAGCAGAAGGATAGAAGAGGAAAGAAGGTTTGTATTTATATAGCGCTTCTAACCCCTGATGGGGTGTTGAATCGCTTTTTTTTGGCGAGTAGCACGCTACTCCGGATACCCATAAAGGATTAGTGGTGAATTAGTATGGTGAAATATGAAAGTAATTTGAGTGGTGGATATTAGTCAGTTATTTGGAGTGAGAAGGATAGCGGAGGGATAGAAGGGAAAGAAAGGTTTGCATTCATATAGCGCCTGTTACCCCTGATGGGGTGTTGAAGCGCTTTTCTGGCGAGTAGCAGGCTACTCCGGAACCCATAAAGGATTAGTGTTGAAAATTAGTATAGTGAAATATGAAGTAATTTGAGTGGTGGATATGTTAGTCAGTTATTTGGATTGAGAAGGGTTAGGGAGGGGTAAAAAGGAAAAAAGGTTTGCATTTATATAGCGCTTGTAACTCTGATGAGGTGTTGAAACGCTTTGTTGGCGAGTAGCACGCTACTCTGGAACCCATAAAGGATTAGTGGTGAATTAGTATAGTGGAATATGGAATTAGAGAAGTGAACATGCTAGTCTTATTTTGATTGAAAAGGATAGTGGAGGGATAGAAGAGTGAAGGATTTCTTTTTTAGGTCATAGCAGTAGGAGGAGGCTTTTGGATGAGTAAAAGGGTTTTTGGAGGGGAAGAGTCAGAGGGAAGAATTTAGAAAGGTTTGTTTTGGGGGATCGGTACAGTAAAGGAGGTGTCAGAAGATGCAAGGAGGGGTAGAGTAGGAGAGAGTCAAGAAAGGGTTATTTTGGGGAACATAGTAGTGGTATGGCGTTTGGGATAAATGAGAGAGTGGGTGTAGAGGATATAATGATAGATGTATAGGGTGAGATAGGGTAGTGAATTGGAAAGAGTAGTAGAAAGAAGTTTGAGATGTCAGAAAGTTGGGCTAGAAGATATATTGAGGGAAGTATATGCTGAGAAATAGGGTAGTGCATTGGAAATGCCAAATTAGAAGAAAGTGATAAATATATAGATCCACAAGTACATTGAAAGTATATAGATGCATAAAGGAGGTAAGTATATGCAGATTAAAGATATTGATAGAGGTAGCGGATGAGAAATAGGGTAGTGCATTGGATATGCTTTTTCAGGAGAAAAGTAACAGACACACAGATCCAAGTACATGGAGGTACATAGATGCCCAATGGAAGTAAGTACATGTAGACCAAAGAAGATTTTATTTTATTTTTTCTGTTTTTATAACATAATTATTGTACATGTTTATACAAAGCAATACACGAAGATAGGCACATATCTATAGTGAAAATCAATGCTTATGTACAGAGGGACAAATACATAGGGTGGGTAATATGTTTCCTTGCAAATCAAAAAGGTCTTATTTTGTTTAGATAGGCAAGCCCCATGATAGAAAATGACTGTGTACTAATGGCTGTAGACTGTACTACGAAATATCAAGGCTAGGGATATTTCCTAGGTCCCAAGACACATTATACATGGCACACCCTCTTAGGCGAGGAGAACTGGCAGGTGTCCCTCACTGAGACTAGTTTTGCTCGGATAAGAAGTGTTCGGATTCAGACAACCCTTTCAGAGTAAATATTATGAAGGGGGAGAATTGTGTATATATACAGAAATCCTAAAGTTATAATAGCAATCTCGTGTACCAGAATTATGGAAATCTCAGAACACTGGGAAAGCTCCAAGCATATTTCATCACATCACTACTCTTTTAGTCTAGGACCTACCTTTCAGCTGCATGGGTGTTTTAAGTCTCATAGCAGGATGAAACTCTAATGTCCCAACATCAAGACCCATCAATTGTTCAAGAAAATCACTAAGTCGCCCGGCCACTAATGTTTCCCCCTTTTTTTTTGTTGAAAATATGCGCATTTCAGTATCAACCTTGTGCATATCTACAGCTGTTTAAGCCTCTTTACTAAAATACCTTTTTTTAACCCCCTTACCTATCAATCCACACAGTTATTGGCATGCCAGTCATGGGAAAGTGTATTGAGAATCACTCAGAAAACACCCAATTTCCGTTTTTATCCACATTTAAAAATAAATGCAGACTAGAAAATAAATGGTTTTCTGTCTGTATTTATCTGTAAAAATAAGTAAAATGGGAAAACAGGGAGCCTTACTCATAATTCATTGCAGAGTATCTAGAGTTCATTCCCAAAGTACTCGAATCATCTTTATTCACCAAGGGAACTGTATGTTTAAACAATATTATTCCGGAACAATTAATGTACAATGAAGTGTCCGTACTATTCACTATGGGGCAACAAGCAGGATAATAACCAGCCTCCCGGGGTACTGTCAACTCCTTACAATGCCAACCCACCAACGTTATATACTGCACTTCCATATAAAAATTATCACAATATGTAATATTATCACAACCTGGGTAACCCATTCCTTGTGGCTTTTTATGGTACACACATGGTCCAGGATAACCAAATCCAAACACTCCCCTTACTTCTGCAAACTGGGGCGTCTGGGTATACATATAATTCACAAGTGACAAGGGATATGCCGTCCAAAGGCTAGTGACAGATTGAGTGGGATAACAAGCGGTCCCCTTCCCGGAGAACCTCTTATGCGTCTCCACTAACACATTACTCAGTACAGCCCTTCTATTACGTCTCGGGAAACTTGTTTTGCCTGTACTTTGTGTGGGTACACTGTATGCATGTTCCAAAAACCACGACACCCCACATAGTATTATTATCACCAGTATCAAGAAAGCAACACAGGTTATTTTACTCCTTTTCGACCAAATCATATTACGTTGTACCATAACAATTAGCTGTTACTCCTTGCTAACCTTCCTGCCAAAAGGATGCATAATGAATTTAAAAGAGAAAATGCAAGAAAATATAAAAGTTCCCAGTGTCCGTCAGAGCCTCACTGGCACAGGCTCCTATTGTCCATCAATCAGTTGGTGCTCTTGAGCACCGGCGTGGAGCTTGTTCTGTCCTAAGCTCTTTTCCTGATCTAACCCACGCCGATAAAGGTGGTATACTCTGGGAGTATACTTCTGTTTTTTTTTCCTAACTAATGTTCAAACAACAAAAACAAGGCAAATGCAGAATTTTCACTTGTTCCAATTCCTCGTTGGTACCGCTACTCAGGACTGCCTATCTTGTACAGTCCATCCCTAATCTTTTTTCTCCTTAGATTGAGTAGCCCTCGGCCGAGGACGCAAATTGTACCTGGCAGCCCTAAGCACTGTGTGATCACTGAACAAAGGCTCCTGGATAGTTCGTATTTCTGGTGGGACAGCCTCGTTCAGAACGTTGTCGTTCTCCTTCTCGGTTTGTGTCCAGATGAGTTGTGCATCAATAAATGGAACAAATCTGGGCACTTGTTCACATTGAGCGTCTCCTATACCCTCCTTAACCCACTGGTCGTACGACAGCGGCAAAGGTACCCTCCGGCAATGGGTGGCGTGCACCCAGTTCTTTCGACCAGCAAACTTTACAGCCGTCCGCGTCACCAACAAAACTTGCTCAGGACCTTTCCATCGGGGCTCCAAACTTTTCTTCCTCTGAAAATTCTTTACCAGAACAAAGTCCTCAGGTTGGATATTGTGGCCAGAGCCCTCTGGTGTAGGAGGTAGGGAGTTGCGTACCAGTTGGTGAATAGAACGCAAACTTTCTGTCAATTGTCCAAGATAATCAAGCAATACAGGATATTCAATATTGGAGTATTTACGAGGACGTGGGACACCCCAGACATTTGCCAGACATCCAAACACAACCTCGTAAGGTGATACACCAGTTCTAGAATGTGCTGTAGTTCTAGTTGACAAAACAGCTAATGGTAGAGCATCTGGCCATTTCAACCCTCTCGTTTCTTGGATTTGTGCCAATTTCAGTTTGAGAGTACCATTGTACTTCTCAACCAAACCAGCCGACTGTGGATGATTGGCAGCATGAAATTTCTTTTTGATGCGCAAGCCTTCGCACACTAATCCAATCACTTTTCCATTAAAATGAGATCCGTTATCACTCCAGATAATTCGGGGCATACCGAAACGGGGAAAATACTCTTTAAGGAGTACCTTTGCCGTTGTGGTGGCTGTATTGTCTTTAGTAGGGTACGCCTCAACCCATTTACTGAAAGTGCATATAACCAGTAGGACATACTTGAGATTATTGCAACGTTCCAACTCAATAAAGTCCATTTGGAGGACTTCAAAAGGGAATGTAGGTGGTGCAAAATTGCCAGATGGTGTAGGGGTACCCTTCCCTGGATTGTGCATCATGCAAATCATACAAGTTTTAACTAAATGTGTAGCCGTTCTAGAAATATTATCATTGCACCAAACTGGGGCCAATAATTTACAAATGCCTTTTGCACTATGAGCCGAACCATGAGCCATAGTAACCACAGGGAGTACATATGCATCAGGCAACATCCATTTCTGTTCTCCAGACTTGTCAATCCAACACCCTTCGGGCCAGATGTACGACGGTATTTAGCATGCGCAAACGGGTTTGCGACCCGTTTGCGCATGCTAAAAACCTGTGGCCAATTTACAAAAACTATCTTGTGAGTCGCAAATAAATTGCGACTCGCAAAATAGTGTTTAGCGACTCGCTATTAGGAAGGGGCGCTCCCTTCCTAATAGCGACCGCAAAGCCATGTACCAATGTTTTGCAACCGCAATTGCGGTCGCAAAACACTCGCCAATTATCACCCTCTTCAAGAGGGTGGTAATGCAGTCGCAAATGGGAAGGGGTCCCCAGGGGACCCCTTCCCCTTTGTGACTGGCTCTGAAATATTTTTTAAGGGCAGGCAGTGGTCCAAGGGACCACTACCTGCCCTTAAAAAATGAAACGAAAACGTTTCATTTTTTTTTTTTTTTTAGATGCATCCCGTTTTCCTTTAAAGAAAATGGGCTGCATTTAAAAAAAATAACTGCTTTATTGACAAGCAGTCCCAGACATGGAGGTCTGCTGAGCCCAGCAGGCCACCATCCCTGGGAGGGCCAGCCATTCCCAATGGGGTCGCAAATTGCGAGTGGCTCATTAATATTCATGAGCCTCGCATTTTGCGACCCCTTTGGGAATCGCAATCAGTGTCTTTGACACTGTTGTACATTCCAAATTGCAACTCGCAATTTGTGACATGCAATTGAGCGCAAATTGCGAGTCGCAATTTGGAATGGTCGTACATCTGGCCCTTCGTCATTTAACTGTGCTGTACTTTCCTGCCATTTTGCTAGTTCTTCTACTGTTGCCTCACTTTGTATCTCTTTCACACTCTCAACCGTATTTTCAAACATGGTGTTCTCAGGAACCCATCTAGCTGGACCTGATACAAACATTCTCTTCATCGGGGGCGTGGCTTGGTCGCGGACCAAAATGGCCGCATAGTAGAAGGGCTCCCGCCCGGGCCACACGAAAATCCGACATAATCCTGATCTCCGGAGACCCAATCGACCGGAGACCAGCGCCATTGCGAGAGACTTCTCCTGGCTCCACTTGAGCAAAATTTTGATCTCCCGACACCTCGCCAGGAGGAAGGAGGCCGAGGTAGCGTGCCTCGCGGATAGCGGCACTGCGGAGCGCCGAGGCGGACCGAGGACCCAGAGTCTTCCCTCTGGGGGAAGCTAACGGCTGCGTGCTGGGTGGTGCAGCCCTCCTGGGAGTAGAGGTGGAAGCCTCCGAGGGGAGTCTGCATAAAGGCAGCACACGAAATCCTGTGGTGTCGTCCACGGCCGGGGGGCGAGAAGTGGCGAGGCCCTGGCGCCGTGGACGAAAGTGAAAGCAGCGGCCGGGAGCGGTGCATCGGCCTGGGGCCTCGCTGAGAATCATCCGGAGTTTGCTGGAGGGCAGGAATCGGCGCCTGTTGCAATTGGAGAGAGGTGTGTGTCTTGCGGCAATGCGGCCTCCGCCCGCACTCCTAACAGAGACATTTCAATATTTGCCGCCTACCGTGCCCGAAAGTCGGTGACCGTGTTTAAGACACAAGGGACACCCTACTCACATGGAACCAGGGTACTTACAATTAAACCAAAAAAAAACAAAGGTTCCTGTGGACACTTAATGATTAATATTAATATGTGTATCAGCGCAATCGCAATAAAATGGAGATAAAGGGACGTCAGAGAAAGAAATGACATGTAACACAGAGTATGTAGAGAAACAAGGTATTTATATGACAAATTCATATGCGTTTATAGAATTCTCAGTGCAAAGTGTCCCAAGTGAAAAGTGAAACCTTATCAAATTGGATTGTGACTTTTTGTGGCATAAAAACAAGGTTTCTATATTTTATACACAGAAAGGACCATTCAATGAATATATAATTAATTACAACAAATTCCTAATACAATAGTAGGAACTGAGGATTGGCGCGAAACAATCCTCAGTTCCTACTATTGTATTAGGAATTTGTTGTAATTAATTATATATTCATTGAATGGTCCTTTCTGTGTATAAAATATAGAAACCTTGTTTTTATGCCACAAAAAGTCACAATCCAGTTTGATAAGGTTTCACTTTTCACTTGGGACACTTTGCACTGAGAATTCTATAAACGCATATGAATTTGTCATATAAATACCTTGTTTCTCTACATACTCTGTGTTACATGTAATTTCTCTCTCTGACGTCCCTTTATCTCCATTTTATTGCGATTGCGCTGATACACATATTAATATTAATCATTAAGTGTCCACAGGAACCTTTGGTTTTTTTTAAAGTCGGTGACAGCACAATTACAGTGCAAGAGCCCCGTGGGAGTTGGTGGACAAAGGCAGACCTGGGACACCCGCTCGAGGCTAGGACCTGGTGAGGCAGCGCGGCTGATTCGGCCCCCCGGTGGGGGGGAAGAAGTCACAGGCCTGTGCGAGTGGGGAGGCTGAGTGGGTCTGGCCACGCATCGGCGTTCCGACCAAGGGAAGTACCCCCGAGGTAATAGACGGGAGAGTGCAAGAAGGTGCAGAGCTCCACTCGGTGGAGGGACAGTGAGTGTGGGTGTGGGACGCCAGTGCCGGTTAAAGAAGGGGCAGCACGCTCAGAAGACGGTTGGGGCGGCTACCGCAGGCTAAGCAGCACATGGTACTGTTGTAGAGTGGCCCAAGCAGGGAGTGCAGCAGATTTTGGGTGCTGGTTGCCACAGCGAGCTGGCTCGCCGCTGGGGCGTTGTGCGAGATTGGCCTCTCCCGGTGCTCAAGAGGTCGAGCCTTAGGAGTGAAAATCGATTAGGAGCGTTTCCAAGAGCATCTTGCCTGGTGGGCTTTGGAGAGGTGGAGAAGACGCCCACCGCAACTGGGTTTGACTCAGGGGGGTCCAAGAAACGATGGGGAAGCCCAAGGGAGCGGGCTCTGCCCAAACTAACAAAATAGAAAACTATACAGTGCCTTTGGGTCAGGCCCCCAGGGAAGAACAGCGAGAAGACATCGAACCTTCACTAATGGAGATAATGGCGGCGATTAGAGACGTCAAAGGTTCCCTTGAACCAAAGATAGATTCCGTGTCCGTGGAAGTCACCCTAATCAGAGCAGACCTTTCTAAACTGAACGAGAAGGTTGCCACAGCAGAGACTGATATTATCGAACTGCAGACCACGACTAAGCGGTTGGAGGAGCAGGTCCGCACGCTGACCCAACAAACGTCACTAATGGAGGCGCGCCTAGAGGACCAGGAAGGGAGAGCGAGGCGCAATAACGTGAGAATAACTGGGGTACCGGAAGGGGCGGAGGGGAAGAGTGTGGAACTCTTTGTGGAAGACATCATTCTCAACAAGCTACAGCCCGTGTCTGTCCAAGTTCTTCACAGTTGAAAGGGCGCATAGGGTTCCAGCACGTCCTCCCCGCCCGGGGAACCCGCCTCGGACGATCATTGCCAGGGTATTTAATTTCCGTGATAGGGATGCAATACTCCACATGGCTAGAGTGAAAGGTGATTTCCCATACGAAAATTCCATCATCAGGTTCTTCCCGGACTTCACTTTACAGGTGCAGAAACAACGAAGGAGCTTCGACCATGTTAAAAAAGAACTGAGATCCAAAGATCTGAAATTTATGATGCTCTTCCTGGCTCGACTTAAAGTAATAGCGGAAGGCAAATCATGGCTTTTTGCAACACCAGACGAGGCCTGGGAATGGCTTGAGGGGTGGCGTACAGCGGGAAAGAGACGAGACCGGGGCCCTCGCAGGAGTCCTGAGCAGTCGAGCGGAGGAAGAGATCCACCGATTGAGCGGGGGCCCGGCGCCTCCTCACAGGGACCTGCGGAACTGACGGGGGGGGGTGAAGACACTCCGAGTGGGTGAAGTAAGTTCGGACGATGGCAGGGGCAGAGAATTTGGGGAATGAGGCATCGATGTCCAAGACTTTGTTGGAGCCGGAGAAATAGAGATGACAATAACTGTAATTCAGGGCGCTTATAACACTTTTTACATTGTGTGGCTGGGGGGAGGGACTCTTTTGTTATCCAACTTGTCTGCGGGTCCGCTTGATTCAACACCCCCCTGTATCTGTTAAACTAGTATTGTAATGGTTTTTCTGGGACGACAGGCGCTCTGCGGGTTGGAGAGTTGGGGTTTCCATACCCTTTTCAGCAGGGTAGCAGGGAGGTGGGTGGGAGTTGGGGTGTGGGGGGTGTTAGACTGTTTAGATAGTTTGGACATGTACTACGAGAGTAAAGAACGAAGAGTATCTAGTGTCAAAATACTCGGCTGCTATAGATGGGGCGCAGGGGATTCCAATAAGAATGGAGAGTCGTAGCCATGCGCAGTCCTCCCTAAAAATTTGGTCCTGGAACGTTAATGGCCTAAATGGGAAATTGAAAAGATCTACTGTATTATTGTTTATGAAACGTCATTCGCCCGACGTAATCCTTCTGCAGGAAACACATTTGAGAGGCAATTACTGCAGGGCCTTATACCGGTTTGGTTACACCCTCAAAGCGCACGCAGGGTACACCTCGGGCTCCAGGGGTGTGGGAATTCTGCTTAAGCGCTCCAGCCCCTTTGTACAGGGTAACGTTGTGCATGACACCTTGGGCAGATATGTGGTGATGAGCGGGATGTGGGAAGGATTGAAAGTCAACCTCTGTTCAGTATACTCACCCCCAGGGCTGCAATCTGCGATGCTAGATACACTGGGCACCTTGCTTCTCCAGTTACCGGAAGGGAGATTAATAATGGGAGGAGACATGAATGACATTGTGTCGCCCGAACTAGACGCGTTGAGCAGGACCCAGGGAGGTTCAGGCACCACGCGGCAGGGCAGCCAATTGAAGGGGTTCCTGTAGGCCCTGGGCATGGGGGACGTATGGAGACATCAAAATCCTATTACGGGGCAGTACACGCACCTTTAGGCAGGGACAGGCAGTCTCTCTAGAATAGACTACATACTAACACAAGCAGCGGGGATTGGGGAGTTCAGCTAGGCAGCCCATATAGCTAGGGGAATATCGGATCACTCCCCAGTGGAAGTCAAACTAGAGGGCCCAAGGAGGGATTTTACGTTGCCGCCCAGAATAGAACCCTGGCACTTTAAGGATGAGGACTTCCGGGAAGTAACCTGAGTTGCAGCAGAGCAGTACTTTGCCAAAAATCTTGGGACGGTAGATTCAGCAGTTATTTTATGGGAGGCATTTAAAACGGTCATTAGAGACCGTGTTCAATTTCAAATAGGCGTCCTTAGGAAAGAAAAACAGGCTAAAGGTGCGGAGCTAGAAACTGCAATAATTAATCTAGAGGCGCAGGTAGCGAATCGGGACCCACAAACACCTGATGGGAGACACCTCCTTCGAATCTCACAGAAGGAACTCCGGGATCTAGAGGAGGACAGTGCCAGGGCTCTGGCTGTTTCCACGCAATATAAGCTATATGACGTCGGAGATAAGGCGAATAAACTTTTAGCATGGTTAGAAAAGCGGAGGGTAGGGGGTGGGTGGGTTCCCGGGTTAGCCGACAATTCAGGGAAGCTGAAGATCTCAGGGGCACAAATAGCGGAGGGTTTCGCCAGATATTACGAAGAAGTTTACACACCCCAATCTACACACTCAGAGGAGGATTGTAGGGCCTTTCTAAAAGACATTTCTATGCCGAGCCTTAGCAAAGAGGATAGCGCCCTACTGGATCACGATTTAACAGTTGATGAGGTTAAGGCAGCAGCCAGAGCCCTTCAATCCGGGAAGGCAGCGGGCCCCAATGGTCTGCCAGCAGAACTACACAAGGCTCTGCTGGACATTACGGCAGAACACATGTTAAATATGTTTAATCAGGCATTGTCGGATGGTATGCTGCCGGCGGACAAACGTACGGAGGTAATAGCAGTTATATTGAAACCTGACAAACTACCTTCGTGTTGCGAGTCTTATAGACCGATTTCTTTGTTAAATTTTGAAGTCAAAGTCCTGGCTAAGCTGCCATGAGACTTGCAGGGGTGATAGAGACGCTTATACACCCGGACCAGTCGGGATTTATGCCACATCGTAGTACCAGATTGAATTTACTCCGACTGTTCGGGATACTTCATGTCACGCAGACAGACGCGGAGGAGCAGGCGGCCCTCCTTTCCCTGGACGCGAGTATGGACTTTGACAGTATGGAGTGGAACCATCTGTACGCTGTCTTGGGGCACTGTGGCTTGGGCCCCAAATTCATCGCCTGGGCTAAACTCCTGTATAATCAACCCTTAGCCAGGGTACGGGTTAGCGCTACGGTCTCCCGGGCCCTTGCTTTACGCAGGGGTACCAGACAGTTGCCCGCTCTCCCCTATTTTGTTTGCTTTAGCCCTCGAGCCGTTGGCGGCGTGGGTCCGTTAGGACCCGCTGATATGGGGGAACCCAATCGGGGGAGAGTGGGAAGACCGCATATCTTTATATGAGGACAACATATTGTTGTTCGTGAGGAGGCCGAGGCAGTCAGTAGACCGCATATTGCAGATTTTTCGCATCTTTGGAGAGTACTCGGGGTACCGTATCAATTGGAACAAGTCTGTATTATTACCCTTGGCCGGGGGGCCTCCCGCCCTGACCTCCAGATGTTCGGTCCCTAAGACCGACAGCGGTTTCAAGTACTTAGGAATTTATGTCACGCGCGATCCGAGGGAGTTTTACAAACAAAATCTGGGGCGACAACTAGATAGGCTTATTACTGACACCAAGCACTGGCGAACGCTACCACTGACATTGATGGGCCGCGCAGCCCTGTTCAAGATGATGGCGCTTCCCCGCCTGTTATACGCGTTGCAGAATACGCTGTTTGAGGTATCCCCGGGATTCTTTAAGAGAGTGGAGTCGGAAATCAGGACGTTGCTGTGGAGTGGGGCTGCCCCACGTATTGCTTTGTGTAAACTTCAGAGGGGAGTTTTTGACGGGGGTCTGGCGGTGCCGGATATCCGAGGTTATTATTGGGCAGCGCAATTGGTGAATGTGAATGGCTGGATGTTCGGGGAGCGGGCTGAACCAGCATACAGAGTAGACAGAGTGGCCATGGGGTCCCGCGGACCGCTTGCAGTCCTCTATGATACGCTAGTGGATAGACTCCTTCCGCCCCACACGCGGACAGTAGTGAAAGTGTGGAAAGCCGCCACAAAATACCTGGGGTGGGATAAGAAACTCTCTGGGATGACTCCTCTCTGGACTGGGGACTTTCTTAAGCATGTAGGAAACTTAACAGGCTTCGCTAAATGGGAATTGATAGGGATAGAGACGTTAGGGGATGTTTGGAGAGGGGGAGCGTATATCACTTTCAAAGAGCTGCAGCAGGATTATTCGATGGGTCAAGGAGAATGGTTGCGATACCCGCGACTAGGCCATGCGCTTAGGAAACATATCAGGGAAGGAGAGACAGTAATAGAGGCCGGCCCGTTAGAAGATCGAGTACTCATAGAGCAGATACGAGACAAGACAATCTCTATATTCTATAAAAAAATAATCAACAATGCTCCGGACCCCACAGCCGCTCTTAGACTACGTTGGGAACAAGACGTGGGTACTTTAGAAGATGAGCAATGGGTGGAAGTACTCCAAGGTCTGAGGGAAGTGGCAATCCGGGCCAGATTCAGGCTCATCCAATTAAAAATGTTACATAGAGTATACTACCCCAGGTCAGTGCTTTCCTGAATGGGCAGGTGTGCAGATACGAGTTGCCATAGGGGATGTGGGTTGGAGGGATCCTTTTATCACCTCCTGTGGGAGTGCCCGAGCATTCGTGAATTTTGGAGAAAGGTTGCCCAAGCAATGTCGGAGGTGGTGGGGCTTGAGGTTGTGCTGGACCCCAAGTGGTTCCTCCTACTTACGGAGGCGAATGAGGATTGGCCTAGACATGTGCAGACTTGGTTGGGTTTGGCAGCAATAGTAGCCAAGCGAAATATCGCTAGGAAGTGGGGGGCTACATCCACCCCCACGCTGGAGGAATGGGAAAATGACCTCGATTGGTGCTGGCAAGCCAAGACGGTGATTTACAAAAGTAGAGGGTGCCCCAAGAAAGGAGAGAAAATCTGGGAAGCATGGAGGGTACACCGGGGACTCTGAAAGGGAGGTGGGAACCGTTTGTACGGTTTATGGATGGTGACTTTCAATGGCCGACATGTAAAGTAAATTTGAATGTACAAAAAGATTGGAGTGACTATTGGTATACTCTTCGTATGTACGAACATGCCATGGTTTAATAAAAAGATTTACAAAAAAAAAAACATTCTCTTCATCTCGCTTCCAGCAGTTTCCTTTGCTGTCTGATCTGCAAACGCATTCCCTCTACCTACATCATCTGTCACCTTTCTGTGGGCGCTGCACTTGATAATTGCCATCTTCTTGGGGAGTGCTAAAGCAGATAATAATCACAGTATAAGGTGTCCATGTTGGATCTTGGTGCCATGAGAAGTAAGGAACCCTCTCTCCGCCCACAATCGTCCAAAATTAAGGGCGACCCCAAATGCGTATTGGCTGTCTGTGTAGATATTGACAACCAAATCCTCACTCAGTTCACAAGCCCGTATAAGAGCCACGAGTTCTGCCGCCTGGGCGGACTGGTAAGGGACTCATAGTTGTGCCATCTGGTAATTTAAAACAAGAGCCATCAACATATAGTTCTCCTTGGGGGTCAGATAAGGAAACATCAGTCAGTTCTACCCATCCCTTCGTCTCTTCCTCTGTCCGAAAAATACAGTCATGCTTGTCAACTGCATCACTCTCGAAAGGGAGGGGCCGTAACGTGGCTGGATTCAGAGTGGCACATCGTTTAATCGTAATATGCTTAGCAAACAATGTCAGTTCATAACCAGTAAGACGTGCACTGGTGAGGTGCTGTGTCCTTGTTTTATTCAAAAGTGTATCCACAACATGAGGTACCAGAACTGTGAGATCAGTATCAAGTACGAGTCCAGCCGATTGTCTGATTGAAGTGGCCACAGCTGCGACTGCTCGCAGACAGCTCGGGAGGGCTCTTGCAACAGGGTCAAGCACAGCAGAAAAGTAAGTGCAAGGTCTCTGTCTATCACCAAATCTTTGAGTCAAGACAGAGGGCACAGCCAGCCATCTCGTGGACTTAAAGCACGAAAGTGTTATTATAGTCAGGCGTGCCTAGCACTGGAGCAGAGCAAAGTGCAGTTTTTAGTTGCTCAAAAAAATGCTGATATTCAGGCGTCCAGGGCAAAGACTCATGCACTACTTTCATTGTTAATGCAAGCAAAGGTTTGATTAATAGAGAGTAGTTCGGAATCCACTGGCGACAGTAAGAAGTAATGCCTATGAAAGCCCGCACATCCTTATGAGTTTGCGGAAGGGGCATTTTAACAATGGTACTAATGCGTTCTGGGGTTAACCTTCTACTTTCCTTCGACAGTAGGTGACCTAAAAAGGTTACCTCCTGTCGACAATACTGAAACTTTGAAAGGGATACCTTGTGTCCATGATGTGCTAAATGTAACAATTTCACTGTACTATCCTTTCAACCTTGTTCCGTGTCAGAAGCAATTAACAAATCATTAACATATTGAACCAATACATTACCTGTAGAAAGTGATAGTGAATTCAACTGACCTTTCAATGCTAGACTATAAATACTAGGACTTTCAGTATAGCCTTGAGGAGCGCGACAGAAGCGAAAGCTTTTGCCAGCTAGTGTAATCCCATGGGTGGATAGGAATACTAAAGAATGCATTCTTCAAATCAATAACAGAGAAGAAACTAGCTGTAGATGGAATCATTGTCAAAAGTGTAGTGATGTCAGGAACCACTGGGAATTGCGGAACTACTATTTTATTAACTACTCGCAAATCAATCACGAAACGATATACCTCATCATCTTTATCAGAGGAACCTGAAAGCGGCTGTTTCAGGACAGGGAGAATAGGACTATTACATACATTACCTGCAGTCTCCTCAACAACTCCTTTACGTATTAAAGCCTGAACTATTTGAAGAAGATCTCGTTCTCCTGCCTGTGGTATTTTATACTGGGGAATGCGGGGCAATGCAGCATCGTCCTTAACCTGTATGGAAACTGGGGGTAAATGCAATAGACCAACATCGGTATCACCAGTGGCCCACAAAGTAGAGGGTACTTGAGCAAATTCAGGTGGAAGGGGGGCATCTTTAGATAGACACTGTCTAGTACCCACATCCGGGCCCATTATAATATAGACTCCATCGGGGGAACAGTAAATAGTAGCATGCAATTTCTTCAGTAAGTCCAAACCCATCAAATTCCCACCACAATTAGATGTCAAAAGAAATGAAGAATCGACAGTAAAAGGACCAATAGTAAAAGCAAGGGGGTGTGAGATGGGGCTTACAACCGGTACTCCTGAAAAACCCACCAAAACTTTATTCTGGCCAGACAGGGGCGCCCCAGGGACCAGGTGTCGGGCAATGGAGCTTTTCGTGGCACCCGTATCAACCAGGAACTCCTTAGGAGATCCCTGCAGATCTACCTTGACATAAGGGCCACGTTGATCGACAGGTATCTGAACTGGTCCCGTACCCTGTCCCTGGCTGTCCTAGCTGTAGGACATGCCCATGACATCATCAATATCATAATCATCATTGTAGTACTGCCTGTCTGTAGGGTCATCAAAATAATTGTCAGAACGATCTACAGGGGCAGAAGTATGATGCTGCCTATTGGCCCCGCGCCCCCTGCTTCCGGAACCTCGCTCACGAGTGGACAAGACTTTTTGCAAAAGTACGGGGCACTGGCTACGCCAGTGACCTTCCTCCTTACAATACGCACACTGATTCTGCCCCATAGGTGTAACTGGAGGCTGTCTGGTACGAGGAAGCTGTTGTTGGTTTCCCCGTTCCCTGGTGTTACCTCGATATGCCTGTTGCAATAATACCTTGGTCTTCAAATCTTTATGCTTTTTATCATTTCTATCTTTCTCTTTATTATCCCTATGTTCGTAATATTGGGCCATATTCAAAATCACAGAAGGAGAAGACGTAGGCCAAGTGCTCTCGGACGCCTGAAGTCTAGACATTATGTCTGGGAGGAGATTAATGACAAACCTATCAACAAAAAGACGAACTCCTCCTTCTGGCGACATATCCTGCCCACTGTAATCCCAAAACGTTTCCTCAAACCTAGTGAAGAAATCAGACACACTCTTGTCTTTCTTCTGCCGACAGGCAGTCAGTCTATCCCAACTAACTTTCTTAGGCGGAATAAGCGTATTCATGTATTGTATTATACGGCCGGGCCAAGCAAGTAACTCGGCACATGGTTTATCTCCCGGCTTCCTATCGATGTCCCAACCCTTAATCACGTCCCACGTTCCACCTAACTCAGCAACGTGATATTGGGTAGGTACTTGTCGCCAAATATCAACCCGAACTCGTAAACCAAAAAACATCTCAATATCAACAAGGGTCATCACAGTAGAGGAAGCAGCCTCCGTCAATTCTTTATAGTAAGCAGTAGGATTTTTCCTAGGGTCGGGTAACATCCTCTTGAGGGCCAGAACCTCACTTCTATTCCATGAACTATAAACCCGTTGTTCCTGAAAGTGAGCAGGCACAGCCTGTGTGGTAACCGTCCCATGCTGATCTGTTATTGCAGGAATTTCATGATGAAAGATTGGGTGAACCTCTCGAATTGAGTTATTTTGGTGGGGCTCCTATCATGCAATCTATCTCTATAAGTCAACAGTGTGGAGATATTTCTATACAAGAGCGTCAGTTACAAATTATGTACCTAAGCACCTTCATTAATATCAAATAATATTCTGGGTGCTTCCGTTTCAATGTGGATGCACCAAAGGTCAATCAAGGTAGAGGACAAATGTTTGCGAGCATGTTGTTGCAGAAAAGGTTCATAGTCTCGCCTTACCTGCCAAACATCTGTAAGACTATAAACTGGGTTATGAGCCCATCTTATCGCCTGATCCGCTACCTCATTTTTCTCTCGACCTCCCACTCCAGATCGCATTAGCGGACCTGACCATTCGCTAAGTCCAGTGAGATCTCTATGTCCCGAACCGCGCACTGGTGTGTCAGTAATTAAGGCCGACAGTGGGTGAATTACTGGGGCAGGAGTAGTAGGTATTGCAACAGTTAAAGAGTGTAACAGAAGAGGAGGAGCAGGGGGTACACTAACTGGAGCAGTAGGTGTAACAGCTGTAGGGGCGGGCGTACTCAGTGCCTGTTGTTGCTGATGGGGAATAACAGGAAAAACCCTTTCTGGGACATATGGAGGCAGGGGTCGAGTATCTAACAAAGCATCCATGAAAGTATCCTCATCCTCCTTAGCCACATAAGATTTATCAATGTGCAACCAAAATCTTCTATCTTCACGTTCTTTTCCTGTCTCCTGCTTTTCTTTATCATAAGCTACTGCCTTTTGTGTAAGTGTTTGCATCTTTCCTTTCCTAGCATCTCTCTCCATTTTCAATCGTCTCTGCTTGGCCTCTTTCTGCCAAGTACGAAGAGAGTTGTTAGAAATGGGGATCTCTGGTTGGCAATGGCTGGCGCCAATGTCCAAGAAGGGACCCTTCTTCCTAAGTCAGAGTAAGGGGGCTACACCGTTTGATAACCCCTGCTCAACCCTGTGGTAACGTAGCACGAGCAGACAGGCCTATCTCAGAGGCAGTGTGTGAAGCATTCGTGACCATACACAATAACGCAGTGAAGACAGCACAAAGGGACACCACACCAGTAACTATAGAAAAACAAGCATTGGCATAGCCAATAGGTCTCGCCTTTGGGACTTTATAAGTGTTTAACCATGCAGCACATTATTATAAGTCCGTTTTTAGGTCGAGCCTCGAGTAGCGCGCAAGCGCTGCTTAGAGGCGAAGACTTATTGTAAGTGAGTTTTCAAAGCAGTCCAAGAAACGCTCGTGCGTCGTGGCTGGCCTTTTTGAGATGGGTACGCGCGGCAAACATGTGTTTCCAATTATCGTGCCCAGACGCGGGCGCGATAAGTGGAAACACATGTCTGCCGCGCGTACTCATCCAAAGGCCAGCCACGACGCACGAGCGTTTTGGGACTGCTTTGCAGGCTGCCGCGCTCGCTCGCCCCCGCTCCTCCGTGCTTGTTACACCAGACCTTCGCTGGCTTGTTTTTTATCTTATGCATCTAACAGCCATTGACAAAGACAATAGTCCTGGCTTGTTGTAACATAATCAGCACAGCGCCCTTTTACGAGCGCCGCGCTGTTAATGGTTTCTCTCTGCTCTCACACACCCCTCCCTTCTCCCACTCCCTCCCCCATGCCCAGTGTACGTAGTTTAATCCTACTCAGGAGGTGGCCCCTCCTTCAGTGACACGCGGCAGCCCCCTCTCTTTGCTGTCACGTTAGTGTTAGAAGGGGCCTCCGCTCTCTCTTCCACGAGTCTACGTCACGCTTTCTCCGCCTCTCTGCTCCGTTACTGAAGTTACTTTCCAGGCCTCAGTGCCATGCGGGTCACTGTCTCAGAACCGTCTAGCTCGGGGGCACACTCTGCTCTGCTTGTGTTCTTCAGCACACACCGCTCTGCTCTCCGTCTCCTCGGCGCTGCTCTCACATTCCATTCCATGGGCCTCCCTTTCTTGAACCTTAGCTGTCTGATCAGCCCCTCTCTGTGACTGGGACCCCGCGGGGAGCTTTGCTGCTGATACCGCCGTCTCCAGGGCCTGTAATCTCGCCAGTCAGCTCCGAGTTCACCTCCTTATCACTACTTTTGTACGGCGGACTTAAGTCGAGCCGTGTGATCCTTGACACAATGGCCGGCCCAGGATCCAATCCCGCTAAGACTCTTAAAAGATGTACCTCGGGCCTGAGCCGCCCCCGCTGAAGTTTAAATTACTGCAAAAAGACTCTGTTAGGCAAAATAAAAACGAACACACACATAAACATGACCAGCACAAATATTCTCTCAAACAATTAAAACAAGCATTGGCATAGCCAATAGGTCTCGCCTTTGGAACCTTATAAGTTTTTAGCCATGCAACAGTTGATGTTATTGCACCAAGGATATTGTGCTGCATAACTAAATACTTATAAGGTCCCAAAAGCGAGACCTATTGGCTATGCCAATGCTTGTTGAATATGCACCCGACTACCAATCACTTTCTCAAGCACAACCATAGTCTGATCTTTTTCAGCAGCCTTAAAATCAGGGTCAGAATGTACTGGATCCCAGTATCAATGTGAGGTAGCTAATACTAGTCACAGAATGTGCTCTATTTATCGGATAAAGTTGCCACAAGTGTACATTATATATGGGCAAACCCTTGCTGTACATTATAAGGATATTGCAAGTCACTGAGGAGTTCCGTTACCATATAGAGACATGAGGCCGAATGCCGAATTCCTTTAAAAGGTCCTTGAACTCTGAGGTGACTTGCAATATCCTTATAACATGCGGTGGGAATACTTTATTCCTTATAATACATGGCCACACTGTCACCCTTCCCATGAGCTGTTTATGTTCCTTAGTGAGTTGCTCTTCCATATGAAAGAGATAAAATGTCTGTAGATATGATCAATCTGTAGTACAAAATTAAACAAACCAGAAAGCAGTTCAATATTTGTTGAAAAAAGATTTTAGAATCAGTTTAATGTGTCAGATTTAAAAAATGCTCTGGCTCAGGACATTTAGAAATGTGCAGAGAGAGTCTCTGTTTACTATAGTTACCTAAAGTGCATAAAAAATAAATATGTTGCCATAAATATGTCGTTTCTGCTGGTCACTATTCATTTAGAAAAGCCGATCAGAAGGAAAAGCCAGGTTTTGTTTTCACTATTTAAACTGCAGCTTTATAATTGCTCCATGACCTGCTTTTCCCCTTGGCTGCTGGCTCTGGCAGTATGCACTGTGATGTCAGAACTCAACTGTGAATAAGTTATTACAGTTGAGCAGCTATCTCATTTCTTTACTAGAGGTGAATAGAGACACCAGAAAGACTTAAATAAGAAAATTAGAGACAAGCCTTGTGAGAAAATGCCCCTTTGGAGTGGTCACCCCTTTTCTGGCTGAATTTTCTGGCTCATTTTAAGACTCTGCTCACTGGGTCACTGCTCTTCAGTGCTCAGTGTATGTGCTCTGACCCCTAAAACATGTAGATATAGCTAATCCCCGATTGGCTTATTTAACTTTCTTATAAGGCCATAGTATATGGTGCTGAAAATACACTTAAATCGACTATCGAAAATTGAGAAAGACCCTCGCTTTGGGGACTTGGACAGGAAATTAATGCAGAGAGGCAATGTTAATCGGCAAATTTAATAGAGCTGTTGATGGACTAAACGAGTTGTCAGAAATTTATAACTTGTAGATCTTTTCAAGTTGTTCGTGACTCTCACCTCGTTAGCCATGAGCATCACTGTACAAATGACTTTGTCCGCCATTGGTCACACTCCAACCCTTCAAAAGATAAGATATGCGATTTTTATAACCCACAAGAAAACCATGCTATGAAGCGACCACCATCAGCCCTAGCACAGTGAGCGCCCCAAAAAAACACACCCAAAACACACCCTTAGGGTATTCGCCACCAACAGCCAGCAAGATGTGACATTGCATGCAGGAATGAGTATTCCCATAGTAGACCCATGAAACAGAGAGATAACTCATCACAAGTCATATAAGGAATTGTTGTGACCACCACCGGAAGGACTGTGTACATATCTGCATCCTCAAAATATATTTTTTGACTCCGCTGTCCGCTTAGTATGCAAAAAACAGCACGGACCCCTGAGCCGTCACCTCAACATTCCACAAACAGTATAGTAATAAACATCAATTTTATCAAAAAACGGTGCCCCCAGACATTCACAACTATTGGCAGAAGACAGGGCAATCTATATACAAGACTTTCAGCTTAAAAAACGCCCAGTAACCACACGAGTCGAGAGACATTACCATCACCATAAGGAACTACGGTTACCAGAAGCCTTTGCGGAGACCACGCCCCTCGCGCACGACGTGACCTCTGAGAGAAATTTAACAAAATGGAGCCGTGCAAACTCACATTAATTCGGGAGCTTTATCACCGAACGGACCCGGGCGCCGCAGCACAAAAAAGGATACATAAGGTATGGAAACTTGCTTTACCCGCCTCGGTGGGAATAACGGTTTAGTGGGCTAAATCAGTCTCCGCTGTTACTTAACTAATCAGGCGGTTACGGCGTTGTTAGTTTGTTTTTCACCGCTTCAGCGGCTCTCTTGACTAAAGAGGCTTGGCTCACAGGCGGCCTCGGCACACGAATTACGGTGCTATGTCCGCTGCGCTTGGACTAAAAGAGAGTGCTACATAAATTACATTGAGAAAAATCGTCCACACAGACTGCTTTTGATCGCTTTGGCAGCCCTATTGTCAAAAGAGGCCTGGCTCACAGGCGCCTCCATACACGGATTACGTGGTTGTGTTCCTCGCGCTTAGAGGAAAAGAGAGCGCAACATCAATAATGTTTAGTTCAATCGGTAACACAACGTAAGCTAACAAAAACAGACACAATACAAGAAATGTTGTAACCTGTTTCACCAAGAAAAGGTAAAGCTAAGCGTTCTGCCGTATTCCACAAAAATCAAAGCAATGTTTTTACCAAGCACTTCTCCCTTCATTTAGGGACATTTCAAGACTCAACAAGTTGTGCCCACCCTCTCAAAAGGCTTACTGCCAAAGGTACTTCAAGCTAAGATCTTTTTCACAAGCATTAATAAGCATAACAAACGCTGTGGGCTTACCAAGTTTTTCCATGCCCCCCCCCCCTTTTTTCAGCCATCAAAAAACCAACACAAGAGCGGCTCCCTTCGCATTTGATATTATACAACCGATTCAGTGAGTCTTTTTTCCTTGTTACGTCCATCCATTCATGGAATAGAAATACAACGAAAGGTAATCTCTCAAAAATTTCCCACTTTAGATTGCCCAAGACAAAGTTGACAGCTCGCCTGAAAATATACTGCATATAATCATGTCCTATCACACAAGTAAGTGCATCCCATTTTTATCAGCACTGCCGCGTGCCCGAGGAAAATGTGCCAAATAACAAAACATCCAGTTCGGTTATGAGTAGGCACCAACTAGGTGTGACTGGACAAACTGCTTACTTTGCTTCTTCTTTCCCTTCTTTTCTATTGCAGTATTTGAACTAGAAAAATTAAGACAAATTTATGAGCAATTCTACAGCAGAGATCGGTGGATCTCAATAAAAGGTAATTGTTGAAAGGCCAGATCTATATGGAAGGTGTGGCTTGAATGAATGTTGTGACGCAAGTGATAACACAAGCACTTTTTCAGCTCTCTGTGAGTTCTAGGTCCTGAGGAGAACCATATCAAAATATATTTAGGTTCGAAACGCTTTGACCACAATATGACCATACAAGTGTGTGAAAGTACACTATCAGGCTAACCCTCTCTCTCATTTTGAAATTTTTGTGAAATATTACTGAAGTTTGTTGGGTACCCTGAATAGTACACTGTCTGGTCACTGGCCATACCGAGGTTGTTAAAAATTCAGTTAAAAAAGCCTCAACCTATTTGGGCTCCATCTTTTTGTTTCACTTTTTATTTCTTCAATTTTTCAATGTGTTCACTCATTTTGAAGCACTGAACTCGAGCTTTTTACATTTGAAATGTTGAATTTGTTGTCTACGTCATGTTTGGTGCTGTCCTTTGAGTATGATGTAAATTATATGTAATATATGTAATATGTGTTGAATTATGTGTGGTTAGTTTAAAATTTGTCTCACATGGTGTTTTTGTGTAAACCATTGAAACCCTCAAATATTGAGTTTCTACTGGAAATTAAGATTTAAAGAAATGAAATAAAAAACAAAAGAATTTTTTTCGGTCACATTGAGTGTCACGTGTGATCCTATGGAGTGATTAGTGACTAAGTATCAGTACTGGCATGTGTGTTGTTGTGAGTGTCGAAAATAAACTTATGGCATAAAAAGGAAAATGTCATCTGTGAACTGCAGTACTTATTGTGCCATCAACTAGCTTGTCAAGAAAAACATGGCTACAGTTCTACCATTGTATCCATACTCCAACAGCTTAAACCTATGGGTCGACCTGTCAAAATAACCCTTTTGACAGAGTAAAACCCTTCCTTTTAACTATTAAGTCATCCCTATGTAAGCCTTGAAGTCCACAAGGTAGGGTGCATAGTATTTAAACATGGGACATGTAGACATTTTATGTCACCATGTTCCTGCAGTGACGAGCCCCAATAAGCAATTTTCACTGTGGAAGGGCCTGACTGTCATATGAGAAAACTAGAGTACAGATTAAAAAAATGTATTCTACTGTCTCAAGTTTGGAACCAGCTAGAGAGATAATTAAACCACTCATTTTAATATTTATGAAAAGCCCAATTCAATTGTGAAGTTGGATTTTTAATAACTATTATGGAAAAGCAACTTTTAGAAAGTTACCTTTACTTGCATTAAGCTTCTGGAAGATAATTTACATTAGCGCTCCAGCAACTGTTAATCAAGTGTTTCACTTAATGAGGTATGTAAAATGGTCACAGAGCATTGACAATGGCCTGGAAATGGGGAGGTGTTTTCTTCCTCTGGCAAGAAGACCAGTTGAGGTGGGCCCTGGAACCTAAATAACTTCAAAGATGCCTGTCCTGTAACAAGTAAATGTCAGGTGATAACTGGAAAGTCCTAGCCTTTATCTCCATAACCAGACTTTCGCTAAATCAGAGGGAGGAAAGCTACCCCCAAACCAGTTTTGAGTGACCACAAAGGAGGGGACTGCTCATTTCCCTGGCCACACCACTGGGTAGGCACGCAGGCTCTGCACAAGGGGAGAAGGGTATCCCCATATTGAATTTTGGGATTAAGTTGCACTATCACAATTTTTAAGGGAGAGCCAGGAGTCACCCCCAACCACTATAACTAGTGGCAACTATGAAAGTAGTACCCTAAGGAAGCCTCCATTGAACACTTTCTGGACCTGCTGAAGATCAGAGGAGGACTGGATCTTCTGCCTATTATCTGAGAGGGGCCCTCAAGGACTGGACCTGCTACCTCCTAGACCCAGGACAAAGATGTGAACTCCAAAGGCCAGCTTGCTGACCTCCTATGTTAGTTCACGGTTACAACAAGCTGCAATAGGCCTTTTCTTCATGACAAGCCCAGCTGACCAGTGGCAACTGGACCTGGACTGGACTTTGCTGTTGAGCTTTGTCTGACACCAGAGAGTCTTGAAGTGTCTTCCCCTGATGTTTTGGGGGCCTTAGTAGTCATTTAGACACCAGAAGAAAGTTTGGAAACCTATATAACTTTTCATCCACAGCTTCAATTGGATCCACCAGAACTATGTCCAACCAGCAGTTCCACAGCTTCGGATTCAATTTTAGCCTTATTCCACTAAAAGGTCTTAGCACCTCTGCAAAAAGGGTTAAGTCCCATTATGCATTGGGACTTTGAAGGAATGTCAATTATTTCCTTCCTGTTATGAGGTGTCTTTGACAGTTTTAACTTTTTTGGTAATTGTAAATGCTTTGCACGTATGTTTATGTTAAACCTGCCTGCTCTCTGTCATAGCTAACAAGGGTTGAGTCAGGTTTAAATTACTGAAACCTTTGATCGACCTAACAGGTTAGTGACTTTATTACTTGTGGTGGACTAGCATCCACCCCAATTAAAATGCACTTTCTTACAAGCTTTTATGCAAGGATTTCAGGCTCCCACAAATTACAAACATAGTGCAAGGCACTGAGGAGTTCTCTGACTCCAACCTGGACGGCTCAGCAGCCTACCTGAGACTCCATGCTTCATTAAGGGCTTCACGTCGTTTGACCACATCACCCCAATGCTGATTGATCTATATAGGTCTCCTCACGTATCACCTTCAAGAACAGTTGTGTTACCTACAAGACCATCAGAAATTAAACATCTCCATGCCTGGATAAGAAATGGATCAACCCAGGTGAACATGCCACTTTCAAAGACAGGTTATTGCCAGACTGACGAAAAAGAAAATGAAGAAGGGTAACAATAGAAGGCAGCCTTCTCCAGATAGGATCTGAAACAACATTTCCATTGACATCAGAGCTGCTCTTGCCCTCCTGCACTTCAAAAAGAAACTGAAAGCTCTTTTCTTAAAGTAGCTTTACCCCTCAATGCAATTGGGACCTAGCTACCTCTTGCTGTTACTCCTTAAACATACCCATATGGTTTTGCGCTCTCGTCAGCACTAAATCCTGACTAGGTCATGTTATACAAGTACCATTACACACAGTGCTTAATTTGTAAAAAATTAAGTGCCAGGACCCTTGACAGGAGACGACTGCAGCTTATACCACCGATTGCCCCTGCCAGTGCTTCCAATGAGAGTACCAACACAACTACTAACCTGCACACTCCTACAAGTGTGATAATTCTGCCTATTTGAAGTCCCCAAAACTATAAGAATGGTTTGCAAGTATTAATCATTTTAATGTATATTTAACTAATAAATAACTGTTGCTGTGTCCATCTCTAAATTAAAGAAACATCGCCACCATGTGGCAGACTGTCATAAGTGCCGGTGTTCACAATTAAGTGCTGGTGCTGAACACCGGAAACTACCAAATCAAATTAAGCGCTGATTGCACATATACATGCATACATACTATTTTTAAACTCAAAAGGATGCAGGCAGTCATTTAAAAAAGTAATGTGACTATGATCTGACTTGCAACTTCCTTATAAATGTACAGTTGAAGTATTTGATCTTATGCAGTACATAGTGCAGTGCATTTGCAGATCCACTTTTCCAGCGACCTCAGAAGTTGTTTAAGATCAGCTATTAGCAGCATTCCTAGTCCTAGTTTTTCCTTTGGGACTTCCAGTTTTGTGTTTACATTACAAAAGATGGATTACAAGATCCAGAATACAAAGAAAGAATAAGGACTAGATGCACTGCTCATGGTTGAACTTGGAAAAATTACGAGCTGTACATCCCTCCCTCTTTCTCTCTCAGCAAACTTTAATGATGTATTCATAGGAAGTAAGCCTGCTGGTCCTCTGTACACTTGAAGGCATACCTCATACTGTCAGTCCAAAAGCCTCAAGGGTGCCTGTGGAGATCAAGGATACCCCGGGACCATGGTGATATGACTGCAACTGCAATCCTAAGCAGAGCTGCCCAGAGTCCAGTGTCTTCCATATTTCAGTTTGCACCTATGTGCTACGCTGTCCTTCGGTTCAAGCCTGCATCTAGTTTTGGATCATCCACAGACTGTGACAACTTTCTAACTTCCAAAAAAAGCCTAGAAGAAACTCCTTACTTTCTAACCCATAAGAAAAAAAGTATTCTTTCAAGGGAAGATACTACAGAGATGCCTAAAGGAAAACAAGTGAGAAGAAAAAGAAAGAAAGAAACAGAATGAAAGAATGAAACAAGGAAAGAAAGATAGAGTAACTAACCTAAGCCTTGCTCATAAATTGATCTCCATAATACTGTAGAAACTACAGTGTACTTTACAGATTCAAAGCAGACTGAAATAAATAGCCAGGTACCGAAACATAGAATTGCAAAAATATTCAGAAAATAACATAGTCCGGACAAAATTCTTTTCGTGATCCTGAGGTGCTAAGAAAACAATGGAGCTTCAAGTTTATATTTATTTGCAGTTGAAACCAGTTAACAAAACCTCAAAATTGAATCAATCAAAAGTCATTATGCAGTGCCTCACAACTTACCAATTCTGTACTATTACATATCCATATGAAATGTAATATCCAAAATCAATTACATTGTATTGCTACCCTTAATACAGAGAGTTTAATTCCTCAGATACAAATACCCAATAAATCCATAAAATGCCCACATACCTAGTCAATGGAAAAAATAAAAACACAAAACAAATAACTGGTTTCAGGTTAGCCTGCTGTTTCAGAAAACCTGCTGTTAAAGAGGGTACTCGAGGAAGAGCCCTGCCTGGTCTGGGCCAGTGTGCAGTGCTGTTCATGTGCCTAAAAAAATCTTGCAGACCCAAGAAAAATCCTGTAGTAGAATAGTAAAAGTGACAGGATCACGCACTATGCACTCAAAGACACTGATTTGCGGAGAGGGTGCAGGTTTACCTGCACCAAGATTCTTACCTTTTGTGCAAGGATACATAGTGCCAGTTTGCATGGCACTGTACTGTGGGGATAGGACAGAGGAACTGTGTTGTCATGAGGTTAATATGCCCTATGCATAAATGCTTCCATTTTTACATGTTCACGTTTAAAGTTGACATCTTTTTAGACAATGACTTGTAGCACATATTTGCTTGCACACCTGTATGAGATAATGCACTCAGAAAACCGTTGCTTACAAATACATTTCTTCGTGGGCACATTATCATACCTTAGAACATTCTGTCCAAGGACCTAGTACACTGCGCAAACTGTCCTTGTTTGCTGTTGTCTGTTCGGCAACAGCTCTGGGTGGATAGAATTAACAATGATGGCTGGACCAGAGCTCAGGCACAGTACAAATGGGTCCAGTTTTATTATATAAACTACACCAAGTCTTTGTTCGACAGAGGAGCATTTTTATGGATTGCCTGAATTCTAGCCCTTCTAAATCCCATCACTATCCTAAGAGAGACAGCGGCCTGTTTTACACCAGGCTGGCTACCAGATGAGACACACACACAGGTAAATGGGGAGTTAGGCCACTCTAAGGTATTCTGGCAGAAATTCAGATCCTATGCTTTCTAGGATAAGCAGCGCTAGGTAGGAGTACAAATATATATTCATATAATCAATGCAAAGATATAATAGTTGAATTATTTATCTTTTTCACCATTCATGTAATGTTGGTTACAGTGCTTTGTTTCTTTCTATTAATCATTGCAGCACACATATTTTACACAAGAATTCAATTGTTTCAATAAATGTTCGAAATGCCTATTTGTGTATTCATTGTGTCCCCCTTTGGGCATGCCTGCGTTAACAATGAAAGGGTAGATCTGTTTCCACAATTTCCTTGGGGGAATTTGGGTTGTCATGTTCTGAGGTTGCAGACACCATCAGGTACCCTGTAAGCTTAGGGGTCCAGGTGGTGCACTGTGAGCTAGCCAGGAACTAGGTCAAAATATTTTGAGGGTATGAGCGGACACAGTCCCCAAAGTTTTGACGCTTATGTTGCCCAAATCCACAGTCTTACTGAATTAGTAGGAACCGTACAACATGGCCCCAACAACATTACCGGTACTTATTTAATGGGTCTCATGAGTAATATTCTTATGTGTGCCCAGAGACCCGACTCACCTTTAAATGGAGACGTGCGGGGCGTTAGGGAAAAATCCTCTACATCTTAATAGGGAACCCCTATTTCTGCCTGTAGGTTGTTCACGCTTGAACCTTTCAAAGGATCACCCCATCATAGATTACCTTCTCTGAATTCCATTTCTTAATCCAGTACCAGTGGTTATACAACTAAACTGTTGACATGCATTAACATAGATGTTGCAACAACAAGGGCTTCATCTTATGGGAGGGGTTGTTACCTTTGTGGTAAAGGTCCACGAAAAGTATAAAACAGAGGCATTCTATTCAGCGGTAATATTTTCAGCAGCAGACTCCAACACAGGAATTTTTCATACATACTTTGAAGCAGCCACACCAAACAAATACAGAGCAAATGGAGATTTAGAAATTGCAGTAACATTTCAGGAACACACAAATTGGTGCCAAAGCACCCTACCACATGCACTAGAAAATGTCAGACTGGGTCCCCTCAGCAATGATGGTGCAACATGGCTAGTCGGCTAAACACCATATCCATGAATAGGGATTATATGACGAACCATGCATGCAATTACAATGCATGCATATACAATACGGTCATTAACACGACCGTGTCTTTAGAACACATTCCTTTACCACGCATATGCCTTTAAAACACATGACTTTATAATTAAAATGTAAATATTTTAGCAGGTAAGTATTATGCCGCATATATCGCCGGTAGATAATATGTATATAGCTAGTAGGTAGTTCTAGTTAGGACCAACGTTTCCATAGGAAAAGTGTTTTTGGTTTTTCCAATAACTTTAGCACCGCTTGACGAATCTCCAGGAAATTTCTTCAAAACTTTCCCTTTTTGGTTCAACTGCTGTGTTGTAAGTTTTGGGGTGATCAGTCAAGAGGGGCTGAGAAAAAAGGGGGGCCTCAAAAAGCGCTTTCCCCATGTTAAGTCAAAGGTTTTTTTTTTGTTTTTTGAACACAACTACAGCCCGAACTGCTGAACTGAATTACACCAAATTTGGCAGAAAGCTGATAGATGTTGCTCTAGAAAGCATTTTTCTGTGATTTGGTGTAAATCCGTTCAGTAGTTTTTCAGACATCTAACTTAAAAAAATATAGATATCTGGGGACGTGAGTCCTTGCAGTGGGCTCCCGGATCCTACTACAATTTGATTGTCTGCCAACACTTCAACTAGGAAGTGTTGGCAGCTATCTTGGGACTTGGCTTGAAGCCGAGTCCCAGAAAAAAAGTTAAAAGTAAAGAAAAGGGGGCAGGGTACAAATACCCTGACTCCCCAGATATGGTGGGTGGGTAAAAAGCATTAAAAAAATTGTTTTTGCTGTGGACTTGTGGTGGATCCACGAATCTGCAGCAAAAGCTTTAAAAAAGCAAGCGTGGGCTCCCACGCTTGCTTTAGAATAACCCTTGGGTGGGCCAGATCCCCGGGGCATATGTCAAATATAGGAGGGGGCACACAGGGCTCTTTTACTTATGTATGTGGGTGGACCCACTGGGCCCACCTGTAGCCCCGGGGACCTCCACCTCCCCAGGTCAATCAAAGTTACAAATGTGGTAGGGTCTGTGTGGCCCACCCGCAGCCCCGGGGACCACCATTCACCTGGGGCAAATATTTAATGAACTGTGGGGGGCTCCCTCAGCCCCCTGCAGCCTCCCTGGGGCTTATAATTGAAGTGAGGGGTTGCTCGACCCCCCCATGCCCCAGGAAAAGCCACCTCCCCAGGGCAATCAATGTTTCAAATGTGGGAGGGCACGCGTGGCCCTCCCACAGCCCACCACCGCCCTGAGGCAAATACTTAATGAACTGTGGGGGGCTCTCTGGGCCCCCCACAGCCCCGGGGACCACCACCTCCACGGGGCTGAAAAGATGTAATGGAGTGGGTATGTTGTGGACCCCCAGCCCTGGGGACCACTACCTCCCAGGGGATATACAGAAGATTGGAGGGGGGCATGAGGCCCCCCACCTGGAGCCATAAGAGGCCCTGGGGACCGCCACCCCCCAGGGCCATCTCCTGCAATGTCCCGGGTGCACACACCCGGGACATTGCTGTTTGCTATGGCTTGATGGCAGCTTTACCGCTGCCGCCAAGTCATAGCAAGCTGTGCTCGCTTTCAACAAGCAAGAGCATACAAAATGCTGTCTCTTGTTGAAAGCGAGCACAATTGCTTTACACAGAGGGAACTGAATATTAGCAGTTCCCTCTGTGTCAAAGCAATGCAGGCTCCCACAGGAGGCGGGAACCGGCTGGGACCATGGCGGCCTTCAGGCTCCCTCCATGGTCCCCAATGAAGTGGCCTGGTCCTGGAGGATGGGGTCCCCGGTGCCAAAAATGGCCCAGGAGGTGGTTCGAGGCCATGCCCCTTTTACACCTCTCTGCAACGCAGCTCTGTGGGGCTTACTGGAGGTACCTGGTGGGCTAGTTGGCCCCCAGGGACCCTCAAGATTCAAGGGGACTTAATCCCCCAAGTTACAACGCACCAGGAGGCGCGTTTGAACAGTGGTGCAGGGAGGGGCGGGGCCTGATATAACAAGTGTGCAAACTGCCCCTTGGCGCGTTGTAGAATTGGGGATTAAGTCCCCTTCAATCTTGAGGGTCCCTGGGGCCAACTAGCCCACCAGGTACCTCCAGTAAGCGCCACAGAGCTGCGTTGCAGAGAGGTGATCCGAGGCCACGCCCTTTTACACCACTCTGCAAACGCGGCTTCTGGTGCACTGCTGGTGGGCGATGAGGTCCTCTTGTGTCCTGAGGACGCCAGGACACAAGTGGACTTCATCCTCCGAGCAGCAGTGCGTCAGAAGCCGCGTTTGCAGTGTGGTGTAAAAAGGAGCGTGGCCTCGGACCACCTCTCTGCAATCCAGCTGTGTGGTGCTTACTGGAGGTACCTGGTGGGCTAGTTGGCCCCCAGGGACCCTCAGTATTCAAGGGGACTTAATCCCCAATTTAGAACACACCAGGGGGCGCGTTTGCAGAGTGGTGGAGAAAGGGGGTGTTAGACCTGGTACCATTGGCGTGAGTATCCCTTCCACTTTTTTTCTGATTGCCTCCTCTGTTTTTGATCTGTTTGCTGGTTTTAGATGCTTTGGGCACTGTGCCACTGCTATTCAGTGCCACAGTACATGTGCTCCCCATGTTAAATTGATGTATTGATTAGTGACTCCATGATTGGGTTATTTGATTTACTTGTCAGACCCTAGTGCAGTGCCCCATGTGGGCCCAGGGCTTGTAAATCAAATGCTGCTGGTGGGCTTGCAGCACTAGTTGTACCACCCACAGAAGCAGCTTGAAAAGTGTGTCTCAGGCCTGCCATTGCAGAGCCTGTGTGCAGTCTGGGGCTGCCATGTCGACTTGGCAAGTGCACCCACTTGCCAGTCCCTAATCCTTCCCTTATCTTCATATCAGACACCCCTAAGGTAGGCCCAAGGGCAGGGTGCATTGTAAGTATAAGGTAGGACATGCCCTGGTGTGGGTGGCATGTCCTAATAGTGAATTACAGCCATTTTCGTTTTTCACTATTGCAAGGCTACCTGTCCCCATTGGCCAGAATGGGCATTTTGATTATAACATATTATAATCCTAACTGACCCAGGGAACATGGTAGAAATTCGAGTTTAGTATGCCTGAACTCAGAATGATAAAATACATCTTTTAGTAAAGTTGGTTTTAACATTCTGTGTTTAAAAATACCACTTTTAGAAAGTAGGTATTTTCTTGCCTAACTGTCCAAGCCTGCCTCTGCTAGGTTGTGTATTCCATGTCTGGTTTGTGAGTGACAGGGGCTGGGGGGGATTCCAGGAGACAGGGTGAGTCAGCACAGGGCTGAATAGACCTATCTGCATGTAGAGTGGTGGGAGGAGTTGCACCTGGGTCTGAATAGGGCTGTGCCTGCCTTCCACAATGCTGGCTCCACCTCCTATGGTGCGTCTGATGTCCCTTGCCCACACTGTCAAAGGAAAGAAGGAGTCCTGTAAACAAAGTGCTCCAGGACTGCACAGAACTAGCTTGGACCAGGTAAAGGCCCCTCTGCCTTCAAAGGACAAAGGATTTAGTAGTATAAATATGGGGACCCAGACCCCAAGACTTTAGATCTCTTCTGGAACAACAAGACGAACCTCTGCCAAGGAGAAGAACCAAAGGAAGCTGTAGGAGTTGGACTGCCCCCATGCCAGTGTGCTGTGTTGGCCTACACTGGTGTCTTCAGTGCCAAGGAGAGGAGAAGGAACTTTTAAAACTTTCATCATCTTGCAGAGTAATACTCCAAGGGCTTGAACTTGTGCTTGCCTCCTGCTGAAGTCTCAGGGACAAAAGACTTCACCACCAGCTCCCCTCTGAATTCCCTTGCTGGGAATTATGTCTGCAGAAGCCTGCGTGTCGCTGGGAGCTGGAAGTGCGACTCAACGAGAAGAAGCGTGTCGCAGTCGCAGCTGTTGCCGTCGCATCACCGGAGAAGCGTGTCACCGCCGCAGAGGTCGCCGCCGCATCACCAGAGAAGTGAGCCTTCGTCAAAGCTGTTACCCAACGTATCACCGGAGAAGCGTGTCGCCGCCGCAGAGGTCGCCGGCGCATCACCGGAGAAGCGTGTTGCAGAGCCTGTCGCAGCTCCAAAGTTACAGAGTCGCTGCACGGCCGCCGGGCGTGCACGCATCGTCTTCACGTCGTCACATCAAGGGCGCCATCTTATCGCATCGCACCGGATCGTCGCATCGCGGCGCCATCTTGTCGCATCGCAACTGGAACGCAGTACGAGAATCTACGCATCACCTCCTCTCCGGTAAGGACCAAGACGCATCCCCTACTCTGCGCAAGCATTGAGGCACGACGCATCGTCTCCCCCGAAGCAAGGAACCAACGGATCTCCATCCCTGCGAACCTTTTTGTTTGTTTTGCGTTACACATCCAGGTACTTTTGTGAGAACTTTGTCGCATTTACCATCAACTTGAACTAAGTTACTTTTACCATCTTTAAGTCTATTTTGAGTACAGTATTGTGGATTTTTGTCGTTTGTGGTCTTGTGTTAAGTCTATATAAAGAATACTTATTTTTATAAAATCTGTGTGGTGTCCATCTGTAGTGTTTTCACTGTATTACTGTATGTGTTCACAAATGCTTAACACACTGCCTCTGAGATAAGCCTGTCTGCTTGTGCCAAGCTACCAAGGGGGTGAGCAGGGGTTATCCAGTTGTGTAATCCCCTTTCCCTGACGTAGAAGCAAGGGTCCCTATTTGGTCAAAGGTACCTACCTCTGCCAACTAGAGACCCCCAGTTCTAACAGGGGGCGTGGCCTTTGTCCACCTCTCAGCAATCCCACTGTGTGGGGCTTACTGGAGGTAAGAGGGAGGCTAGTTGGCCCCTAAAGGACCCCCAGCAGCGAAGGGGACTTCAATCCCAATCCAAGAGAGCGCCAGGGAGCGTGTTTGTAGAGTGGTGGGAAGAGGGGGCGTGGCCTGCTCTTCGAACTTAGCAATGCTGCTGTCTGGGACTTATTGGAGGTAATAGGAGGGGTAGTTGGCCCCAAGGATGTCCTTGCGGGCCAACTACCCCTCTTGTTACCTCCAGTAAGTCCCGCACAGTGGGATTGCTAAGACGTCTTCGGAGGCCATGCCCCTCTTTCTCCACCATTCTGCAAACGCACCTCCTGGCAGACTACGGGAAGGGGGATGAAGTCCAATTTACTCCTGAGGGACTTTGGGGGCCAAGAAGCCCTACTGGTACCTCCTGTAAGCCCTACGCACCGGAATTCCTGAGCGCTGGTCGGAGGCCCAGCACCCTTTCTCCACCACTCTGCAAACGCGACTACTAGTTAAACAAGCATTGGCATAGCCAATAGGTCTCGCTTTTGGGACCTTATAAGTATTTAGTTAAGCAGCACAATATCCTTGGTGCAACAACATCAACTGTTGAATGGCTAAACACTTATAAGGTCCCAAAGGCGAGACCTATTGGCTATGCCAATGCTTGTTATATAGCGCAGCTACTATAGCTATTATGATTGCTGTGCCGCCATGGATTGAAGAGCTATACAATTACCACACACTGGGTCATGCAGTCTGATTCAGATATACATGCTTGCCCCTGGAAACTTTTATGGACACATTCCAAGGCTTTTTAACGCACAGACAGAAAGACAAGTGCCTCGATGAAAGTCAACAGAACTGAATCAGGAATTAAGGATATCAGTTTGGAGGGCAAAAACCAGTGCAAGATTAACTATGCTCTGGTTGCCTTCTATACAGTTGTCAGTCTTTAAGTGGGTTGCATCATTCTAGGAGAGTTTCAGAGTAGCCAAAGTGGAAATTAGTTTGTACTGGATTGTTATTTTGGTAATGGGTATGGCATTTAAGAGAATCACTTATCATTGGATACTAACAGAAAACAGGGAGGATCAGGTTAATGTAGCCGGTCCAGGGGCTCCTAGGTCTTCCTTTTGCCTCGAAGTGCGACTAGGTCGTACCTGCCTAATGAAAGGCAACTCCTAAGGCTGGAGAGATTGCTTTTTCAGAACCTCTATGCCAGACAACTAACACCTCATAACCTGGGTATCGTAAGTGTGAGGCAGCTTGGTGAGCAGCAGTGCGCCTGCTTCAGTAATACGAAAACTCCCGCCAGCGAAGATCACTGCCAGAGAGTTCAAGCAGAAAATAAACCGAGCCGTGGAAAGTGAAGACCTGTTGGAACCCCCCCAACGCCGCCATGATCTACCTCCCCACCTCAGCCCCGCTCTGTAGAGCAAACCATCCTGTGTGGTGAATAAACAGGGTATTGTAAAGCTGAGTGGATGGGGGCAGGGTAAAGATTAGAGCCCCCTGAAACACATATCTGTTGCTGCCCCATATACTGCAGATATCGCTCAGAACCTAAACCCTGGTTACGCTAAACGACCTGCAATGAACAGCTTACAACGAGAAGAGAAATTATTTAAGCAGAAAAAAGCAAAACGTTTGTGTTTGTTTACCTGTCAAGTACACTACCCAAAAGTGCCTTAAGGCGTGATGACGACAAGCATCCCTGAGACAAGCACTCAGTACAGACCTGCTAAGTGGGGCGCCAGACGAACCAAATCATAGTTACATAGTTAATTTCCAGCAAATTAATGTCCACGTTTACCTCACATGGATGCATACTTAATATATATATAATTGTCATTCGTTTGACATCCCCCTTGGCAGAATGCCCTCGCTCTTCACATAACTCTCACAGACATTTGAGCGCTGCTCCTTGCTTTGATCTAGTTCTTTACCGCTGTTCATACTGTTTATTTACACTTTCCTTAGTGCGGGAGATGCCTCTGTGGGATCAGTCCAAGCTAAGGGCTGCTCTACGTGACCCGGATTCACACATATTTGATTGAAACCATACTGCAGCTCGCACGCACATCTGACCTAAAGAGCTCTTAATACAAGTTTAAACAAATCGCTGCATTCCCGGCTGCCATATATGCAGAGATCGCGTGTGCACCGTGCTTGTTATCAGGTGGATGAGACGGCGCGTGCCTCGCTGCCGGGGAACTGAGATGGTCCACCACACATGCACAGCCTGCAGAGTTGCAACCGCACCGTCCTAAACAAGCATTGGCCGCGCGGCCGCGAAAGTGATCGCGATGCAAGCAAGACGCGCGGCCGGGAGACGCGCTCTGTGGTGGGGGAGGGGGAGGAGCAAGTGAGATTAAAGCCAGATGGCGCCTGGAGCATGCGAGGAATGCGCGTTACTGTGCGCGTACTCGCATGCTCTAGGCCAGCCAAAAGTTGTGGTCGCATTTCTGCAAGCCCACTACAAAATGTCTCGCCCAGAGCCACCGCTGAAGCGCTGGCTTTCAGGGCGAGACCTAATGAGTAGCTTTATATCAGTTTAACACAAGGCTCGAAGACGATCAACAAGCCACAATGCACGTAAATATAAGTTCACTGAAAAGGCAATAAAGCACTCTAAAGCGGGTGAAACGAACTTAGTTCGAGGCCGAGGTCTACGCGACCCGGTGATGCACAATGTACCTGAGGTTTAAAGGGGCACAGCACGCAGCTTCGAGAGGAAGCCGCGATGATGACAGGCGGACTCGCAGCGGCCGCAGCTCCCAGCTGCAGCGGTCCACGGCGTGGACTCACGATGATCCTGAGGCGGTGATTAAAGGCGGGCTCTCAGCGGCCACAGCTCCTCAGCTGCAGCGGCCCACAATAGCAATAGCGATGATTGTCGTAGCACAGACAAATGCGGGCTCTCAGCGGCAACAGCTCCTCAGCTGCAGCGGCCCACAATAGCGATAGCGATGATTCTCGTAGCACAGACAAATGCGGGCTCTCAGCGGCAACAGCTCCTCAGCTGCAGCGGCCCACAATAGTGATGATTCTCGTAGCACAGACAGACACGGGCTCTCAGCGGCAACAGCTCCTCAGCTGCAGCGGCCCACGATAGCGATGATTCTCGTAGCACAGACAAATGCGGGCTCTCAGCAGCAACAGCTCCTCAGCTGCAGCGGCCCACAATAGCGATAGCGATGATCCTCGTAGCACAGACAAATGCGGGCTCTCAGCGGCAACAGCTCCTCAGCTGCAGCGGCCCACAATAGCGATAGCGATGATCCTCGTAGCACAGACAAATGCGGGCTCTCAGCGGCAACAGCTCCTCAGCTGCAGCGGCCCACAATAGCGATAGCGATGATCCTCGTAGCACAGACAAATGCGGGCTCTCAGCGGCAACAGCTCCTCAGCTGCAGCAGCCCACAATAGCGATAGCGATGATTCTCAGCCCGCGTTCCCCGCAGTAGACCCAGAGGCTCTGGAATTCTCGACAGAGGCCTCACCTGCGAGTAGAACCCCTCTCAATAGGAATTCAGAAGGCTGATGGGTGAAGTCTAATGTCCCTGAGACTTCAGCAGGAGGCAAGCTAAAATCAGGCCCTTGGGTAGTTGCTTCAGCAAGATGGATGAAAGTTTCAAAGTCCTTTTCCTCTCGTTACACGGACAGAGGTTCGTCTTGACATCCAGAAGTAACACACCCTCTAGGGGTTTCGGCCCAGATCTTTATACCCCACAGGTCTTTGTTCTCAAAAGTCACTGAACCCAGCCAGAACCAGTTCGATGTGGTCCTGGAGCACTTTATTTACGAGGCGGCATCCTGCCTTTGAGGAAGAGGGGGTCTGCCATCAGACGCACAGTGAGGGCTGGAGCCATCATTCACCTTGCCAGGCCCAGCCCTGCTCAGACCAAAGGGTCACCCCTCCCCATACTCCAGCTGCAGATTCCGCTCTTCAACCCAGGTCGGGCTCAGCCTGCCCTGACCCTCCAAGACCAGACATCCAATACACATAACAGCAGAGCACACTGGACGACTTAGGCAAGAAAATACCTACTTCCTAGAAGTGGTATTTTCAAACGCAGAATATAAAAATAATCCTCACTAAAAGATGTATTTTAATATTCTGAGCTCAGGCATACTAAATTCGACTTTCCAAACCTGTTCCTTGGGTCAGCTAGGATTATAAGATGTAATAATCAAAACTGCCCATTCTGGCCTAAGGGAACAGATCGCCTTGCCATAGTGAAAAACGCAATTGAGTGTAATTCACTATCAGGACATGCCACACAGACCAAGGCAGGTCCTACCTTTCACATACAACGCACCCTGCCATAGGGATGACTTACATGATGCCAAGGGAAGGTTGAGGGACTGGGAAGTGGGTTCACTTTACAGTCAAAGAATGGCAGTTCTGGACTGCGCACAGACTGCGATGGCAGGTCTGAGACACACTTTACGCGCTGCTTATGTGGGTGGCGCAATCAGCGCTGCAGGCCCACCAGCAGCATTCGGTCTACCAGCCCGGGGCACGCACGGTGCGCTATACTCGGGACTAACAGGTAAATCAAATGAGCCAATTATGGGAATACCAATTCATCCCGTTAATTTACAATGGGGAGCATTCGCGCTGTAGCACTGAATGGCAGTGGCACAGCGCCCAGAGCATCTAACACCAGCAAACACAGAGGAGACAAAAAGCGAAAGATGGAAGGGAGACCCACACCAATGGTGCCAGGTCTAACACGTGTCCCCTCCAGCTGAAATGTGGGGAGAACTACCCACCCACTTGGGGGTTCTCATCACTAAGGCGGAAAAATCTGGACAGACCATCAGCATTGGCGTGTTCTGTACCCGGGCGGTGTTCCACTGTAAAGTCCATCCCCTGTAGGGAAATAGACCACCTCAACAACTTTGGATTCTCACCCCTCATCTGCATCAACCATCTGAGGGGCCTGTGGTCCATCTGAACCCGGAAGTGAGTCCCAAACAGGTATGGCCTCAGCTTCTTCAGTGCCCAAACCACAGCAAATGCCTCACAATCAATTGCACTCCACCTCTGTTCCCGTGGAAGTAACCTCCTACTAATGAAGGCTACCGGTTGGTCTAGACCCTCCTCATTGATCTGTGACAGAACAGCCCCCACACCATGCTCTGAGGCGTCTGTCTGGACAACAAATTCTTTTGAAAAGTTGGGCGCCTGAAGTACAGGCGCTGTGCACATGGCAGTCTTCAGGGCGTCAAAAGCTTTCTGACAGGTGTCAGTCCAGTTCACAATCTTTGGCTGCTTCTTAGAAGTCAGCTCAGTCAAGGGTGCAACAATGTTGCCATACCCCTTGACAAACCTCCTGTAATAACCTGTGAGTCCTAAAAAGGCTCTCACCTGTGTCTGGGTCTTTGGGGGCTCCCAAACCAGGATGGTTTCAATTTTGGGCGGTAGGGGCGGTAGGGGCGCCACCTGGCCGCTCCCAACCTGGTGTCCCAAGTACACCACAGAACCCTGCCCAATCTGGCACTTACTTGCCTTGATTGTGAGGCCTGGCCTTCGCAGTGCCATCAACACTTCCCAGAGGTAGCGCAGGTGGTCCTCCCATGAGGAACTAAACGCTGCAATGTCATCCAGGTAGGCGGCACTGAAATCCTCCAGCCCAACCAACACCCTGTTGACCAACCTCTGAAAGGTGGCAGGGGCATTCTTCATCCCAAAGGGCATCACCCGGAACTGGTAGTGCCCATCCGGTGTGGAGAATGCTGACCTCTCCTTTGCCCCATCTGTCAAGGCGATCTGCCAATACCCAGACGTCAAATCAAACGTGCTGAGGTACCGTGCAGCCTCTAGCCAATCTATGAGCTCATCAGCTCTGGGGATGGGGTGCGCGTCAGTCTTTGTGACTGAATGGAGACCTCGGTAGTCCACGCAGAACCGAAGTTCTGGGGTGGCACCAGGCGCTGCAGCTTTTGGTACCAAGACCACTGGGCTGGACCAAGGGCTGCTAGAGGACTCAATCACCCCTAAAGCAAACATTTTGGAAACCTCTTCCTTAATGGATGCCCTAACCCGGTCAGTCACTCGGTAAGCCTTGTGCTTAACAGGAGGACTGTCCCCAGTGTCCACTTCATGGACACACCAATCAGTGACACTAGGCACCAGGGAGAACAGATCACTGAATTGTCCCAACAGTTGGCGACAATCACTCTGTTGCTCAGGGGTCAGTGTGGCGGAGAGGACCACACCCTCCACTGACCCATCTTGCTCCTTTGCACACAGGAGGTCAGGAAGAGGCTCACTCTCCTCCTCCATCCCAGCATCTGTGGCCAGGAGCATGCCCACTTCCGACCTCTCAAAGTGGGGCTTCAGGCGGTTGACATGCAGGACCCGCAAGGGGTTCCGGGGCGACCGCAAGTCCACCAAGTAGGTAACAGGACTCTTGCGCTCCACCACCTCAAATGGTCCGGTCCACTTATCTTGGAGCGCATGGGGCTCCACTGGGGCCATGACCCAAACCTTTTGACCAGGCTGAAACTCAATCAGAGTGGCATTCTGATCGTGCCAACGTTTCATCTCTTCCTGGCTGGCTTCCAGATTTGCCTCAGCAAGCTTTCTGAAATGCCGAGTCTGGTTCCTGAAGGCCAGCATGTAGCTAAACACATCCTGGGGAGGTTTCCTGGGAGACTGCTCCCAGCCTTCCTTGACCAGACCCAGAGGCCCTCTTACCGGGTGACCATAGAGTAGTTCAAAGGGGCTGAACCCTAGGGACTTCTGTGGCACCTCACGGTAAGCAAACAACAGGCATGGCAAGAGGACGTCCCACTTACGCCTCATGGACTCTTCTAGGCCCATAATCATGCCTTTGAGGGTCCGGTTGAATCTCTCAACCAGACCATTACCTTGGGGGTGGTAAGGGGTGGTAAACTTATAAGTTACCCCACACTCCTCCCACAGAGACTTCATATATTTGGAAATGAAGTTAGTACACCTATCGGACACCACCTCTCTGGGGAACCCCACACGGGAGAAAATCCCCATCAGTGCACGTCCCACCACGGGGGCCATCACTGTCCGGAGTGGGATGGCTTCAGGGTACCGGGTGGCATGGTCCACCAAGAGCAGGATGAACCTGTTGCCCATGGCTGTCTTGGGGTCCAGAGGCCCCACAATGTCAATGCCCACTCGCTCGAATGGGGTACTGACAACTGGAAAGGGCTGGAGTGGGGCTTTGATCTTCCCCCAATTCTTCCCACTTGCCTGACAAGTTTCACATGTCCTGCAGTGAGCATCTGAGCTCCTGCGCATCTGGGGCCAATAAAAGTGGGTGACCAGCCTCTCGAAGGTCTTGGTCTGCCCCAGATGTCCTGCCAATGGCACATCATGAGCCAATCCCAGTAGGAAGGCTCTGAAGCACTGGGGTACCACCAGCACACGGGCTGACCCAGGCTCAGCAACCTTAGGCTCACTGTAAAGGAGGTCATTCTCCCAATAGATCAGATGTGACCCTGACTGATCACCTGCTGCCTGGGCCGCAGCCTGTCGCCGCAGCCCCTCAAGAGAAGGGCACGTTCTCTGCTGTTCACAAAATTCCTCCCTGGTGGGCCCTCCTTCCTGCTGCCAATGGGTCAGCCCAGGCAGGTCCCCCAGTTCAGCTACTTGTTCCCTGGTAGGCTCCAGGGCATCCCCCTCAAGGTCTGCTCCCTCCTGGGCCGTGGGAACTATGGGGGCCGGTTTCCCGCGCCCCCTACCCCTTCTCTTTAAGGCAGGGGCCTGGGCCATACTTTCAGGCTCCAGGTCCTTCTGAACGTCCTTACTGGCTGCCATGGACCGAGTGGTCACGCACGCCCACTCAGGCAGACCCAACATTTCCAAGTGAGACTTCCTCTCCACCGTGGCCCACGGGGTGTTCTCTAAATCGTTGCCCAACAGACAGTCTACCGGCATTGCTGGCCTCACAGCTACTTGAAGAGTTCCTGAGACCCCCCCACTCAAAGGGAACTTGAGCCACCTCACACTGGCTCTCAGAGTTGTCTGCTGACACTACTGGGCAGAATGCATGGGGGACAACCTGCTCTGGGGACACCAACTGGGAGCTGACAGCAGTCACACTTGCTCCGGTGTCCCTCAGAGCCTCCACCCTATGGCCATTGATGGTCACCCACTGCCTGTACTTCTTAGTGTTATCAGGCAGCGTGGGGTTAGGGACCTTCTCAAAGTCTCCTAGCAAGACAAGGGTCAATTCTACGGGATCCCACCCACCTGGGGCACCCATCTCCTCCCCTCCCAGGGCTACACTAGCAAGCTGGCGGGTTGGGGCACAGGGTGGTGCATTGATGTCCCTCTGGGGACACTGGGGATCATAATACCGGTGGCCCACTTGACCACATTTAAAACAAGTAAGGGGCCCCCTATGAACAGGCCTACCTGTCGGGGGCACTGGCTTCTTCTCAGGGGGAGACTGGGACACCACTCCTGGGTTCCCTTGGGAATTACCTTGGGGCCCTCTCTGGAACTCCCTCTGTTTACCCCTGTCCCCCCCACTTCTCTGCTGGGGACCCTGCCCACCTTTGGCGAAGTCTCCCACATGACCCTTGCGAACCCGGGTGCTCACCCAGCGGTCCGCCTCCTCAGCAAGCTTCCTAGGGTTAGTTAGCTTGTTATCAATAAGGTGCTGGCATAGCTCTGGAAAACAGTTACTAGCTAAATGCTCCCATGCAAACAAATCATACAGTTGTTCAAAGGTTTCCACTTTGCTACCTTTTACCCAGCGATCCATTGCTCTGCAAAAAAAAGATACATATTCAACCCAAGTGGTACCCTCTAACTTCTTACAGGTCCTAAATCTCTGCCTGTACATCTCTGGGGTCAAACCATATTGCGTCATCAAGGCCTCTTTCATATGGGCATACACCATCCTGCTCTCTTTAGGCAGATCCAACAGGGTATCCCTCCCATCACTCACAAAGCATCCCCACAACCCCGCTCCCCAATCCTTCTCAGGGACCCAGTGGGACACCATTGCTATCTCGTAGGCGGCAAACCATTGCCCAATATCCTCACTCTTATGGAAATCCTTGATGACATCCTTGGGTATATAAACTCTACTCTCGGTAGGTACTAAAAGTATGCTGCCACCAGAGGGGGAGATCTCTAAACTCTTAGCCTTGATCTCCAGCTCCATCAATACTCTCTCATGCTCCAGTTTCATTTTCTCAAGTTCAAATGCCAACCGGTTATTCTCAATATCCAACTTTTTACTCTCTAGGTCCTTGTGACCTTCTAATTTGGCCATCTCCAAACTATGCCTCCTATCTCTCTCCCTGTCCTCCATCTCTTCTGGAGACAGGCCCTTTGAGGACACGCTAGTACCTGGACTGGAAAGTGCTTTACCTCCCACTAAATCCACTTCGTCATCCTGCTGCCCTCCGGCATTCTCTCCCCCATCCCCAGGCTCTCCCCCATTCCCGGGGGACTCCCTCGCCTCCCACCAGGCCTTTAGTGCCTTCTGGTACTCCTCCTTCCTAGAGAGGCCTGCAATAGGGACGGTGAATTGCTTGCAAAAAGACTTTAGCTGTTTGGCAGTGTAGGTTTCTAACCTCTCTTCCTCAAAGGTGAGATCCTCCGACGCATTGGATGCTGGCTTACCCATTGTAGACATAACTGGCAATTACGATCAAAAATAGAACAAGATCAACAACGTAAATAGAACAAGATCAACAACGTAAATAGAACAAGATCAACAACGTATGTGGTTGCGTTTAGGTCTGCACTCACTAGTAGTGTACACCAGTTATTGTATGTGGATCACAAATGCAAGTCCTGATCTTCACCGCTGACCACCAATGTTAGAAATGGGGATCTCTGGTTGGCAATGGCTGGCGCCAAAGTCCAAGAAGGGACCCTTCTTCCTAAGTCAGAGTAAGGGGGCTACACCCTTTGATAACCCCTGCTCAACCCTGTGGTAACGTAGCACGAGCAGACAGGCCTATCTCAGAGGCAGTGTGTGAAGCATTCGTGACCATACACAATAACGCAGTGAAAACACCACAAAGGGACACCACACCAGTAACTATAGAAAAATGAGTAGCTTTATATCAGTTTAACACAAGGCTCGAAGACGATCAACAAGCCACAATGCACGTAAATATAAGTTCACTGAAAAGGTAATAAAGCACTCTAAAGCGGGTGAAACTAACTTAGTTCGAGGCCGAGGTCTACGCGACCCGGTGATGCACAATGTACCTGAGGTTTAAAGGGGAACGGCACGCAGCTTCGGGAGGAAGCCACGATGATGACAGGCGGACTCGCAGCGGCCACAGCTCCCAGCTGCAGCGGTCCGCGGCGTGCACTCACGATGATCCTGAGGCGGTGATTAAAGGTGGGCTCTCAGCGGCCACAGCTCCTCAGCTGCAGCGGCCCTCAATAGCGATAGCGATGATTCTCGTAGCACAGACAAATGCGGGCTCTCAGCGACAACAGCTCCTCAGCTGCAGCGGCCCACGATAGCGATGATTCTCGTAGCACAGACAAATGCGGGCTCTCAGCGGCAACAGTTCCTCAGCTGCAGCGGCCCACAATAGCGATAGCGATGATCCTCGTAGCTCAGACAAATGCGGGCTCTCAGCGGCAACAGCTCCTCAGCTGCAGCGGCCCACAATAGCGATAGCGATGATTCTCAGCCCGCGTTCCCCGCAGTAGACCCAGAGGCTCTGGAATTCTCGACAAAGGCCTCACCTGCGAGTAGAACCCCTCTCAAAAGGAATTCAGAAGGCTGATGGGTGAAGTCTAATGTCCCTGAGACTTCAGCAGGAGGCAAGCTCAAATCAGGCCCTTGGGTAGTTGCTTCAGCAAGATGGATGAAAGTTTCAAAGTCCTTTTCCTCTCGTTACATGGACAGAGGTTCGTCTTGACATCCAGAAGTAACACACCCTCTAGGGGTTTCGGCCCAGATCTTTATACCCCACAGGTCTTTGTTCTCAAAAGTCACAAGTCACTGAACTCAGCCAGAACCAGTTCGATGTAGTCCTGGAGCACTTTATTTACGAGGCGGAATCCTGCTTTTGAGGAAGAGGGGGTCTGCCATCAGACGCACAGTGAGGGCTGGAGCCATCATTCACCTTGCCAGGCCCAGCCCTGCTCAGACCAAAGGGTCACCCCTCCCCATACTCCAGCTGCAGATTCCGCTCTTCAACCCAGGTCGGGCTCAGCCTGCCCTGACCCTCCAAGACCGGACATCCAATACACATAACAGCAGAGCACACTGGACGATTCTTAGGCAAGAAAATACCTACTTCCTAGAAGTGGTATTTTCAAACGCAGAATATAAAAATAATCCTCACTAAAAGATGTATTTTAATATTCTGAGCTCAGGCATACTAAATTCGACTTTCCAAACCTGCTCCTTGGGTCAGCTAGGATTATAAGATGTAATAATCAAAACTGCCCATTCTGGCCTAAGGGAACAGATCGCCTTGCCATAGTGAAAAACGCAATGGAGTGTAATTCACTATCAGGACATGCCACACAGACCAAGGCAGGTCCTACCTTTCACATACAACGCACCCTGCCATAGGGATGACTTACATGATACCAAGGGAAGGTTGAGGGACTGGGAAGTGGGTTCACTTTACAGTCAAAGAATGGCAGTTCTGGACTGCGCACAGACTCTGCGATGGCAGGTCTGAGACACACTTTACGCGCTGCTTATGTGGGTGGCGCAATCAGCGCTGCAGGCCCACCAGCAGCATTCGGTCTACCAGCCCGGGGCACGCACGGTGCGCTATACTCGGGACTAACAGGTAAATCAAATGAGCCAATTATGGGAATACCAATTCATCCCGTTAATTTACAATGGGGAGCATTCGCGCTGTAGCACTGAATGGCAGTGGCACAGCGCCCAGAGCATCTAACACCAGCAAACACAGAGGAGACAAAAAGCGAAAGATGGAAGGGAGACCCACGCCAATGGAGCCAGGTCTAACAAGAGTCAAATATAAATTGTCGACTATGTCTTTTAAACAACTTTTCCTGCAGAAACCCTATCTTTTGTTCGTCAAAAGAGCCCGTCAAAGGCCACTGTAACTCGACATTGTCCCTCGTACATTTGTGCTACAATGTACTAAACATAATAGGGCCAAGGCCAACCGTGCATCAGTAGAACAAGAACCACAAAACAAACTCCGAAGCTTACTAAAACCAGGCATTGCAAAGGAATAAAAAACAAATCGTTATTTTATCTGGCAAAGTATTTGCAAACACTTTTTACCAAAACATTCCTAATACCAAAACAAAACCAAATCACAGTGGTACCACATCCACATAGAACCAAAACAGACCCACCTGATATCCGAAGTACAAAGAAACCAGTTCTCCACAGCCGACTCTTCGGACCAAACAGTCAGATCAGAGTTCGCCGTTCAGGACCCCAGTCGTGATGACCACTGGGCGAGGCACCCTCCGGTGGGACAGAGGCAGCAGCTGCGAGTGACAGAAACTCTTCATGCAGGGATCCCTGAGCCGTCCGTCCGACCTGATGATGTCCTCGCACCCCCCCCGTTTGCGGAAAGGGATGGGTCAATAACCCGAAGGAGTCCCTGTTCGGGTGACAACTGAAGGAAGTGACCCGCTTGCGGTCCCCCGGGTCACTAGTCGACCGCCTCTCAGTCTTCCATAGCAAATGAAGAGTCGGAGGGACAGTGGAGAATATACTCCAATAACTGTTTATTCATATACACTCAGAGCAGAGCTCTGTCTGCACAGTCTCTAGGAGTGGTACAGAGGGAACTGAAGATCAGCAAGCATAGAGATACATTATGTACATTTCATGATTAGTTGAGAACACGCCCATAGTGGAATTTTCCAGGCAGATGCAGCTGGACAGTAAAATACAAAAAAAAACTTTTGCTCTCGAAACTCAGCACAGTCCAAGGCCGTTGCACCCAGTACTACGATAAGGCTACCAGACAAGTGGGAGAGGGCCTCTATCTAGTGGGAAAGCTATGCGCTGGCATTAAGAGTTCTTCATTGCAGAAACGAAACTCAGCAAAGGGCATTTCTCAGAAATAAAGATTAGTTTTGATTGTCTTTTTAAAATGGCATCAAACAGAAAATGGTGCAGCGAATGCTAACTTTTACAGGGCACTGCGTAAGCATTAACGGGCCTAATCTAACAGTAGGGATTAGTTTCCATGTCATTGTTGTGAACAATGTAGTCATATCATTCATAAAACCTCCTCTGGCATCAGAAGTTGAGGTTGAATTCTCTGAACCCACATTTGCTTCCTCTACACATGTACTCAGCCTTGTCAGCTGCAGGGTAAGGAAGGTTCAATATCTGTAATTGGTGACCTAACTTTGCTGCATATTATACAGAATTACACATAGATAGTAACAGGAATGTGATGTACACTGGTAAAGAAATGCTGAGGCAGTGGGGAAGCATACAGTTGGAGAGAAACACCAAGAACGTGAAATACATCATACTTCTAAGGCCTCAAACTCTAACATAATTCCTGACACTATTGCACGTGTGCTGGGTAGTCTTTCTACGCCCAGCTAAAACTCACCTCTAAAGCAGTCTAGCTTTTCACTTTGGTCAAAACAGAGTGCCCTGTTTTTTGAGTACTCTTCAATACCGTAGTGGATTCCAAGTTGGGAAATCTCTAGGGCAGCAGACAGTGACTACATTTTCAAAACTACAGAGGTACAGCTGTGAGGCAAATTCCACTGAGTGATTGATAGAAGTGACCAAGACCAGCCAACACACATAACAATTTCAAACAACATAGTGCCAGGAAATGTATTTAACGGGTCGAAGAAATTGGCTGAAAAGTACATGATAATGAAAGGTCACTCATGCATTATTCTAATAACTCAGGGTCTGAGAAGGGACCCCGAATGTCCCAAAATTTCACATTCTCACAAGATCATGTCTTAGAAAAAACAGTTATCGCTCATGGTAGACTAATCTCATAGGTTTAGACAACATGGCTACCACACATCTTACAGAAACATTACTGGTTCAGCAGAGAACGCATCCTTTGAGTTACACTGATTTTACGGATTCAGGACCATACAGCAAATTTAAGATAATGAGGTCATGAAAAGCTGTCATAAAGTAACTTGAGTCAAACAACACAATTTCAGGAAAGAAAGTGCCCCCCAGCACCAAAGAAATGATGCTTTTAACATCACCCTGTACCCCCAAATCAACAAGAGTTATATATTCATACACAAGTTGGAAAAAGTTTGAAGGTGTGAGGATTTTGTCACTTTGTAGGTTTCAGTAAATACACACTTTTTCCTAAATTCAACCTTTTTATTTTTTATGAAAAACAAATAATTTTGGATCCAAATCCCAGCTTGTAATTTCAAGCAAATACACTCACTCCACCTGCAAATGTAAGTCTTTTTCCTTTTACAAAATATACTAGTTTTTGTGTCCCCCAAAATATCAACTTTAATTTTTAGAAAGCAACATCATTTTTATTTCCCCCATAAGCAAGCTTTTTTCTGAAAGTACATTTTATCCTAGAGGGCCAGTAGGCGAACTGGTTTTGCTAAAAAAAAGAACACGCTCTCCATTTTCTGAAAAAGGCATTACTTTTGTAGGTAAATACCACCTTTTCAATTTTAGTAAGCTGATTTTTTCACCATATATCAGCTCATCCTTTTCAGAACGTACCGTTGGCTGGTACTAAAAGGAATATTTTGCTTTTTAGTAAACTAATCAGTTTTATTTCTAGACATTAGCAAGTCATGTAGAAGAAATTTACTAATGTTGATTCTCCAGACTATTAGATTAATTATAGTTCTAATACGCATTCTGAAAATCGAGAAGCTACGGCATAATGAGGTGTGTGTTATAGGTTATCCGTGTTCGGAAGTGATCATTGTCTCACTCTGGATTAGAGTGATCGGATCAGCAAGAGAGTGTTGTGAAATAGGGTCACCACATTCACATTTCTTTCATTCAAGCCAAAAGGGAATAATGCTTTGTCAAGCTTTCCCTTGACAACCACACATTGAAGGCCTCAATGGGGCAATGTCTCTAGCTGAGATTTATGCTGACCCAAACAGACATCTGTCCCTGCAAGCCAGGTAACCTCTCTGATAAGACACAGGTTTACAAAGAATCAACATATGTCCCTAATGGAACTCTAGAAGTTAGTCAAACCTTCACTGTACAAGGCAAACAAAGTGAGGTGACATCCGTGCTACGCCCCGTAGGACGACAAACGTCAATAACAATGGAATTAGCGGGCTTGGGTTGCTGAGAGAAGCAGACTGAGGAGCTAACAAACATGGCAGAATAGTGTGTCCAGGTTTAGAAATCATGAGGACGGGTTCCTGTGAAACGCTTCATGAAAGATACATGTGTTTTACTACCTGAATGGGCCATTAATCAAAGCTAATCAATTCTTGAATCAGGTTCGGGCCTCACACCCAGCATCCAGCACTAAGGACTCGGATAGGGATGCAGGTACCTTCTCTATGAACAGCAGAAGTATGCATTGGTGACACTGTGTACGCACTGTGCCCGTCGCCATGACCATTTTCTTCCATTCCTTTTTGCGTGGAGTGTAGAATCTCCCGCTCCCGGCATGCAGCAGATACAGCTCTTCTGCGCAATGGTTGCACTGGAAGGGGAGCACTGCTTTCTCTTGCCCTTATGTCCATTCACAAACCATGGGTACTCATGGTTTATACCTGGTCAACCATGAGCACCTATTCTTTAATCATGCTTTGGTCACACATCGATAGCTACTCCTTTGGGACAGACCTGCTTTTTCTGGGATGCCGTCAACCTGATCAATCTCCCTCAGTATGGCTAGATCGTTCAGATGGACAACACTGTAGCTGGCCATATCTGTCAGTCAAAAAGGTCAAGGTTCAGGCGGCAGCCACGATTTCAACCATTTGCAGATACATCAATCAAGCTAGCAGCCACTTAGGATGACGATGTGCTACCAGGAAGGCACTCGATCATGAGAGACAGAGAAGTTTAACATGAAGGAGTAAATACAGCTATGAAGCCAATTATTAATAAATAGGATTCTTACAGCACCCATATAAAGAATGACTGTAGAAGAAGCTAAAGTAGGAACAGTGCAGGGTTAAGAGGGTGCACTCTTACTAAACTGACGCACCCTCCTGGTGGGCATTAGCTCTACTCAACCAGGGGTGTGTGCAATGCCAATGCACCTCAATTCTAAATTGCAACTCCTCCATATAAATCACAGAACTAGGGCGTTATTTAGAGTTTTGCGGATGGGACACTCCAGCAGAAACGTGACCGATATACCGTCCGCTGTATTGTAAATCCTATAGGCTAAAATGCACTTGTAATTTTTGTTTAAATCTGTCTATTAACATTTGTATTTTCTGTGATACAGATAGTATACATGTCAGTGATTCAAGTAGCAATGTAGCAACAATAGACAGATATATGACATGCACTACAACTAAGAGCTGTGAGAACATGGGACAATAAATTAGCATCCAGAAAGAATGCAGCACATGAGGCCAGTATTGGTAGTAGACATAGGCGACAAGCAGGCCGTCTCACTTTGGATCAGTCCTGCAGCAGGCATCATCTGGTTGTTTCCACTTTACAAAGACAGGCATGTGAAAATACATTTTAAAAGGTAGCTTAGTAAACCTATGAACATTAAACTAAACGGCACCCAATCTGCGTGTTCAGGTAAATCTTTGCCGCCAGTAGAGTAATGTGATGATCGAGGAAAACGTGTACAGGAATGCCGTGGTGTTCACAATGGTAGGGAGGTTGTGAGAGCCGGTGTGGGGGACAGCGCTAGTGGCGGGTTGTGTGGGCTCCAGTCAGGGAGGTCAGTGTGAGTCGCCTGATGATGGAGCGGCTGCCTGGAGGTCTGCCAGCATAGCATCCCAGATGGCAGCTAAAGTGTACTTGAATAACTCCAGTGTGTCCTCTTTGTGCACTGCGACACTTTCTGCCTGGGCCCAGGCTGTTAGGGAGCAGTCCCATGCCACAGCCATGGGGGGAGTGGGTGATTTCCACTTTCGTGTGATTAGGCTCTTGACTAATAGATGGACCAGGTCAACAAACCAGTCTGTGACCCTGTGTTTTTTGCCATGTATGCTGCACCGGGCATGCTTCCCATGTATGCTGCACCGGACACTCTGCACACTGCGCCAAACAGGTTGTAACTGTATGCCAATAAGAGTGTAAGGATAAACAGGCCCACAGCATGTGAATGACGTCAGCATCAATGAGACTACACCTGGGACTGGCAGCGTCAGTGCATTGAAAGTACCAATTGATCTTGTGTGGTGTGAGATAAGCTCTGTGGAGGACGTAGTGCTGTATGCGCGGAAGCGAGCATTGCATGGAATGCGGATGGGGCCCTCTAACGCAGTGTCCCACTCCTTGTCGATGCACGGGCGACTACAATGCACTTGTAATACAGCAGACAGGACCTCCACCACGTTTGTGACGAAGTATCCCATCTGACAAACTCTAAATAGAGCCGCACAACCCATATGCCTCCCAGTGTGCCATCCACCCTTGTTAGAGAAACAAGACTCATACAGCTCTGCCAATGCAACCCAATCCTGATTGGCCAAGCCTAATTATACCTCAGAACGGAGATCCATATGTCTCTCCTTCTAAAGTCTACTCTTGACATGAACCCCAGCTGTTACAGAAATGAGGCTCAAATAGCACTGTTAATGCACCTTAATCCCATCCAACAGCACACAACCTGTTGTAGAATTGAGACCCTCTCACAGTTCTAAGCGTACACTCTATTCCTGGTCTGGAGCACCTACTCCTTCCAGAACTGAGACGCAGACTCGGTCCACTGATGCAGCTCAATCAAGCATTGCAGCAACCCGTACTATTACAGAGCCGAGACCCACGCCCGGTCTCCTGATCTGCCTCCCCATCATGACCTGCAGCAGTCCTGATGGTCCAGATTTGAGACCAGCACACAGTGCCCTTGCATTTCAGTCCTGTCCAGCAGCAGCCTCTTGTGCAGAAGGGAGGTAATGCGCCCTGCTACAGACTTGAAGACCTGATCATACTGCAGTAGTGACATACACACACGTTGTTTGGTAATACGCCTCAATCGTGACTTTGAAGTCATGACTGAGATGCATTAGCTTTAAAGGGCTATTACAGATCTGAGAACCAGGCAACTTTGCTAATGCAACTTTTTCCAGACTCAGCTCATGGCTGCTGCAGCACAGACAGCCCTCACAACAGTCCCTAAGGGGGCAGGGGCTGAAATGAAAAAGTAAACTTGACATTCTGTGAATGTCACTGGGGGAGAATACAGTGGTCCTCAGGACTGCTGTTGTACGCTCCCCTCAAAGCCCAGTGCCACACTCACAGAGTGGAAGCTGTGCCTCACGGAGAGATTCTACTTTACGAATCTAATGTCACCATTTGAGGAGGCGGTATGGTATCAATGGTTAGTGACCATAACTGCAGTTAAATAGCGTTGTGATTTAAACAAGGGGTTATGCCCCTTTCTATTGCAATGTACTGCAAATCGCACAGTGTAAGCTGGAAAGACATTAATGAATTGCAATGGGCCTTCGGTAAACTGTGACTTCTGGATTTGCAAATTGCAGGGTTTGCGACTGCAAAACTATTTAGTACATCAGGCCAACAGTGTATGTTGGTGTCTGCACATTGTACGCCTTGGAAGCATCTGTGCTCCAGAGGCCCTGGGAATGGTAACTTGTGATCCTGAGGTGGTATTCCTGCCGGAATCCCTCAATGGTGTTACCTCAGCCAAGGCTATGGAAGACGTCTGAACTTGTTGCCGTGCATGAGCTGGCCGGAAGGTTGGGTTTTCCAGCACACTTTATCCTAGGATTCTCGAACTCTTAACCAGTGTCAGAGGAGCACACTGTGTCCTCGCTTCGGCTGTCAGGATCCCCAGTGGATCTCTGTCCTGTGCAAGTTCTGAAAATCCAGGTTTGAGCAGTGGCACCGACAGTTCGTCAAATCACAAACCCACCTCTAGCAGCCAGTAGGGTGCCCTCCTCATTTTCAGTACACATCAGATACCTACTCAAAAACAACTCGAGTTCCCAACAGTCCACAAAATCTTCAGGCCTAATTAGAACCAGCCAACGTTGTCAGATACCCTAAAAGAGGTACCATTAGAGCTGCTGAATAGAGGAGGGGACGCTGTTCAATAACAAGCAATCGTAAAGTCAATCTTGGTACACAGTCCATCAATAGAAAGACACTTGGTTAAGGCCACTTGCACAATTCCAATAGTATAAGGTCGCATGTGCGGGGTCACTTTAATACGTTCATCAATGTAGGGGTGCTAAAGCTGGCCGCACACAGATTCATCATATGGGACACTAGCTAAAGGTCACTAGAGCCAGGCCACTCACGCAACATCCTACAGGAATTCTGACTTGGGTCACACACCCAATCAATCAGGGCACCATACTAGCAGTAAATCACCAATCTATTAGCAGACGACACCAGCTCCTGTTACTTACAAAGGTCTATCTGTACAGGACACCAACATGGGTCACTTACGTAAGTACAATGAACTCATGCTGGGTCTGCCATACAAGGGCATCACTACAGGATACTAACACCAGGTCACCTGCGCTGATACAGCAGATTCGGAAGGGTGAGTGGTTCTTGCACAGATTCATGAGCATAGGTCAAAAATGAGTGACTCACACAATTCCATCAGTACAGGGCATTGGTGCTGGGTTAGTTCAAATAATCAAAATTCAATTTTATAGTACATTCGGCTTAAATTAAGTCTCTGCGTATAAAAATCTAAAAACCGTTAAAAAAAAAGGCAAAGAAGCAATGAATGAAAAGTCCATCTTTAGAGAGCACGAAGGTGTTTTCACTTGCACAAGCCCACACGTATTGTCAGTAGTGCTGTGTCACGTACACGGATCCATCAGTTGAGGGAACTAGCTCCAGGTCAGTTATAAAAGTCCATCAGTGCTGGGTCACTTAGGCAAGTACACATGCCACATCACTTACACAAGCCACCAGTACAAAGCACCTGTATCAAGTCACTAGAATAGGGTCACTTACACAAAACCCTTCAGAGTAAGTTACTAGGGCAGGTTTTAACATGAGTCCTAGAGTGTAAGATTCAGTGATGTATCACTTACACAACAAACTACCAGTGCCGGGCCGCTTACACAAGTCCATCAATGCAAGGCGACAGTGCTACCTCACTATCACAAGTCCTTCAGTGCAAGGCACAAGTGCTGGGACACATTCACAAGTCCAATGACGGGTCACTTACACAAGTCCATCAATGCAAGGCGCCAGTGCTACCTCATTTTCACAAGTCCATCGGTGCAAGGCGCCAGTGCTACCACACTTTCACAAGTCCATCAGTGCAAGTCACAAGTGCTGGGACACATTCACAAGTCCAATGACGGGTCACTCACACAAAGCCACGAGTCCAGGGCACAAGTGCCGTGCCAATAAAGGGTGTCAGCACATCAGAGGGCACGCCCCTCCCCCTCCTGCCGAGTTGGCAGCCGCAGAAAGAGTTAAGTTTAATTTGGCTTTAATATCATTGTCTCCCCGCAGGAGCCGGCAGCTGCGAGTTGATTGCGCTCCCTCATTATGCAGTCTGCAGCGTTAATGGCCTGTGACAAAGGCATGCCATCTTCGGGCCTTACCCCTGAGAGGCAATTAAACACACAGGCGCGCGCCTTCCTGTGTGCAGAGCACTACAATGAAATTAAACCAGATCTCAGACTCATTCCCTCTTAAACACATCTCCGACAATATTTAATGCAGGGGCTCCTGACGCGTTAAATGGCGCTCTGTTGTTGTGGGGTGGGTGGGGGGCCTGGCACCAGGTCAACCTACTCCATAATGTCTACTTACTTCTATAGTGCCTAAGGACGGCGCGCAGCCTTGTTCTAAGCGCTGCCAACGATGGTACATATGCGGGCGACGGCCCAGGATCACACAGTGTGGTACGGTGAAGAAGCCGGTATTTTAGCCCAGCTCTCCTCGTTCTAGAACCAGCGACTCGGTCAATTAACCTGGTTTACTTCTTGGGATAGGAAACCCATAAAAGGCCCCATACACGGTCTGTGAGTTTGTCGAGTCTTTGACTAGAAGGGGCCTAAACTGTCTGAATGTAACGTGGTTTTAATTGGGTTCTTGGAAACAGAAGCACTAGCAAAGCCAACGGTCTTACTTTTTAAAAGCAAACCTACTGGCTTTGCAAATGCTTTTTTGCTGATGTTGTTCCACATTTACATAAAGGGAAAAAATGCTTCTTTGAAGATGCTGAATATCAGCAAAAAAAGAAAAGGAAAAAAAGGTGCGCTGATGTGTACATGCACGAGTCATGATGCACACCCGAGTATGTGTTAGGATGCTTGACACCCAGTGTGATGATATATACGCAAATACATGTCACCGGACATGCGCGCATACGGCATTACATAGCTGCCATTTCTTACATTTATCATTCCAAGATGGCAGACACCAATCTTGGAGTGGTAATTTAAAAAAAAAAAAATTGCACGAAAGTGCGTTACGAAATGAGCAGTCACGTAGGAAACAGCACCTGCGAACAAGTAAATAAACACATAAAACATTTTTAAAAATAAAGGGGAGGCGTGGAGGGAGAGCAAGGTTGGAGCAGAAGGGGTGGGGGTAAGACAAATACCACAGAAAGCATGAAGAGCGGAATAGGAGGTGGTGGAAGTAGCACCCCAGGGAGGGAACAAGAAAACACATGCCCTCCCATAGAGTACTAGAAGAAAGAGAAAAAAATTATTTCCTGAATACAAACAGTGAAATGAGACAAATCATCCAATCAGAACACAGTAAAGAAGAAATACTCCAGAGGTAGGACAAACACACGTATGAGTAAAGCCTTGAACAAGAAGCAGGGAAAGGAGAAAGACAAGAAAGCCATCCGATCAAAAGCAACGGGTGGCCCAAAGCCCACTGGTTATATATATTTTCATACATTAGTGATAGTAGGGCTTTGACAGGGGACAGCTAAAGCTGTCAATAGGCAAGACAAAAAGTCCTTCCAATCTGTTCTTTGAAAGAAAGTAGGCTTCACTTATGTGCTTAGAGAGAAGGAGAGCTTCGTCTCGACTCCTACTGACAAGAAGGGGTTCTACCACTTCTCCCTTAGCGGGAAGGCAGCTTCACTTGTGTGCCTGGGAAGGAGGGCTTGACTTATGTCCCTGGAAAGAATGGATTCCACTGTCTCTAGGAGGGAAACAGGACCTGGTTTTTTGTCCCTGGTGAGGAGGGTTTCCACTGTCCCTTGTAAAGGAGGTCTTCACTTGTGTCCCTGGTGAGAAGGAGGGCTTCAATTGTGTCCCTGGTGAGAAGGAGGGCTTCAATTGTGTCTATGGATAGGAGGGATTCATCTTGGCCCTTGAAGAGAAGGGTGGGGATGCCCTTCAGATAGAAGGAGGGATTCTCTTGTGTCCTGGAGAGGAGGAGGACTTCCAATGGGCCCTTGGTCAGGAGGAAGCCTTCACTTGTGTTCCTGGAGCGGACTATGGTTTCCACTCTCTGATGGGGAGACGAAGGGCTTGACTTATGTCCCTGAAGAGGAGCAGGGTTCCCATTCTCTGTTGAAAGAAGAGCCCCATTCCAGTCCTACTTGTGGATTGTTAGACAACTCTCACTGCTCTTGGAGAGAACGATGAATTTCACTTCTTTTAGCAAAAAAAAAAAATATGTCATGGTCTGGCGATCCATAGAAAGATGGCCCTCACTTTCTGTCCTTGGAGAAAGGCATGGCTCCCACTTTCTGTTCTCGGAGAAAGGCATGGCTCCCACTTTCTGTCCTCGGAGAAAGGCATGGCTCCCACTTTCTGTCCTCGGAGAAAGGCATGGCTCCCACTTTCTGTCCTCGGACAAAGGCATGGCTCCCACTTTCTGTCCTCGGAGAGAGCCATGCCTTCCATTCTGCAATTCCAGAGAGAACAATGGCTTCCACTATGCCCATGGAGAGAAGCACAGCTCCCACTCTGTCTTTACAGAGAAACACGCCTCCACTCTGCCCTTGTAGAGAAGCATGGCTCCCAACCTGCCTTTGAACATAAGCAGCACCCCTACTCACTGCCTCTGTCAGATTCTCGTCGATAAACACCTCAGGGGCACAAACAGGCGATACACTGTAGAGGTGGGCATCTTTCCTTCTAAGCCGTTGAACTGAAACAATCACAACTTAAATTACAGAACACACTGTCCAAAGGGACACTCAGGAGCATGCTATTATATTACTAGAAAATGGCACAAACGATGGCCTCATTACAAGTGGCCCGGTTAATTACAGTCTGTGTGTGGTAGCTGCTGTTACAGCACATATTGCAAATATGAGTTTTATGATAAATATCTGCAGGCTGAGCCTGCGGATATTTATGGGGGTAAAAATGCCCGGTATTGACTGGAACATGCAGAATTTGATGCAGTAAGCACACAATCCACATATTATTCCCCAAAAAGTAGTAACTGGATGATATTTATCGTACCTGATAAATTTGGACTCAGCAGAGTTGGATTTCATCAGGCACAATAAACATTGCACCATTTACGAAGACAGCCGTAAGGAGGACCTTAGTGTATGGCATATCTGCTGGTATATTATAGTAATTACTGGAAGCTGGTAGTTCGTAATGCCCATATGAACCACCAGGGCAGCTCCTCCATTAGGGCGGAGGAGCGTCGCAACACTGCTTTCTCGCAGTGCAAGAATCAGAAACATAAAATGGTATTTTAAATTTTAAATACCATTTTATGTTTCTGCTTCTCGCGCTGCGAGAAAGCAGAAGGCAGGGTATGCCTGGATGGGGCGGGAGGGTATGCCTGGTTGGGGGCGGGCGGGTGGGTGGGCGGGTCGGGTCGGGGAGGAGTGGCTTGCCCACTGTTGTGGGCCCTTACTGCTTGGTCGTCAGTCATGCGCATTCTACATTTTCTCTATGTAGGCTGCATGCAGCCTACATAGAGAAAATGGCCTCCCTACAGGCGCCCGGCTGGGCGCTGTCTGCACCAATCACAATGCTGCCATTGTAGCGTTGTGATTGGCTTAGGGGAGGGGAGGGACGATGCATGCTTCCTGTTCCAGGAAACAGGACCCGGCCAGGAGCGGAGGCGGCGCGGGACCCGGTAAGGTAAGTTTAAAAAAAAAAATTTAACCCCGCGCGCGCATCCCCCACCCGCGGATCATGCGAGCCGCAACTGTGAACCACTGAATGTATCTGCCTGTGCACTGCTCTGTTAATATTACATGCAGTCACCTATAATGCATTGGCGGAAGGTAGAATGAGTGGATGTGTATCATGTACAGTTTATCTGTGTGGTAGGGATATCTTGTGTAAGTCCTAGAGGGCTGGATTCCAGCAAGACTTTTAGTGTGTATAATATCCAGTAACCTAAAATGAATGGGAATGGAAAGATGACATAGTCAAGGTTATGCTGAAAATCAGGAATGGTTCAGAGTCCAAGGTTGAACACCCCTGCTGCATGGTACATACTGATGCCTTGTCTACAGTATATTGTAAATGGAGTGGATGAGCAACCTCACAGCTCACATAAATGGGGGGGCGGGGGGGCTGGACCTCTTATTCCACACCTCTTTATTCTTTTTTAGCTTATCTAGCTTACACCAAGTGAACAGCCTGTTTTACCCCCTAAGTGCTGTTGGTTCAGTCATAGTCCTCTTTTATATATGGGATAAAGTACCCAATGTTATACTTCAGAAAGAAAATGCAGGCCACAGAGGAGACCCTTTTTAAACTCATGGAACTACGACGTAACTTGTGAAATTCTTTTAACAAATGGTATATGGTGTACGGCATAAGGCATTTTATTCCTTATAATACATGGTCACACCTGTACCCTTGTACCAAAAAGCTTAAATCCTTGGTCTCTTGCTCCTTTATATAAAAGAATGCGGTTACTTATGTTAAAATAAATGCAGAATCAGTATTCCAAAATTAAACATAGCAATATACAGCTAGCAACCTGTTAAAAAATACATTACATAGTATAATTTTATTGCAAGACCGGAGGCTCCTATTATGCTTCTCTAATCTTGCAATTTATTAACAGCAGCAGCCAAGAATTCAAACAAGCTACAAATCCTATAAGACCTAGGGAAGACTATCCAATGGGAAAACAAAACAGAACAACTACCAACCAATGGGTGAACAGTAACACCTATATCATCCCACTTGACTGCGAATAGCTCCTCTTTTTTTGCTGCTCGCAGTCAAGATAAGTACCTTATTTCATGATTTCATTGCAATATTACGTTTTTCTTGCCATATGTATGCTATTTCCATAATTGAATGCTTATGACTGCTCACCTTACTGTATTTGGCCCGTGGTGACTGCTGTTGCTTCAGGCGTCTCGTACGCCTGTGACAGCATTCCTTGCAGCATGCAGACTGCACTCGCCATATTTGATTGCGCAATCATTCAATGCCGATCGTCACTTCGTCTCTGAAACGCTTCCCCCTTTGAGTCTCTTTGAGTCTCCAATGGTGTTGCATACCTATTTCGGCTTCCGCTCTTAGTTCCGTTATCCTGGGAGCCCCGGTCCTGTCTGCCGCTTTGGTCCAAAGTCTACTCTCACTGCGGTTAGCCGCTCCCTGGGGGCGCGGCCTTCTCTTTGCCTCGAAGCTTCTTCACCCAGTTTCCCTATGTCCACACGCCCATTGGGAGGGACTGACCCTTTATACATGCCCCTTCACATTTTAACCCTTCTATTACTGGGTTTTACTTTTACTTGTGGATTTTATGGTTTATTTAATAGGGAGCTAGACAGTTCTATTTCTCAAGGCAGCCTCCATGAATAAAATGTCAAAGAACATTGAAAATTCTGTGGTTAATATTATGTCGAAGACATTTATGGCCCATTTGGGGGTGGGGGGGGACAGAAAACGCAAAGCCACTGCGTTATCTAAATTATCAAAGAAGGTGCCATTAGCCTCCACATCTCCTCAAGTTGTACATCTGACTAGTGAGGCTCCCTCAAATATGGATGAGGACCTTGTTCCTCTCAGGTCTCCAATCAAGGAAGGGACTTCTGAGGCACCTTCCTCTTAGCGCAAACTGAAGGTTAAAGATACTCCGGAAAAATTTTCAGTTATTATTATATCTCAGATTTTGGATACAGATGACGACATAGGGAATAAGGACACTGATGACGAAAAAGACACTTTTGAGACCTCTGATCCTTTTTCTTCCCCTCCTGCCACAAAAACCCAAACTTCTGTCCTCTCCTTCCGATCACTCCGTGGCAAAAACGATCCTAGACGCAGAAGGTATCCCTATATTTGATCCTGGCCTTATACACCATCCTAACTCTACGGAATGATCTCCTGCTGAACACGTGGGGAATTGCATTTCTTTCAGACTTTGCCTGCCATTAGACAAACAAATCAGGGCCAAACTGAAGTCTGAATGTCCTAACCCTTCATTATCCTCTAATATTACCTCCACCCCCACACTTGACCCTACCTTACTCACTTTCCTGTCTAAGTTTGGGTAAGATCCCCGCAACGGTGTGGAAAAAGCCTGGCCCACCTGTCAGGATAAGCTGCTTGATATTATTGGTCCCCTGGCTCACATTTTTGATATGGTGAAAGCAGCTAGATCAGAAAACGACACTGTTGATTCAGAAGAACTCTCTTTTTGGATTCAGAGAGCGTTTTGCCTTTTAGGCAATGCAAACTCCGCCATCACTCACGAAAGGAGGAAGGGTCTTCGCCTCAAGTTGGATCCTAAGTTGGCAAGTTTGGTCCCAGGTATCAAGGCGGAAGGACTCGTTTGGGGACTCTTTTATCAAAGAGCTTAGTAAATATGTTACCACTTTTACTTCTATTGATAAGGCTCAGCAATCCCTTAAAAAAGTTTTTTCCCCCAACAGGTTTTTGCAAGGGCCGGTAGAGGCAGGAGCTGCTTTACCGGCAGTAATTACCACCAACAGAGATACAGAGGCTCCTAAGACAACACCACCACCACCCACTGCTCCTCTTATCAAGACTTCAAGCCTCAGTTCTACCGCCAACGCGGCAGAGGCTATTGAGGTTGGGGACAAAAAAAGCTTGTGAGCTAACGCACAATCAGGTGAGTCTTTGTTCTGGTCAACCTCCAGTAGGAGGTCACCCCTTATACTATCTAACAAAGTGGCAAACAATAACATCAGATCCTTGGGTCCTAAACACAATACAAGGTTATGTTATAGAGCTCTACGCACAGCCTTTCCAATCTGTGTTTCCTCCTATTCCAAAGATTTCCCCAGAATGTACAACATGATTTCACAAGAAATACAGTCTCTACAATAAAAACATGCAATACAGCACTTTCCCCCAGATCTATCAGGGATCTTCAGTTCCATCTTTTTAGTACAAAAGAAAAACAAAAAGATGAGACACATCATCAATCTCAGACTATTCAATCATTTCGTTGTACACCATAATTTCAAAATGGAAACATTACTACATCTTAGGAACTCCTTACTCCAACACGACTGAATGGTCAGGTTAGATCTCCAAGATGCTTATCTTATGATACCCATCCATCACAGTTCCAGAAAATTACTTCAGTTTCAGTGACAGACAAATTGTTTTTCCTCCCTCCCCTTCGGTCTCTCTTCAGCACCATGGTGCTTTACAAACTAATTAAATCAGTAGTTACATACTTCAGCTTTCGGGGGATGCGTCTCATCATTTACTTAGACGATATCCTTCTGATGTGCCATAAGCTTCAAACTCTTCAATCGCAACTACAGCTCACTTGTTCCCTTCTGTCAGATTTGGGTTTTCTTATCAACAAAGAAAAGTCAATAATAACTCCGTCAAAGCAAATAGCGGGATCTCCAAGTCTTGCTCTTTCATTTCGCCAGAAGCTTCAGAATACATTAACAGGTCCTGGGCCCCTGGTACCACCAAGGCTTACAAGTCAGCTTGGTCTCTTTGGGCAAGCTAGTGTATGGGAAAATCTATTGATCCATTTTCAGCGGATAAAGTTTACATTGTAAACTTCTTTGCAGCTGAAGCTAGCAGAGGTAAGAGCTACCGTACCATCAATTTATACAGATCAGCCATTTCCATAAATCACCCTTACATCAATGGAACGGTGGGAGAGCATCCGCTCATCTATCGTCTTTCTAAAGGGAGTAAAATTTTGTACTCCTCCTGTACCAAAATACAGTAAACTGTGGGATGTGAATGTTGTTTTGAAGATGTTTATATCTTGGCCTGAAAATTCTGACTTCTCACAAAAAATGTTGTCTGCAAAACTTACAATGCTGTTATTCCTTATTTCTATAAAACGTCTTTCTGATGTGAAAGCGCTAGATATTACTTCTCGTTAATGTACTCCCAGAGGTGTGCTTTTCTCAGTCCACAAAAGTACAAAGACGAACTAAAACACTGTGTTTTACCCTTATTTTCCCAATTAACCAAAACTTTGTGTTGTGCAATGTCTTAAAGTGTACGTACACAGAACAATTGATTTCAGAATGTCCTTTCACTCCCAACTTCCTATTTCCTTCAGAAAATCCCTCAAACCTGTTTCTTCCCCTACTCTGGCTCGCTGGGTCCGATGGGTTGTTTCCCTTGCTGGCATTTATACCTCTATTTTTGGTGCCCATTCCTCCTGAGGTGCTATGGCCTCTAAAGCTTTTTGGGCTCTTCCAGAGGTGCTATGGCCTCTAAAGCTTTCTGGGCTCTTCCAGAGGTGCTATGGCCTCTAAAGCTTTCTGGGATGGTTCTCCGCTTGAGGACATTCTGAGATCAGCAGATTGGTCTAATGATAATGTAGTTCACACATTTTATTGTACACCTATTCACACATCTTATGCTGTAATTGACTTGTTGAACAAGCATAATAGGAGCCTCCAGTCTTGCAATAAAATAGAACTTTTCCTAGTAATTTATGAAGGAAAGTCTTAATTTTATTAAAGACACAGAGGTGAGTTTTATCCCACTTCAACACTGTATTAACTTGGTCTGCCCCCCGATAGTTGCTCCAGCCTTACCACCCTCATCTTAAGGACATTCCAGTTGGTTGTGGTTCTTCATCCTCCACTTCTCTTGTTGCGGACCTTCCTGGAGTGTTCTTCCCTGGCATTCCTGTTTCTTCTATGGGACTCAGATTCAAAGACTTTTGCAAGGAATTTTTTACATTTACCATAGCCTGTTTCATCGTTTTATCTATTTTTACTTTATTTATGGACCATCATTGACTTCTCGCACAACAAAAGAGGAGCTGTTCGCAGTCAAGTGGGGTGATATAGGTATTACTGTTATCCCAATGGTTGGTAGTCATTCTGTTTTGTTTCCCATTGGATAGTCTTTCCTAGCCCTTATTGGATTTGTAGTTTATTTGAATTCTTGACTGCTGCTGTTAATAAACTGCAAAATCAGAGAAGCATAATACTCGTCTCCGTGTCTTTAACAAGATTAAGACTTTCCTTCATAAATTACTAGGAAAATTTGCATTTAGCTCTCTGTCTGAAATAGAGATTTCTGATGCTGTTAATGAGATATAACCATGTAAAAGCAATACATGCTGCCATACACAGTTCCTTCCGGCTAATGACTGTACACTCCAGTAAAACAATTCTGAGGGGATGAAAAGAGTTTTTATTTTCACTGTTTAAGAAGCAATTGTAATTCGGCTCCATGGCTTGCCTTTCTCACTCTCTGGCAGCAGTCACCGTGGTGCGTCAACTCAAATGTAATGAGAAAATTAGAGAAAACTTTTAATGCAGGGCTTGCAAGCTCACATATTATTAGTGGATAAAGCCACTCTACTGGCTATTAATCTAAAGGTTTACAGAAAATGCTTCACAGAAATAGAAACTATTTTAAATACTGTAATTTTTAATTAATCTCTTAAAGCTAGTTCTTTGGCAGAGGTTGAATCAGCTACAAATCAGACATGAGATCCGGTGGAGGCGGGAAACGTTCTCTGACAACGATAGCTAGTTCCGAGGCACCAACTGTTCGTTAAAACTTGCCAAGCAAGGATGTTGGACACACGCATCAAAGGGTATTTACCGATAATTGTCTGACCTCAGAAAATTGATCTGCTCCATAATAAATGTATCTTCTCGGAGTTCCCAAACCTGAGAGGCCACAGAAAGCCATGTCCTGAGAACAGGCTGCACCAATGACTCTCTATTTGAAGACAATAACTGCTGTCTCAACTAGGCTTGGTTTACTAGTACCCTGGAATTATCCTCATTACTCCCCTGCCTCTGAATTACCATTATTGTGGTTCCGTGTAATTCCGGGTGCGTGGAAATAGAATACTGCATGTGTAACGTTTACAGCATGCATGCTCGTGCTGCTATTCCTGCACACCACAATCGCTGAATAAATCACCTGTGGTCTGGAATTAACATGTGAATTATTATTTTTTTGCAGTGTTATACGGCATAGGCTTGGCCCAAGAACATTATATCATTGTACAAGAGAACCAGATTTCTTGCTCATTAGGAAATCACACTCAGTACAGTTTTAGGGAAGGGCACAGTACTGAGTCTGCCTTGATAAAATCAACGGAAGAAATTAGGAAAGCCCTGGACCAAGGAAGTGAGGCTGCCCCCATTATGCTGGACTTATCTGCGGCCTTCGACACGGTCCATCATGATCTCCTGATGGACCGTTTGTCGGAGTGTGGAGTCAAGGGCAAGGCATGGATGCTTTTAAAAGCTTTTTTAACTGACAGAACACAAATAGTATCCCTAGGGAAATTCTACTCTAAACCTTTTTCTTTGCCATGTGGATTGCCGCAGGGGTCGTCCCTTAGCCCTACCCTCTTTAATGTTTATGTGGCACCTTTGGTCCCCTTGATCAGATCCTATGGTTTTAGTCTTACTTCATATGCAGATGACACACAAATTGTAGTGTCACTGCTACCGGGACAAGAAGTAGGGATGAGCAAGAAGTTTCATGACTGCATGGAAGCAGTCAAAGCTTGGATGACACAGAACTGCCTAAAATTGAACTCATTAAAGATAATGGGGCGACCCGGTGTCCCTCAGAACTTGGGTATTGGTAATAAAGAAAACAATTGGTTCTGTTGGGCGATACAATTGCTGTGATAAATGTATTCAATACAAGAGAAAAGGTGTTTCACACTACCTTTTACACAATAAATGAAAAAACGATTTCAATTGAGAACACACCAGGAAAACACAGGGAGAGTTGATTTACTCTTATATATTTCAAGAAGTATTGAATATTAAATGGCTGTCACAAATACAAGTAAATTGCGAAAATACAAAGGTGACTATTGTGAGAAGGTGACATGTGGTGACTGGTGAAGTGGACAGTACACTATATGCAAAACATACATATGTGACATAAATTAAAAGAATTGTTAAATTTCTGTCCTGTCTCGTTATTTAACACATGTAATGCAAGACCCAATACTGATTGACTATTGGTCAAGAGAACTGTGTAGACATGTGTGATGGGAAAGTGTCGACGTTTCGATCCGGGACACGGCGCGGAATGGTAAGCGTCACTGCGGGTCTTCCTCAGGACTATGAAGGGAGGGGTGGACAGCCAAAAAGTCAAGACGTAGTGGGGATCCAATATTGGTCTCCAAAATGTGAATTCAAATAGTTTGGTTCAGTCGCAATGCATCATTAGTGCGAATTCTTCCTAATTGGAAAAGCTGAATTTCTCCACCATCAGGTTGGAGTCTTAAACGTGGGCGATGCCACAGCAACACACGCCATCCACCAGCCGGTTGGAGTCCTGTGCTACAGCCTTCACTTTGTAAAAGCAGCCAAGAAATAAAGTGGAGTGCTTCAGAACAACGTGCGTCTGTTCTTCCTCCAAGGATTTATTCGTTTGGCACACAAAACTGAGATCCTCATGTTCGGAAATAAGGCCAACTTCTGGACCCCGGACTGGTGGCCGTCAGATCTGGGCACCCTCCCTAAACCTACGAGGAAGGCAAAAAATCTGGGTGTTATGGTGGATGATAGACTGAGCTTTGAGGACCAGATAAACGCCACGACATCGGCCAACTTTCACTCCCTTAAACTGGTTAAAAAGGTCAAACCTTTTCTGCAAGAAGACAGTCTACGAACGGTCACCTCATCCCTTATTTTATCACGGCTGGAATACTGCAATGGGCTCTACCTGAATATCCAAGAGCGGCACCTAAATAAACTGCAGATCCTGCAAAATGCGGCAGCAAGGCTTGTGACAGGTACCCCAAAATTTGTATCTGTCGCCAAGGAAATTAAAAGACTTCACTGGCTGCCCATCAGGAAACGGGTGCACTTTAAGTCTCTATGTATTGTCTTCAAGGCGAATTCTTGATTCGCCAGTTTCAATGGTACACTCCCAAAAGAACTTTGCGCTCACTAGGAGCCAAACTAGTGAGTGTACCACCCACGAAGAAAGCTACGTGGGGGGGAGAAGTTTCATTACAGGAGCAGCCAAAGCCTGGAATGCCCTCCCTTGGAATCTGAGGAACTTCACTGACCTCCTCGCATTCAGGAAAGAACTTAAAACCTGGCTATTTAACTTATAGAATCTTCCAGCTACATTTTCCTTGCATCCTTGATCTCAGCAGAGTAAGCTACCAGCGCCAGGACACCCTCGGGTAACCGTTGCGCTCTATAAATATAATTAACATAACATAACATAATATTTATTTATCACAGGGAGATTAAGTGATTTTCCTAGAATCACAGGATGTTGAGCAGAGGCCTGGATTCGAATTTGGTTCCACAGCATCAAGTTGGGCAACTCTAGACACTAGCCCACATCCCTAAATTTACTATGTATGCGACTGTGCTTTGCACCGGTAATACTGCACTCATACACATAAGAAGCATTCTATGTGTGCTCCTATGCATGGACTGCACCATCTTCACTGCCCTCTTGCCTGTGCTTCCATTGGTGTATCATTGCCTAGACTCCTGGCTCTCAATGGTAATCCAAAATCACAAAAACATGGCTGCCGGACGGTTCAGAGTGGCCCCATAAGGCTTCCAATCATGACTGAAGTAGTGATACTAAGTCAATGAATTCACGTTTTGCTCAATACAGCAGGCGTGAGTTGGGTATGGTGACAAGCTGTTAATCAAGGCTATTGGCAAGATCTAGTTATTCTGAAAACTTATTACAATGGCAGGAGGACTGACTTATTTATTGTGAAACACATCTGTTAAAGCCAATAGGCCTTATAGGGTGGATTGTCATTACACTGTGTTAGAGCTTTTAAGCAGGAATTTGTTATAGGGAATCCCACAGATTACCATACATGGGAAGGATTTTGATGTTGATTACCCCGTTACACACCAACAGGGTAGAAGATTTGACATTTAGAATCCTAGTTATGCCATTTTAGGAAGGGCTGTATATTATTTATCCAACTATAATTTTGTAGATATTTGAAAATGTATGATTGTATACCAAAAACTTATGATAAAAGCAGTAGGCCTGAGACGGTTATGGTGATAAAGGCTAAAGGCCTTTATGGAAAACGTTATGCCAAAGGCCATAGATCTAATCTTTTTATTAAGAAAATGTACAACAAACACAGTAGGCTTGACTTATTGATTGTAAAAATCATATGTTATAGCCAACAGGTCTTTAATGGTGGATTGTTATTACACTGTGTTTAAACTTGTCGATAGGAACTGCATTACATGGATTCTCACAGATTACTTCAGTAAGCAAGTTTTTTGGTGTTGGTTTCCCTTTGATTTCCAGTGTGACAATCCTTGGTAACCATCTTAGAGGGAGATAAACATTGTTTTGCCAACTGTCATTTTATGCATATTTATAATTTTCTGATTGTCTACCCGAGAGTTGCCCTTGAGGGAAAACTTATGCAGAATTCAGCAGACCCAAGTTGGTTATGGTAAAACAGCCAAAGATAAAGGCAATAAGCCTGATTGGTTCTTTGTGAAAAATTATGTCAGGTGCCATAGGTCAGATATGTTTACTATGAAAAGTTACACCAAATTCAGCAAACCTGTTGTGAAAACTGTTTGTTAAAGCCAATAGGCCTTTATGGGTGGACTGCCATTACACTCGGTTAAAGGATGCAGACAGACTGATATTTTATTATATTGAATCTCACAGATTAATTTATGATAGTGTGCCTAATGGTTGCCAGCTTACATGGAGTACAGGAGGCTTCAGTTGGTGATGGCAACAAGCCAATGATATTGGCTAAAATGTTGACTGTCTCATTTGGAAAAGTTATGCCATATGCTATAGGATGGATATTTTACTATAAAAAACTACAACAAAGACAATAGGTCTGACATGAATATGACTCATTACATCGCATATTAATACAACACGTGCCATTACAACGCGGGTATTACTACGCGATGTCAATGACAACGACATACCATTACGTCGCAAACTTTTACCACGACTATACCTTTACCACGCATGCCATTACAACGCAAAGGCATGCGTGGTAAAGGTATACTCATGGTAAAAGTTTGAAAGGTAAGTGACTCTACCCTGCCCTACCCTAAACCCTAATTTAGTACCCTGCACGACCTCTCCCCCCGACCCCCAGTCCTCTCCCTACATTTACACTACCCTGCACGACCCCCAACACTACCCTAAACCCTAAAACACTACCCTACACTACACAAACACCACTACCCTAAACCCTAAAACACTACCCCCAGCACGACCCTCCCCCGCCCCCCAGTCCGGTCCCTACACTCAAACACTACCCTGCATGACCCCCGACACTACCCTAGACCCTAAAACTCTACCCTACCCTACACTACACAAACACCACAACACTACCCTAAACACTAAAACACTACCCCCAGCACGACCCTCCCCCTAGTCCGATCCCTACACTCAAACACTACCCTGCACGACCCCCCCGACACTACACTAAACCCTAAAACACTACCCTACACTACACCAACACTACAACACTAACCTAAACCCTAAAACACTACCCCCTGCACGACCCTCCCCCTACCCCCAGTCCGGTCCCTACACGACCCCCCGACACTACCCTAAACCCTAAAACACTACACAAACACCACAACACTAACACTACACCCAGTACGACCCACCCCCTACCTACACTACACACACACCACAACACTACCCTAAACCCTAAAACACTACCCCCAGCACGACCCTCCCCGCCCCAGTCCGTTCCCTACATTGAAACACTACACCCAGCACGACCCTTCCCCTACCCCCAATCCCCATACCTCTCTCTCCTCGTGGTTCCTCTCTCCTGGTTCCAGCGTCGCCTGAGGGGCAGTGCACGTCACAACGTCGTTGTGAGGAAACGGAAGAGCCCCAGTTTCCTCACAACGATGTTGATAGCCATTACATCGCATGCGTTGTAACGCATGCGATGTAATGACTTGCGGTGAAACAGCCGGGTTGTAATGGCTGTTCACCGTCTGACATACCTACTGTGAAATGTGTTTAATAAACCAAATAGGCACTTAAGAGTGGATTGTCATTACATGTGTTGAAGGCTGTACACTGGTATTTTGTTACAAGGAATGCCAGCGATTAATTTAGGAAGAAAAGGTTTTTAGTACCCCTCATATTAACCCTTGAGATAGAAGATATGTATGCACTGTGATAATCCTTGATAAAAAGGGGTGCTTAAGAGGGGTTTATTTTGTTTTGACAACTGTAATTTTACATATGTGAATGAGTTTAATTTTTCTGAATGTTTGTCTGACGGCTCCCTTGTGAGAAAGCTTATTTTGGATGCAGTAGTCCTGAGTTGGTGATGGTAACAAGCTAATAATAAAGCTTATAGGCCTCATTGGTTCATTTAGCAAAGTTATGTCAGATGCCATAGGAATGATCTATTTATTATAAAAAGTTATGGCACAACAGTAGCATATGTTAAAGCCCATAGGTTTTTAAATGGGGGTTGTTACTATTTTGTGATGATGCCTATAGACAGAAATTTTGTTACATGGAATCTCACTGGTTACTTTAGTAAGCATAGGTTTTGTGTTGGTGACTTCCTTTGTCAAACCATGGGAGTAGAAGATTGCACTGTAACAACCCCTGCCAAACCCCCTCAGAGGGGCCTGGCAAGTCTAGTTGTCTGCTAGGTCCTTCTAATAAAAAAACATTAAAAAGCACTAGATATATATATAAATATATAGAGGGTCTTTGGGTCAGCCACCTGCATGGTGCAATGGTTTAGCCCATTTCTGTCATGGGCTCTATTGCCCTGTGTGTAACAACGTTTTACGTGACCACAAGAAAAAAGAGTGTGCCTAGGCTGCTGGTCACTCCTTTAGTTTTCAATTTTTTTACTTTTATATCTCTCTTTTTATTTTTTCCTTCAATGTTGGAACTTTAAAACAATGATACAACATGTACAATACTATTGCAAGATGGGTAACTACGGGTAGTTTTAATTGTATTTTTGTATCACAACCATTTATCCACCAAGTCTACATAGCTGTAGGTTTTCTATATTCTATTTTTATTCTTTTCATTGATTGTCGATATGTTTGCTGGGTTTGTCCCTATTGTCATAGCGGATTGGTAAACAGGAGAATGCAAGAATAAATCAGTGGGTAAAAGAATTGCTATATAGTGTGAGGATGAATGAGAGAGCATGTAAGATGACTCATTGAGTGCCTAAAGCTATCAGTGACTGAAGAGGCACATTCAGTTATAGGACTGACCTATTGGCTTTGCTAGTGCTTCTCCATTCATTGATTCATTTATCAATAATCAATGCAACAGAAAGACTGGTCACTGGGGACAGACACTACGACTATATCATGCCATCTCAGGTATCGCTCCAGTGGCTCCCCATCGAAGCCAGAAGCATGCTCAAAATTGCATGTACAACTTGCAAAGCTATATATTTTGATACTTCAGAAATATCAAGCAAGCTCCCTCACCACCTCGAGAGGTAGCTGCACACTAGCAGCTCGAACTGCCGCCTACTAAAACATCTGAAATTCAAGAAACATACGATCTACACTAGAACTTTCTCCAGAGCAGCCTCCAATCTGATACTCCCTACCCACTGTAACTAGCACCAATCCATAGTCTGCTATTTTCGAGGAAGAGGTGAAAACAGTACTGATGACAAATTTCTCCCCTCATGAGCAAAACACGATGGCCCAGATACCATGGTAGTTTCAAAACCAGAGAAGAACACCACCACCAGAAGGAAAGACACCAATCCAGACCAGGTGCCAACTACACCCATTAAATGACTACAGATTTCCTCCAAAGAAATGCTTCATCTTAAACTATGCACAATGGCTCAACTATGTAACGATAGATTGTAAATATTTACCACTGGCAGACTGTACAACTTGTAGACTTCTGGAATACTGAAACGATTCCCTTGGACAGTGATCTGTCGCACCCTAGACTCTTTGGGAAATGGGCTGTTGAGTGCGAACGGGCTGTGAGTGCATGGAAATAGCTCCATTTGTAGACCTCTGTATTAGTGAAACAAGTACCCTGTACAGCGCTCTAATACCCACGGGTCATGTTTGCACTTTAGAATTTTTTTATAAATAAACAAAAATCATAGTAGCAACAGATCTAACGTACACGTGTTTCATGAGCCATCTTGCTTTTGAGCAAACTGGGTCCCCAACGCTGGATAATTCCTTGTTCCCTGGTGCTCTCTTACCTTAATACTTGGGGTCAGTTTAAAGGCATGATGTCCGGATTCTATAACCTCTTGATTCACTACTCACAGCCACAATTGGCTAACCTCAGGATGACTTGGCAGGCTCACCTTCAGGTGGAATATGATGAGGAGGATTGGGCAGAACTTTTGGAGGTCCTGGAATGAGTAGTCCGGGAGGCACGGATGAAGCTCAGTCTTTAAGATCCTTTAGGGCTAGCACTGGACACCGGCACGGCTTCAGGTTGCAAGGTTGCTTCCTCCCTCTGTCTTCTGGTGATGTGATCACCCCCCCTGTGATATTGTTCAGATCTTACTGGACTGTTTCGCCATTCGGCCCTTCTGGACAGCAGTGGGGTATACGCTCTGGGAATCTATGGATTTGTTGCAGATATTCTGCACATATACAGAACTATGCGCAGGAAAACGGGACCTCAGTGAACAGGGGTGTACCAACCTACCACATTAGTACCCAAAATCCCAAACCGACTAGCTATAGTGTCTCATTCGTTCTCCGACTAACAGCGCAGCTACCAATGATTAGACAACCAAGAACACGACACTCCCGACTCTCAGGAATCGCGGGAGGCAGACAACTCTTTCGCTCACTCACTCATACTTGTCCACAATGCGAGTAATCAGAGACATGGTATAGTTTAAAATGTTTATTTCAACTACCGTGCGCTATGGTACAGTACACGTGCCATTACTATCAGCAAAATGCATAAACACAATATAGTCAGCATTGTCACAATTCCATAGAATATAAACGGGGATATCATTTTATAAAGACAGTGGAAACGGGCTACAATACCTAACCACCCTCCCCGTGGTAAGAAATAGTTTATTATAAAAAAGAAGACCTCTGGGCTTTGTCAGCAGACCCCATACCTCAAGGCCTAGATGAAAGGTTTACATCTCAGGACAAGCACGGCTCTTCTCTCCGGAAAGGAATCTCTCCAAGTGCCTGCACCACATGTTTAAATATTAAAGCATAACGATTTTCAGTAGTGCAGCTGTGTGTCATGTTATGTCTAGGTGCGAGGGACTGACCAGAACAGAATAACAAGGGGCACTGTTGATCGACCTTGTACATCGTGTGCAGACTAAACCTCAGAGCACAGCAGAAAACGCGAAAAGCAGACAGTTCTCATGTGAAAGAGCACAAACAGAGTCTTGTGAAATCTATGCATGCAGTGTCGTGCGCGTAAAGCAGCCTCATGGGCAGCGAAGCTCATGCTAACTTAGCAGATGTCAACAATGGACCCACAATCCATACTACAGATTGGCCCTCGCTACTTCTGGACCCCCTAATTCTTCTCCATGACTTATCAGATCTTTCTGAGCTGACCAGCCATTTGCTCGCCACTGCCACGACAGCCGCCAAGATCTGTATTCTGCGAATCTATCGTTCTCCACAACTGCTGTCGCATGAGGTATTGGTATAGAAAACAGACCATACCAACTCACCCCTACATATAGGTTGCCCCATCATTCCCCTGTCCTGAGGAAGACCCGTGAGCTGAGGTTGTGAATTGCCCTCCATCCACCAGGGTCGAAATGTCGACACTCTTTTCCCCCCAGTGGGCCTGTACCCCATATCACCACTACCCTACCCAATCCACAGATGATGTCTCTCTGTGCACCTTGTTTGAAAAAAATATGAGCAACAACTAGAACGACCTGTAAGGGGCAGGCCCTGACAAGAAACTGGCCTTATTGCAGACTATAGCCAGTTTTCCATGTTGTACAAGTATTGCAATTGACTCTTCCTTGGATGTAATTTTGAATCCCTTCTCTCTTACCTTATCTGTCTCACACATGAGCACACCTTCCCTCCCTCCTTAGACAACCTTTCATTTTGTTACTGGATATGGCGATTTGTTCACCTAAGGAGTACTTGTGAATAAAACAGTTCTCTTGGCTTTAATTTAATGAGTGCCATTGCTTTTGTTGAGAGTGCGCATATACAATTTCTCTTGAAGTAAATCTGTTTGTGTTTATGACTACATGCAAATCATATGCATCTTTAATGTGTTTTTCGAATTGAAAATATAGGACAATCTAAATGTATGGTAAATTAGTCTAGGACCAACTGTTTTCTATACCAATCGATACCCAGGTCCGTGGACATGTCCTTGGGTTACCCCATTATGTTATAATGGGTCGCATGAGGTACAAAACGTCGTCCTATGAAACGGTCATTTACAATTTAATGAACAAAGTAGATATTTTTCTTCTCACATGGTCCCCCTTTCTGCAGGATGCCCCCCCGAATTTGCATTGAATCTTGATTCTTCCTCATCACTATCATTTCATCCCATTCCCCCCCTTTTCCCCCGCATTACTATACTTAGGCTTCACCTGACCGGCCTTCTCGTCCATTCTTTGTAGTTTCGTCTTCCCTCCCTTCTTTTTTTTCTGCCCTTCTTCTCTTCACTTTCCTCTTTCTCAAACTTATTTTCTTACCCCTCTCTTTATTTTCTCCATTTCTTGTGAATTAGAATTGTTTGTTATTGGTGCATGTATTGCAATCAACATTTGCATCTCAATATGGGCCCATGCTGGACTTGCATGACACAGTATTCGCTGTTATTTTTCAGTACTTAATTTAGGCCAATAAAATAATTGCTACACGAAAAAGTATTAATTTGTTACTTCTTGCAGATATATTTTAAATTTGGAGCGCATACGTCTGTACTATTATTGTTGTGCGTGTTCCCTTTACATAGCCAGAGTGTTTTCTCATGTGATAAAGAATACAATTCAAACTATATCTCTAAGCTGATTTCACAATTAGTAGTTTCACAAAAAAACATGTAAAAAAAAAAAAACACTTCCAAATTGTAGGTGAGTCCTGTCTAGCACCAGAGAGATCTTTAAATACTTTATTGATTTAAGGTGGTACTTTATGCCATTGGGCCCATCGTTTTTTGGAAAACTGAACAAATGCTTTAAAGAAAACTAGGTCCATAAGCCAGACGTCCAACATAAAAGTGCAATTTTCAGGTCCTCTGTTCGGAGGCACGAGGGGCTCAGCTCCTAGCAAAGGTCAAAAAGCATTTACAATGCAATAGGTCTTGCAATTGCGAGTTTTGAGCTATTGGCATTGTAAATGGCAATGCCTTTTATAAAAAATTAAAAGACATTGTCATTTACAATACCAAAAGCAACACCTATTGCATTGCAGAGCGCGATGTCCGTGAAGCGGGCCCCGCGCTCATTAAAGTAAAAAAGAAAAAAAAAAGAGCGCAGTGTCCCTGAAGCGGGCGCCGCGCTCATTACTAAAGTTAATAAAAAAATAATGAAACCGAGCACGGTGTCCCTGAAGCGGGCGCCGCGCTCGGTATTATATTTTTAAAAATAATAAAATAAACAGAGCACGGTGTCCTTAAAGCGGGCGCCGCGCTCAGCAGGCAAATACAAAAAAAAAGCAGCCGCCATTGTCCCCATCAGTGTCCTAAAACAAAATAGTGCTCACCCACTAGATAAAGCGAACCGTGTAACAAGTCAAGTAAAAGGTCCAGTCGTTATGGGCGGTAACAAATGCAGACAAGGCGGTACCAAGGCGGGACTAACAAGCCTATTTACGTATCAGAAGGCACTATTTAAGAAGGACAATGACACAAAGCCAATGACAAATGTGGGCGGAGAGTGAGCGGGCCTGCTAGTGCATACCCTAATACAGCATGCCGAGCACCGCATGCGCGCTGCCGCTAGGCTCGACCTAAAAACGGATCTGCAGTAGGCGAACTCGTCCAGTCTGGCCTTGAAGAGTAAAATGCTTTGAACAATGCCCATGGCCAGGGCTTTAAGTGGGCCGGGTCTCACCGGTGCTGAGCACCGGCAGTTTTTTAAAGGAGGCCTCGAAACGGATCTCTCTCGAAACGGGTCTCTGACGGGCTCTGTTTTGTGGCCTGGCACAGGAGGTCCGTTTTTTTCCGGACTGCAATGACAGTAGGCACATGGATGTGCGCGTGCTCATACTGCTCACTTCTCACTAGTGGAGAAGTTACGGCATGACGTCATGCCAGGTGAGTTTTGTAGGGGAAGGGAAATTCTTTAAAGAGAGTCATTTTCTCTCTGGATTTCCCTTCTCTTTTTGAAACTCAGGAGCGGCAACATTGTCGTGGTGTCACCAGGGCTTTAAGTGGAAGCTTTTTCAATATTATATACAAGCCATAGTTGCTGCTTATTTATCTTATGCAACTGACAACCATTGACAAAGCCAATTGTCCTGACTTGTTGTAGGTATGATGTTACTTGAATCATATATCGGATGCAATGACAAACAGCAAAATACAAGTCTGGTGGCACACTATGTTAAGCACAGATTTTTAGCTTAGGTGCTTTTAAGCCACGCCCTTAAATACATTGGCCACACCCCTTTGAGAGACCCCCCAGTTTTTTCATCCCACTTAAAGCCCTGCCCATGGCATTGATTGTGTAGAAGGGGTGGCAGCGCGCATGGTAAGGGGTAAAATAAGATGCATTTATTACTAGATCCTGTAGAACTACAACCCACATTCCTTTGCTGCAGAATATAGAAACCACAAACAGAAGCTGTGGTCCTTCACGATGTACCTGGTAAACAACTGCATGTCTTTAGTCGTTATGAGCAGAAGTATAAATACGTGAGCTGCTATTTCATGTGTAAATGTTCCTTGCTGCCTGGTTTTCTTATCATGCTTCCATTGTTGCGGGAGTTCGTGGCTGTATTGTGAGCACCCACAGCCAGCATGAAAAAGATAAGTGAGCCGAGATTAATGACAGAACTAAGGGATCGAGGAACGCCTCAGAATGCGGAACCAATAGATCATCAATAGAAGCATATGCTAATGACGAGCATGCATCATCCATACGGCCGTATGCCATGCACTGCAGAGGCTCGCCCTGTGGCTTGAACATACGAATAAAGCTCCCAGAACCGCATATTTACATAAATACTGAATAACACGGCCTGAACCGACTCTCTCCTTTACATTACAGACCGCGCCGACCCATTTCAGCAGGCTTTCCGCCAAGCGCCTTGGCACCTCTTATTTTGCTCGAACACCGGAGTTAAAAAAAAAAAAAAAAGAAAGAAAAATACGATTATAATCTTCCCTAAAATCTACAAGCAGCGTCTTCTTGGAAGCCGGGTCTGGGAAAACTGCAAGCTGCCTCCTGCCAGCAGCGCTGGGCCTGGTAATGATTCCGCCTCTGTCCCGCAATATGAAACGCATGTTAAAGCTACTCCTTGAGGTATCAATCAGTATCGACTGCCTGCGCTTCATCGATCCCACTTTGCATCTCCCGGAGACCGCCTTCCCTTCCCCGCTGTGACATGTGTGCTCTGTGGCAGGGACGGCGCGGGGGTGGGAAAGCCGTGGAGCAGGTGCACAGGCCGGAGGAAATTGCGCCATTTCGTGTGAGGGGCGTCGCCTCAAAGGCTGGCGGGGCATGGGGTAAGTCAGTCACCCCTCAGTTGCGGCCTGGTATGTGGCGCCCCCGAAAGGCTTACAGGAACACAATCCTGCCCATTTCCCCACAGGCCAGTTTGCCCATGAGCAGGTGATTAAAAATCCATGGCATGGCTCGCTGTGACTAATAGTTGTTTTACACGAAGGGACAGCTCTGTAAGGGGAGTCATTTTCATACAGGCCACTTGCTTCGAGGCTGCTGCGCCCAGGCCTGCTTTGTGTGTGTGTTTTTTTTTTTTTTACAGGGATCGACCGCAAACATGCCAGCGGTTCTCCACCTTTCTGGAGATAAAAAAAACAAGCTGTCGCCATTGCGCAAAGGCAGCCGCTTGTTTATATTTGCATTGCGCTTTCACTTTAACAATAGCTGCCGCCCCACACAGCACTCGCGGGGTGGGGCGGCAGCTATTGTTAAAGTGAAAGCGCGATGCAAAAATAAACACGCTGCCGCCATTGCCAAAGCTGGCTGGAAAAAAATAGTGCTTAACGACTAATAAAGGAGACCGTGTAACGCCGCAAGTAAAAGATCCAGTCATTATGGGCAGTCACAAAAGGAGACAGGGCGGTAACAAGGAGGGACTAAGAAGCCTCATATTGAATTGGAAGCCAGCATTTACCAAGGACAATGACACCAGCCAATCAAAAATATGGGCGGAGGCTTCCACAGCACTTCAACATCATACCCCACTACAGCATGCCTCGCAGAGCGAGCAGCGCATGCGCTGCAACGCTAGGCTCGACCTAAAAAGGAGATGCAGGGAAAGCAAGATGTTTCAGGGACATTTAGGTGGAATCTCCAACAAGTACATCTTATGTAATTCAAATTTTCGTTTGGTGTTGTCCATACATTTGCTTTTACAGAATATTTTTTTATTTTCTTACCTACATTTCTCGTATGTAAAAGTACAAAAGGCATGTTAGGAGCTCAAACTGATTGGGCGTGGCATTGAGTTTGTTGCCTTTACAATTATGGAAGTACGAAATGCAAAATGTGCCTTATTACAGTGTTTTAGAGACACATATTCTTTGTGGACTAAACAGGTCCTGTCTCCAAGTCCTGTGGCAGTCACGTGTTCTAATGGTGTCCCAAGGACTTTGGAACAACTGTACTCAGAGCTTTTGTACTCCTGACACAAGACAGGTCTGCTTTAATACAGGATCACCACCCTTACAGTCGCAGAAGGCGTGTTTCCAGGTCTCCAGCTCATGGTCACACAGATTCTCATAGATTGTCTTGGCTGACCGGAAGGGCTCTGTGGCTTGCTTTCACTGCATCAATCAGGTGAATCCAGCTCTTTGTTGGACTTCTTGTCTCCAGGCCGAGGAGTCCAGCTTCTTCTTCCATATCACAGCATTTGGGCTTTCCTCAGATCCTAGACCAGGTCCTGGCCTTGAGGTGGTACAGCGGTAGGCAGAGCCCAGAGCTATAGTGCAGTTACTTGCTAGATGTGGGAGTATTTATCCTACTCTGGGGAGCCTTGGTCTGAAGTCAGGGATTTCCACTTAGGGCGCACTGTTCTCTTGTTTACGAACGACTTGGGACAGTTTTAGCCAATCACGAACGTGGTTATCGTACCGGCTCTAAGATGCAATTCTACTCGTGAGATAGCTCTGGTCTGCTGTGTCCCCGCAACCAGATGTTAAGTGCTGAAGCATATTTACGGCATGTATCCTAAATGTGGCACCACTCGATGGGTCTTATTGACTTCTCAGGTAAGTAATTTCTTCTCAAATTCACCTTAGGTGCCACTTTCCTCACTCATATAGGTTCTTCGGTCCACTTAATTGATCCTGTGGCCTTTTTAGCCCTCCAGCTGTCCCTGTTATCAACCAGTCCAGATGAGAACCCAACACTACAAATGGGTCTGAAACGCTGTAAGCACTAATACACACACACACACTTATTCGGCGTTACTGAATTGCCTTTAAAAGGGACTATAGTTGTATGCTAACAGGAAACACATACTGGAAAATATTTGTCTGTGTATAGAACTGTCATTTGTTCACTTCTGTGTGTTTTCACACTGAGACACAGACAACTTTTGGCGTTTTGTTTGTCAATACCGAATACAATTTATAGGTCTTTTGAATGACCATATTTGCCTTGTGTTTGTTTCCTGAACTGATCAGAGCTGCACAAAGGGCTAGACTGCCACCAAGGTTTTAACATTAACTGTATCCACTGAATATATTTCTTTCCTTAAAAGCTATTTGCACTAATGAATTCCAGGTGAACCACGGTTTATTGTATATGCTGTATGCCCAGGTTGCCATAGCTCTTGTTTTCTGTAGTGTTCGGTGATGTCCAGTACAGGCCGAAGAGGTGGAGCTCACAAACGACTGCCGGGAAGATGTTGGCTAGCAAGGACTGAATACATATTGTCACAGCCCATCAGATAGCTACTGGGTCTCTGGGACTGATCCCCACGGACAGCAACGTAAAGGTTGCCACATCCACATAGGAGGATAAGGTCAACTTGAAGAGGAATCACGCTCTAGAGCAGTTTTCACCATTTCCTACCATGACACAATTCACTCCACACACAGAGCCAAGTCACACGTCAAACGGGAAAACAACGTTGGAAGTTCGCCAGATGTTATGGACTGGTCAGTATCTACCAATCCATGCAAGTCTGGCTGCTTCACTGTATCAACCTACTATTTCAGGAACACTAAAGGCCGCTACTTGTCTTAGAATACAAATCAGCTTCCACTAACTATCGAGACTCTCCAAAGACTGGTTTGAGGATGTAGCCACCCTCAACCATGGGGGAGGGCACACTATGGATATCCCACTGACCAGCAAATCTCAGAGCCCAGCAGGTGAATGTCAATAGAATCATAGAGCACCTCAAATGAAATCACAGATTATGGAGTCCAATGGAAGAAAAATCACTGCTTATTCAGAAATGCAAGGACTTCAACCATCCTGCAACCGCATGCAGTGTCCATGTAGAGCATCCGTGCAATGATCTTCATAGAGACCACCCATATTATATGCCACCTACCAGACATACACCAGGGAAAGTGAGCAACCACAGTTATGTTCTATAGAGAGGGCCAATTAAGGTTGTATATAGGTCAGCTGCATTGTCATGTTTTAGTTTCCTTAATGTCTGATGAGGAGACAGTTGTCAACCGCCACTATGGGTGGGTTACACCTACAGCCACTGATCTAGCAAAGCCGTGAACCCCCCTCCAAAGCGAGCAAAGACACTGCAGCGCACCGGCAGTGGATTTCAAGAATGGAACAGTGGTTCACAAAGGCTTTATGTCCCTTCAGCATGAGCAGTAGAGGTCACTTCCAGTGGTGACAAAGGAAAGAGTCATCACTGAAAGATACCCAAGCACAAAATACAGATACCCTTTTTTTCCAAAGCAAAATTACATATTATTTTAATTTAGTTTTGGGGTATTTGTATCACCAACCATTGTCCGGCCCTGGGTTTGGTCTTTTTTCAAGATGATCGGTTGCCTGTGGTGACCTAAACCACATGAGATAACAAGCACTGGCAAAGCCAATAGGCTTCACCTTTGGAGTCTATTGGTTTTGGCAATGGGTTTTAGCCATGCTGCACAGCATCCCTGAGCAGAGAAGGAGCAACATAAATGCTGCAGAGGGGCGGAAGTACATGAAGGAGACAGCTGTAAAGCACATGCATTCTCGTGGAGGGCATAAACAAAAAGAAAAAGTAACTCTTAAAAAAGTGAGCTGTGTAAGGACACAGTAAAGCGTCCATGCTCCAAGGTAGGGGCACTCACAAAAAGAGAAAAGAAAATACATGCACGCTAACAAATAAGAAGCAAGCAAATGAGAATGATAATAAAGCCAAGCAATGGATGGCCTATAAGCCCCCTGTGAGCTAACGATGTGTCTTGAAACAGACAGTGCATGTGCTGCATAGTAGGCAAGACCTAAAAAGTATGTTACTCTTTGCACTTCACCTCTTCCTGACACCAACGCCCCCTTCCTTCAAGAGAGTTGTACTGGCTTCCAGTGCCATCATTTTACCTGGGAATGGAAAATTACTGGCATCTTTAGGTGGTGCAAGGAGCCTGTGTGCTGAACAGGGGCTGGTTTTGCCAGAGGAGAGTGGAGGCCAGCAATGAATGAAGTGACATTGTCAAGCTAAGATGAGAGGTGTCGCCCAGTTATTGGCAATTTGCAATTCGAGTGCGGGATTTCTAAATTGACCTGCTGGACATTCTGAATCAGCCTACCTGTTCATTTCAGACTTTAAGGGGGAGATTTTGGAGGAAGTGAATGGGTTAATGCAGGGCAACAAGAAGGAGCCAGCTGTAAAAGTTGAAGTTTGTAACATCTAGTGGCCAGGCTCTCGACACAATGTTGGAAGTAAGTTGGGGTGGTTTTTACACAGGTTAGCAGTTGTACCAGGCAGAAGTGGCAGTCCGTGCAATGAATGTGGAGAGCAGAATTTTGCTGTTGAAATAATCTCCAAAATTCGGACAACGACAGGAATGATATGCAGTCAAGGGGGAATGAGTTGGCAGATGGAATGATTTGGGTACACTTATTCATGATTAGTCATGTATGACCATGACTTAGCGTGTTCGTTTGACCAGGGAAAGTAAGTTATATCTGTGTCGATGAGGTTACAGATTAGGCATTGCATGAGCATCCAGAATCGGCTAGCTAACCGGTGGATAAATGCACACCGAGGCAATCTGTAGGAGAGAAGAAAAAGACATAGGAGCCAAGTTACAGTGGCACCACCAATAATTCATGCAAGGGGGCTCCATAAAACGTGCTACTGTGGCATTTGCATAACAAAACAACCGTGAAAGGTGTTAAACAAATGAACAAGCAGGTTTGAATGTCCTGCTGAGATATTTATATGGGTGAAAACCCCAAACATCAGAGCGCTAGCACCATCACTTCATTGCAATGAAAAGAGTGTGTTACTTATTGAAAACCGGCTGTTTAATTAGTTCGTAGTTCAATTTTATTGTACAGTTAATTAAAACCTTAACAAAAAGTGCGGCTCATCCATTCGAGTTCAAACAAACAATTCAAAACAAATCATGAGCATTCATTGTAAAAGCACTGAAATGAACCCACGGCTCCAGAAGGAAATAGTTAAAACCTCAAAAGAGGCAAAAGTGCAAGGCAAGTACACGCTATTAGTCGAATACTTGATAGTAACAGAGCAGGAGAAAGCGCAAAGTGCAAAAATATCGCGAGGCTTAGCCGCACTTGTTATCAATGACTTGAGCATTTTTACAGAAAGCCATTTTTAGATCGAGTGTCTAAAGGCAGCAGAATAGAAGTGTGAGGAAAAAGTACAGAGTGCAGAAGCAACATAGAGTCTGCCAGGATTGTTATAGTTGGCTTAAGCGTTCTGCATGGTGTTCTTTTTAAGGTCCGAGATGAGTTAAAACATTAAAAAAGGTGAAAAGTGCAAAGCAAGCAAACATTATTGGTCAAATACTTAGTAGCACCAGGAAAGGAGAAAGTGCAAAGTGCAAAGGTATCATGCAGCTGTGTCGCCATACTGGTTATCGTTAACTTGGGCATTGATACAGGAGGTCATTCTTAGATCGAGTATCTAGAGGCAGCAGGATAGGAGAGGAATATAGGAAAAGTGCAGAACTGCATAAGGCTGTGCCTTGGTTGTTATAACTGGCTTAAGCGATCCGCGTGGCATTCATTTTAAGACCCAGAGCAATTGGAAAGTACAAAATGCAAAGGCAGCGATGGATTGTCCCCAGGTTACTTCAGATGTTGAGTAACAGCTATACAAAGAGGTGAACAATCTTAAGGACTAGGCTCAGGAACAGGAATGTTGTTTATGGAACACAATTTTGCTGCAGCAGCCTGGAGGAACTTGACAGCCTTGACATTCAGAGAGGTGTTCTCCGGGTTCAGGCTGGCAATTACAGCCTGATGGCAGGTTCGGACTCTCATACGAATGAAGTCCCAGCGGAATAAGTCTTTTCTTAACTGTAGCGAGGCAGGGCAGATGCATGGTATGTGGTTGATGGTTTCCTTGCTTAAGCTGCATAGATGACACATTACGACTTGAGTTGTAATGTTTCGACATGCCGGGAGGTGCCCCCACATGTGCCACTCCCCCAGTCTAAGTGCCACAAATCTAGATTTTAGCCACAACGGGTAGGTGCAGGTAATGTATTGCTGCTGATTCCATGGATGATAGGGGTTGATTGCCAATTAGCCCGGCTCTTGAAATCTACAGCATGAAAGTAGTCAGCTCTGCCCTGTATGGCTCAGAACTTTGGGGCTGTGAGAACCTGTCTAAGCTTATTGTCTCAGAGAATAGGTTTATGAAGAAAATAACCAGTTTACCTCAGAGTAACCCCAAGTGTCCCTTACTGTATGATCTGGGAAGAAAAGCGATCACAGACGTAGCTAAACTGCGACCCCTTTTATATTGGCGGAGATTGTGGACAACCCCAGAACTGGCAGCTTATGCGGCTGGCTTCCAGGACATAATAAGGGCAGACACCTTCCATCAAATTAAATGGTTGAAGGAGGTTAGAGAGTCCCTGCTAAGTATAGGTATGCAATTCCTGTGGGAGGACCCATCAAATTCTATTTTTCCGTCCAAAAAGATTCTGAAAGATAAATATTGGGAATTGATACAGTTTAATACGCTTAGAAATAGTGAGACGTCCACCTTAACTGGAGCTTTCCTGCAAAACAAACTAATTCCTAAATTTGAAGCATACTGGGACTTAATCACAAAACCGCTCGATCGGAAGCTGTATTTTCAGTTCAGGGTAGGCTCATTACCAGTTAAAGGTTTTACATCTAGATGGGCCAAACCCAGTGATAACTTGTGCCCAGTATGCCAGTCCAGTAAAGAATCTGTGACCCACTTACTGTTTGCCTGCACTGGTTATGTTGGTCCACGTCGTGCTTGGTTAGCACCACTCTGCAAACGTTTAGGAACAAAAAGAGCTAGTGAAGCAGAGAGAATCTTGCGAACCGATACATCAACTACGTCAGCCATAGCGATGGCAAAATACTTGGGTTGGTCATGGGCAATAAGATCATGCTCACTTCGCCAAGTCCAGGGTCAATGAAGATAGTGCCTTCAAGAACTAAATTCACAAAATCATGGCCAAGTGACGTAGTTAATGGGTGCGCTTGTGGACCTGCACTATGTAATTGCCTAATGCAGTTAGCGTCTTCAAGAACCAAAATCAGAAAACTATGTACAAGTGACGTAGATAAGGGGTTCGCTCAATTGCCTGCCTTAATTAATTGCCTCCAGAACACTGTAATTTGTATAGTTTTTAATCAAAAATAGTTTTTAATAGAAGATTTTCTATATGGGTTTTAAAATGTTACTTTTAAACATTTTTAAGATGTATCTGCTTATTCTTAATTTGATCTGGTTTCTTTTAAATCCAAGTTGGTGCTGTATGTAATTGTCTTTTTACCTCTTTATGGATTTGTATGTGCTTTTATGACTAATCATGTCGAATAAAGCTGACTTGGATTGGATTGGATAGGGGTTGATTACTGCCCAGGCGTGCAAGCGCTTATTCAATGCCGCCATGTCTCCCAGCCTTGACAGCTTTTTTGTAGTAATTGCTGTGAGCTTTTTAAATGCTGACTGTAGGAGATTTTCCCCCATGCTTCTGTGAGTGAGAGTTCGTTTAGTTTATCATGCAGATAGCGCTTCTGAGATGATGTGAGCTGTCTAGATGCAGCCACAGTAAGCTGTTCATAGTGTCTTGCGGGTCAAGCCTGAGCCTGTGACAGAAATTTTAAAAAGAACTACTTCGGGCCCAGGACTGCCTTATTAGGTTGAACTCGAGCCTTAATTGTGCCAGTGACACTCTCTTTGGCAGACAAAGAGCTGCTTTATAGGTTCCAGTGATTATCTTATCCAGCAATGTGGCAGCCTTACCCAGAGTGATTTCACTTCCGTAAGTCAATGAGGGAGTTACCTTTGCTTTCATCACCTGAAGTAAAGGGTCTAGACTCGGTCCCCAAAGATTATGAGCTAGAGTTGTGAGAGCAAGCATAAGGCTAGTACCTTGGTTTTTCAGGGAAAGCAGGTGAGTTCTAAAAGTGCCTTGGCTGTCCAGGTGAATGCCCAGTTATTTGTACTCACCCTATCTAGGCACGCTGACCACAGACACGTCCTCGCATGACGCCATGATTCGGATTTCCACCGGACCCTTTTACGATCCTGTGCCCGTCACCGTTCTTCTTGCCATCGAATGAAACCTTCACCAGGATTATGCATTGCCTTCTTCTGGGCTTACCTTGACACCCGGCTGCCAACGCCATTTCGACATGTAATCATCAAGAGCTAGTTGCCTCGTGACCAATATTCCATGTACTTGATCCGGTCGGGTTCAACACCACCTATCCCCATAGTGACGTGGCAGCCTTATTCCTATCAGTACCTGCATCTTAATCCCCTTGCAGGCATTCTTCCCAGGCATCAATTGTAATGTCCTGATGATGATCCCATTACCTAGTTAAGGGATTGAAACGTCGCCAACTCCAGCACCTTGACACAATTGCGATTTTTGTAACTATAAAGTGCTATGGTGCTAATATGTATGTTTCTTGGCCTAAATCACTTATCTGTATTTCAGCCAATATGTGTAATGCCCGAGTTTGGCAACCTGTTTTGTTTGTTGTAAATTGCCCCACTTATATGATCTTGTGTATTCCTTATAATAAATTATAACCTCCATCGGGATATATGTACATAGATGTCAGTGTATCTCTGTGTTAATTGCAATAGTCATTTTTTGTTGTGAGTGACCGCTGTTCCTATATAGATATTTGTACTCTGCACTTTGCAGAAGCCATTTCCCGTTGAGATGCCACCTACTACGATCAGCGGTTTTCTTTCCGAAGGGGACTGTCATAATTTTTTAGGTCAAGCCTGGGCAGCGCATGCGTTGCTCTGCGAGGCATGCTGTATTCGAGTATGGACTTGAAGATCTGCCCACTCTTCGCCCATATTTTTCATTGCCTTATGTCATTGTCCTTTGTAAGTGCTGATTACTGATTCGTTAATAGGCTTGTTAGTCCCTCCTTGTCTTCATTTGTAACCTCCCATGAGGACTGGCCCTTGTACTTCTGTTACACAGTATGTCTTATTTAGTCTGTAAGCACTATTTTCTTTAATGCGTTTCTCCTACTGCAGGCAGGACATACTTTCCTGCAACTTTCAGCGTGCCATGCACGCTTTCACTTTCCAAGCAGCCCGGGACAATGGCAGCCAAGGTCTCGCATTTACAAGCATTTGAGCTATTGGCATTGTAAATGATAATGCCTTTTATTTATGTGTTAATTATCAAAACAGATAAATAAAAGACATTGTCATTTACAATGCCAATAGCTTAAACTCTCGCAAATGCTTGTCTATGGTTTTTTTCCAAGGCCATTCCTAACAGTGTAGTGGTTCAAGGTGGAAAGTTGACGTTGTAGGCCAATTTTAGTTTGACTTAACAGTACCAGGTCGTCCGCATAGAGTAATTGTGTCATGCGTTGGTCTCCCAGTTTGGGAGGGTGACAGTTAACTTTGTGCAGGGCCTCTGACAAATCGGCACTATGCAGATGGATGAGCAGGGACACAAGTACACAGCCTTGGTTCAGCCATAAATTTGTGGGGATCTTCCTTAAGAAGCGGACCGTCCCATAGTTTGACCCGCACCCAGGTGTTCGAGTACAGCTGCTCCATAGGTCTCAGTAGATCATCTGGGAGACTCCAGTCCCACAATCTGCACCACAAGTGGTCTCTACGGATGCTGTCAAAAGCCGCTTAGAAGTCTATGAAACAGGAGCAGAGCGAGCATCTACTCCTGGGCACTTTTTAAGAATGCCAACCAAGCCTACATGTCCTTTGTTTTAAAATGACACGTTATGTCACCTAAAATACCTTTTAATTTGTGAAAAATATATATGCAGATTTTCTCTGTTTGATAATATGCAGTTTTGTTGTTTTGGTACAGCGCTCACGCAGTAGTAGGCAGTTTCAGAGCGCTTAAAAGCAACAGAACAGAATCATTAACATAGGAGATCCCTGGATAAAAAAACTGCACTAGTGTTCCACGACACATTTTCTTTAATTTGTCACAAATACATATGTTTCATATGATACAAATGACTGATATTAACTTGATGAGATCTATTTATGTGGGATGATAGTCTAAGATTATATCGTTTGTTAAATCAATCTCTTCATTCCTTCATGTCTGTATTATTGCATGGCAAGTATGAATGTTTATACATTCATGCAGTATTTTTTATATGTAGGCTTATGTATCACATCAAACATTCACTGCAACTTTGCAATGAAAAACTCATCGATAGGCAAGAAGGTTTGATTTGTATATCATTAAGCATATAAATACTGAACATATAGCTACATGCACCTAATGTGTATCTAGCAAAGTGTGTACCTTGTCTTTGACTGGAAAATAGACCCATTCCCGTTAAGAATAAGTTGCAAGAGAAGCCGAATGAACAAAATGTCTCAGAGGCAATTTGTGTGGAGCAAGGACAGCGCTTCGGTGATGCGGCCCAGTGCTTAATTTGAGCCGGTGTTTTCCGGTGCTTGGCTTCGGCACTTAATTTTCGGCACCGGCATGTGGAGTGAAGTTTGTGCCGAACTGGAAGAGTACCAGGGGCAGGATCCCATGGGCAGCAAGCGTCCACTTTTTCACGGACACTACTGTTTTAATGTAGACAGACACTACGGTGTTATGTAGACAGCAATTTGGAACTAACACTGCACCAACATTTGAACTATCCCTCCTGCGCAAACTGTTGTTTTTGCACATCGGATGGTGCAAAGGTCAATGCAAAATTCCACCAGTGCAATCTAAGGAGCATCCACAAAGTCAGTGCAAAATGGCACCAGTACTGATGCAGTCTTTGTGATCCGGCCGCTAGACACTGGGCAGGAGCAAAAATGATAGGATGATAAGGTACTCTAGGGCAGAGGCTTCCAACACAGACCCTGGAGGGCCAGATCCAAGCCAGGTTTTCTGGACAACCACTAACTAGGTAAATGTGTAAAGACTCATTGAATCCGAAAGCATCTCAAGTGTAAATCTGACATGGACCGGCGCAGGGTGGACACCTCTGCTCCATGCCATGTGGACCCCAGCAGCACTCCAAATCATGGGAACATCTCAAACAACAGATCACTGGGTATCAAAGAGGAGGAGCGTCTCGATACAACTTCCAGACTAAGACACAATCACGTTAAAACTGAGCTAATGTGCGCTGTAAATGTCCAGATGATCAAGTTTTTGCTAGCTTGACCAAGGTTTACTTTTCTTAACTTCAGAAAGAAGTATATGACCTGCCAGCATTTAGTACTGCTGTTGACAGCAAACATGCATGTACATACCTTCGACATGCTGATGCGCTTGTACTCGTACGCCCGCGCGAGCAGTGTAGGATGGACGGGTAAGTCCCTAAGGAAAGGAAAGGTAAGGAAGCTGTACTGCACCAACAGCAAGGGGGGCTAAGAGCATTGTATTGCAGTGGGGGCTGCAAATAGGGCCATTTTGCTTGAGGAGACCAAAACAGAAAACAAGATATTTTTTGTGTATTGCACCGATAACCCTTGCACCATTCCAGAGAAAACACGAGGTCTGGTCATCATGTGGCGCGTCTATCAGCTATTCGTGAAGTCCTGGTGACCAGGGAACAATTTAACAATAACTTGGATATCTCTCCCTCTTGCAGGTTTCACATGTAAGTGCTCCAAGCCTGCTCTGATGGGCTTGGGAGGGCAGCCCCAGCCGACCACTGGCTTTATTCTTTGTTAACGCATCCACTTCTCCGGTTAACAGACTAGCAGGTCCATGAAACATTATGGGAAACATCCTTAATAGGGCCGAAGAACAGTGAGTGCGGATCTGTGAGCTACAGTGTGTAAAAAGAGTCAAATAAAACTCTTGATTCGTTTACTTAAAGTTTCAGACAAGTGCCCTTTACCGTTCCCCGCTATCTCGTTTGAATCCCTATTTATTAGTAGAGAGTTCTTAACAATGTATTTTACTGGTAGCTCACCTCAAGATGGATCAGAAACATGGATAATAACTTGTATGCAAAAAGCATGAATTCTTCTGAAATAAACATGCTTTCTCTTGTCTGCATGCAGGGCCGGACTGGGAACCCAAAGCAGCCGTGGTACATTTTGTCAAACGAGCCCCTGTAGGGTGCGCAGCGAGCGAGAAAGCCTGACCAATACAAGGGCGGGCTCCAAGAAAATGTGGAAAATACAAAATGGCAAAATGATGCATACTACAACACATTTTCCATTATATTTTCATAACTAATAGATCAGACCTATGGTATCTAACATATCAGATCAGTGTCCTGTCAGTATAACCAACTTAGTGTTACTATATTGTGTGCAAGCTTTGCAATGCAAGTACTCTTTTTCAGTGGAAGCACGCAACTTTTGCCCAATCAAATGCTGTTGCAAGAAAAATCAACATGTAGTTGGAATCAAAGCCCCTCGCTAAGTAGTGCATCTTAAATCGCTTTTTCTGTTGATCTCATAAAGGCTTGCAACAGCTAAACCACTTTTTCTGTTGATCTCATAAGGGCTGGCAACAGCTACGCAGTCAAACCAAACCTAAAAGGACAAGCATTGGCAAAGTCAATAGGTTTTGGCTTTAACTGGCCGAACTACTGGCTTTACCCATGCTTGTTTTCACTGGCTGTGCATGAGCCCACATTTTATTTTATTAAATGTACCATCCTAAGATGGCGAGTGTCCATCTTGGAGCCCTAAATGAAAATAAATAATAATAAAATGTGCACAAAAGTATACCTTAACATCAACGGGGGCCAGATTGAACCAGTGCAGAAAGAGATGGGTAATGTCGTCATAAACCCCGAAAGTGGGGACCCCTCTATCAGTATTTTGCTTACTACTCTCACACTTGAGATACGAAATAGATTTGAAACCTCAGAGGGGAATCAGAGAGAAATCAGGTCTGCGTGTGAGGTGTTAGAGAAAAAGATGGATGATCTAAGCGGAAGGACTCTGGCATTAGAAGCCGAAGTAAGAGACCTTAAAGAAGTAGTGCAAGTTAACAGGAAAGAGATGGAAGGTCTTAGGGCAAGGGAGAGAGATCAGGATGAAAGAGTGGAACGGCTGGAGAGTTTCCAGAGGAGAAATAATTTGAAAATTCTAAAACTTCCTGAGGGTAAGGAAGGTAGCGATATTAAAAACTTTGTGGTTCAGTTGCTTAAAAAGGAGCTTCAGTTGGAGGAAACGGAAGATGACATTGCTAGAGACATTCAAAGGATCCATAGAGACCCGTTCAGGTTAAACAGAAATAGATCTAAACCTAGGAGAATCTTAGTTAATTTCCTCTCTTACACTTTGAAGGAGAAGATTCTGGCTAAGGCGCTGAAGAATAAAACGTTAGAACTGGACGGAGCAAGAATTGAAATAAGATCCGATCTCTCAGTAGTAACATCTAACAGGCAATGGGAGCTAGGGAAAAGAATGGAGCCTTTAAGAAAGTTAGGTGCTCCGGGTTCAGTTGAAATTTCCAGCACTACTTAAAGTTTTGTTAAATAATAAAATGCACTCTTTCCGTTTTGTTGAGGAGGTTGATAAATTTATTGAAGAGCTCCAATCGGGGGCTCATTAATAAGGTCCCACTTAGATGCTTTATTATGCACTTTGTATGTTTTGTAACTTCCGTTTGCACGCCTAGAGGTTCCCCCATAGGGCTTTTGCCATGGGAAGTTGGTTAGGGTTTTCCAAGGGTGGGGGGGTGAATGCGGGGAGCACAGGGTGGGGAGCATAAGGGAGAAAAAAATAAAAAATACCTCAAATGTCTTGTTTTTTGCCAAATTAGTCAGCAAAGCTAGCTTTTTAGGGGATGACTGGGAATAGAGAAAATGAGATAAAAATTTTAGCGTGGAACGTAAATGGGCTCCGGGTAAAGGGTAGGAGAGATAGGATAATGCAATATTTGAAAGACTGCCCAGCACATATTATTATATTGCTAGAGACACATCTCACGGAAGGGGAAAGTAGGACGTTTTTCAAATCACAGAGGTGGGTTGCGCATGCAATCTACACGAAGCAGACAATGGTCACGAAGGGGGTAGCACTATTGATTAAACAAGGCACAAATATTTTGGTAGAAGGCAGTGTTTCAAATATTGCAGGAAGGTGGCTTTTAGCAAAGCTAAAAAAATTTGGTCAGAATTTTACTTTGGTGGGGTATTACGGTCCGAACCAGGATGAAACAGGTCCTTTGGATGAATTAGTTAATGAGCTTTTGGGTTTCCCGGATCAGATTATTATGGCAGGAGATTTTAATACAGTTCTGGACCATAAATTAGATAGATCCCTGAATAGCAGAGCAGTAGTTAATCCTAAAATGTCGGATAGGGTGCGACTGTTGATGGCCCAGTGGGGTCTCTGTGATATATGGAGGTGTATGGCTGGGTCGCAATCAGGTTTTACTTACTGTAACAAAAAATATAAACATAAATCTCGGATTGACTACTTTTTGATTGACAGGATTTTAAAGGACTTCATTGTGGAAGTTAAACATATTGGTGTACACCTGTCAGATCATTCAGCTATCCTCCTTCATATGAGGTTAGGAGTAGGAATTGTAAGTTCTAGGTGGACGTTAGATTGCACAATTTTATTGGAGGTTGAGACTGTTGAGATTCTAAGAGAAGAGACCAAGGAATTCTTTGAGAGAAATCAGGGCTCAGCTACGATTGGGACTGTCTGGGATGCATATAAGGCCTATTTAAGGGGTAGACTAGGAGCTTTAGCGGCAGGGAAAAGGAGAGCATATTATGGAAAAATCCAGAAATTAGAAGAGCAGATTCGGAAGTTGGAAGGAGTTTTGAGCAATTTAGGAAGTTCGGATGGAGGCGAAAAGGAGCTGGCCGAAATTACTAAGTTAAAAGGAAGTTTGTCGGGAGTTATAAGCGATAGAGTTAGAAAGAAGTGGGAGTCCAGCCAGTTGGCACATTTTGAGTACGGTGAAGGCTGTAGTAAATTACTAGCGTGGAAGGCGAAGAGTGATCAAGTTAGAAATCTTATTAAAGAGATCAGGTGTGAAGACTCAGGAACGGTTCTGAGTGACAGTCGAGGGATTAGTTTGGCTTTTTACAGACATTTTGGGAAAGTTTATAAAGAAGATCTGGATATAACTGAGGATGATGTGTTGACCTGGCTGGATCACATAGAACCCTTATCCGATGAGGCAATGGAGGAATTGAATGAGGAGATCACGCTGGAGGAGCTTGAAGGGGTGATAGAGGGTGGTAAGAGGGGGAAGGCTCCGGGGCCAGATGGCCTTCCACTTGAGGTATATAAAGCCCTGGCTAGCACTATAATTCCTATTTTGAGGCAGCTTTTTAATGAGATATTTTTGTCAGATATTGCTCTGCCTGAATCCTGGAAGGAGGCAACTATAACTTTAATTCCTAAGCCTGGGAAATCTCCAAAAAGAGTCGATTCTTATAGGCCTATTTCCCTTCTAAACGCCGACTATAAGCTTTTTGCAAAGGTTATGGCGGGGAGGCTAAATGGTTTTATGCCTCAATTGGTAAATGAAGATCAAAAGGGGTTTATAAGAGGAAGAGCCTTGAAAGAGCTGACGTATTCATTGATTGGCTCTATAGATATGGCAACTGCCTACGGTCTTCCCTTGGCAGTTATAGCGTTAGACGCAGCCAAAGCGTTTGACCGCGTTAACTGGGCTTATTTGCAGACTGTGGTCAAACATTTTAATCTGGGTTCTAACTTCTGTAGATTATTGAGAGGTATTTATTGTGCCCCGGAAGCCAGAGTGTTAGTTAATGGGGCTTTGACTCAGCCAGTGAAGATTATGCGAGGCACTAGGCAGGGTTGCCCCCTGTCCCCTCTCTTGTTTGATCTTTATATTGAGCCGTTAGCCAGGAAAATAAGGAGTAGCATCGGCATCCTGCCGTTTGAATTTAAGGGCTGGACTAAGAAGGTTGGGCTTTATGCGGACGATATTTTAATTTTCACAACGAACCTTCCACAAACTTTGAGAGTGGTTATGGAAATAACAACCGAGTTTGGTAAAGTTTCAGGGTATGATATTAACAAAGATAAAACGGAAGTTATGAGTTGGAATATGGGGGCAGAAGGGATCGATAGCAAGAGAGAAATGAGATATCTAGGAGTTAGGATTACTCAGAATATTGCAGACCTCACTAAGGCAAATTTTGATAGGGTTAAAAAGGAGATTTGTGCTAGTTTGCGGGGTTGGATGCATCTTCCACTAACATTATTCGGCCGAGTGAACTTAGTAAAGATGATTGTTCTTCCGAAATTAACTTTCCTGTTCGAAACAATCCCCTTATCTTTTAGAAAAGAGTGGTTCATCAAATTACAGAGCAATATAAGTTCGTTTATCTGGGCATCTAAAGGGCCGCGAATTGCATGGCGTAAACTTAGGAGGAGGTTGGTGAAGGGGGGTTTAGCGCTGCCCGACTTATTGTTTTATTCCTGGGCGTTTTTACTAAAAAATGGTAGAATGTTATTGGACATCCCCACAGATTCAGAGATAGGCAGGATGTTTAGAGTGATGCTGACAAAGGAAAAGGGAGCTGACGTGGGGTTTATGTATAAATATGCTAATCCGAAATACTTTAAGAAGGTCAGGCTAAAGATTTTAAAGGACATGGCTGAAATGTGGTACAAAGTTAGAAAGGCCTTAAAAATACCTTATTTCAGTCAGTGGGCCCCGATTTGGGATGCACCAGGTTCTCCTGAATGGACAAAAGACACACTGGCTCTACCCTTAAAAGCGGGTATTTTTAGGTGGAAGCAGTTATTGCCAGATGGTCAGTTGATTTTGTGGGGCTGGTGCGAGCAGGTGGTAGGCCCAACACTTTCAAGGTTTAAATTCCTCCAGATCCAAAGTTGGTTCTTGGCGATGGGTGCAAAGTTAGGAGATCCTAATGAATTTGAGGAAAAACTTCTGTCCGCAGTTGTGTTCAAAAAGGAAATCGCACTATGGTACTGGATGATCCTGGAGATGGAAGACGGCGCGTTTACTCTGCCAGTGGATCTGTGGGGAGGATGCTTGCCAGGGACCACGCTGGAAGACCAATGGCAAGTATCAATGTCTATGCTTTACAAAATAGTTAAACCTGCGTATCTGAGGAGGAACCATCTTTTTACTATGCATAGGGCGTATTGGACTCCACGAATGCTATCCAAATTTGGGTCAGGAGGAGTGGTGGCGTGTCCTAAATGCGGCAGTCAGAATGCAGACGATTTAACACATGTTTCTATACTGTCCGAAGATACAGCTCTTCTGGGAGGCCGTGAGTAAATGCCTGGCTAGTGTTTTAAACCTGCAGATTAAGGTAAGCGCTGCATTGGTTATTTTTGGAGGATTGGAACTGCAATGTACTGTTACTAAAGACGGCGCAAAATTGGTATTTTATGCTATGCTTTTAGCGCGTAGGGAGATATGTAAACTATGGGTATCTCCGGCACCTCCAACAATGGATGGTTGGTTGAAATCTATGAGTTACATTGCTAATTTGGATATTTCGGATCAGGGGAAAAGGAAATATGAATTCTGGACTCCCTTTGTGTCTAGAGGAGCTTTATGAGTGTGGGAACTTGAAAAATCGGTCCAATGATTAAGCCTTCTCCTGCCTCTGCTGGTTGTAGTCTTTTCTGCTTGAGTAGAAGGACATGGGGAAGGGTCTGCGGTCGATTGAAGGAGGAGGTCTCTTACAAAAATGGCGGGGACGCTGTTTTGGGGAGCCTTCACCTTATTACCCCTCTTTTCCAGCGCATGAGGTTTGATAACCCAGGGTTGGCCTCGTTAGAAGGGTGAAAATAAGGCAAATGAGGACAAAAAAGAAAAGAAAAAAAAAAGTATACCTTAACAAATAAGCAGTCCAGAAGCAAACTGTACTTGCCGGGCCCTCCCAAAATAAATAAGTACATGAATAAATAAATACATTTTAAAAAAAGAACACCATGGGGAGAGAGAACAAGCAACAGGAATGCTGGTGTGGGGATGGGAGGAAAAGTATATGTCACTGATCGGCGAGAGCAGGTGGAGGTGGTATTTATAAAAAACACAAACTAAATGCAGAGAGGGATTGGGAGGGGCAAGAAGAAAAGCGTACAAGCTTGCGGAGGGGGAAATGTGAGGGGGAAGCAGCGCTTGTGTGCGAGAGCAGGAAAATGTACACTGCCATGAAGAGCTTTAAGTACATTTTTTTACAAGTCCACTCAATTGAGCAGTGACAGGATACAACTCATCCAATCAGAATACTGTGAGACCAAAATTCCAGGGGCGGCTCCTCCTCTAGGGCGGAGGAGCGTCACCCACTGCTTTCTCGCAGTGCAAGAAGCAGAAACATAAAATGATAAAACTACAATTTTATGTTTCTGCTTCTCACACTGCGAGAAAGCAGAAGTATTTGGTTGGGGGCGGGCGGGTCTGCTCTAGGGCAGGGGAGGAGTTCCTTGCCCACTGCTGAGGGCGCTGACTGTTTGGTCGGCCCTCTGGGGCCGACCAAACCAAATGGCCTCCCCATAGGCGCCTGGCTGGTCGGCGTCCCGGCCAATCACAACGCAGCCATTGCAGAGTTGTGATTGGCTTAGAGGAGGGGAGGGAGGCTGCCTGCTTCCTGTCAAGAGCAGGGAAATAAGATAGACAACAAATTATAAACAAGGGGCTGACCCAAAGCCACGTCTATGTATACTGGGAACAATAGATCTGGCCAACAGAAAGCTAAAAGTGTCTGTAGCCAAAACCTAAAAAGGGGAAATGCAAAGAGAAAGAGGGTGGGAAGGAGAGTGATCGAGAGGAGGGAGATTTAAGAGTAGGGACACACACAAGGCCATTTGCACAACTAAGCTTATTAGGATTGGCTTCTACTATTGAGTGCAAACGCAATGATCAAGTATGCATATGTTGGTCTGTGTGAATAGGTATGTGGATACCTGTTGGTCTGTAGGCATGGTTAACTGCGTGTCGAACAATGTGTGTGCTTGGGTGCCTGGATTGAGTGGATATATATGGGTGCCTGTACGCACGTGTTTGTTGCTCTGTCTGCATATGTGTGTGTGTTGGTTATTTATGTCATCAATGCTGTCTCTCTGTGTGCAAGTACTATAAAAAGTCACACCTATTGATTTTGCCTATGTTATTTATTTATTTTTAAAAACAACAAAAGCTTTTGGGAGTAGCCAGATGGTTATCTTCAGTTGGATGCTGTACGGGCACAGTCAGGCTGTGCCCGGAACCATTTTCATCCAAGATGACACTGAGATACATAACAGGAAAAGTGTGTGTTTTGAAATGATGCTGCTATATGTCTTTGCATTCGATAATAATAATTGACCATTTAGATCCTGCACACAGCAAACCCAAATGTCCCCAGAAGAGTAAATGATAAACAGTAATCTCAGTGTAACGCACGCCATAGACTTCAGAAGGAGGACCACACTGGTTGGCCACGCTTGGGTTCAATCCTGTAATCTGCTTTTTACGCGCTGATCTGTGCAGCAGACACTCTATACACAGCGCTATCTTACTGACACTGAGTGTACAACAGGTTACCTCAGCGGTAACCACTGCCTTCGTGAAAGAGCCGAACTGTTAGGTCTTGCGTACTAGACAGCGCATGCGCCGTCTTTTGTAAGACGTAACATTAGTTTACAGTGGGCCTAGAGCCGGCCCATTGTGCACCATTTGCTGGTTTTACTGCCGCTCTCATCTGCTTGCTTCTTTTTCTCAGCTTTTATTGGCTTTCCTTCCTCTTACTGGGTTTGCCCCTCCCTTGGAGAATGGACGCATTACTTGTGCCCTTGCACTGCTTGTTTCCCTAGCTCTAATGTTTTTTTTTTGTTTGAGCACTCCACAAAAGTGCATGTGTTTTCTAGCAGTTTCCCTCGGGTATTTCTCTCTCGCCTCCGCCGTGCTCCATGTTCCTCTCTCCCTCTTGTGCTTCTCCCTTCCAGCTCGCTGTTGCTCCTCTCACGCGTTTGCTTTTCTCCAGTGCTTAATTTGTAGATAAATAAGTGCCAGGGCTCTCGTCAGGAGACCACTGCAGCTTGCACCACCCATTACTCCGGACAGTGCTGAGAGTGATAGTAACTACACAACTACTAACCATCATACTCCTACAAATGTGACAATTCAGACTATTCCAGGCCCCCAAAGCTATAAGAATGGTTTGGGTGGCAGGTAATAGTAATTTTTAATGTATATTAATTTAATAATTGACTGTTGTTGAGGTCATCTGAGACTGCGCCACCTGTGGCAGACTGTCACAGGCGCCGGTGTCGACAATTAAGTGCCACCGGAAACCACTGGCTCAAATTAAGCACTGCTTTTCTCCCACCCGCGCCCTCCATATTACTGCTGCCACACCCGTGCCCTCCGTGTTGCTTGTGCCCCCTACCCTCAGTGCTACACCCGCGCCCCCGTGTTCCTTCCCCAAGTGGTGTAGCAAGGGGGGCGGCACGAGTTTCGAGGGCGCCCCCCCCGCTCTTTAGAGCGGCCATTGCGGGGCAGCAACGGCATTACAAGGAATCGCCAGCATTAAGCCCCCCCCCCCCTCTTCAAAGCGGCCACCGCGGGGCGTCAAACGCAGGGCACAGGGACCGCCACTGCCTTCCCCCCACCTGCACTCTCCATGCGCCTTCCCCCTCCAACCACACCTCCATGTTGCTTTCCCCATTGTTTAAAAAAAACACACAAAAAACACTTTGAGCATTTTATTCCTTTTTAGTTACCGTTCCATCTCCGATGGATAACTAAAAAAAAAAACGCTGACTCAAAGGCTTTTCTTTTTATTCTGTAAGCATACTGCACAGCATCTGGGGGCCCAGGGGCATGACCTATTGGCTGTGCCAATGAGTGTTGTTATCATGCTGTTGCTGCCGCTCTCAACAAAACTGCAGAGTTAATACCCAGGTATTAACGAGAGGGTAGTAATGCGGGCCGTTCAAAGCATGTATTCCTTTCACAAGCCACGACGTCCACAGTCAGGGCCACGTTTGGGCCAACAGGAGATCTCTGCAAAGGCGCGGGTTATCAGAGCATGGTCGCCGGTGTTAACAAAACAAAAAAAACATATCCCCCAGCAGATGCGGGCTGCGGGAATAAAGAGCGTGCACAGGCATTTCAGGGCCTCCGTCTGATTTTACGACCCCATTGTGAATTTTATGTCCTTTTTTGGCACTAGTAATTAGAGTGTGGAACAGACGGCAAAGCCTTGGTTGAAAGTGATGTGGCCATTAAAATTACCTACGTTGGCAAACTGCGGGGGCCGCTTGCTGGGGAGAGGGTTTTGCCCCATGGAAATGCGCTGACTGGGGGGAAACGTGCATTGCGACAGGGGCGCCGGCGCCGTGTAAAAGAACCGTCTGCCGAGCAAGAACCGGCGTCAGCGACTTCAGGATGTCAACCTCAGTGGAGTGGAAGAGTGGCGGTGGCGTACACTGTCAGAAAAACAAGCACTGGCGAAGCCAATAGGTCTCGCCTATACAGGAGCTATTGGCTTTGGTAATGTGTTTTAGCGATGTTGTACACCAGTGTGGCTGCTGTTCAGCATGGCTAAAAGTTATTATTGTGGAGTGGAGTGTCGTAAAGTTGCGTGTCGAGGAGTAGAGTGGAGTGTTGTGGAGTGAGTAGAGTTGAGTGGCGTAGTGTTGTGGCGTATCACGGAGGAGATAGTGTCTCATAGAGTGGAAGAGTGTAGAGTGTCTTAGAGAGGAGTGGCAGAGTGTCGTGGAGTAGAGTGGTGTAGAGGGTGTTGTGTAGAGAGTTGCAGAGTAGAGTGGTGTAGAGCAGAGTAGATTGTCGTAGAGTGGAGTGGCAAAGAGAGTAGTAGTGTGGAACGGCATACAGTGGAGTAAAGTGGACTGTTATAGAGGGGAGTGGCATAGAGTGGATTAGAGTGTAGTAGAGTGGAGTGGCATAAAGGCGCAGAGTGGAGTAGTGGAGCAGTGCATCGTAGAACAGAGTGGAGCAAAGTGGCATGCAGTGGGATGGAGGGAGTTGAGTAGAGCATTGTAGAGTGGAGTAGTGTCGTAGAGTGGCACAGAGTGGAGTAGAGTGCTGTGGAGTGGCATAGTGTGGAGTGCAGTGTCCTAGAGTGGAGTAGTGTTTAATTGTGTAGAGCATCATAGAGTGAAGTACTCAGGAGCATAATGTTGAAGAGTGGAGCGTTGTAGAGTGGAGTGTCGTACAGTGGATTAGAGTGGCCTAGAGGGAAGTGGTGCAAAGTAGAGAGTAGATTAGCGTAGAGTGCAGTGGCATCGAGTGCATTGGATTTGAGTAAAGTAATATAAAGCGCATTGGCGTAGAGTGCAGTGACGTAGAGTAGAGTGCCGTAAAGTGCAGTGGTGCAGGGTGAGGGGCACAGGGTGGCGTGGCACAAGGTGAGTACATTTCCATAGAGGGTAGTGCCGTAGAGTGCAGTGGGGTAGAGAAGACTGTTTCAGAGTAGAGTGAAGTGGCGTAGAGTGGTGCAGGTTAGATTGGAGTGGTACAGGGTAGAGTGAAAACACGTAGAGTAGAGTGGCATACAGTAGAGCGCAGTGGTGCAGAGTAGATGTGAGTGGAGTGATGCAAAGTAGAATGGTGTGTAGTGGCATAGAGTGCATTGGCGTGGAGTGCAGTAGAGTGGCATAGAGCTGAGCGGAGCAGAGTAGACTGCAGTGGGAAAGAGTAGAGTGTTGTAGAGATCAGCGGCGGAGAGCGCCGTCTTACAGAGTGGAGTGTTGTAGAGAGCAGTGGTATGGTGCAAAGTGCATTGGCATAGAGCGTAGTGGTGTAGAGTGGTACACAGCAGAGTGGTGTAGAAAGCAATAGCATAGAGTACAGTGGTGCAGAGTAGAATAGAGTGCAGTGATGTAGAGTGCAATGGTGTAGAGTGGCGTAGAGTAGAGTGTTGTAGAGCATAGTGGTTTAAAGAACAGTGTTACAGAGTAGTTGGCCGAGAGTACACTGGCGTAGAGTGCATTGAGCTTCATTACAGTGGTGTAAAATATATTGGCGGAGAGTGCTGAAGTTTAGTATAGAGTGGCGTAGAGGTCAATGGTGTAGAGTAGAATGGTGCAGAGTACAGTGGAACAGTGGAGAGCGCAGTAGCAGGGTAGGGTGCAAAGGTGTAGAGTAGAGTGCAGTGGTGCAGAGTAGATTAGACTGAGTGGAGAGATGCAGAGTAGAATGACAGTGTGTAGTGGCATAGAGTGCGTTGGCATGAAGTGCAGTAGAGTGGCGTATAATTGAGTGGAGCACAGTAGAGTGCAGTGGTGCAGAGTAGAATGGCGTAGAGTTCAGTGGCGGAGAATGCCATCTTACAGAGTAGAGTGTTGTAGAGTGCATTGGCGTAGAGTGCCGTGGTGTAGAGTGCAGTGGTGTAGATTACAGTGGTGCAGAGCAGAGTGGTGTAGAAAGCAATGATGTAGAGTACAGTGGTGCAGAGTAGGATAGAGTGGCATAGAGTGCAGTGATGTAGAGTGCAATGGTGTAGAGTGGCGTACAGTGCAGTGGGGTAGAGTATAGTGGTTTAAAGTGCAGTGTTCCAGAGCAGTTGGCCTAGAGTGCAGTGGCGTAGAGTGCACTGGGTTTGAGCAAAGTGGTGTAGAGTGCATTGGCGGAGAGTGCTGTGGTTCAGTGTAGAGTGGCGAAGAGTGCAATGGTGTAGAAAAGAAAGGTGCAAAGTAGAGTGGAGCAGCTTAGAGTGAAGTGGCGTAGAGTGGAGTGGTGCAGAGTACAGTGAAGTGGCGTGGAGTGGTGCAGAGTAGAGTGCACTGGCATGGAGTGGTGCAGAATAGAGTGCATTGGCGTAGAGAGCAGTGGCGTAGAGTGCAGTATTGCAGAGTAGAGTGGCATATAGGGGTGGGTGTGTCAGTGGAGTAGTGTAGAGTGGCCCAGACTGGAGCTGGAGTACTGCAGAGTGCAGAGGCGAAGAGTGCAGTTTTGCATGGTAGAGTGGGGCAGAGGGCACTGGCACGAGTGGTGCAGAGTAGAGAGGAGTAGAGTGTAGTTGCGTAGAGTGCATTGCTGTAGAGTGCAGTAGAGTGGGGCAGAGTAGAGTGCAGTGGCATAGAGTAGAATGTTGTAGAATATAGTGGCGTAGAGTGCAGAGCAGTTGGCCTAGAGTGCAGTGGCGTAGAGTGCTTTGGTTTTGAGTAGAGTGGTGCAGAGTGAAATGGCAGTGAGGGCTGTGGTATAGAGTAGAATGGTGAAGAGTAGAATGCTGCAAAGTAGAGTAGAGTGGAGCAGTGTAGAGTGCAGTGGCATAGAATGCAGTGGCCTAGAGTGCAGTGGTGCAGAGTGGCGTAGAGTGCAGTGGCATAGAGTAGAGTAGAGTACATTGAAGTGTAGTGGTGCAGGGTAGAGTGGAGTGGTGCAGGGTAGAGTGGAATAGAGTAGTGGCGTAGAGTGCGCTGGCGTGGAGTGATACAGAATAGAGTGCATTGGAGTAGAGTGCAGTAGCATAGAGTGCAGTGTTGTTGCACAGTAGAGTGGCATTGAGTGAAGTATCATAGAGCGGAGTGGTGTAGAGTAAAGTGGAGTGACCTAGATTGAGTGGTGTAGAGTGCAGTAGCGAAGAGTGCAGGGGTGCATAGTAAAGTGGAGTGGGGTAGAGCACATTGACATATAGTAAAGTGATGCAGAGTAGAGAGGCGTAGAATGGAGTGGTGCAGTGTAGCGTGCAGTGACAGTGTGGATTGGCGTAGAGAGGAGTGGCGTAGTGTGGAGTGGAGCAGAGTAGATTGCAGTGGCATGAAGTGGTGCACAGCAGAGTGGACTGGGGTAAAGTGGAGTAGGCCTGGTGTGGTAGCGCACTGCCATTACAAACAACACATCTTCAATTGAAATGACCATTACATTTGCACTGACTTACAGTTTTACTGATAAAAGTATACAGCGTACAGGCAATAATGTGTGAAAATATCATCATCTATTGAATTGATTTTTTTTATCGTATTGAAACACTTGTTTCCACCATAATTCAGAAATACCAAAACATTTGCTTCGTTTATACTTTCCTATTTCTGATATATTTTGAAATATCGGCACAGTTCATTTACAGACATTTAAATGTTGTTGTGTGCTAGAACAATAACATCCTACAGCCTTCCATCCAGCACACCCCCCAGTAGCCAGCATGATTGTCACATAAATCCTCTCACTTTAAGAAAAGTAAACACCAAGCTCCCTTGGAAGACAAAGCCTGACATTTGACCTCTGTCGTTGAACCAAGCAAATGTTGCAAGATAAGAACAAGTTTTAAAGGCCTGTTTACAGAAATTGAGCACTGGTGGAAGGATACCGTAAAAAGGGTATGGGCTACAGAGGGACGAACTCAAGCTGGACAGCCTAAAACAAATTAAGCAAGCAAATAGAGACCAAGCAAATGTGAGTTACAAACCACAAAGCCAATGGTAAGCAATGGGCAGAATGCATTTCCATGGAAGCTTTCAGAATGGCCCCAAGATGTTGTTAGCAACCCAGACACCTGCGCTGCCTAGTAGGCTTTGACCTAAAGATCACTGGATAATCTGCCAGGCCATGAACGGGCCTATATGTTAAAGTAGAGGTCTCAGTATGGGAGCTATAGATTAAAGTAGAAGGCCGGGCGTATCGGATATAGGCTAAAAAGGCAGGCCAAGATTGTCAGCTACAAGTTCAAATGGCAGGCTCAGAATGGAAAGAACAAGTTACTTACCTTTGGTAACGATATATCTGTAAGAAACATAGGTTAGTTATAGATTTCTTACCTTAGAATCTCCACCAGGCGTCAGACTGGATCCGGAAAGTTTTTCGTCAGCAGTACCCCTGCGCGTCTGAAGGTGGCGTCGGTCGACACCGCGTCCGTCGTCGGCGTCGCCGGGATGACGTAGCGGAAGTTACTTAGACGCCGCCCTTGCGCACTGACGTCAGTTCTGTACACGCCTTTCCACGCCAGAAGTGCAGAGCCATGCAAGACACTGGCCACTGGTGCACAAAACTAGGGCCCTGAAAGGATGTCCTTAACCCTAGAAGTCAGTTCGCAGAACGGGGAGGATGGGTGGGGCGGTAAGGAATCTATAACTAACCTATGTTTCTTACAGATATATCGTTACCGAAGGTAAGTAACTTGTTCATCTGAAAGAAACAGTTAGTTATAGATTCCTTACCTTAGAATAGATACCCCAGAAACACCAACCCCGGAGGTGGGTCTGCGAACCAAGTTCACACCAGAAAGTCCTGGAGAACAGAACGGCCAAAGAAGCCGTCCCTCCGGACTTGATTGTCCAGGCAGTAGTGTCTCGTAAACGTGTGCAACGATGCCCACGTAGCTGCCTGACAGAAGTCATGCAGAGGGACTCCTCGTCCCAAAGGAGTAGTAGCTGCCGTCGCCCTGGTGGAATGGACGCGCAGCCCCACTGGAGGCTCCTTCTTAGCCAAAGAATAGCAGGCTTTGATGCACAGAACGACCCACCTGGAGATGGTCTGTTTGTGCACGGCCCGACCTTTCTTAGCGCCCACGTACCCAACAAAGAGCTGGTCATCCACCCAGAATTGTTTTGTGCGATCCAAGTAGAAAGAAAGCGCACGCTTTGGATCCAGACGGTGGAGCCTCTCTTCCTCTTTTGAAGGATGCGGAGGCGGAAAGAAGGTGGGCAAAGTGATGGTTTGGCCAATGTGGAAAGAAGTAACCACCTTGGGAAGGAAGGAAGGTCTAGTTCTCAGGACGACCTTGTCCGGATGGATAGCCAGAAAAGGAGGCTTAAAAGAAAGAGCTTGGAGCTCACTCACCCTGCGAGCAGAGGTGATGGCCACCAGAAAGGCAGTTTTCAGAGTTAAAAGCCTGAAAGGGCAATTATGAAGTGGCTCAAAGAGAGCGCACATAAGAAATGTAAGAATCAAGTTCAGGTCCCACTGGGGTATTACGAAGGGGACAGGAGGAAAAAGATGAGTAATGCCCTTAAGAAATCTATTTACAACAGGGGACTTGAAAAGAGAAGGCTGATCAGGAAGCCTAAGAAAGGCTGAAATGGCCGAGAGGTAGCCCTTAATAGTGCCCAGAGCAGAGCCCTGCTGGGCTAAAGAGAGGAGGAACAAGAGAACCTCAGAAAGAGGGGCAGAAAGGGGATCCACAGCCTTTGCTGTGCACCATGCCACAAATTTATTCCATCTGCAGGCGTATACCGTCTTAGTGGAGGGACGCCTGGCTGCCAAAATTACATCACAGACTTCAGGAGGCAGGTCAAACTATGTCAACTGCCGCCGCTCAATCTCCACGCAAGGAGGTGGAGGCTGGACATGTTCGTGTGGAGGACCGTCCTCTGCTGCTGCGACAGAAGATCCTCCCAAAGAGGCAGTCTGATTGGAGGATCGATGGCCATGTTGAGCAGCTCGGGATACCAGACTCTTCGTGCCCAATCCGGAGCCACAAGAATGACTTGGGCCCGGTCGTGCTTGATCTTCAGCATTCTGGGCAGAAGTGGTATAGGCGGAAAGGCGTATAGAAGACCGCAACTCCACTCGCGACGAAAAGCGTCGCCTAGTGAGTGCCGCCTTGGAAATTCCAACGCGCAGAACTGCTGACATTGCGCGTTCTCTTCGGTGGCGAATAGATCTAACCAAGGCTCTCCCCACTGCTGAAAGAGACCTTGCACCACCTCAGAGTGAAGACACCATTTGTGATCCATCATGCACCTGCGGCTGAGTTCGTCCGCCCTGGTGTTCAGAGAACCTGCCAGGTGTTGAACCACCAGAAATATGCCCTGATGTTCCAGCCATGTCCAGAGGCGGAGGGCCTCTTGACATAGGGTCCACGACCCCACCCCGCCTTGTTTGTTGCAGTACCACATGGCTGTGGTGTTGTCCATGAACACCTGCACTACTCTTCCCCGTACAGAGGGAAGGAATGCCTTGAGTGCAAGATGGATCGCCCAAAGCTCCAGAAGGTTGATGTGGAGCCCGGACTCCGCCGGAGACTAGAGGCCTCTGATCTCCACCGCTCCCATGTGGCCACCCCATCCCAGAATGGATGCGTCTGTCACCACTGTATGATCTGGTTGGGGAAAGGAGAGGGATCTGCTGTTGACCCAATCCTGGTTCGTGAGCCACCACTGCAATTGTCATGCAGTGCCCTCTGAGATCTGGACGTAATCGGACAGATTCCCCTGATGCTGCGCCCACTGGAACTTCAGGTCCCACTGCAGAGCCCGCATATGCCACCTGGCATGATTGACCAGCAGGATGCAGGAGGCCATGAGGCCCAGCAGCCTCAGGGTCATCCGGACCGAAACCCGGGCTATGGGCTGAAAGATCGGAATCATAACCCGAATATCCCGGACTCGCTGTTCGGGAGGACTAACCCGAAACCACGTCGTGTCCAGAACCGCTCCGATGAAGAGGAGCTTCTGAAAGGGAATCAGGTGTGACTTCGGCACATTGATGGAGAACCCCAGCGAATGCAGGAGGTCGGCCGTAGTCTGGAGGTGGGAGACGACAGCCTGGGGCGAGCCTGCCTTCAACAGCCAGTCGTCGAGATAGGGGAAGACTGGAACCCCTGATCTGTGCAAATGAGCTGCAAACACAGCAAACACTTTCGTGAACACCCGAGGGGCGCTGGTAAGGCCAAAGGGGAGCACGGTAAACTGAAAGTGCTTGTGGCCTACCGTGAACCGCAGGTAACGCCGGTGGGCCGGCAGGACGGGGATGTGAAAGTAAGCGTCCTGCAAGTCCAATGCTACCATCCAGTCTCCAGGGTCGAGGGCAGACAAGACCTGAGCGAGTGTCAACATTTTGAACTTCTCCTTCCGGAGGAAGCGGTTGACGTTCCTGAGATCCAAGATAGGACGCAGGCCTTTGTCCTTCTTGGGCACCAGAAAGTAGTGGGAATAGCAACCACGACCTACTTCTGGGACAGGAAACTTCCTGTTGGAGAAGGGCCAGGTGATCCTCCGACATGAGATGGTACTAAGGTGGCATGGAGGGAGGGGTAGTCTCGAAGGGGAGGGAGTAGCCCCTTCGGACTATTTGCAAAACCCACCTGTCCGACGTGATGGTGCACCAGTGGGGGAGGTGATGGCGGATCCTGCCGCCCACTGGCGTTAGGTGGCCCTGAAATGTCGGACTAGGAAGGTTTGGAGGCTGCTGCAGAGGGGGTGGTGGTGGACTGGCCCGCTCGCTGGCCCCCAGAACCACGCCGGTGGTTCCCACGTCCCCGGCCATGCTGAGAGTGTACAGCTTGCGTCGGCCTGTGGATCTGGGCGGGACGTAGTGGGGCACCCCTTCCGTAGCCACGAAAGGGGCGAAAAGCAGACTGCGCAGGGCGGGTGGTGGAGAGGCCCAAGGACCTGGCCGTAGCCCGTGAGTCCTTAAAGCGCTCCAGCGCGTTGTCTGCCTTGTCGCCGAAAAGGCGACGGCCATCAAAGGGCATGTTCATAAGGGTGGATTGGACATCCCCTGAAAAACCAGTAGAACGCAACCAGGCGTAGCGTCGAAGGGCTACGGACGTTGAAATCGTCCTGCCATGTGCGTCGGCGGTATCCAGCCCACACCGGATGGTAAACTTCGCTGAGTCTCTCCCCTCGGCAACGGCAAGGGAGAGCGTGGCCCAGGCCTTCTCAAGGCACTGAGGCAGCACCTGCGCCACCGTATCCCACACAGAAAACATTTTCTTTCCAAGGTGGTCCAGCTTTTTGGATTTCCTTTCCGGAGGTTCGGTAGGGAAGGCGCCCGTGGAGGCTTGGACTACCAAGCTCTCAGGGGTGGGGTGTTGGGAGAGGAAAGTGGGGTCTCCAGGGGCCGGGCCGGGCGGTGGCGTCGGGCAATCATCCTGTCCACAGGAGCCCCACTGTTGGGCCTGGACCAAGTGCCCAAAAGGATGTCCGTAAGGGCTTCATTAAACGGGAGCAGGGGCTCTGAAGAGCTCACTGCCGGCTGAAGCACCTCTGTCAGGAGGTTAGTCCTGACTGCCACCGTAGGAAGCTCGAGGTTGAGAGCCTCGGCTGCCCTACGCAATACCACTTCGTACAACGCTCCCTCCTCCGTAGCCACGGTAGGAGGAGACCACATGCCTAGGTCTGGGGAGGTATCCAGACCAATGGCCTCCCCCAGTTCCTCTCTCCAGTCCGGATTGTATTCCAGCTGGTCAGTCAAAGTGTCACCAGACCCCTCCCAGTCTTCCTTACCCTCTTCTGGCTGCCAACCTGGTTGAAAATAGCCAGGGTGGAACACAGGGACAAAAGTACCCATCGGCGTCGGCCGACGCCGGTCCGACTCCATGTCCACGTCGAGGTATGAGCCGGGGTCAACGCCGGCTGGGGGTCCAGCCAGCGTCGGCTGCGGACGTGGTGCCGGTGGAGTAGACGCCGGTGGAGGTGTAATGAGGTCGGCCTGCGCCGATCCGGATCCAGGCCTGGATCCACAGGGGCCCTGCGGTGCCGAGGTCGAAGCCGCCGGCGATGAAGGCCTAGGGCCCCCAGCCGAGTCTGCGGGGCCCGAAGGCGCGCCGGCGGAGTCGGGCTGCCCAAAGATGGCGTGCATTACTTCGTAAAATTGACGAAGCTGGGCAGGGGTCGCTCCCGGTCCCGGGAAGGGAGGGAAGGCCAGAGTCGACCCTGAAGGCTCCGCACGCGGAGCCGCGGGAGTGGCACCACCCGCACCCTGCGTCGCGTCGGCCGACGGACGAGTGGAAGTCAAAGAGCGACGATGCTTCTTCAACTTCTTCTTGCACTTCGACTTACCTGACCCCGAGTGCGAAGACTTAGAAGAGGAGTGATGATGACTCTGCGATCGGTCCCTCGACCTCCCACGCGACCGCGACCTTGCGCGATGCGGAACCGACTGCCGGGCCTCGAGCAGCTTTTGGGACCGCTCCCGCAAAGACTTTGGGGCCATGGTTCGACAGTCGGAGCATGACTTGGGGTCATGGTCGCGCTCCAGGTAGAAGAGGCACACGCGGTGCGGATCCGTCACCGACATCATTTGGGAACAGGAACCGCAGGCCTTGAAACTGAGCATCCCTCGTGCACCAGGAGTCGGATAAAGACTCGAAAACGAAGTCGACAAAAGTCGCAAAAACTCAGTCAAAAAGTGACTAGGGGGACCGCTCTTCCCGGATCTGCGCTTGCTGGCGCGGAAAAAGAAAGAACGGACGTCAGCGCGCGAGGGCGGCGTCTAAGTAACTTCTGCAACGTCATCCCGGCGACCACGACGCCGACGACGGACGCGTAGTCGACCGACGCCACCTTCAGACGCGCAGGGGTACTGCTGACGAAAAACTTTCCGGATCCAGTCTGACGCCTGGGGGAGATTCTAAGGTAAGGAATCTATAATTAACTGTTTCTTTCAGATCAATAGGTTAAAGTGATAGGTTGAGAGTATCAGATATAGCGTAAAGTGGCAGGCCGTAAGTGCCCGATCCAGGTTAAAATGGCAGGAGAAGAGTGTCAGATACAGGTTAAAAAGGCAGACCAAGAGTTTCAGTTATAAGTTAAAATGTCAGGCTCAGAATGGCAGCTGTAGGTTAAAGTGACAGGTCGAGTGTGTCAGGTATAGGTTAAAAAGGCAGGACAAGAGTGTCAGAATACAGGTTAAAGTGGCAGGCCGAGAGTGCCAAATATAGGTTAAAATTGCAGGCTCAGAATGGAAGCTTCAGGTTAAAGTTGTAGGCCAAGAGTGTCAGACATCGGTTAAATGGCAGGCCAAAGGGGAGTTATAGGTTAAAGCAATAAGCAGTGTCAGATGCAGGTTAAAATGGGAGGCCCAGAATGGAAGCCACCGTTTACACCAGCGGGCTCGCACAGTCACTCTTTAGAGGCATTACCAGAATTAGAGCAATGGGTAAAGTTATCAAGCCCAGAATTACATCTAGAACGTACACTGCTAGGCCCAGAAAGGCGTGAAAAAGACCTAGGAGGTCGAAACGCATCGGTGCAATTGTTTGTTTCAGTAACTAAAGCAGCTTTCAACAGTTTAGAGAGGGGGAGGGGGAGGGAGGGAGAGAGAGAGAGAGAGAGAGAGAGAGAGAGACCCTACAACACCAGTGATGCTCAATTTACTCACCCCAAAAGTCTGTTTTTCTAGTAGAGTTTTTAAGCATAGGATTAGCACACTGCCGTCCAAACTGAACTAGAAAGCGACAAAGCCTTTTACCATTTTTTACAGCAGAGCCTTTCAGTATAGGTTTAACACGTTGCCGTCCATGCCAAAGCTCTAATACTGTGCCTGTAGTGGCAAAAGGCTTTTACCATTTTTCAGCTCAGCATGGATGGCCCTATGCTAAAGGGATAGATAAATAGATACATTTTTTTGGTTTGGGGAACCCTTCAAACCCACTATATATATTTTAAAAAAGAAGATAATCTCCCTACCCTCAAACATAAAACAAATCCCTTACTACCCTCAACAAGTACCCATGCCTAACAACTCATTACTACCTCCTTAGACTCTACCAAGCCCCTAAACCTACAAATCCTTACTACTCTCTTATTCCTACCCAGCCCTTAAACCGAAAAACATCTTACTACTTCCTTTACCCCTATCCATTTCTGCACCCTAAACACCCCTTTCCACCCTTTCCAACGGGCAACTGCGCTTAGGTACACATTCAAGCGTCATCCCCTGATAACCATTGGTCAACCATGGCTGAATGTGGAGCTAATGGCTTTATGAGAACCAGTGGCACACATGGTGCAATAAATAATGTTTATCAGCATGCTGAGAGCGCTCTTCTTGTCCCTGCCTGTGATCTGCCTGCATGCAAGCAGCAGTCTTCTTGTTCCTGCCTGTGATCTGCCTGCGAGCAAGCAGCAGTCTTCTTGTTCCTGCTTGTGATCAGCCTGCATGTAGAGAGCAGTCGTATTTTCCATTCCTGTATTCTGCCTGCATGCGGACAGAAGTTTTCTTGTCTCTGGACGTCGTATGCCTGCATGCGGAGAGCAGTCTGGTTATCCCTTCCAGTGATCTGCCTGATTGCAGAGAGCAGTCTTCTTGGCCCTGCCTGTGATCTGCCTGCATGCGGAGAGCACTCTGTGATCTGCCTGTACTTCTAAGCACTTAATAAATGCTGGTTATAATGATTACCGGTGAAACCCTAGCGTGCTCGTGGACGCTGCTCGGATGCCCAGTGTTTCCATCATACTGTTCACTGGGTTCATCCCATATTGAAAGAAATATCATCAATGTATCCCAAATAGAATGGTCGATGCTCTGTACAAGGCCTTGAGCGAGTACATTTGGTGTTCACAATGATGCCTGAATACATTGGCCCTGCCTATGCCTTCCAGCTGCAGCTGTTCAATCAATGAATCAATTAAAGGATCTAGTGTACAATGACTGTCACTTTTTTGGTCGATCACGCTTCTTTTAAATAAGTTTGGGTTAAAATGGACAAATCAGACACTGAAACGACTAGGCATAGGACAACAGGCAGATGGGAGTCCTGGACAACGTTTGGAAGTCTTCGAAACTAGAGATGCATCAGACTAAGGGAGATAATTAAATACTTTCCTGTATTTACAAGTTACTGATCCAATTTGTCAGGCACAAGTCTTGAACACAGACACCAGACTCTAAGCAGACTCGGGAGAGGCAGTGAGCTGAGGGCTGGAGCCAATGCCATCACTCACACCAGGAATCAATCCTATGCGCCCAGGGAAGCCAAACTCTAATAGTCCATCGGGCCAGCTTACAATGGCTTTGGTGCCAGGCAGGAAGCCAGCGGGAATCCCAGAGCATGGGAGAGATGTGCAGTCTCAGCGTTTGCGCACTATTTAAAGCACGGTATTCAGTATTCCAAGAGAAGGCGGCACAGAGACGCAATCCCACACGCCGAATGCGGTGATGAACAGGTACAGAGCGGCCAGGCCTCCGCCGACAGCGGCAGCAGACGGCCTCGGAGCACATATAACCCGAGCACACAGAGGACTCGAGTGGTATATCAAGGCTCTGGCTAAAGGCACCCCGTGCCTGACCCAGCCGTCTATCTACAGCGATAGGCACTTCCTGCACGGCACGATGACGCGTTTCACACACGGGGACAGTGTGCATTTAGTGGACGGCCATGCACCACAGGCAGCTGCCGTGTTCTTTCCACCTCAGCATCGCCAGCACAAAGTAGAAAGTACGCGCTCTTTACATGTTGGTGGTGTGTAAATTACCATCACGAAGGAAGCTCTTCAATTGAATACTGCATCAGTATTTTATTTTTATTTCAAAACTCCTAGCTTAAAAAAATGGTTACGTGTCAGCTTTTGTAATTTAGTTTTTATTATTATTTTTGTTTTAGTCGGGCGACTGTTTTACATATTTATTCAAAATGGCTTTGCTTTCATGGGCCTAGCGGGAGGGAGAGAGGATACCTCCTGCTATAGGGCGGGCTGGGAGGCAGGCATGGGAGGCAGGCTGGGAGGCAGGCATGGGAGGCAGGCTGGCAGGCAGGCTGGCAGGCAGAGGTATAAACTCTGATCCTTCTATTCCAGGCTCTGGGAGGGCACCGGGCGCAGCCAGCCATGAAGGGGAAGCATGTGTTGTGCCACCTGTTGCTGAGAGGATCATTGGATATCGGTGACAGGGGATCTGGCCGCTGGCCCCTGGGGATCTTTATAAGGTTTTATGGAACCCCGTTTAAGGTAGGACAGCGCCACGTGGCTAGGAGAAGAGTCTATTAAATAAAGGGGTGACCTGCCATGAAATCTGTGGATCTGACTGTGCTTCAACTGGGTACCTGAGCTCTGCCAAAAGATCCCAGAACAATAATAGGGGGTGAAAGAAGATGTGGCCTAGGCATCAAAGAGAGCTGGTAAATACTAAGAAAAGAGAAAAAGAATGGTATATCATTTGGCCGATACTCTAGCAAAACGAACTGTGGTTTGTAAAATTTGCTCCAGACTCGTGTAGGTGGACGCTAAGGTATGACATAGAACAATGGAAATTCAAGTAGGATCAGGAGGCACCTCTGAGTAGGCAAGCAGATCACAGGCAGAGACCAGAAGAACACACTCTGTGTACAAGCAGATCACAGGCAGAGACCAGAAGAACACGCTCTGTGTACAAGCAGATCACAGGCAGAGACCAGAAGAACACGCTCACAAGCAGATCACAGGCAGAGACCAGAAGAACATGCTCTGTGTACAAGCAGATCACAGGCAGAGAACAGAAGAACAAACTCTGTGTACAAGCAGATCACAGGCAGAGACCAGAAGAACACGCTCTGTGTACAAGCAGATCACAGGCAGAGACCAGAAGAACACGCTCACAAGCAGATCACAGGCAGAGACCAGAAGAACACGCTCTGTGTACAAGCAGATCACAGGCAGAGACCAGAAGAACACGCTCTGTGTACAAGCAGATCACAGGCAGAGACCAGAAGAACACGCTCTGTGTACAAGCAGATCACAGGCAAAGACCAGAAGAACACGCTCTGTGTACAAGCAGATCACAGGCAGAGACCAGAAGAACACGCTCTGTGTACAAGCAGATCACAGGCAGAGACCAGAAGAACACGCTCTGTGTACAAGCAGATCACAGGCAGAGACCAGAAGAACACGCTCTGTGTACAAGCAGATCACAGGCAGAGACCAGAAGAACACGCTCACAAGCAGATCACAGGCAGAGACCAGAAGAACACGCTCTGTGTACAAGCAGTTCACAGGCAGAGACCAGAAGAACACGCTCTGTGTACAAGCAGATCACAGGCAGAGACCAGGAGGCAGCTCTCTGCATGCAAGCCTGACGCGGGCAGTGCCAGAAGAAACATATGGGTATTCATGGAAGAAACAGACAGGAACCAAGAGACAGCTCTCCGCATGCAAGCAGAACACAAGCAGAGACCAGAAGAACACACTCTGTGTACAAGCAGAATACAGGCAGAGACCAGGAGGCAGCTCTCCGCAAGCCTAACGCGGGCAGTGACCAGAAGAAACATATGGGTATTCATGGAAGAAACAGACAGTAACCAAGAGACAGCTCTCCGCATGCAAGCAGAACACAAGCAGAGACCCGGAAGAACACACTCTGTGTACAAGCAGAATACAGGCAGAGACCAGGAGGCAGCTCTCTGCATGCAAGCCTAACGCGGGCAGTGACCAGAAGAAACATATGGGTGTTCATGGAAGAAACAGACAGGAACCAAGAGACAGCTCTCCGCATGCAAGCAGAACTAAAGCAGAGACCAGAAGAACACACTCTGTGTATAAGCAGAATACAGGCAGAGACCAGGAGACAGCTCTCCGCAAGCCTAACGGGGGCAGTGACCAGAAGAAACATATGGGTATTCATGGAAGAAACAGACAGTAACCAAGAGACAGCTCTACGCATGCAAGCAGATCACAAGCAGAGACCAGAAGAACACACTCTGTGTACAAGCAGAATACAGGCAGAGACCAGGAGACAGCTCTCTGCATGCAAGCCTGACGCGGGCAGTGACCAGAAGAAACATATGGGTATTCATGGAAGAAACAGACAGGAACCAAGAGACAAATCTCCACATGCAAGTAGAACACAAGCAGGAACCAGCAGAACACTCTCTGCCTACAGCAGATCACATGCAGGGACCAGGAGACAGCTCTCCGCATGAAAGCAGATCACAGGCAGACACCGGAAGACAGCTGTCCATACGCAAGCAGATCACAGGCAGGGGCAAGGAGACAGCTCTCTGTATGCAAGCAAATCACAGGCAGGGACTAGGAGACAGTTCTCTGTATTTAAGTAGATCACATGTAGGGAACCTAAGAAACATAGGGGTATCCATGGGAAAAACAGACAGGAACCAGAAGACAGCTCTCCACATGCAAGCCTAACACATGCAGCAACCAGAAGAAACATATGGGTAGGCATTGAAAAAACATAGACAGGAACCAAGAGACAGATCATCGCATGCAAGCAGAACACAAGAAGAGACCAGAAGAACACTCTCTGTGTACAAGCAGAATACAGGCAGAGACCAGGAGACAGCTCTCCGCAAGCCTAAAGCAGGCAGTGACATGAAGAAACATATGGGTATACATGGAAAAACAGGCAGGAAGCGAGAGATAGATCATTTCATGCAAGCAGATCACAGGCAGAGACCAAACCAGAAGAACACTCTCTTTGTACAAGCAGATCACATGCAGGGACCAGAAGACAGCTCTCTGCACACAAGTAGATCACAGGCAGAGGCCGGAAGAAAGATGTCCGTAGGCAAGCAGATCACAGACAGTGACCAGGGGCCGCTCTCTGCATGCAAGCAAATCACAGGCAGAGAGTAGGAGACAGCTCTCTGTATACAAGCAGATCACAGGCAGAGACCGCTCTCTGCATGCAAGCAGATCACACAGGCAGGGACCATAAGAAACATATGGGTCTCCATGGAAAAAACAGGCAGGGCCCAGGAGACAGCTCTCTCTGTGCAAGCAGATCACATGCAGGGACCAGAAGACCAATGGCCATATGCAAACAGATCACATGCAGGGACCAGAAGACAGCTCTCTGTGCATAAGCAGATCACAAGCCTTCACTGCGCACAAGCAGATCACTGGCCTTCTCTGTGCACAAGCAGATCACAGGCAGAGGCCAGAAGACAGCTGTCCGTATGCAAGCAGATCACATACAGGGACCAGGAGACAGTTCTCTGTATACAAGCAGATCATAGGCAGAGACACCTCCCACAGCTGAACCATTCTCCCACTCTTAGTCCCTCACCAGTCTCCTATTTGCTGTTAAGAAGCTAATGGAATGACAGGAAAGTGTTCACTCTCTTGTAGCCCTGCTGACCTTCTGTTCCTGCCACCGCCTTCCAGACCTCTGATACCAGGAGTAGCAGGGGTTGTGCGAGATGTCCCCATTACTTATGTCATTACAGCTCTACCCATAAAGGCAGTTCAGGAGACAACCTCGGCCGATGGGGTAGCTCTACAGATGCAGGCATGCTTGAGACGAGGAAACAATGAGGGGCCAGGAGACGCTTATTTGCACAATTCAGAACACAGCTTGGAAAACAGCGTTATGTACTCACACAGTGTAGAACTTTTGACCACGAGACACCTCCATGGGTGCATGCGAAGCATTAGATAGCTATGACCAGGCAATATCACTGACTTTGTAGGCTGTGCAGAACACTGCCAGGATCACACAGCACCACATACCCTGGCACCAAGAAACAGCTCTGCATATTTAGGCAGTGAAGAACATAGCCTGGGACCGCTGACACCCTCTGTTTCCATTCACTACAAAAGACAGTATGCCATGACGAAGCAGCTTGGCTTATCTGAGCTGTGCAGAACGTAGTCTGAGATCTGGAGACAGCTCTGCATATACATACCTTGCAGAACATCACTCAGGGCACAGCTCTATATATGTATGCAGTGTAGAACTTTTGACCAGGGGACACCTCTATGAGACACCTCTATGTACATATATACACCGTCAATATCACAAGACAGCACAACATACACATGGTGGTCATAATGTAGCCTGCATATAGTCAGCAGTTCTACATCTTCAGGCTGTGAAGAAAACAGCCTGGGACAGGCGAGGTCCTCTGTATCCACCACGCACTACAGAGCACTGTATGCCAACAGGAGGCAGGTTGGCTTCTGCAGGCTGTACATATTGTAGTCTGGAGCAAGGAACTTGCTAAACACACATAAGCTCATGCTCTACACCTCTACACATACACACATGCGGCTGTCCACGTACCTTCTGAACACACACATTATCTCTCTCTCTTCTGAATCCTATATTTTATCGATGACGCACTGGCTCTGCCTCTGGTGTTACTGGAACCCTGTGGTGACATTTAACAATCAATGCAGCCTGCTGTTGTCTTTTGTTTGGAATCTATCCTCCTTCCTGGTTGCACTAAGATACACCTTGGACAGATGGGTAGGGGTCTGTCGCCTGCTCCAGACCTGCCTGATGTGGAATAGAACCGAAAGACTGACCCACCTTGGTGTTCCTTAGAATAGGTGTCAATCAACCTCTGCTGAGAACAGATGAGGACCGCAATGTTCTTGGTGACTCTGATATCAGAAAATTCAGCTTCCTTCCTCAAATATCAATCACAGCCAAGGTTCACCAGTTTCCTTAGAAAACGTCAAGCCTCACCACTCACTGAAATCCACTTCGAACTCAGAGACAACTTGTCACTAACGGCACACAACCCTCTACTTGACATTCTGCTTCGCTCCATACAACATTCATCGATTTAAGGGAGCAATGGTCTCCCTCGCTGTCATTTTGGGGAATAATGTCCAATGAAGTGGTGCCATCTATGTCAGTGCAGTTGACTAGGTATTTCTCAATGTCCTGTCCCAATAAGCTACTTCACTTAGAGCATAAAGACAACAGATATAAAAACCATTCTAGAACCTACCTGTTCGGAACCAGCCATCGGGAGTGAATGCATCTTTAGTTTCTTGAGGCTTGTTCCAGTATTCCCTGAATACAGATGGACCCTTGATTAACAAATCCCCTTCTTTGTTCTCCATGCCAGGGGTCACCTAAAGAAAAAGAAAACACACCACTCAGAAATAATGGATAGCATAACTTCACTATTCATGGTATCTTTCCTACTCCTAAAAGATAAAGTCCTTCAAGTGGCAGGAAAGAAGACGTATAACCAGGCAGTAGCGGGGCAGACAAATTTTAGCACAGCCATCTGAGAAGAGATCATGTCTGTCATCGCAATGTACTGCTACAATTTTCATGTATACTGAAAAAATCTATCAAACTGTTTAGAAGTGACAAGTCCTTTTGTCATGGTTTTTTATGTTCCCATTTGGATAATAATTATGCTGCTCAGCAGCTACTTCTGAGCGACGAGACTGCATGAATGGAAAGAAGAGGAGGTAAAGAAAAATCCAATAACTGGAGAAAAGCTGCAAAGTGTGAGGTTACAATATCATTCAATCATGCAAATTTGCTAAAAGACTTTTTAGGGACAATCTGAACTTCAATATGTCTGATCCTTCTACTAGTTGGGGGCTCTGGGCATTCCAGGCAAGGGCACGCTACCTGGACAGAAACCTCACATTGCAACTCTCGCATGACCGTCTTATATCTTGAAATCAGTGCTTAAACTCAGGCACCTCCTCGTTTGATATTGGACTATGGAGACCTAATATAGGATAAAGCCTGGTTCCAATAGGCGCTGAGTATTGCCCTCAGAATCTTGAAACTAATACGACTACACAGGAGCCAGTGCCAATGAAGTGCCTTGCTGGAGGGCTTGCTGAGTTCTCTTCGGCTCAGATTGCAAAGCTGGTGGCAGCTATATTCTGAGGGCTCTGTTTATCAAGGATTTGATTGGCAGGCAGGTCTGCACACACTGCATTACCAAAGTGTGGTCAGGAGTTAACTGGGTCTCTGATTATGGTCTTTTGGAAATAATATCTCTGTCTATTAGCATAAGAGTAGACAGTGATTAAGAGCACAGTGCCCAAATACTCCACAGGGTCAAACAGCGCCAACACAAAGCCTGACCTCACATGACCCTAGCCCAGCTGATCTACTCACACAATGCAAACTAAGTATCCCGTCCATCAATGATGAATTCAATTAGATACCAATGCTCCAAATCAGAACATAAAAATACAATACAGTCACAAGAATGGCAAACCCACTTACAACTGTGAAATACAGATTTTCCAAATCTTCTGCCATAACCCCAAAAAATAATCCATAGGTATTTGTAAAATACTACATTATTTTACCCAAATGTTCCACTAATAGTTCATTATTAGCCTCAACATTACCTCTGAATAGTTTATTCCGTAGACCTAAATAGACCCATATATTTTTCAGAAAAGGACAATCAATCCTAAAAAATATAGTTAGCTTCTGGATTACTAGTCCAGATGTAACCCTTCAAAATATACTACATCATTTTATCAAACGATTCCATCGCAATGCGCTGCTACTTGGGGTAACTGGAATGGTTCAGAGAAACTCAATTTTGTGCGTGGGGTGATCCTACCTGCTCGTTATATAAATCAGTGGAGCACTCAAAAAGTAAATGCTAGCTAAAAAGGATGATCCTTCTAACCCGTTAGTGTGCTACATCGGAAGGCATGATGTCCAACATGCCTAACAAACAACTAAATCATACAATCAAGTACATGTACTTGTGCCAATGTGCACTGTAGCAAAAAAGCAAATGCTAACAATTCTGACCATTCTGACCATCAGATCAGATTTCGTGTTTAGATTCGGTTGTAGTATTTGTTACTAGCCTCACTAATCACTACTAAATGGCAGCGACGGTTTTTCCCGTTTCGGGACCAGGTAGAGAAGTCCGTCGTTTACCTCCAGTAAACGCAGGACTGTTCAAATGAAGCATGTGGAGCGTCCGGGTGAGCAGCAGCAGTGTGGAGGAGTTGTTAGACCGTGTAGTTCTACAGTTGGAAGGTAGGCGTGGGGATACTAAATGCCACAGTTATGGTTTGGATCATCTAGCGGGTGGGGCAACCGATGTAGATTTACTTTTGGTTTTGTACATATGTTACAGATTTTGGTAGCTTACGAGTAGAATTTGAGAAATTGACAACGAGGTGGTTTCTACAGGACCAGGTCAGTCTCTTACCATTTGATGATTTTTAACACTGTAGTGTAGTAGCATACGATGTAAGAGTTTGGTGGCTATGACATAGTATCGGACCATTTTTTCTTTTTTAGATCCATAGAGTTTCTATACACATTCAAGCTGCAGTGTTAATTCTTTCATTTTCAGTGAGTATGTTGCGCATGAGCGTATTGAAATCACGAATGAAGAGGTGGTGAAAAGCAGTCAATTGTTTAAATTTTGTTAAAGTGCACATAGTGTGGGATTCATGCACTAATCACCAATTGGGGTGTTTATAAGGAGGGAGACATTTCATTTCAACACCAACAACTGGATAACCCCTTTTGTATCCCTTTATATTGACTTTCATGTGTGTAAATTGAACAGAGCAGAAGTGACTTTTTAAGAGGATGAAGGAAGGTTCACCCTGCACATTGTTTTTATTTTTTACAGATTGGCCCCTGACGAAGGGACACACGTCCCGAAATGCATTGGGAGTGCCTATGGAAGAATGATTATGTGATTGTTATAGGCTGTAATATCTAATCTGTGATTTGAACAGATCAAAGGATTGTATAAAATATACATGTTAACGAAGCAACAATGAACACAGTATATGTTTTTTGAGTATTTGTGTAAAAATCTTTATTCAAATATAAGAAATTGGAGAAACACAACAAAATTATTAGCATTTGCTTTTTTGCAATAGTGCACATTGGCACAAATACATGTACTTGATTGTATGACTTAGTGATCCTACCTGCTCCCAGAGGAGTAGAGAAAGCAGTTGTTGATGCCAAAAAGGCAAGCTTCCTTCACACACAGAGGAGCTGCCTGCTTACGTGGCTGGGACTGCTCTGCAGCAGAGGTAAGCACTGCCTGTACTCCGCAGGATAGGGGACCTGGCGACTCGGTTTCCGGTCTCTGCCCCATAGCATACAACATACATGCTCTGGCCAGAACTCCACTGCTTGGTCTCATAGCAATGTGCACATCACATCATGTAATGGTGTAAGTAATAGGCAGGTACATCTCGCACAACCTCTGCTACTCCCGGTCTCAGAGGTCTGGAAGGCGGTGGCAGGGACACAAGGTAAGCAGGGCTGTAAGAGAGGGAACACTTTATTGTCATTCCCCAAGCTTCTTAACAGCAAATAGACTGGTGAGGGGCTAAGAGTGGGAGAATGGTTCAACTGTGGGATATCATTGAGGGTCTAAGGGTGCAGGATATGTACCTTCCGCTACTGCCAGCAATTTGGTAAATTGACATCAGTGCATTCATAATATACGCCTGGATTCACAGTGGGACAGGGCGCTTGTAGTCAGTGGACCAGAGGTCCTCTATTCACCATTTGCACATGCTTTTATCCTGAATACAAATTAAAATGAGTAGAAAAATAATGAGGATTATGAGGTCTTTAAATTGGGATGCTCTGTAGTTAGAAACAGGTCTAATGACTTCAAAATATACAATTACAAGTTTCAGACATTTTATCAAAACACAATTCCCTGGTGTACATTTCTAAACTGTTCATGCTTATGTTGATTTTGTGTTCATCAAGCTCAGGGCAAACCGTAGCTGCTTACGTATATCTTAAGTAGAAGAACATATGATACCACATGGAGAGTTACAAAGCTCTAGAGGACACGACATGGTTGTATAGTGCAGAAAATTGTGTGAATGCCGGACTGTTACAATGACGGAGTCCATACAGCAATTTCCAGTACTGATGAAATACAATAAAAAGAGTCTCTTCAAAACAGACGGTTCCCAATAAAAGTGACATGGCCGCATTAAATGATAACGCTTCAAATAAACCACATTTCGTTGAGAACAGGTGGCACACAAATATCCAAAAATATAAAGCTATTTTAATTAATGCAAACATTATATTCCAAATGTATTTAATAGAAAAAGTAGCAATGATAAACACAATTCATAATCATTATTACAGCAAAGTTTTAGGAGTCACACAAAGAAACATAGGTCATTTCACAATTAGACTTACACAACAATATTTAAAAAAAAAAAAAAACTCTACAGAAAACAAAGAGCTTATAAAACAAAAATCAACAATAGAGCTGGCAAGACGAGTCTAGCTTACATAAACAGCAGCATGTAGAAGTTGACGTTTCAGTGTCTTCTATAGCATCAGTCCGTAGGACCATCATAACTCATGTGCACTCCAAATGAGCTATTCCTCAAAACAACACGTTCTACCTATACCCTATCAAATGCATGGCAGTTAACCTTTTCCTCTCACTTGAGACATATTGTTATCATCATGCCAAGGAAATCCTTAATATAGACACCTAGACTAGCTATTGAACAACATTTGGGTTAAATTACAAATGTACTGTGAATAGTTGTCATTGGGTATTTAGTCTTGGACTTTGAAGCCAATTACCTGCTCTGCAACTTCCATGCAAAGACCTTTCAGTGGAACTATGACAAAAATCTTTGAAAATTATGGGAAAATGTGTTCGCGCTGGTGACCAACATAATATCCCTGTGCCCCTACACTATTAGACTTCACTGCCACCTTTGATGCAGTTGCCCATAAAGTTCTCCTTGACCACCTCACAACACAATGTCTTTGTTGTAATTTTGAGTATATTTCTAAAGGGCTGAAACTACAACCGGACATCTCAGAGCACTGGGGTATGTAGGGCGCATGAGAAGAAGATGAGATATCGGGAGCATAGATCAAAATACAAGAGTAAGTTCCATAAAACAAATCATATTACCAAGTTAAACTGTGCAATTTTATCTCTAAAAACAGCCAATGTCACAAGGTGGAAGCTCACAACGTGGCCCTATCACCCTCTTCATTTCAGTACACCAACAAACTTTATTCGGTTCTTTCAAATAAAACTATAAAAGTCATACAAACATCAATAAAACTCCACCTATATACAGAGTATTCCAACAAGATGACCATGGTAAAATGGTTACAGTAAGATAATAAACAGCAAAGAAAGAAGAAGCACCTACTGACAAAATTAATCACAGCTTGATCTCATCCTGATGGCAGCCCTTTAAAAACTTGAGAGTATACAAAATAGATTTGTTAGATAAAAGTTGTAAAAAGATAAAAGCAGGTCTCACCCTCCTAAACCCAGCCTTTTTAAGAATGGGAATAATAAAAGTCTTTCTAGGGACCTCGTAGAAACTGCAAAACATTAAAAAGTGTATCATGTCCTGAGGAGACCGATTGTCGCAGCCACAGGGCATGAGGCACTGGCCTCTATGGGCGCCTCTAGGCTGTGCCAACAGGTAATGGAAAAGTTTGAACCTAAATCTGGTTAGTAAAAAACGATCATGATTACTTTTGATCCCCAAAAGGTATGGTTCAATGGTTTGTACAGTTTTTAATCCAATGGTCATACGCACACATAGTTTCCTCAGCTCAGTTGCTTCTCTATCGCAGCAGCGCCTACTAAAAAAACATTCCTTTGCCCAAGTAAGATCCTTCTTACATATGCCCTCTGGGTTGTCAAATAAATCCATCCTACCCAAGCTATGAAGGCCATCTTTTACATACTTTAGCCAACGTATGCAATTAACATTGTCGAGGGACAGGCAGTCCTTTAAAATATCATTACCAAGAACAACATCTTTCTTGGCCCAAATCTCTAACCACAATGCTAGTGGGCGGAATGCCAGTTCGTCAGACAGAAAGGCCATCCCCAGCTTTTAGTGCACCACATACGACGAAGCACTTTGGGGTAAAGAAAGTACCCTTCTCAGGAAAGTGTTTTCTATCACTTGCAGTAGCCTCCAGCCAAACATAACCCCAAATCTCGCTCCCGTAGCTAGCCTTTAAAATGCACTTGGCTCTATAAATCTTCAGTAGAGCCCCTATGGGTTTCCCCCCACTCTGGAGGCAAAATTAAAAACAGCTGCAGTCGCTCTGGCCAGGTCCCCCTTCTTCCGGGTAATCAGGGGGAACCAACTCAGTGCGTTGTCAAACACTACTCCCAGATAGCAAAAAACGTTTGTCTTTGGGATTGTCAGAGTTCCTATCTTAAAAGTAAAGTGCTGGGGTATACGTGGGTCCACCTGCATTACAAATGATTTACTGTGATTGACCAGCAGATCCAAATCTCCCATGAAGTGGACAAAGGAATTTAACAAAATCTGTAACCCCCCCTAGCAGTCCTCGCCATGAGGACAGCATCATCTGCATATAGGAGAACCGGCAAGCTACGCTTTCCCACCTGTGGACAATAAGCTCGTACCTCCAAGAGGACCTTCTCTAGGGAGTTGATATATAAATTAAAAAGAAATGGGGCCAAGATGCACCCTTGGCGCACCCCTCTCCTAATATCAAACGTCAGGGTTACCTTGTGGTCTTTTGAATAGCGAACAACCGCTTTAGTATCTCTGTGGAGGTCCCTTAAAAACAGGATGATATTCCCAACCATACCCATAGAGGACATCAACTGCCATAGCTTCGATTTGTTTATCCGATCGAAAGCGGAGGATAGATCTATAAATGCTAGGTGGATCGAACTGGTGCGCGCCACGGTGTACTTGTTCAATACAAAGTTTAAGTTTAAACATTGTTCCACAGTGGAGTGCCCGGGACGGAAACCGTATCGTACCTCGGATACAATGTTATTCTCGTCTGCCCAGGTTACCAGTCGGTCTAAAACCATACGACCCACCACCTTCACCACAGAGTCCAAGAGCGAGATAGGTCTGTAGCAAAGGATGCTATCCCGATCACCTTTTTTAAACACGGGAACGATGGTTGATGAAGCCCAAGAATCAGTGCGGCCAACCTGGACCGAGGCGTTAATGACTGCTGTCAATACAGGCACCCAAGTTTCCACTTTCGCAATATATAGATCTGGGGGAATACCATATGGTCCTGGGGCCTTGTTTTTTGACAGTCCCAAGACACCAGCTTTGACCTCCTGGGCTGAAAAGACAAGTTCAGATGTAACTTCCTCCCGTTCCTGCCCTTCTACCGGCATGGGGTCATTCTGAAAGATGCCCTCAAAATGTTTTACCCAATCTTCCTCTAAAACATGGGCGTCCATTGAGTTGCGCGTTTCTCCAGTTATAAAAGGGTTATCTATGATGCTCCAAAATTTAGAGGAATTGCTCAAGGTACTAGCCTCCACTAGTTCCGACCAGGCCTCCTCCTTCAGGACAGACTTTCGCTTTGCTAGGGCGGTCTTGTATGCTTTCCGGTCACGAGGCCTCATAGGGCCTGTTTCAAATTCCTGGAGGCTCTAGAGCATTCAGAATCAAACCATCTCGGTCCAGAAATGAGGCGACGCCCGCCTAGGGCCTGTAATAACTTCTCTATACTGTTAGAAATACATCCAAAGGCATCCAAGATGTTCGTTGGAGAAGTCTTACTGTCAAGACAAGTGGCAAACTCCCTATAACACTGAGATAGAAGGGATTCAAAAAGCTACTCTGGGACAATTTGACCCCACTTTAATCTCCTCCCACCATCTACAGCTTTAAGAGGCACCATCGAAGCCTGCTTGATGGGGTTATTAATTCTGGGCCATTCTGTTATGACACAAACAGGGTTATGATCACTAAAAACACTCATTGTAACTGAGAAAGCCTTGATCAGGGGAAAAAAGGGGGCAGAGACGAAGATAAAATCAATAAAGGACTCGCACCCTCTCCCAATGAATATAGGGACAATATCGGTTTTATGTGGGGGCAGTTTGTTCATTGCCGAGATTAGGTCAAATTCATTCAATAAGGTGTTAAAAGCATTGCCCTGAGTGGAGTGTTCCATATGCCGACCTACGTCCCGCACGCATCCCATGGCTTGCACCCCCCCCTTGTCTGATATCTCCGCACATATGGATATTAAAATCCCCGGCTAAGAGTAGGTAGCAGTACCTCTGCTCTCTCAAAGTTGAGTTCCGTAATATAGCCCCCAACCGGGCGATATTACATTCTTCCCCATGGACATCTCCCGCATTATAAAAGTTTAGGAGCAGAAGCTTGCTGTTATCGCTTTGGAGCAGCATCGCTTGTAGGGTGAAGGAGTAATGGATCAGATGGATAGAGCTACCCTTGATTGCTATTGAAACAAAGGTAAGCTAACTCCCCTTTGCTCGTCCTGACCTAGAAGGAATAGCTGGCGTAAAAAAAGTTTTATAACCTTCCAAATGATGACTATTCTCTACGTACCAGGTTTCCTGGAGGCAGATCACATCAAATTGTTTAACAATGAGTAGCCAATCATGATCCTCAATCTTACTCGCTATCCCTGCAATATTCCATGAAGAAAAGCTACACCCTTTACGCTTGTTGGGTCCCAACCCCAGAGGCCTTCCCACCCCCTGGTGTGGTAAAGTATCTATGGCCGAAGGGCCAGCGCACCGTCAATCACATCCATCTAGTGAATTCAGTGGCGTAAACCTATTTACCAGGGTTACTCCTGTGGTTGCCTCTAAATGATTCCTGTGGGCCACGTCTTGGGACCGCCCATGCGGGTAGCTGGAAAAAGGAAAGTGAGGACTCCTTGGCCTATAAAAATATCCCAGCGGGAGTGCCACAATAGCCGAGTTACACCTTCTATAGTTAGATTGCTCTGCTATATTTAGGATACGATTAACCATAAATGAGTTGTTGAAATTAATAATGACACAATCCCCACCCCAAATTTTCTTGGTGCTGCCCACCCACGATGTCCTGCGCACCATGAATATTTGGTTTTCCACCCCCAGACCCGGTGCAATATTCAGGTTCAGCCAGTGCACCACCTTATTTTTCAGATTGTCAAAGTTTTCCTTAATTTCTGGGTCACAATGGGGCACGTTAGCTAAAACCACAACTAGCGGGGTAGACTCTGGTGGCAGGTGAACAGGACCCAAGCTCTGCACAGGATTGTTAAATTCCCCTGTAGTCAATCCTTCCTGCCCAACAACAGGAAGGCTCTTGGAACTGCCCGCTCCTGGGCCCCGAATTTGATGAGGTCCAGGGATCGGTTCGACCCTCCCATTCCCGCTATCCTGTTGGACCTCGCGGACAATTCTGTTCGTGGATAAGTCCGTCGGGGCATCGCGTGCATCACATACTTTAGTCGCTGAATGGCTTATCTGATCCGAAGTGGCCCCCATCGTGAACGTATGTGCTGGCCCCATACCATTGCTACTTGACCTATTATCCATGATGCTTGAAGGAGGTGGTCTAGTAAAAGGAAGTACACTATTCTTATGCAATGTAACGGTTAGCTTGGTGATTTTTACTTCAAGTGCAGATAAGCAAAGCAGGATTGGGTCTAGTTTGCTATCCAGAGCTGATAGCAAGGCTAATTTAAGTGAAATGAATTGTGTGGGTTCCAAGATAGGCACTGCTTGTGTTGCCGTTAAGGTCGACTGTAGGCCGGTACTTTTCCTGCGCTTGGCGGGTCCCCCTATCGAGGGGCATTTCCTTTTTGCTCCTTTTAATTCCTTCCCCAGTCCAGGAGTTAGACCAGGAAGCGCTGGTGCCTGGATTGTGATCTGTACAGGGGGTGTAGTCGTACAAAAGGAGGGCTCAGTGACCACAGCCTGGTCGTGTGCTATACGGGACATGCATCTTGGGCTAATATTAAGGAGCCTATTCGTGGATCAAAGGAGCCCTGTGAGGAGGGGAGAATGGGAGAACGAGACAGACGCTGGATAGCCAGTTCAATCTCCTTGTCCACAACCCCTACCGCTCACTGTAAAAAGGCATCCATCGTGCTCACAGTACTCAAGGGCTCTTTTGAGGTGCCCCCATCGCCAATCTAGTTTTCCCATAGCAAGTTCTGTCAGGTCTATGGGAATAAATGACCAGTCAATCCCAGCAAGTGCCCTTCAAGGCCCACCGGGTACCTCTCCAATACGAAATAGGCTGGTATGCGGGGAATTACCAACAAGCATTCACTGATTAACAGGAAAGATGGCTCTTACCTGCACATCACCCGAGTGCGTGTCCAAAAGAAACCAGGTAAGAGTCCCAACGTCCCCTGCCGTTCTCTACGGGCCACACTCCGCCACTAGGTCCCATAGAAACTCTGGCAAGAGTGATGCCTGGAAGGCAGGAAAGCGGAGACCAGAAAACCAAGAGGGAGGGCCCGGCCCAGCCTCCTCCAGGCGTGGACGGGCCCGCCCTTGGCCCGGGCTTCATCCCGCGTGCGTCCCGTGCCACGGGAGACGCGAGGCGCTTTTGAGGGATGCTGGAAGCGGGGCTGGCCGGGAGTTGCAGTCCTCCTCCTTCCTCTCAGCCCCACGAAAATGTCAAAGCGGCCACCCTGCTGCGGGAGACGCAAGGCGCTTTTGGGCGCGACTGGAAGCGGGGCTGGCCGGGAGTTACAGTCCTCCTTCCTCTCAGCCCCAAGTAAAATGTCAAAGCGGCTACCCTGCCGCGGGAGACGCAAGGCGCTTTTGGGCGTGGCTGGAAGCTGGGTTGGCCGGGAGTCGTAAGTCCTCCTCCTTCCTCTCAGCCCCAAGGAAAATGTCAAAGCGGCTACCCTGCCGCAGGAGACGCGAGGCGCTTTTGGGCGCGGCTGGAAGCAGGGCTGGCCGGGAGTTGCAGTTCTCCTCCTTCATCTCAGCCCCAAGGAAAATGTCAAAGCGGCTACCTTCATTTCATTTATGGCTTTGCTGACCCTCATTCTCAATACACACACAAGATTTGCTACCATATGTACCTGGATGAAACCCTGCTCTATATCAAGCCAGAAGACAAATCAAAGGAAATTTAAAATTTGGCACAGTGCTTATCAATGGTAAAACACCGAAAATAGAAAACTTGATTAGCCTAAAGGGTTAGAAAACTGAAATCCTGCTCTTTGTTCCAGAGAACCTGTGCCCTCCTATTATCTGGATCAAGCCAATGGGGGTCACATCATTATCAGCAGAGAAAGCTTGCAACTTGATTGCACTGTCTGACAGTAAGCTCTTTATTGCCCAAGTAAATGTGGTTTCCAACTCATGTTTCAACACCGGTATCTGTTAAGAGGAAGCCTGCCTCCTCTCCACCTCTGTCGGAAAACCAGGCTAAACCTTGAGGTAGCCATATCCAGACTGAATTACTGCAATGGCATTTCTACAGTCCTCCATAGAAATGCATTGCCCAAACCTAACAGTCCACTCATGCTGCCTGAATCATAGTTAAACTGAAGTACCATAATCACCTCAAATCAGCACTTATATCCCCCCTCCTTTTAGCAACCAAATAAATGAAACTCCCCCCGTCTCAATCATAGGGCATTATATTGCCTCTCAATGGGATACCTTGCTAAGTTGTTTGCTCCTTATCATCTACTCAGATGCCTATTGTCCGCAACTCTGAAACTACTCTCCCCATATGGATGTCCAGTAAAAAGTGATTCAAAGGAAGAGTCCTACGTGCGCAGGACCGGGATTGTGGAACACCCTACACACTCCTTTAAATGGGACGGTACAGTCAGGTTCAGGGAGAGTACCAGCTTTTCTCAGCAGGAGTGCATTATTTTCAATTGAAGATTACCACAATTTCTAATTAGCAAATGGATAATCTGAGATAGTAAATATTTGCACTTTTAAATTTCCATTTCAAGCACCGGCCCTACCACTCTACCTAAAAAAGTCTGAAAATTACTTCCTCAAATTCAAAAGAAACTTGAAAACATGCGAATGAAAAGAGAGGGAAATTTAGGGGCAATTAAACAACCCTGAAGTACTTTATTCTCTACTTGATAAGGGCTGTGCTGTAACCAGAGTGGGGAGGAAGTAACTTACCAGTGGAGTTAGCTTGGGGTTGAGACAATTGAAGAGCACCAGCAGAAGAGGTCAGGAATCTTATTCTAATTCAAGAAGGTGTTCCTTGGGACAGAATGAGTGAGAGAATTTGAGAAGAGTGAGAGAATGCTGTTTTAGGGAACCAGAGGTTAGGATTATATTGGGAAACAGAACATACTTTAAAAAAAGGGGTATGAGAACTACAGGTAACTAACAGGATCGAATGGGTCCGGTAGCAGGTGACAGGCTACTGGCCCTAAGTTTTTGACCTAAAATTCCATGAATAATAAATGATGGTGCAGATGTGTAGGTGGGGTTGGTACTCAAGCATCAAGAAAAATCCAACTAGGGTCAAGAGATATCCCAAGCAACAGTTAGAGATCACCAAAGATAATTTGTCTAACAGAAACTTGAGTCTATACCATTTCTACACACAAAGAAAGGTAGGTTCTCATCTGTTGAGTTAGGCTGCATTTCTAGAAGTGCCACCATCAGGCCTGTAGAGAAAAAAATGTATCTCATCCAATGAATTCCTTGTACACACCAAAGCCGGCACTGAAGACATCTCGTGATCCCCATCACTTTAGTATATGTAGGTATTTTCATCTTTTGTAAAAGCGTGGGTCCTTGAGGATCAGAACATGGCTGAGAGGACCAGCATCACAACTGAAGAGAGCTGCTGTATCCCATTCCTGTCAGTAAGTTACTTGTACACACAAAAGCTGGAATGGAAAAAGTCTCTGGTGATCCTCATCATCTTAGTATACCCAGGTGGTGGGGTCTCTTGTAAAGGCATGGGTACTTGAGGATCAGAGCATGGCTGAGAGTGCCACCATCACAACTGAAGAGAGTTGCTGTATCCCATCTCTGACAATGAGTTATTTGTATACTCAGAAGCCGGTATTGAAGTCTCTGGTGATCTCCATCACCTTAGTATACTCAGGTGGTGGGGTCTATTGTAAAAGCAGGAGTCCTTCAGAATCAGAGCACTACTGCGAGTACCATCATCACACCTGAAGAGAAATGTTGTATCCCATTCCTGTCAATAAGTTCTTTGTACACAAAAAATCCAGCACTGAAGACATCTCTGGTGATCCCCATCACTTTAGTATTTTTAGGTGCTTTGATCTCTTGTAAAGGCGTGGGTCCTTGAGGATCAGAGCCTGGCTGAGAGTGCTATCAGCACACCTGAAGAAAGGTGCTGTATCCCATCTCTGTCAATACGTCCTTTGTATACTCAGAAGCCGTACTGAAATCTCTGGTGAGCCCCCTCACTTTAGAACATGTAGGTGGTTTGCTCTCTTGTAAAAGTGTGGGTCCTTGAGGATCAGAGCATGGCTGAGAGCACCACCATTACACCTGAAGATAGGTGCTGTTTCCCATCCTTGTCAATGAGTTCCTTATACACACAAAAGCTGGCATTGAAGAAGTCTCTGGCGATCCCTATCACTTGGGTATATGTTGGTGCTGGGACCTCGTGTAAAAGAACAAGTCCCTGAGAATCTGAGCACTGCTGAGAGAAGAATAAAAGTTCTTCAAGCACAAAAAGGGTTTTTTAATACCCAATCAAACTGATGAATGCCTTGAAGATTACTGATCTTTGCCTATATTTATTACGCTTGGTAAATTTGAAGGGGAATGGAGGGTGCCCACTATGTGGAATGATTGAAAGATGCTGAGACTTTAAAACCATGCTATGACAGCTTGTCTTAGTCCCATCACCCCGGGGAGGCCCAGACATGATGTCTGATTGTAAAATCCCCTGGCCACTGATCTGAGGAGTGCAGTGAAATTACTAGACTGCATGTAGGCATACGACACCTATTCTATATTGGAGCGCAAATGAAAAGTAGGTCTTAAATTGTTCCTTTATGACTGGAAATGTCACTTTCTAGCTCCTCCAATCGCCTTCTCACCCACATCTCAGATGTGTATAAATTCTCACTCTGTAAATGTGAGTTTGTAAAATTTATATTATGTCAAGCAGTTTTTTAATAACTCTTTGTTTTGTACACTTGTGTACAGTGGAAGCCAAACAAAATTAATTGAACTGAATGGGAAGATATAAGAATTTCACTGGTGCTTTGAAACCAGGGAGTATGTGTATTACCGGGTTGTAAGAAAATCCCCAACACCTGCATATTTACTGGGACTGTAGAGGAAGAGTTTTCTTCACAGTGCAAAAATATTCCTGAAAGTACATGACCAATGGCCATGTTTTTTGTCGGTGAAAAACCTTTATGTTTGGGGTTAGGCATTCACATATAAATCAACACTTTTGATTGATTTTTCACGACGCACGTTGAGTTGAAGTTTAGGAGAAACCATACAAAGAGGAGATTTACACCTTTTTTTCTAAACTTTGCGAATCAGGTTCTCTTAATGTAAAATCTATCTTCCTCAAATTCAAATCCTCAATGTTTTTTAATGGTGTAGTTGAATCTCAAAATCTGTTGTTGGACACAGACAACTTAACATCTACTGTAGATTCAATTGAAGCAACAGACTATTTAAGTGCAGTATGGCCTTGAAGTCTGCCCAGGCAGTGTTTACGCTGTCCTCCTGCCAATGCACCTTTTGGTGACAGCAAGAGACTTGCCTCCTATCTACTTCACCAGCAGAGAATCAAATCAACATTTTCAAGGTATTGAATTAGAGCAGTTGAGAGGACCGGTGAGCATGGAGAACAGAGATACAACAATCACTAAAGTTTTGCTTGTGGTGGGGCATTATGAAGTTTTGAAAATATCTTTCCCCAAGGGCTGGGGAAAATGTTACATCTGGAAACAGAATCTGTGAAATTCATTGCTACTCCATGAGATCTGAGCAAAAATAAGCATTCTGCAAGTCCTCTTCTCAACATTCAGAATGGCCTCTAGGCCGTGTCGCCCATCCTGCCATTCCAGGATTCAATGTTATGTTATTGACATTTCAACAGCGCACAACCTGCCTCTGATGTGTCATTTCAGCCCTTGGGTAGGCCTTGGTGACTTCCCTCATAGTTCCTAAGATTCAGCTGCAGGTCACTAGGAGATTCAGGTTCTAAAGAGGTGCCCTCAATAGTGTGAGTGGTTATGTTCCAAGGTTAGGTGAATGTGTCGGCTTCAATGAGTGGAGGGTGAATGTTCTTAGCGTTTGAGGGGTGAAACCGGGGGTTGATATCACGTCACCTACCCATCTTCTAGAGCGGTTGGCATGCACATTACTGGTCAGGAGTATATATGTGTGTATAAGGCAACTGGTGGTAACGAGAGCTGTTACAGACTTTAATCCATTGCATGGTATTTATGAGATGGACCTTTTAGTACTTTTAGATTTTATTCTTTTTACCATTCTATAGCACAACGTTTTACTTTTTCAGCTTTTTTTTAGGTTCTATACAAAGCACAGTTGTTTATGTATATATATATTACAATGCCCTGTTTTTCCCACGGCTTGCCAGGATAAGGTGTTAGACCTCCCTATGAACTGTTGGCAGCTGACCAGTTATATCAGTCTGGTAACATGATGTCAGAGCCCCAAGATAAGCCAGCGTTCTCTGCATGCCCGTCTACAAAGAAAAAACATTTAAACGTGGTGAGCAAAGCTCACGCTTTACGGGTTGAGGGAAGTAAAACAAACTTTAAAGAAGAAACCAAAAAAAGAGTACGGGCACATGTTAAGTGGAATGTTAGCTTTTCCTGATCTTGTAAGGTGGAGATAGAGTGAAAAGAGAGAGAAATCAGTGAAGGCGTGTGTCCAGTTGTGTTAAATCATCACTCCTGTTTTTTAAAGAGTTTTCAACTTGACAACAATTGCATTAACTGACCTTTCATATACTGCTATCTCACCAAAGCCTCAAACTCCTGATTACCACTCGAAGAAAGATGGCGTCCGCCCTGCCAGGACTCATACCCGCAGTCTGCAGCAGACGTTTTACCCTGTTGACCAATCTTCTCAACAATAAGTGAATTACACACTGGGTCTTGCTTCATTCAGCACAGCCCTTGGGTTCCCACAGGCTAGCCGGTCACTCCTATCAGGCTGCAGCGTGCTTGGCAGTACACGGCGCAGACTGCACCTGGCTGAGCTCTGCCCGCTCCCCAAATTTGGTAACAGGCCCAGTTCTGTGAAGGAGCAGCTGCGGAGGACGCCAGCTGACAGCTGTGCCACTTGGCACAGAGAAGCAACCAGTTGGCCAAGTTAAAGGAGCGGGCGGGGGCTAGGGGGAGACACAAGCATATCATGTCATCGCGAAGGAACGGCGCAGAGGTCTTTTCCAGCTGATTTCTGTCAGCGCAATGCTTCCTGCCAGTGGTACCATTAGAGCGGCACTAGAAACATGGCTGCAGTAAGAGATCGATGCCTTAGAAGGATGGCGTTAGAATCGAAACAAGACATTTGTTTCATTCAACTCCTACCTGCCACCTTTACTCCTCACCGCTTGTTGGCATAAACCTGCCTGGGTGCAGCCCTGGTTCCAATAGTCTCTAAAGTCTTCAGTGCTCACAGCGCACCAATCTGGTTTCCACCACTATTGATCATCTCAACAACCTTGGCACTTGTGAGGGGGGGGGGGGTCGTCACTGGCTACCATGTTTGTAGTCCTCCACTTTTCATTTACATAGCTCTATGACATGGTACTTTAGTCCAATATCTCTATTTGAGGTACAATGAGATGCCATGTATAGCCCAGTCCAGCTCACGAGGGTGTCAAGGCACCTTACAGAAGATGCTGTGGTTTGGACAAAGTACAATCAACAGAGCCAAAATTGTACATACATGTACATATTCAGATGTGTAGTAAAGAATGCCATTTATTACCATTGTTGGGTGTGTGGAGAGGCCAAGATGTGTTAGAGGCGGAGCCTGGAGAGGGTCATTACGCTACCCCTCTCCTTCATCAATGGTAATACGCGGAGTTATTCAACCTGCTTTTAAATGGTTGAAGCAGAATCGGCTTAAGTGCAACCCCGATAAAACCGAGATTATATTCTTCGGCCAACCCGTGGAGAACAATTGGGCTCAGTGGTGGCCTTCAGATCTCTCTTCTCCCAGCACTGCCCAATCGATAGTGAAAAACCTAGGTATCCACATTTACAATGAGCTATGGATGCGGACCCAAGTTCATGCCCTAGTAGAAACCTGTTTCGGAGTATTACGGATGCTCAAGACATTTCTACCACTTCTCCCCCAGGATTCCAGGAAGACAGTGGTTCAGGCTCTGATCACGTCCAGACTGGACTATGCTAATGCCCTCTATCTGGGTTTGCCGGATTACCTGTTACAGCGTCTTCAGGTAGTGCAGAATTCAGCAGCAAGAGCAATTCTTAAACTGAAACCTAGATCACATATGACCCCCCATCTGAGGTCCTTACATTGGCTACCAGTTAGGGAGAGAATAAAATTTAAGGCCCTGGTTATTTTTTTTAAAGCCTTCCATGGAACAGGTGCCGCCTACCTTAGAAAACGAGTCAGCCGCTATGTGCCCACCAGGACACTCAGATCGTCCAATGCCGACCTGGCTTGCATCCCCAAAGCTCGTCTGGCATGCAGAGGAGGCAGATCCTTTGGCTTTTTGGGAGCCCACATTTGGAATAAACTACCGGCAGCTCTGAGATCTTTGACCGTGCTCTCCCACTTTAAAAAACATCTGAAAACTTGGCTATTTAAAATCTAAGCCGCGTAGGATGTGCACTTGTTAATTGTCAGCGCCAGGACACTCTCGAAGGAGTAGCTGTGCGCAATACAAATACGGGTCATTCATTCATTCATTTCGGTAACTATATCGATGTGGGAACAGCACCACCGCGATTGCAGTGTTGAGTTTTTAGCTCCACTTGTTGGCTAAAATATATACAGTACAAATCCTGCCAGCTGAGCCCACAGTGAGGAAGGACTAGTGAGGTACGCTTCCGCCACTGACAAAAGTCTGTCGGCCATTCAACACACAAGAAGAGGGTGTTAGATAAGATGAAGGGATGAAATAACCATGAATGCAGCTCCAGACACTATGTCTAAATTCTTGCAGGGAGAAAAGAATCCCTTAAAACACAATTTTAAAGCTAGTAGTTTCCAGAGCGTTAAGATAACAACAGATGTAGGGAGAAGGCGGAAGGAGGATTTGTGAACAATAAAGGGGGCCTGACAGGAGTCAATGGGGGGGAGGGGGGATTTGGAGTTTGATGGGTGGAGTAAAGGGGTATGTAAAGACGCACGGCAGTAAAGCCATCAGTGCGGGCAAAAATTTGATTTTTTCCCCACACATAACATGAACAAATTTCATGCAAATTTGGCGTACTAGACCGCTGAAAATTCTATCAAAAGTATGACCTCACATACAAGAGTCAAGCGAGGCATCAGCCTAGGGTTGCTACCTTTCCCAGAGGGAAAACAAAGTGTTCCTGTTTTAAATTTTGCTACGGCCCAGACATGAGACTTAAATAGGACTCTTATATAAAATCGGCCGTATTCTTTTTTTTAATATGGCTTTGCTGTCTTGGATTACTTTAACTATCAGTCATGGGTCATTAAAGGAGATCTAGAACACATTTTAAATTGCTTTCTCTTTATATTTGGTGTTTTAAGTACGTACTTATAAGAGAAAATTAAAAATTATAATGGTTTGCCGTGATATTTTTACTTCTTGTATCAGCTGGGATATTAATATACTGGTCATGCCGGTAAAAAAGAGGCCAGGTGGCAACCTTAAGCCCAATGAACTGTCCATACAGTTTCAATAGTCAGGAGGTAAGTGTTGCTACCGCATTACACCGAGCTGCAGCACACATCCAGTTTCACGGTTCCTGCAAGATGTATTCTCCTCAAACTAAGTCCCCTGCAAACGAAAATTCTGCGGGAAATGTAAGTGTTAGCAATACAAAAATTAAATGAAATATGCAGTACCCAAAAATCAGAGATTTTGTGAGATTATGCATGTGTAAAAGAATTTTTGCCCGAAACTACTGCGTACAAGAAAAGAGACGGGGGCGAACGGCAGAAGGGCGTCTCAAATTAAAAGAGCAACTTCTGTAGATTCTGAAGCTACGGAGATAGTTAAGGGGTCGTGCATATGAACTAGGTTTCCCGTTGAGTTTTCACCATTATAAAAGGTAAATCCATTTGGTGGAAGGAGAGTCCAAGCTTCATGCCACTAATGCGGTCATTGTGAGTATGGAGAAGCATTTTCCCAGGTGAATACTGCTCTGTCATACTAGGAGCTGACCAGTGTCTGGACCCAAAATTACTAGGTCTAAACACACCAGACCTGAGATAAAATGGTGGCTAGAGAAGAGCAGTGGCTGTGAGTTGAGACCCGGCTCGTATACGTCCGCCTTCAGCACCATGGAGGGATGCTCCTCCCAGCCAGACCATAGCCTCCTCTCACTCCCAACGCCCTCTCGCCAATCCAGCTTTTCATCCCGAGCCGCAGAGGAACTACCCTCATCCCAACATTTACCATTTGCACAGAGCAGATGACAAATGATCGTGCAATAGTCCTCAGAATTGAGAAAGGCACGCATATTTTTGCCCGGTATTCCCATGTGCACATAATTATTCCCCATTCATGGAACTATAACTCGTAATAATGAAAACGATAGTTATGCTGTTCCTTAGTGATAACAAGTCAGAGTCAGGGGGAACAATGACCAACTTGACCCGAAGTGGTTCAAAGTTGGGAATCCATATATTGGATTTTAATGCCCTCACACACCCTTTCAGGTGTCATGCTTCATCATCTGGGCTGCTCCTCGTTGAGTCGGCGGTGCAATACTCAACGGGCTCCCTATAATAGGGGCACTTTGTCGGAGATCTTTTATCCAATAGCCGTATGGTGAAGTGGGGGTGAGGGGCCAGAAGTGTGTAGATGTGGGAGTTTTAGGAAGTGATTTAAAATAGGGCTGGGAGTACCAGAACAGCCAAACTTTATTCTCAGGGTCTCCTACCCTAAGTAAAAACAACCAATGAGGTGCTCTCCTAAGTAAAATGCCTTGGGGTTGAGCGTCCCTATTGATAAGTAAAGGTCAACATGTTTCTCGCTTGAAGTAAACTCTACCTGCGATTCTTCAGGACCAAAACAGTGAAACTATCTACACTTTAAAGAATAGTGACATGGAATCAAATTCACATCAACCAACTATCTATCTTGTAGTGTACCTGTTTGACCTGGAACTACCCATTTCTGTAGACTAACCAGGCTTCAACAGTACCTGGTAGGTCACGCGTAAGGCATTGCTTATATGTGAAGGTTTTATGCGAATTCCGCGTTTTCCTTGACCTACCCACTCCTACCAGGCACTATAACTCGTAATGCCTGGATTTAGGTGCAGGGAAACTGTCTGGAATCGGAGATTTGGGCTCCGAGTACAGGGCCGGACTGGGAACCCAAAGCAGCCCTGGCAATGTTGACGGATCAGCCTTCCTGCTGCTTCTGTTACTGGGGGCCGATATAGCAGCACCACTGCAAAAAGAGGACCCCAGTAACAAAAACGGCCCTCACCCCCGCAAAATCAGCCCACACCCTTCCAGCCTCATGGGGAAACGCCCAATGTCCGCGACGGCCAGTCCGGTCCTGCCTGAGTATCTCTGCACCTTTATCGGTCTGACTCGTATTGAGGGACCACATATATGATTCTAAAGATATTTGGAAAAATACCTTTAAAACGAATGGCTTCTTGACATCGCTACTGGGTGTGCTGTGGCCGATGTGTAACGCTGGCCAATCAGTCAGCTGAAATGATAACATTCACTGTAAGGAAAACAAGTATTGGCAAAACTAATTGGTTTGGCTTTTGTGTAACTAAAAGACTTGAGTATTTGCTGGGAGACTTTGTGTGTATTTTCACCCTGCTGCCCTAAGAAATACATCCCATAATAAAGCAACATCTGTACGCTCAAAGAAAAATGTTACGTCAGTGGCGAAAGCAAAAGGAATAAACAGCGAAATATTGCATAGTAGATACTTTTGACAAAGGGCTGGTATTTTCCTTGCAGGTTTAAGAAAGCTTTTGTGTACACACATCTCCACTTTGTGAACAAGAAAGCTGTGCAGCCAACAGCATATTATCATGACAGCAAAGTAAAGCCAAAGAACAGAAGCAAGTTCCCAAAAATAAAGCCATAACCTGCAATTAAAATGCTGGTCAGCCAGCAATGTAAAAATACCCAAGAAAACACATTGACTTGATTAAAAACTTCAGGTCATGTTGTAGGTGCAGTCTAACAGAAAGATGACTTAATGCCCCATCACAAAAAACCAAAGGCCTGATTTAGAGTGTGGAGGACGGAGTAATGTCAGTCGTGGCAACGGAGTAAATCCCTAGGTCGCCCTGGTGGGCATCTCGCCCCCCCGAATTTATAAACGTCTGCCGGTCCTGCAGACATCTCTTACACTGGGAGGAACCGCCATCACAGTTTTGTTTGTGAAAAAAGGTAAACTAATGGCATCCACAATATCAGAGTTTTTTCTCCTATGGTGTGGGGGTCAGTTTTGTTTTTTAAGTGTACTGTCCCTCACTGGCAGGTTTTACCTGGCAGTCACGGACAGCAAGAAAAAGCCATCTGACCGCCAACTCTAAATCTGGGGGGCAGTCAGATGGCTAACCTCCGGTGGCCCGTACCCCGTTGGGCTGTCGAAGGAGTGTGCTGGCAATGGAGCTGGAGTCCGCTTCGTTGTCGCCATACTTAAGGTCCACCCACCTCTAAATCAGGAAGGTGAACTGAGAGTTTGGGGGAGAGGGTGCTCTGTCACTGCTGCAACGGAGTGCCCTCGCCACCAAACTCTAAATCCGCTCCTTAATGGTAACACAAATGGCATAAAGAAACTTCCCACAAAATGCCACTGTTTGATGGACAGCCTACTCAAGCAATGGTAAACCATGAAAACCGCACGTAAGCCAATGGCTGAATTGGTCTGACCCAAAGCCCGTCCTTTTTCTGCACTTTTTATTTGTACTTTCTTGAAGAACTGATGACGTGGGGTCTCCTAGACAGCTAAAACGGTCTGCAGCCATGGCTACGAATGAAGGTCTGCCTGCTCTCCAGCAGCAAAAAGAAGAATTGTAAAGAGCCTCAGGATGTGGGACGAGGCGAAATTCTAATAATAAGACACACATATTATCTTGTTCTAATCCTTATACTATGGTTCCATACCCAGGGCTTTAAGTGGGATGAAAAAACTGTGGGGGGCTCTCTCAAAGGGGCGTAGTCGATGTAATTAAGGGCGTGGCTTAAAAATACATCAACTAAAAATCTGCGCTTAGCATAGAGCGCCACCCGACTGGTATTTTGCTGCTTCTCTCATTGCACCCAGATATATAATACAACAACTTATATTACACCTACAGCAAGCCAGGACTATTGACTTGGTCAATGGCGGTTACTTGCATAAGATAAATAAGCAACAACTACGGCTTCGTTGTATATAATATTAAAAACGCTTCAGCTCTGAAATGATGAGACTGTGAAAGAACTATAACGAGTCTCTTTGAAGCTACATTAGAGGCAGTGAAGGGTGGTACTGCTGCAGAGTTAAGATTTATTTTTCACCCTGATGGTGAGGGCAAAAACGGAGAGCTTGATGGGGACCCGCATCAGCATCTGCTTTTCAGAACTGCCGGTGCTGAGCACCAGATGGACCCGGCCCTCTTAAAGCCCTGGCCATACCAAGCGCATAAGGCGCTAGACAAAAGCTCATAGCGTAACATAACTATTTAGCTTCCTATTTGAGAAATAGTTTTCTCCACACACATATTCCTTACCCACCAAAAATAGACTGCAATAACCCCTTTCACAGCGTGATGGTAGGGTGGGCAGCTTTGGCGCCCAGCACACGGCTTGGCACGATGGAGCCTGGCGCTGGGATTCAGGCAGGCCCTGGCAGGCGCTCTCCTCGGTGCCCACAGGCAGGGCCGCTGGCTACTGCCAGCTTCCCCCTGTGCCACTTAATGATGTTGGGGCTGGCTCACGAGACAGTGAAACGAGAGACCGTGACGCTCTCTTAATCGGATTGTGCTTGGAGAGCGTCGAGCGCCACTGGGCCCCGTCCAAAGGCGGGGGCGCGGGGGGCTGAGGGCGGGACGCGGCCTGCTGCCAGCAGCGCCCATAGCCTAAGAGCCGCTAATTGCAGGATGCGCAGAATGGGCGCGGGCCGGGCCAGCTGCTGAGCATTAGTCCCCGCCCCCTTCACCCACCCGACCAACAAGAGGGGGCAGAGAGACGGTGGCGCCCAGGTAGCGATGCAGAACTACTGTTCGTGCCAGTGTAGAGCCGGACACTGTGCCAGTCCAGAGCAAAGGTCAGGGAAGAGCTGGAGACCCAGCCCATGTTCCAGTGCTAGTCCAAAGCTATAGACAGTGTCGGTGCAGCGCTAGAAAGAGTACGACAGTGAAGATGAAATGCTGCGTCAGCGAAAAGGTGGAGTTGGTGAAGCATGGATGCAGAGCGACTGCCCGCTTAGTGCTAAAGACGGAGTCTAGATTTATGGACAGAACTTGTGTACCGCTAGAAGCAGTCGCAGAACAGGTCTGGAGACTGTGCCAGTGCAGTGGAAGAGGCGGCGCAGGTATAATGGTAAACGCAGTGTAAGTGTGAAGCTATGAATAGTGCCGGCGCAGTGACATATGAGGAACTAAAAAAAAAAGTACAGAGAGAGACCGCGATATTGAAAGGATAGGCGGGGCTAAGGACGTGTTTCCGAGCTTAATTTGTAAAAAAAAAAAAAAAAAAAAAAAAAAAAAAGAGTGCCCTTGTCAGGATGCTACGGCAGCTTGAACCATCCTTTGCCCCTGCCAGCGCCACCAATGACAGTGGCAACACAACTACTAACCATCACACACTACGAGTGAGACTATTCAGACTATTCCAGGCCCCTAAGGCATGGTCAGGAGGTATTGGTCATTTTTAATGTATATTGTATTATTTTTAAACAACTGTTGTTGTGTTCATCTTTAATTTAGACAAACAGCACCACCATGTGGTAGACTGTCATAAGTGCCGGTGCTGAGCACCAGAAACCAGTGGCTTAAATTAAGCACTGCTTCGCAGCTGGCATCTCCCATCATCTGCAGGTCACAATTCCAGCAAGGTCAACTCAGCCTTGCATCCTTCCAATGTCTGCAAACTGTGTAGCACTGCGATGAATAATACTAGTATCACCTATTAATTCAGCATGAAAGACAACAATAATGCAGCCGGAAGGGTTATCTATATACAAGCTAAAGTGTAAAGCTAGAGTAGGATGTAGAAGGTTTCTAGCCCTCCTGGACTGCCGCAAGTTGTCATCGGGGTCTGCAGTGCATGCTGGGAGCAGGTGCCCCTTTTGTTTCCTCTCTGCCACGGTTTTCATGGCAGGCTTACTGCCATGAAAACCGTTGCGGAAAGGAAACTTGTAATTTGCTTGGCAGTCCCTCCAAGCATATTGCAGCCTCAGGACCACCCTGCAACCGCCCGGGAACAGCAGTTCCCTGGTGGTTGCGATGGTCCCAGGGCGGGCCGACCACCCTAGTTGTAATAGGGCGGTCGGGAGACCGCCACCTTGCACCAGATAAGGGAAGATGATGAGCTTGGGCAGGAAGAAGATGAGCTTGGGCAGGAAGATGATGAGCTGAGGCAAGAAGGAAATGAACTGGGGCAGGAAGAGGAGGAGCTGGGGCAAGGAGGAGAAGAGTTGGGGCAGGGTAAAAGGGAGCGAAGGCTAAGAGAAAAGGTTAGTTAAAACTGATGCCCAGGGTCTGGAGGGCAGGATCTACACGAGCAAAGAGAAGGACAAGGAGGAGAGAAGCTGGGAAGGTGCAGAGGCGCTGGAGGAGGAGTGAGCGAGGAGATGGGGGCAGCAGGCGCAGACTAAGGGACAAGGAACTGGGGGACAGGAGCTAGCTGTGAGGAGAGCGGCCTTGGCAGGAAGGATGAAAGGAGGGGAGCTTGGGGTGTAAGAAGATGAGATGGGGTAAGTAGACGGGAGATAGTAGTGATTGAGCAGAGGAGCTTGGAAAGAGCAGAGATGGTCGGCTCAAGGAGGGAAGCAACTGGACTGGGTATGAGAAGGGGAGCTCGCCACAGATTCACAGGGAGGGGAAGCTGGTTTAGAAGCAAAGAACAGGGGGTCGGGGTGAGGGGAGAGGGTAGCTGGGAGGGAAAGGACCAAGGGTGGCTGGGAGGTAAAGGACCAATGGCAGCGGGAGATGGGACAAGGAGGACAAGAGCAGGGTGAACAGGCACTGGGAGGAAGGGGCAAGAGGTGGTGGAAGTGAGAAGAGCTGAAAGAAGGAGGAAAAGGAGCTCAGACAAAGAGGAGAGGGATGAATGCGGAGAGGAAAACGAGAGGATCTTCGAGGAGCTGGCAAAAGGATAGAGGAGAGATGAGGGAAGCGGGTTCAGGAAGGACGGGCATTGGGGCTGTCACAGGCAGGAGAGAAGCTGGAGGAGCTACCAGCAAGTAGGAAAGGAGAGAGGGCCGAGAGGAAAGGAGAGAGGGCCGAGAGGAAAGGAGAGAGGGCCGAGAGGAAAGGAGAGAGGGCCGAGAGGAAAGGAGAGAGGGCCGGGAGGAAAGGAGAGAGGGCCGGGAGGAAAGAACCTGTAAGGAAAGATGCATGAAAGGTCAGAGAGAAGAGCTGGGGTCAGGGAGGAGATCGCGCCATGGAAAGAAACTGGGGCCCAAGGTAGAAAAGGGTGCAGAAGAAGGGAGAGGGGAGGAAGCCATGATGGCGAACCCGACTGTCTTACATAGGGGGCACAACAAGAGTAGGTGGGGAATGGAAGAGCAGACCATCGGGCCCCTCCAGTCCGCCGCCCCCACCCGGCCCCGCAGGAGGGGGCTGGTTACGAGAAGTGCATGCAGCTGGCACTGCATTCAGCGGTGAGACCCCCGCTGGCAGGGGCTGGTGCCCCACTGTATCCTACCGAACCAAAGAGCTACTTAGAGGGGCTGGGAGGGGGATGGGGAATTAATAAATACACGCACAATACAAGATATGCTGAAATATTTCACAGACAAGTGCCAGCTGGGACTCTCCTGCGAATGAAATATGCATCGTAGCCGGGAAAGCAGAAGTGAATTAGAAGAAACTGCGACGAATTAAGCCCTTGTACGTGTCACTCAGGGAGCGCCCGTCACACACTTCCGCGGAGGGTGGTGGGGGCAAGGGGGGGGGGAGAGGGAGCAGTCAGCTGCCCCTGCAACCATGGCAAAGGGCAGCGACAGAACGCCGTGGCATCAGGGCCACAGGACAGTGATACTGCCCTCAACAACTCACCAGTCAAACAGGGATGTTTCATATACACAGCTCTGCCAATGCAACAACGTCACCAACCCTGAGGCACCAGAGCTGGGAAACCAAGCACCTCAGTCAATGCACCACCGCCTTAAACATCAGCATCCCGAACTGGTCAATTGAACTAGTCTACGAGGAAAACCCAAAACACCTCAGTCGATGCACCACCACGTAAAACATCAGCATCCTGAACTGGTCTATTGAACTAGTCTACGAGGGAAACCCAAAACACCTCAGTCAATGCACCACCGCCTTAAACATCAGCATCCTGACCTAGTCTACGAGTGAAACCCAAAACACCTCAGTCGATGCACCACCACCTAAAACATCGGCAACCCAAACCGGTCTATTGAACTAGTCTACGAGGGAAACCCAAAACACCTCAGTCAATGCACCACCGCCTTAAACATCAGCATCCTGACCTAGTCTACGAGTGAAACCCAAAACACCTCAGTCGATGCACCACCACCTAAAACATCGGCATCCCGAACCGGTCTATTGAACTAGTCTACGAGGGAAACCCAAAACACCTCAGTCAATGCACCACCGCCTTAAACATCAGCATCCTGACCTAGTCTACGAGTGAAACCCAAAACACCTCAGTCGATGCACCACCACCTAAAACATCAGCATCCTCAACTGATCTACGAGTGAAAACCCGAAACACCTCAGTCAATGCACAACCACCTTAAACATCAGCATCCTCAACTGGGCTACGAGTGAAAACCCGAAACACCTCAGTCAATACACAACCACTTTAAACATCAGCATCCCGAACTGATCAATTGAACTAGTCTACGAGGGAAACCCAAAACACCTCAGTCGATGCACCACTACCTAAAACATCAGCATCCTGAACTGGTCTATTGAACTAGTCTACGAGGGAAACCCAAAACACCTCAGTCAATGCACCACCGCCTTAAACATCAGCATCCTGACCTAGTCTACGAGTGAAACCCAAAACACCTCAGTCGATGCACCACCACCTAAAACATCGGCATCCCGAACCGGTCTATTGAACTAGTCTACGAGGGAAACCCAAAACACCTCAGTCAATGCACCACCGCCTTAAACATCAGCATCCTGACCTAGTCTACGAGTGAAATCCAAAACACCTCAGTCGATGCACCACCACCTAAAACATCAGCATCCTCAACTGGTCTACGAGTGAAAACCCGAAACACCTCAGTCAATGCACAACCACCTTAAACATCAGCATCCTCAACTGGTCTACGAGTGAAAACCCGAAACACCTCAGTCAATGCACAACCACTTTAAACATCAACATCCTGAACTTGTCTACGAGTGAAACCCGAAACACCTCAGTCAATGCACCACCGCCTAAAATATCAGCATCCTGACCTAGTCTACGAGTGAAACCCAAAACACCTCAGTTAATGCACCACCACCTTAAACATCAGCATCCTGAACTATTCTACAAGTGAGACCCAAAACATCTTAGTCCATGCACCACCGCCTTAAATATCAGCATACTGAACTAATCTACTAGTGAAAGCCAAAACACCTCAGTCAATGCACCACCACCTTAAACATCAGCATCCTGAACTGGTCTATTAAACTAGTCAACAAGGGAAACCCAAAAGACCTCAGTCAATGCACCACCGCCTTAAACATCAACATCCTGAACTGGTCTGCGAGTGAAACCCGAAACATATCAGTCGATGCACCACCGCCTAAAACATCAGCATCCTGACCTAGTCTACGAGTGAAACCCAAAACATCTCAGTCAATACACCCCCACCTTAAACATCAGCATACTGACCTAGTCTACGAGTAATACCCAAAACACCTCAGTCGATGCACCACCACCTGCAATATCACCATCCTGAACTGGTCTACGATTGAAACCCGAAACAGCTCAGTCGATGCACAACAGCCTAAAACATCAGCATCCTGACCTAGTCTACGAGTGAAACCCAAAACACCTCAGTCAATGCACCACCGCCTAAAACATCAGCATCCTGAACTGGTGTACGAGTGAAACACAAAACATCTTAGTCAATGCACCACTGGCTAAAATATCAGCATCCTGAACTGGTCTACGAGTGAAACCCAAAACACCTCAGTCAATGCACCACCGCCTAAATCATCAGCATCCTGAACTATTCTACAAGTGATACCCAAAACACCTCTGTCAATGCACCACCGCCTTAAATATCAGCATACTGAACTGATCTATGAGTGAACCCCGAAACAGATCAGTCAATGCACCACCACCTTAAACATCAGCATCCTGAAGTGGTCTAAAAGTGAAACCTAAAACACCTCAGTCAATGCACCACCACCTTAAACATCAGCATCCTGAACTGGTCTACAAGTGAAACCCACAACACCTCAGTCAATGCACCACCGCCTTAAACATCAGCATCCTGAACTGGTCTACAAGTGAAACCCAAAACACATCAGTCAATACACCACTGCCTTAAACATCAGCATCCTGAACTGGTCTACAAGTGAAACCCAAAACACCCCAGTCAATGGACCACCAGCTTTAAACATGAGCATCCAGAACAAGTCTACAAGTGTAACACAAAAAATCTCAACCGATGGATCACCGCCTCAAACATCAGCACCCTGAAAAAGTCTACAAGTGAAACCCAAAACAGCTCAGCCGATGGACCACAGCCTTACTTATAAACATCTCCATTTATTAAAGAACTGCTTGTGACCCCCAAACTGCACCGCCATTGTATCAATGCCCTAAATATCAGCACCCTGTACTATCCAAGAAATGGGACCTCCACCCAAAACAGTGCTGTCAATGCACAGTAGCCCTTAATACCCACATCCCTTCCTGTTCAAGAACTGATAAACCATCTTGTACTATTCAAGACCGTCACCCGAAAAACTCTACAAATAGTCACTACATTTAACATGCACTTTACCTGCTACTCATGAACTGGGAATGCAAACCGCACCGCAAATACAATGCAACCTTAAACATGTACAGAAAAGCACCACTGACCTATAATCAGCCTCTTTTAATATTCAAGAGATAAAACCTGTAATAGTTCTGCGAATGGACCACTCTTCAACACTGATATGCCCTCCTATTTAAGAACGGAGAAAACTAAACTATGCCATCAATGCGCCACCATCCTAAACTTCAAGGTTCAGTGCCGTTAAAGAATTGGATCTCCAGAACAGCTCTGCTAATCCACTGCAGTCTCAAACATCAACAGCCCTGCTACTCCAGAACTGGCTTTACCAATGCACCACCACTCTGTGCTCCCCTTCGGATCAAGAACTGGGACCAGAAACAGTGCGGCTGATGTACCGCAGCCTGATACATCAATATCCCAGCTACTCCAGAACTGGCTTTACCAAGAACTGGGGCCAGAAACGGTGCAGCCGATACACCAAACATTCAACCCCCGTCAAGAGAGCTGGGTTAAATCCATTGTTCTTTTGCTCACCATGCCATTTCAGTTCAGACCCAGACATATGCAAACCAGTCTTGACCCTGCTCCTCATGGGAACCGTCCAGTCCGAACTGCCAGGCCAGGCCCTCCCTGGACCGGAAACAAGCTCCCTGGAACTGGTTTCGAGGTATCACCCCTCATCAGACAGGCTAGCTTGAATCCAGTGGTACAGCGAGCAAGGGGACCCAACTCCTGGCATACCCATCCCACTTCGGTTGAAAAATGCTGCGGCAACAAATGATGGACGGAATGCTGAATAAATCAAGCATTCACCCCCAGTCAAGAGATCTGGGTTAAATCCATCGTTTTTTTACTCACCACTGATCCCATGAGGAGCAGGGTCAAAACTGATTTGCATATGGCTGGATCCAAACGGGGGTGGCGTGGTGAGCAAAAGAACAATGGATTTAACCCAGATCTCTTGACTGGGGATGAATGTTTGATTTATTCAGCATGTCGTCCATCATTTGTTGCCGCAGCACAGACCTAAATATCAGCACCTTGTACTATTGTACTATCCAGATGGGGGCCACCAACACTCCCAGTGCACCACAGTTGCAACACTACCAATGCCTCACGGGCCTAAACATGAGCCTTTGTCTTCTAATCCAGAACTGTGACACAAACAGCACTGCGACACAAACAGCACTGCCAATGCACCACCATTTTTTTTTTTTTTAAAGAACTATCTTTATTCCTTTTTATTTTCAAAAGCATCAAACAATACACTGGATCAATGGTACAATAAGCAAGCACAGGCATAAAAGTTGGCAGATACGTTAGCGCACATTGCTCATGGTTCAGCACATCATACGCCCACAATCCTCGACCACCCCTTCAGTCTCTTGGTGTAACATGGGCCATGGTCAACTTTAGTCTCTTCTCCAACGGAAACACACAGACTCTATAGCGACAGCTCGGTTACAGAAGTCCCAGTTTAAACCATAGTAAGTCCTCCAGCTGCCCCGTACCTTCTCAAACTTTCTAGGACAACCCGCATTTCCTGCTTTCATAGACCGCCCTTTCCGCCGCCATGCAGACATTCATTCCTGTCAGCCACATTCATTTCGTTTGACCTGCCTGATTTCCCCGCCCTTTTGCAACATCTGGTTTCGTCAGCACAAACCCCATGTGCAGAACTTCAAATTCACTCTGGGTAAATCAATATCACACGGGATACTCAATACAGCAAAATGGGGGCTGCCCAGTATGGTAACCTTGAGCATTGCACACAGTTGGGTCATTATGTCCTTCCAGCATCTCTGTATTTTGGGACATTCCCAAATCACATGGAAGAAGGACCGTTCCGTGCCACTGCATTTTCCACAGGTGGGAGACTGTTCTCTGCCCATTTTGTATAATCTGCTTGTGTTGTGGGTGAGGTGTGGCTCAGCGGCCAGAGCAGCTGACTCCAGAGCGGGGGCTCACGGTTCGATTCCCGGCGGCAGCTCAGCATCATGAGACCCTGGGCAATAGCTCACTTAATTTCCCCGACGGCCCACAGCACCTTGATACCCTTAGGGCTGATCAGTCGTGCTTTACAAATCTGGAATTATTATTATCATGTTGTAATAGACTCTATGCAGTACCTTTAGTGGACTCAACCTCAGTCTCGCCTTTATGGTCACTTCTCGTGGATGCATCAGGATAACCTCCCAATCTATACCTTAATGCATCACAATCTTAAACATCAACACTTGCTGATGTTCAAGAACTGGAGAAGCAAAAGGTACCCTAATGCACCCCAACCTTAAACATCAATAGACCGCGTTATTTAAGAACAGAGAACTCAAATAGAACTGTTACTGCACCAGAGCCTTAAACATGAACACCCCAGATATTCAAGAACAGGGAACACAAGCACCACTGCCAAGCACCACAAGCAGCGACACCAACATCAACATTCACTGCTGTTCAAGAACAAGGAACACAAGCAGCACTGCCAATGCACCACAAGCAGCGAGGCCAGCATCAACATTCACTGCTGTTCAAGAACTGGGGCAGAAAGAAGCACTACAAACTCTTCGGGGATTAAATGTTTAGTAGACTATTGGAAATCCCATCAGAAAATAGGGATAAACAGCCTTCCGCTCACATCAAATGGGAAGCCGTCCATTAGTGATTCCTTGCACGGATATTTCATCCCGAGTCATGAAATGCATATTTTACCATGAGAGTTCACAAGGAAGCCATTTTGCCACCAAGTGCAGAAGAGGAGATGGGCGTCCAGCGTTCTGATGCTACACCTGGCTAAGGAACCAGAGCAGCTCTTCCCAGGGGAGCCGCTAACAGGTTTTAATTGCATTTCTCTCATGAAATGGCGGCCTCCCTCGCGGTGCTTCCTGCCTGGGTGCCTGCTGTCTCCCACACAGCAGGTGCGCAGCGGGAGTCCCTGGGAACCCGTCACATGGCTCCCACCTGCCGCTGACTCACGCACGGCACATAGCATTCTGCGGCCCGGGCTGGCTGGCGAGGGAGATAATAAAAGCGTGAAATAATATTGAGCCATTATTGACATGACCGCACTTGGAAAGTACAGATAACTGGATGGAGGCGAGTGAACGGGGTGTCAGGGTGCACCAGCCGGCTGGCGGGGTGAAGAAGGCTGATATTTACAGAGAAGGCCCAGCAACATCTTCTTATGGACAGCAGAATATCCTGAAGAGGGTAGGGCGGGTGGTACTGACTGGGGTTGGTGGGCACTTCTGTACTGGCGGAGGCTGATGGGCACTCTCTTTATACAGTGGTACTCCCTGGGGCTGATGGGCTCTTCTCTTTGTACAGTGGTACTCCCTGGGGTTGATGAGCACTTCTCTTTGTACAGTGGTACTCCCTGGGGCTGATGGGCTCTTCTCTTTGTACAGTGGTACTCCCTGGGGTTGATGGATACTTCTCTTTGTACAGTGGTACTCCCTGGGGTTGATGGATACTTCTCTTTGTACAGTGGTACTCCCTGGAGGTGAAGGGCACTTCTCTTTGTACAGTGGTACTCCCTGGAGGTGAAGGGCACTTCTCTTTGCACAGTGGTACTCCCTGGGGTTAATGGGCACTTCTCTTTGTACAGTGGTACTCCCTGGGACTGATGGGCACTTCTCTTTGTACAGTGGTACTCACTGGAGGTGAAGGGCACTTCTCTTTGTACAGTGGTACTCCCTGGGGTTGATGGGCACTTCTCTTTATACAGTGGTACTCCCTGGGGTTGATGGGCACTTCTCTTTATACAGTGGTACTCCCTGGAGGAGAAGGGCACTTCTCTTTGTACAGTGGTACTCCCTGGAGGTGAAGGGCACTTCTCTTTGTACAGTGGTACTCCCTGGGGTTGATGGGCACTTCTCTTTATACAGTGGTTCTCCCATGGGGCGATGGGCACTTCTCTTTATACAGTGGTACTCCCTGGCGCGATGGGCACTTCACTTTGTACAGTGGTACTCACTGGGGGCGATGGGCACTTCTCTTTGTACAGTGGTACTCCCCGGAGGTGATGGGCACTTCTCTATGTACAGTGGTACTCCCTGGAGGCGATGGGTACTTCTCTTTGTACAGTGGTACTCCCTGGGGTTGATGAGCACTTCTCTTTGTACAGTGGTACTCCCTGGGGTTGATGGGCACTTCTCTTTATACAGTGGTTCTCCCATGGAGGCGATGGGCACTTCACTTTGTACAGTGGTACTCACTGGGGGCGATGGGCACTTCTCTTTATACAGTGGTACTCCCTGGCGCGATGGGCACTTCACTTTGTACAGTGGTACTCCCTGGGGTTGATGGGCACTTCTCTTTGTACAGTGGTACTCCCGGAGGTGATGGGCACTTCTCTTTATACAGTGGTATTGCCTGGGGGCAATGGGCACTTCTCTTTGTACAGTGGTACTCCCTGGGGGCGATGGGCACTTCTCTATGTACAGTGGTACTCCCTGGAGGCGATGGGTACTTCTCTTTGTACAGTGGTACTCCCTGGGGTTGATGGGCACTTCTCTTTGTACAGTGGTACTCCCTGGGGGCGATGGGCACTTCTCTTTGTACAGTGGTACTCCCTTGGGGCGATGGGCACTTCTCTTTGTACATTGGACCTCCCTGGGACTAATGGGCACTTCTCTTTATACAGTGGTACTCCCTGGAGGAGAAGGGCACTTCTCTTTGTACAGTGGTACTCCCTGGGGTTGATGGGCACTTCTCTTTGTACAGTGGTACTCCCTGGGGCGATGGGCACTTCTCTTTGTACAGTAGTACTCCCTAGAGGTGATGGGCACTTCTTTTTGTACAGTGGTACTCCCTGGAGGTGAAGGGCACTTCTCTTTGTACAGTGGTACTCACTGGGGGCGATGGGTACTTCTCTTTGTACAGTGGTACTCCCTGGGGTTGATGAGCACTTCTCTTTGTACAGTGGTACTCCCTGGGGTTGATGGGCACTTCTCTTTATACAGTGGTTCTCCCATGGGGCGATGGGCACTTCACTTTGTACAGTGGTACTCACTGGGGGCGATGGGCACTTCTCTTTATACAGTGGTACTCCCTGGCGCGATGGGCACTTCACTTTGTACAGTGGTACTCCCTGGGGTTGATGGGCACTTCTCTTTGTACAGTGGTACTCCCCGGAGGTGATGGGCACTTCTCTTTATACAGTGGTATTGCCTGGGGGCAATGGGCACTTCTCTTTGTACAGTGGTACTCCCTGGGGGCGATGGGCACTTCTCTATGTACAGTGGTACTCCCTGGAGGCGATGGGTACTTCTCTTTGTACAGTGGTACTCCCTGGGGTTGATGGGCACTTCTCTTTGTACAGTGGTACTCCCTGGGGGCGATGGGCACTTCTCTTTGTACAGTGGTACTCCCTGGGGCGATGGGCACTTCTCTTTGTACAGTGGTACTCCCTGGAGGTGAAGGGCACTTCTTTTTGTACAGTGGTACTCCCTGGAGGTGAAGGGCACTTCTCTTTGTACAGTGGTACTCACTGGGGGCGATGGACACTTCTCTTTGTACAGTGGTACTCCCTGGAGGTGATGTGCACTTCTCTTTATACAGTGGTACTCCCTGGAGGTGAAGGGCACTTCTCTTTGTACAGTGGTACTCCCTGGGGTTGATGGGCACTTCTCTGTATACAGTGGTACTCCCTGGGGGCGATGGGCACTTCTCTTTGTACAGTGGTACTCCCTTGGGCGATGGGCACTTCTCTTTGTACAGTGGTACTCCCTGGAGGTGATGGGTACTTCTCTTTGTACAGTGGTACTCCCTGGAGGTGATGGGTACTTCTCTTTGTACAGTGGTACTCCCTGGGGTTGATGGGCACTTCTCTTTATACAGTGGTACTCCCTGGAGGTGAAGGGCACTTCTTTTTGTACAGTGGTACTCCCTGGGGTTGATGAGCACTTCTCTTTGTACAGTGGTACTCCCTGGGGCGATGGACACTTCTCTTTATACAGTGGTACTCCCTGGGGGCGATGGTCGCTTGTCTTTGTACAGTGGTATTGCCTGGGGGCGATGGGCACTTCTCTTTGTACAGTGATACTCCTTGGGGCTGATGGGCACCTCTCTTTGTACAGTGGTACTCCCTGGGGTTGATGGGCACTTATCTTTGTACAGCGGTACCACTTCTCTTTTTACAGTGGTACTCCCTGTGGATGATGGTCACTTCTCTTTGGACAGTGGTACTCCCTGTGGCTGATGGGCACTTCTCTTCGTACAGTGGTACTCCCTGGGGGCGACTCCCTGTGGCTGAGGGGCACTACTCTTTTACAGTGGTACTCCCTGGGGCTGATGGGCACCTCTCTTTTTCAGTGGTAATCCCTGGTGCTGAATGGCACTTTTCTTTGTACAGTGGTACTCCCTGGGGGCGATGGGCACTTCTCTTTGTACAGTGGTACTCCCTGGGACTGATGGGCACGTCTCTTTGTACAGTGGTACTCCCTGGGACTGATGGGCACGTCTCTTTGTACAGTGGTACTCCCTGGGGTTGATGGATACTTCTCTTTGTACAGTGGTACTCCCTGGAGGTGAAGGGCACTTCTCTTTGTACAGTGGTACTCCTTGGGCGATGGGCACTTCTCTTTGTACAGTGGTACTCCCTGGGGCTGATGGGCTCTTCTCTTTGTACAGTGGTACTCCCTGGGACTGATGGGCACTTCTCTTTGTACAGTGGTACTCCCTGGGGTTGATGGGCACTTCTCTTTCTACAGTGGTACTCCCTGGGGCTGATGGGCACTTCTCTTTGTACAGTGGTACTCCCTGGAGGTGAAGGGCACTTCTCTTTGCACAGTGGTACTCCCTGGGGTTAATGGGCACTTCTCTTTGTACAGTGGTACTCCCTGGGACTGATGGGCACTTCTCTTTGTACAGTGGTACTCACTGGAGGTGAAGGGCACTTCTCTTTGTACAGTGGTACTCCCTGGGGTTGATGGGCACTTCTCTTTATACAGTGGTACTCCCTGGCGCGATGGGCACTTCACTTTGTACAGTGGTACTCCCTGGGGTTGATGGGCACTTCTCTTTATACAGTGGTACTCCCTGGAGGAGAAGGGCACTTCTCTTTGTACAGTGGTACTCCCTGGAGGTGAAGGGCACTTCTCTTTGTACAGTGGTACTCCCTGGGGTTGATGGGCACTTCTCTTTATACAGTGGTTCTCCCATGGGGCGATGGGCACTTCTCTTTATACAGTGGTACTCCCTGGCGCTATGGGCACTTCACTTTGTACAGTGGTACTCCCTGGGGTTGATGGGCACTTCTCTTTATACAGTGGTACTCCCTGGAGGAGAAGGGCACTTCTCTTTGTACAGTGGTACTCACTGGGGGCGATGGGCACTTCTCTTTGTACAGTGGTACTCCCCGGAGGTGATGGGCACTTCTCTTTATACAGTGGTACTGCCTGGGTGCGATGGGCACTTCTCTTTGTACAGTGGTACTGCCTGGGGGCAATGGGCACTTCTCTTTGTACAGTGGTACTCCCTGGGGGCGATGGGCACTTCTCTATGTACAGTGGTACTCCCTGGAGGCGATGGGTACTTCTCTTTGTACAGTGGTACTCCCTGGGGTTGATGGGCACTTCTCTTTATACAGTGGTACTCCCTTGGGGCGAAGGGCACTTCTCTTTGTACAGTGGTACTCCCTGGGGGCGATGGGCACTTCTCTTTGTACAGTGGTACTCCCTGGGGGCGATGGGCACTTCTCTTTATACAGTGGTACTCCCTTGGGGCGATGGGCACTTCTCTTTGTACAGTGGACCTCCCTGGGACTAATGGGCACTTCTCTTTATACAGTGGTACTCCCTGGAGGAGAAGGGCACTTCTCTTTGTACAGTGGTACTCCCTGGGGTCGATGGGCACTTCTCTTTGTACAGTGGTACTCCCTGGGGCGATGGGCACTTCTCTTTGTACAGTAGTACTCCCTAGAGGTGATGGGCACTTCTCTTTATACAGTGGTACTCCCTGGGGGGGATGGGCACTTCTCTTTGTACAGTGGTACTCCCTGGGGCGATGGGCACTTCTCTTTGTACTGTGGTACTCCCTGGAGGTGATGGGTACTTCTCTTTGTACAGTGGTACTCCCTGGGGTTGATGGGCACTTCTCTTTAAACAGTGGTACTCCCTGGAGGTGAAGGGCACTTCTCTTTGTACAGTGGTACTCCCTGGGGTTGATGGGCACTTCTCTTTATACAGTGGTACTCCCTGGAGGTGAAGGGCACTTCTTTTTGTACAGTGGTACTCCCTGGGGTTGATGAGCACTTCTCTTTGTACAGTGGTACTCCCTGGGGCGATGGACACTTCTCTTTGTACAGTGGTACTCCCTGGAGGTGATGGGCACTTCTCTTTATACAGTGGTACTCCCTTGGGGCGATGGGCACTTGTCTTTGTACAGTGGATCTCCCTGGGACTAATGGGGACTTCTCTTTATACAGTGGTACTCCCTGGAGGAGAAGGGCACTTCTCTTTGTACAGTGGTACTCCCTGGGGTTGATGGGCACTTCTCTTTGTACAGTGGTACTCCCTAGAGGTGATGGGCACTTCTCTTTGTACAGTGGTACTCCCTGGGGTTGATGGGGACTTCTCTTTGTACAGTGGTACTCCCTGGGGTTGATGGGCACTTCTCTTTATACAGTGGTACTCCCTGGAGGTGAAGGGCACTTCTTTTTGTACAGTGGTACTCCCTGGGGTTGATGAGCACTTCTCTTTGTACAGTGGTACTCCCTGGGGCGATGGACACTTCTCTTTGTACAGTGGTACTCCCTGGAGGTGATGGGCACTTCTCTTTATACAGTGGTACTCCCTGGAGGTGAAGGGCACTTCTCTTTGTACAGTGGTACTCCCTGGAGGTGATGGGTACTTCTCTTTGTACAGTGGTACTCCCTGGAGGTGATGGGTACTTCTCTTTGTACAGTGGTACTCCCTGGGGTTGATGGGCACTTCTCTTTATACAGTGGTACTCCCTGGAGGTGAAGGGCACTTCTTTTTGTATAGTGGTACTCCCTGGGGTTGATGAGCACTTCTCTTTGTACAGTGGTACTCCCTGGGGCGATGGACACTTCTCTTTGTACAGTGGTACTCCCTGGAGGTGATGGGCACTTCTCTTTATACAGTGGTACTCCCTTGGGGCGATGGGCACTTCTCTTTGTACAGTGGATCTCCCTGGGACTAATGGGCACTTCTCTTTGTACAGTGGTACTCCCTGGAGGAGAAGGGCACTTCTCTTTGTACAGTGGTACTCCCTGGGGTTGATGGGCACTTCTCTTTGTACAGTGGTACTCCCTGGGGCGATGGGCACTTCTCTTTGTACAGTAGTACTCCCTAGAGGTGATGGGCACTTCTCTTTGTACAGTGGTACTCCCTGGGGTTGATGGGGACTTCTCTTTGTACTGTGGTACTCCCTGGGGGCGATGGGCACTTCTCTTTGTACAGTGGTACTCCCTGGGGCGATGGGCACTTCTCTTTGTACAGTGGTACTCCCTGGTGTTGATGTGCACTTCTCTTTATACAGTGGTACTCCCTTGGGGCGATGGGCACTTCTCTTTGTACAGTGGTACTCCCTGGGGGCGATGGGCACTTCTCTTTATACAGTGGTACTCCCTTGGGGTGATGGGCACTTCTCTTTGTACAGTGGTATTCCCAGGGGGCAATGGGCACTTCTCTTTGTACAGTGGTACTCCCTGGGGGCGATGGTCGCTTGTCTTTGTACAGTGGTATTGCCTGGGGGCGATGGGCACTTCTCTTTGTACAGTGATACTCCTTGGGGCTGATGGGCACCTCTCTTTGTACAGTGGTACTCCCTGGGGTTGATGGGCACTTCTCTTTGTACAGCTGTACTACTTCTCTTTTTACAGTGGTACTCCCTGTGGGTGATGGTCACTTCTCTTTGGACAGTGGTACTCCCTGTGGCTGATGGGCACTTCTCTTCGTACAGTGGTACTCCCTGGGGGCGACTCCCTGTGGCTGAGGGGCACTACTCTTTTACAGTGGTACTCCCTGGGGCTGATGGGCACCTCTCTTTTTCAGTGGTAATCCCTGGTGCTGAATGGCACTTTTCTTTGTACAGTGGTACTCCCTGGGGGCGATGGGCACTTCTCTTTGTACAGTGGTACTCCCTGGGACTGATGGGCACGTCTCTTTGTACAGTGGTACTCCCTGGGACTGATGGGTACTTTTCTTCATAGGATGGCACTGGATGGGGCTGGCAGGCACTTCTCTAGGTAGAGCGGTACTGTACATGGCTGATCAGCACTTGTGCATATGGTGGTACTGGATGGAGCGAACATATACCCCTCTCCGCAAGGAGGAATTATTTGGGGCTGATGGGCAGTTCACCTACATGGCTGTCGGAGGCAAATACCCATGTTTCTGTGAAAGGTGGTACTGTCTATGTCTGATGGGCGCTTCTCTATGCAGGGTGGTACTGCACGGTTCTTCTCTGTGTAGGGTGGTAATGCAAGGGGGTGAAGTGCACCTGTCTGTGCAGGCAGGCAGCGTCTGGGCTGACTGGCAGTTGTTTTTGTAGAATGACACTGCAAGGGGCTAACAGGCACTGCTCTGTATAGGGTGGCACTGTGTGGAGCTGACCAACACTTCTCAGTGTATGGCAGCACTGAATGATGTTACAGGCACTCCTCCGTACATGGCAGTAGTGTCAGGGGCTGCTGGCTCCTTTCTGCATAGGGTGGTATTGTATGTGGCTGATGGTTACTTCTCTTTGTAGGGGGGTATAGCACTGGACTGATGGGCACATCTCTTTGCGGGTTGGCACTGCATTGGCCAGTCTATGTCTGAGGCTGATGGGCGCTTCTCTCTGTAGGGTGGCCCTCCATGACGTTATGGGCACTGCACTGTGAAGGATGGAATTGTCTGGGGGTGAAGGGCGCTCTTTTGTCTAGGCTGACACTGACTGGCGCTGATGGGCGCGTCTGTGTGCGGTGGTGGTGCTTTTGGCTGATTGACACTTCCCTCTGTAGGGCGGGTCTCCCTGGAGTTGATGGGCACTTGTCTGTGTAGGCTGGCACTGTTTAGGTATGAAGGGCAATTCTCTGTGTAGGGTGGCACTGTCTTGGCTTGACTGGCACCTCTCTTTGTAAGGGGCACTCTTGAGGCCGATAGGGACTTCACTGTGAATGGTAGCACTGCATGAGGTACAGCAGGCTGCATGAATTTGAGTGGCACTTCCTTGTGTACGGCAGGGAGGCATGGGAGGAGTACTGGCACTAATCCATGTAGGGTGGTACAGTTTACGCGGATTAGTGCGTAGGTTAATGAGGCTAACTCTGCACTGTATGTATAATGGTGCCAACTGGCATGAGCAGTTTGCTCTGTGTAGTTGCATGCTTTCTTTGAAGGGGGGCTCCATGCATCTGAGTGGGTCCTTCTCTCTTCCAGGTTATATTGCATGCATCTGAGTGTGTCCTTCTCTCTTCCAGGGTATATTGCATGCATCTGAGTGGGTCCTTCTCTCTTCCAGGGTATAATGCATGTATCTGAGTGGGTCCTTCTCTCTTCCAGGGTATAATGCATGCATCTGAGTGGGTCCTTCTCTCTTCCAGGGTAGATTACATGCATCTGAATGGGTCCTTCTCTCTTCCAGGTTATATTGCATGCAACTGAGTGGGTCCTTCTCTCTTCCAGGTTATATTGCACGCCTCTGAGTGGGTCCCTCTCTCTTCCAGGTTATATCGCACGCATCTGAGTGGGTCCTTCTCTGTTCCAGGTTATATCGCACGCATCTGAGTTGGTCCTTCTGTCTTCCAGGGTATATTGCATGCATCTGAGTGGGTCCTTCTCTCTTCCAGGGTATATTGCATGCATCTGAGCGGGTCCTTCTCTCTTCCAGGGTATATTGCATGCATCTGAGTGGGTCCTTCTCTCTTCCAGGTTATATTGCATTCATCTGAGTGGGTCCTTCTGTCTTCCAGGGTATATTGCATGCATCTGAGTGGGTCCTTCTCTCTTCCAGGTTATATTGCATGCATCTGAGTGGGTCCTTCTCTCTTCCAGGTTATATTGCACGCATCTGAGTGGGTCCTTCTGTCTTCCAGGGTATATTGCACGCATCTGAATGGGTCCTTCTCTCTTCCAGGGTATATTGCATGCATCTGAGTGGGACCATCTGTCTTCCAGGTTATATTGCACGCATCTGAGTGGGTCCTTCTCTCTTCCAGGTTATATTGCATGCATCTGAGTGGGTCCTTCTCTCTTCCAGGGTATATTGCATGCATCTGAGTGGGTCCTGCTCTCTTCGAGGTTATATTGCACGCATCTGAGTGGGTCCTTCTCTCTTCCAGGGTATATTGCACGCATCTGAGTGGGTCCTTCTCTCTTCCAGGGTATATTGCACGCATCTGAGTGGGTCCTTCTCTCTTCCAGGTTATATTGCATGCATCTGAGTGGGTCCTTCTGTCTTCCAGGGTATACTGCACGCATCTGAATGGGTACTTCTCTCTTCCAAGTTATATTGCACGCATCTGAGTGGGTCCTTCTCTCTTCCAGGTTATATTGCATGCATCTGAGTGGGTCCTTCTGTCTTCCAGGGTATATTGCACGCATCTGAATGGGTCCTTCTCTCTTCCAAGTTATATTGCACGCATCTGAGTGGGTCCTTTTCTCTTCCAGGGTATATTGCACGCATCTGAATGGGTCCTTCTCTCTTCCAAGTTATATTGCACGCATCTGAGTGGGTCCTTCTCTCTTCCAGGGTATATTGCACGCATCTGATTGGGTCCTTCTCTCTTCCAGGTTATATTGCATGCATCTGAGTGGGTCCTTCTCTCTTCCAGGGTATTTTGCATGCATCTGAATGGGTCCTTCTCTCTTCCAGGTTATATTGCACGCATCGGAGTGGGTCCTTCTCTCTTCCAGGGTATATTGCACGCATCTGAGAGGGTCCATCTCTCTTCCAGATTATATTGCATGCATCTGAGTGGGCCCTTCTCTCTTCCAGGTCATATTGCACGCATCTGAGTGGGTCCTTCTCTCTTCCAGTTCATATTGCACGCATCTGAGTGGGTCCTTCTCTCTGTTCTCTCTTCCAGTTCATATTGCACGCATTGCGTGGGTTTTTCTCTCTTCCAGGTTATATTGCACGCATCTGAGTGTGTCCTTCTCTCTTCCAGGTTATATTGCACGCATCTGAGTGGGTCCTTCTCTCTTCCAGATTATATTGCACGCATATGAGTGGGTCCTTCTCTCTTCCAGGTTATATTGCACGCATCTGAGTGGGTCCTTCTCTCTTCGAGGTTATATTGCACGCATCTGAGTGGGTCCTTCTCTCTTCCAGGTTATATTGCATGCATCTGAGTGGGTCCTTCTCTCTTCCAGGTTATATTGCACGCATCTGAGTGCGTCCTTCTCTCTTCCAGGTTATATTGCACGCATCTGAGTGGGTCCTTCTCTCTTCCAGGTTATATTGCACGCATCTGAGTCGGCACTTACTTCTTTAGGGTGGTACAGCAGGGGCTTGAGGGGGCATTGCTGTGAGGGCATAGTGGTACTGCATAGGGCCTGATCAGACACTACTCAAGTCGACTAGTACTATGGGGGAATGGTGGTCTGAGTTGGCACTGCTAGAATAGTATCACAACGGGTGAGAGGGTGGCCTCAAGGGCAGTGTTCGGTATATACGGTGGTACCACAGGAAGGGGTTGGCCTGATCGACCACTGCTCTGTAAGTTGAGGTACTACAGGGGGTGCGTGGGTGGGCGGAATGGGCACTGGAATGTATATAGGGTGGTACTGCAAGGGTTAAGTGAGTGGCTGAATACGGGGTGGGGTGAGTGGATGGTCTCATCGGGCACTGCTCTCTATTAGAGTGGTACTACTGAGGGTAAGCGGGTGGTCTGAATGGGCACCGCTTTGTATATAGGGTGGTACTAGTAGGAGTGAGGGTGTGCTCGGATTTGGGCACTGCTATATATGGAGAGTGATACCGCCGGGGGCGAATGGGTGGTTTAATCAGGCACTGATTAGATTAGATTAGATTAAAATACTTATAAAGCGCATGGCTGCCTCGGCAAAGAGGCGTCCCAGCGCTGAAGCCAGACTAAGCAGGAGTCAAGACAAAGGGAAATATATCTGGGAAAGAACAAGGGACAGGACAGAGAGAGTTAGACCTGGGAAAAGAGCCAAGTCTTCACAAGGCGTCTGAAAGCCTGATGGTCAGGGTTGCCGCGGATGTATAGAGGGAGAGCGTTCCAGAGAGTGGGGCCAGGCGACCAAAGGAGCGGCCACCCGATCTAGCTCTACGTATGTGAGGGATACATGCAAGATTCTGGTTCGCCGAACGTAGGGCACGCAAGGGGGTGTACAGAGTGCAGAGGTCGCCTAGGATATCTGGGGCACTTCCTGTCAGTATTTTATGCGTGATGCAGAGCGTCTTGAAGCAAACACGCTGTTCGAGGGGCAGCCAGTGCAGGCGGCGGAGAAGATTAGAAGCATGACTAAATTTCGGAAGGGCAAAGATAGCACGAGCTGCCGCGTTCTGGACCCGCTGCAATTTATTAAGCACGGATTTATTAGAGCCGAGAAGAAGCACATTGCAGTAGTCCAGACGAGCCAGAATAGAAGCTTGGATAATCAGTTGGCGTGTTTGGGCATCAAAGAGACCCAAAATCAGTCGAAGGCCGCGTAATAGTCCAAAGCATTTCCCGGCCACTGATTTGGCATGTGTTTCAAAGTTGAGGTTGTTATCAACTATGAAGCCTAGATTTTTCACAGCAGGTTTGGGATCAGGGGGATCACCAAGTGCCCAGGGCCACCATTCCTTCGTCCAGAGATGAGACTCTTTGCCAACCAGGAGAATCTCTGATTTGGTAGAGTTCAATTGCAGAAAGTTAGCCGTCATCCATTCTGCATTTGCAGAGATGTCTTCTTTAAATTTTATTTTGTCTCGCTTGGGATCATTGGACAGGGCAATCACTAGTTGGGTGTCGTCGGCGTATGACACCAGGGAGATTCCTCGTACTTTGGCCAGCTGTGCCAAAGGGCTCATATATATATTGAAGAGCGTAGGGCTCAATGCAGAGCCCTGAGGAACCCCACAGCGAAGAGAGTGTACATGGGAAGAGAAAGGGGGAGAGGTCACTTGAAAGGTTCGGTCGGCCAGGAAGGAGGAGAACCACGCTAGAGCTTTATTCCCAATTCCTATCTCCTTCAAACGTAGGAGCAGGATTTCATGGGACACCGTGTCAAATGCCGCGCTTAGATCCAGCAGCACCAGCGCTGATGTGCTGCCGGCATCCAGCGCGGATTTGAGTTGTTCTACCACAGCCAGTAAAGCTGACTCGGTGCTGTATCTTGGTCGGAACCCATTCTGTGAACTATCAAGTATATGATTAGATTCTAGAAACTGTGTTAGAGTAGAATTCACATGTGCTTCTAGAATTTTAGAGAGGAAAGAAAGCAAAGAAATCGGGCGGTAGTTCTCTGGTTTGGACGTGTCGAGTGTTGGTTTCTTAAGTAGAGGGACCACTTTTGCATGCTTCCATGATTTAGGCACCATCGCAGTAAAGAGGGATAGATTGAGTAACTCCAGACACTCAGGAAGAAGACCTTGTTGAATTTTCCTGAAAGCGTCTGGTTTAAGAGGATCGTCTGGAGATCCAGATTTGATTTTGACCACTAATCTCTCTAATTCCTTCAGGGAAATAGAGGGAAGAGATGCAAGGAGAACAGTCTCAGAGCCAATATAAACATTCTTCCCGCAAACACTGGAGGGTATACCATGATCGAACTTTTGGTAGATATCTTCGACCTTCTTCAAAAAGAAGGTTGCCAGCTCCTAACAGTGTTTGTTGGAGGAAATAATATTGCCCGATTCCACTGGAGAGGAGATTAAATCTTTCAGTAGAGAGAATATAGTTTTGCTGCGGTTGGTGCTTGTATTAATCAGGCTGGAGTAATGAGCTGCTCTGGTTATGCGCACCAGTTTATGATAGGATTTAATGGCCGCTCTATATAGTGCTTTGGCCTGGGGGTCATATGATCTCCTCCAGGATCTTTCTAAGATCTTGCAGTTCTTCTTAGCAAGGGTTAGATCTTCATTGAACCAGGCATTGGCCCGAGTGCTTTTAGAATGGGTAAGTTTAAGGGTAATGCATGTATCTAAGGCTTGAGTAATCCACCTTTGGAAGATCGCGTTAGCCTCTTCCATATTTGCGACTTTTACCATAGGCTTTGCACTCAGGGCTGTGAGGAAGTCTACTTGGTTCAGTTTATGCCAGGGCCGTTTTAATGAGGGATGTTGATTAGGCTGGGGCTTATGGCCAGCTATCGTTAACCGCATCATGATGAGGAAATGATCAGTCCAGATCATAGGGAGTGGTGACAGAACTTCCAGTGACTCTAGATTAGAAAAAATAGGGTCAAGGAGATGTCACGCTCTGTGCGTAGCACTGGGGGTCAGTTGAATCAACTGACAAGCTGCCAGATCCCCTAGAAAGCCAACAATCTCCGATGATTCTTGTAGCTCTAGATGGAGGTTCAGATCGCCTATGATGTTAAAATTGGCAGTCTGAAGAGCCAGTGCTATGACAGTGTTTATCAGGGCTTCTCTAAAGGTTTTTGATGGACCAGGAGGTCGATAAATAAGAAGGCCGGAGACAGTACAGTTAGCACTCAGAGAGATTTTTAAAAGTGCACTCTCACAGTCAGGAAGATCTAAGGGGGACAGGCTGCAGGAATGGACTGATTTGTAAATAATCGCAATGCCGCCCCCTCTTCCTCCAGATCTGTTTATGCTGCGTATAGCATAACCTGTAGGAAGAGCGAGTGCTGGTATGGCCACAGAGGATTCACATAGCCAAGTTTCCGTAAGGAAAAGGATCTCAGGTGAGCGTTCCTGTAGGAGATCGAACACCTCAGCATGATGTTTAGGCAGTGAGCGGCAATTAATGCTCAGAAGAGTGTGTATGTATGTAAAGCGTTGCTACAGAAGGTGAGTGGGTGGTCTGAACGGACAATGCTTTAAACGAAGAGTGGTCCTACAGGGGGTGAGTGAGCGGTTTGAACAGAACCTGCTCAGAGTGTAGAGTGGTACTACAGGGGTGAGCGAGTGGGTTCAACAGAAACCAGTTTATACGTAGGGCGGTACCACAGGTGGCGAGTGGGTGGTGTGACTGGACACTGCTCTCTTTGTAGGATGGAGGAAGTGTGAAACGCACCTAAAATCGAAGTGGCTTCAGGTGTTCCTGCATTCTCAAGTGAATTATAAAATAAGTCTTCTCCAAGTTGTGGCTTTTTTTTGTTAAACTTGGAGTTTTAAGGCAAGTCATGGTCTCGAGACCCCCAGGACAAAGATCACAAATGTTGGCATTTTCTGAGACAGGATCGCGAGCTATCAATCGGACTGACAAAGTCTCAGAAAACATCAAAGTGACACTCAATCAACTCGTTAGTCTAGGCAAGAGTTGACTTTAAATGCATATTCTAGGGCTACAGGTTGCCCGGAGAGACAAAATTCCCTCCCACCATGGGGAAACTAGCTGTTATTTATTTTATTTTTTTACGGAGTTTTATATAGCGCGAACTTGACCCAAGGGTATCGGGTATCGGAGCGCTTTACACGAGCACCAGTTGCGTTACATGAGGACACATTCATTTTTGTTAGGCACGGGAGATTAAGTGATTTGCCCAGAATCACAGGATGTTGCGCATCCCTGCCGAGACTCGAACCTGGTTCCCCAGCTCCGAGGTCGACCGCCCTAGCCGTTAGGCCAACTCCACTCCCCAAGGAGACAAACATGTTTTCTTAAACAGCCTCATCTACCCCTTAGTAGTGTGGGACCGAGAGGGAAGGCTACTTCAGAGAATGTGCATTAAGGATCAGCAGCAGTGCCAACACTACACCTGAATCAAGAAATCACTCAGTAAAGCTCATAGACGGATTTAGTAAAATAAAAAAATATTTGATGAGTATAATAGAACCTAAACCATAAAAATTGGACCAGTCACTTCAAAGATAAAGTTTCAAAGTAACAGTTCCACTCCACACCTCTTCTCCATTCTGCATGGACAGTCAGTGAACGTTCCTGGGCGTTACTCACAGGTAACTAAGGGAGGGATGCTCCTCCTCCAGGACCACAGCACGCCTCCCAGCTCCAGGCTGCCTCTTGCCTCAGTGGGGCCAGAGGGGCTGGATAAGAGTCAGTAGCCTTGTGCAGGCAGGCACACTTTACAGCTTACAAACTTCAGAGCTCCTTTAGGATGTCCCTGGCTTGTGTCTCACCAGCAGACAGAGTATCTCTCAATCCGTCTCAGTCTGTACAAGCCAGTAGATGATGCTCCCTTCTTCCCAGTTGCAAGTTCAGACTTTGGTGCTGGCATCATATTCCTTGTCTTTCGCTGGAGAGTTTTCCTTCCTGATACCAGTTCACAGGGAGTGGGAGTTGGCTTTGTCACTCACTTCCAAGTTCCAAGAAATAATCTTCATTGCGACCAGTGCCAAACCAGTTACATCACGTCACTTGATCCACTTCACAAGAAAGAAGATTCCTCTTTGATGCCCAGGAGGTCAACCAGGCCATCAGTGGACTCTTTTAGGATCGGGTCTGGTCACAGATCAGGAGGCACTCTCCCAGGAGCGTCTTTTATGCTTTCAAGTTCTGCACCATGTACTTTCGTGGGCTGGATGTCTTCCTGATGTGTTCAGACTTCCCGCCATGTTCTGTCTTTTGACAGCACACATAAGATTTGGCTCCAGTGACTCACAGTACACACAGAGCCTCCTACCACTTCCTTCTGGTTGGGGTTTAGCCAATAAAAGTCCTTATTTGGCATTTTGCAGTGTAGCACTACTCATGTTATTACATTTGCCAGTGTAATCTGCTCTTCTTTCCCATGATTCCACCTCAGACATCATCAGATATAAAAAAAAACAAGCAGGGCTGTGGGCGATGCCCACACTCCAGTCTTCCACCAGAGTCTCTCCCTGTTTAAACACAGGTTGCTAACTTAAAGCTAAAACACCACAAAGCCAGTGGTTAGTTGGGAACTTTTCAAAATATTACGACTCCTAATAATATAAATAGGCTGTAACCCGTGAAGGACATATACATTCCTTCCTTCAGATGATAGACCAATCCTCCTCAGTTTCATCACGCAGGAACCCAGGCTACTAATAATAATTTTTTAAAAACAAGCCTACACAGAGCTTGTCTCCTCCATTCTGTACTAAGAAAGGAATAAAAACCCGGCACCAGGCTGGCCCATTCTCCCTTACTGGCTCATCTGTGCCAGCATGCTGCTGTTCAGGAGGCTGGTCCATTCTCCCTTACTGTCTCATATGGGCCAGCATGCTGCTGTTCAGGAGGCTGGTCCATTCTCCCTTAATGGCTCATCTGTGCCAGCATACTGCTGCTCAGGAGGCGGGTCCATTCTCCCTTACTGGCTCGTCTCTGCCAGCATCCTGCTGTTCCAGAGGCTGGTCCATTCTCCCTTACTGTCTCATATGTGCCAGCATGCTACTGTTCAGGAGGCTGGTCCATTCTCCCTTAATGGCTCATCTGTGCCAGCATACTGCTGCTCAGGAGGCGGGTCCATTCTCCCTTACTGGCTCGTCTCTGCCAGCATCCTGCTGTTCCGGAGGCTGGTCCATTCTCCCTTACTGTCTCATATGTGCCAGCATGCTACTGTTCAGGAGGCTGGTCCATTCTCCCTTACTGGCTCATCTGTGCCAGCATGCTCCTGTTCCGGAGGCGAGTCCATTCTCCATTACTGGCTCATCTGTGCCAGCATGCTACTGTTCAGGAGGCGGGTCCATTCTCCCTTCCTGGCTCCTCTGTGCCAGCATGCTACTGTTCAGGAGGCGGGTCCATTCTCCCTTCCTGGCTCGTCTCTGCCAGCATGCTATTGTTCAGGAGGCTGGTCCATTCTCCCTTACTGGCTCATCTGTGCCAGCATGCTCCTGTTCCGGAGGAGAGTCCATTCTCCCTTACTGGCTCATCTGTGCCAGCATGCTACTGTTCAGGAGGCGAGTCCATTCTCCATTACTGGCTCATCTGTGCCAGCATGCTACTGTTCAGGAGGCGGGTCCATTCTCCCTTCCTGGCTCATCTGTGCCAGCATGCTCCTGTTCAGGAGGCTCACACGCAAAGGGGTGCTGCATGACCCTCTTGGTGCTCGCTCAGCGATGCTGCCCAAATACAAAGATAAGAGAGGTTGTGTGCGCGCAGCTGGGAAATTGAATATATCGCATTTACATGCAACTAGAAGCACTTGTATGATAAGTCTTTCGATCTCTCTTCACGTTTTAGGAGAAACACATGCAATGAGAGCCCGATTAGTGAATTCTCAATGCGCCCAATGAAAATACCAACAGCTCAGCAAAAAGTAACAGGTGGGGGAGACAGCAAAAGGTGTGTGGTTTTTCATAACTTTTGTAGAGAAGTACATGGCCTGTACGGTTTCAAATTAATGTACGGTTTCAGATTAATGGACCCTTTGCATACTACAATCTAGAGCAGGAGTCTCCAGCCTTTTCTGTAATATGAGGTACTTATGTTGAATGAAAATTACCCGGAGCTACCTATATTATTAGGATTGTAACTGTGATCGTATAAAACAAGATTATATTAGTGGCCACCCAATGCAACATTACTAGCACTGATCGCCTCCATGCATCAGGCAGGTTTTCCAGCAATAATCTCAAAAAGCCTTTGTCAATCTGGAATGCCTTTACATGAGTAATTCAAAACTGTCATAATTGCCATGCCCCTGGCACCAAGGTAATAACATTAACAATAATTCTCCGCAGTGCCACATGATTTATCACATAAATATCAGCTTCAAATATATTTTGGAAATGCAACCATTTTTCACCAAACATCAGCTTACAAGTTCTGAAAATACTTAGATTTTCATCTTGAATGCACTCTTTTCAAATGCATTACATATTATTTCAGTCAAGCCAAAGCTTCTAATTTAGCAGGCTGGGCTGCACACAGGAGAGATGCTCACAGGTAGCTGGAGCAGTACCAGTAGCTCACGAGCTACTCGTTGTAGAAGCCTGATCTAGAGTATATTTGTACGTACCTAGTATTGCGACAAATGTGCTGGTCTCCAAGTTTCGAGGTCTAAGTGGACATCCCTTGCTTTTGGCTTAAGTATTCCAACCTCTCTTTTTCGTTCTAGGGGCATCTCTTAAAAAAAAAATGTCTGCAAACACAATAGCCCCTCAGCAGTCTATGAGCCACGATGAACAAAATGGGTGACCAGCAGGAAGTGCGTGCATGCAATTTTGCTCCCAAAGAGAGCTACAACAAATGTTACAAGAGGCGGTGATGGTGAAGGGATTTACTTCCGGGTGTGACTGGACGGCTTCCGTTGCTTCGCTTATGTTTCCACTCTTAATGAGTTGGAATGCTTAAGGCGCTTGACACCTTCAGGCAACTACTCGGTGTATGCCCTATCAACTTATGACTCTTCCATCCCTCCTTGTTTGTCCATAGGCAGAGGCGTCATATCCCTTACTCTACCGAAGGATGCACAAAGCTAAACTGAGGCAGATACAACTGTATAGCTCTGGCCAGCGATAACAGTAAATTCTCGTTACCACAAGTTACCATCTCGCCAATATAACTGCCCGGGTTCAAATGAGCTGCAACTGTGACAGTGGAAGGAAAGCTGTGTTAATGGCAAAAAAGGCGATTCCCATCTGAGGAAAAAACACAAGCGCCATATGACATCGACCTTAAAAGCGAAGGTGCAGAAATGATCTTTAGTCAATATTGCCCTTAAAGTGCCAGTCACTCAAAAACGTATAAATGAATAAGTGGAAGGTTTACCAGACACCTGCGCAAGCACCACGCAAATTGCACTTGCACGCGCCTATGTGCACAAAGAGCTTTGCCACCCTTATTAAACCTAACTTTCCTACCTGCCCGCCGCCATCCCCCAATTGCCTCATGGTCTCTGAAATCCCTTTCAGAACACATCAGACCTTGAGGAGTAGGGATACTTTTTTTCACAAAGAAACTCAAAGTACACGACTCAGCAATCTGCAACTAATGCCCAAACTTTTCGCTCCACTCCTCCCACCTAAAGAACTGTCCTGACACTCTGTCCCTTTCTTGAGGAAAGTCTCCGGCTGTCCTTACTCACGCTCGTCTAACTTGTCTAGTTCTTATGATCAGCTTGAAGTGGCTGTTCTTTACTGTTATCTTTTTCACTTCTATTGTTGTTATGGTTAACATGGTGGGTTAAATGTATCTGCTGGGCACTGGCCCACGATGACCTGTTCCATGTAAAGCGCTCAGACATCCCTCAGTGTAGTTAAGCGCTATATAAAAAACATTACATACATAAATAAAAAGCCGCTCTGACACTTCTCACGGTAGTTCAGCCATATATAAAACAAGCATTGGAAATGCAATAGGTCTCGCCTTTGTTTAAGTTAAACCAATCTGTTTTGCGAATGGTATTGTTTTTTTGCTTTGTCTTAATTAGTGTATGTTTGTGATATGTTGTGATTTGATGTTGTTAGAATTGTATTAGTAATTTGTGTAGTAGTTGAAAGCATACTTTAGTATTTAAGTAGCAGTGTTTTAGATTTTGGAAGGAGAATGATTCGAAGAATAGCATGAGGGTGAAGTATAGTGAGGAGTAGAATATTATGATGCAGAAGAAAGGTGTGGGGGTAGAGTAATTGGGGAGAAGGAAGAAAGTGTTGAGCAGTTTAGTGTTGCTTTGAATGTTGAAAAGTGTGGTCAGCAGTATAATGCATAAGGAAGGATAGAGTAGTAGAAGAGCAGTCGGTGTGATATGAAAGGAGCGTGATATGTAGAATAATAGTGTAAGTTTGAATCAAGGTAAGATTATTGTATTAGCATTAGGTATAAGGAAGTTGAGAAGTGGTGAAGATCACTGTGAGGGAGATAGTAGGATTTGGAGTAGGAGGAGAGTAGTGTTATAACATAACATAACATGTGTATTTGTAAAGCGCACGTTCACCCTTGGGTATCTTGGCGCTGAATAACAGATGTTTGTTGTTACCCAACTCAATGGTACTCATTTTATCGACCTCAGATAGATGAAAGGCTGAGTGGACCCCCCGGGATTCGAACCTGTGACCATGAGGTCGAACACAGGCCCCTGCATTGGACGCATTAGTCCACTGAGCCACCAGACCCGGCTTGTTATGCAGAAGGAGTGTTAGTGATGACGTTAAGAGTAGTCTGTTGGTTGTTGTTTGATGTTGTTGGTAGTGTAATATGAGTTATTAGTACAGTGTAGGTATATATACTATATAACCCAAGCATACATTCATAACAAACAAGTTCATATAAATGCATATATGTAGCTGCATACATAATTGTATGCATAGATATGTGCATATATATATATATATGTATATGCAGTAAAATAAATTTTCATATAAATATACATGCATATATATATATATATATATATATATATATATATATATATGCATATATATATATATATCTAGGCATATATATAGATATATGCATATATATATGTATACATTTATAAAAATGCATGTACATATGTATGCATGTATATATATGGGAAAATGTATATAAATGTGTATATATGCATAAATATGCAAGAAATAATGCATCTATATATAAATGCATATATATATATTTGCATATATCTGTAGGTATATGTGTATATACATTTATATGTAAACACATATATGCAGTTGTCTATATAGGTTTACATGCATATACATGCATACATATTTTCCCAATAGATATATATGCATATATATATGCGTATATATGTATATATGAAAAGACCACAATCTTGAATCACCAATACCTCGGCGGAATGCATAGTTTGATGTATGCATATATATGTATAAATGTATATATGCATATATATAAACATATATATTTATATATTATTTTGCATATCTCTATATATATATATGTACATATATATATATATATATATATATATATATATATATATATATATATATATTATGCATTCATACATTCATATGCATATATTTGCATATACATATATGTCTATGTATATGCAAAATATATATACACATATATAAGTATAAATATGCATTAATATATACACACATATATATACTTATACATATATATTCTCACATATATCTGCATATATGTATGCATATATGTGTGTAAATATTTATCTATGCATATATATGTATGGATATATATTTGTATATATATATATATGCATATATATGCATATATATACATATATCAATATGCATATATACATATATATGTATGCATATATATAAATATGCATTAATACATACACACATATATATATACACATACATATATATGCACACATTCCAACAGGAATTAGCAAATAATACACGCCCTTTACTAGCAGCATTGGCATATAAAAAGCAATTACATTTACAGTAAGTAACGTCACTAAAAAGCACATCCACATGATATAATATGTCAAACTTGCAGATTTGCATGTGTTTTTTTAATCAGTATGTAAATATTTTCCTAAGGCACCAAAAACGTAAAAGCCATAATCTAAGGAAAAAAAACAGTACAACAAAGCAAATAAAAGCGTAAAACGTAAAAGCACATTACTAAAAGCATATACAATCTGCTAGGCACAAACAGAAGCACAACGTGGACGTGCCCATAACTGCGCCACAAAGTAAAAGGCACCAAATTACGACGTAATGCCACACCCTTAATGCCCCACAGACATAAAACAAATCACCATTGCAATGCTAACGTTGCAAACATTATTAAAAAAAAGCAGAACACTATGTGCACAATCGGGAATAAAAAAACCACAACCTTAACACGGCCTAAAGTAAATAAAGACCGTTTGAAGGCAACACTGTTTCAAAAAGCAAAATTAAGCACACAACAGTAATCTGCCCGACACGAACAGAAGCACAACGTGGACGTGCCCATAACTGCGACACAAAGTAAAAGGCACCAAATCAAAACGTAATGACACACCCTTAATGCCCCACCGATATAAAACAAATCACCATTGCAATGCTAATGTTGCAAACAACCCCAAAAAAAATCAGAACACTATGTGCACTATCGCAAATAAACAAACAAAAAAAAGATGTCTACCTCTCGGTGTCCTTAATAGTGCAAAGGTATTGGCACAACATGCCTACCTCTCGGTGTCCTTAGAAGTACGTTATCGGCACAAGCTCCATGCCGCGTGCATGTGCGTATCGGCACAACATGCCTACCTCTCAGTGTCCTTAAAAGTACGTAGGTATCATCAAAGCTCCATGCTGCATGCATCTGATTAACTTTAGTCCAAACATATCGCCACAAGCCCCACGCATACAGTAATAATAAAATTAATTAACAGGTAGCGCGAACGAATCCAAAACATCATTACGTAAACGTCACCCAATAGCAAACGCACAGCGGTATTGGCACAACATGCCTACCTCTCGGTGTCCTTAGAAGTACGTTATCGGCACAAGCTCCATGCCGCGTGCATGTGCGTATCGGCACAACATGCCTGCCTCTCAGTGTCCTTAAAAAGTACGTAGCTATCATCAAAGCTCCATGCCGCATGCATCTGCTTAACTTTAGTCCAAACATAACGCCACAAGCCCCAAGCATACAGTAATAATAAAATGAATTAACAGGTAGCGCGAACTAATCCAAAACATCATTACGTAAACGTCACCCAATAGCAAACGCACAGCCTACACGAAAATAATGCTAAGAAAAAAGTGCGGACAGTCATTATAAAACCCACCGTGTCACACCGCCAGTGAAAGATCCAGTCCACGTGGGAGGGGAAAAAAGTGGACAGGGTGGTAACCAGGAGGGACCGAAAAGCCTCCGGGACAATCATAACACCCCGTTTAGCATAATTGGTGACGCAAAATGACGCGCACCAATGGAAATTACGGGCGGAGCAGAGACACGACTTCTGAAACCGTATTGATTCCAAGACGCCCTTGCAGAGCGAGCAGCGCATGCGTGCTGCAACTCCAGGCGAGACCTAAAAAGATGTTAAATAAACAAATACAAGAAACAGCCTTTCTCCTGTGAATGCAGAATGTCGCCATCAGGACGGATGAAAAATTGTTGCAATGGTGATAATATATGCATGCACACATACTGATAGCGGGTAAAGTAAAAAATACCTGTCTACTGCAGTGGGGGTGTCTGCTTGCTCCAACACCGCTCCAGCCTCCATCTCTGTCTAAGCTCTCACTCTGCTGCAACATCATGCACTCTATAGAGTCCCCATATCGCCTTATGCTCTCACCCCGCTGCAACGCAGTGCACTCTTCTGAGACACCACCGTCAACTATACTCTACCTTGAAGCAACAACACCCTCTATTAATATAGTCTCATTCTCGGTCTATGTTCCCACCCTCCAGCAACATCATGCACTCTACCGAGTCCCCATATCGCCTTATGCTCTCAACCCCGCTGCAACGCAGTGCACTCTTCCGAGACACCACCGTCAACTATACTCTACCTTGAAGCAACAACACCCTCTATTAATATAGTCTCATTCTCGGTCTATGCTCCCACCCTACCGCAACATCATGCACTCTAGAGACATCACATTTCCATCTGCGCTCTTATTCTGCTGTACTCCTAGGCAGCACTGCAGCCTATGTTCTCACCCCACCACCAAGCTCTCTATTACACTTTATCTATGCTCTCACTTTATTGCAACACTATGCTTGATACTATTTCTGTGTTTATCCTGGTGCAACACCAAACCCTCTGCCCAGGCTACTTCGCGGTCTGTGCTCTGACCCTACCGCATACTGATCAACCTTGGTCCATTAACCACGAATACCAGCGCGAACTGAGCCCACAAGGCCCACCTAACTAATTCTCAGCCTGGAGCTTTCCCGCTGTTACTGGTGCTCACCATCCCCTCCCTTGGTCCTGAGGAAGACCCCACTTTCAAAGCGTGAAGTCTGCTTGTTCATATGGGGGTCGAAACGTCGACATTATTATGTATATAAATTATTTGTTTTGTCAAACTTAGATGACAGAGAATATATATCTGCATCGTTCTCATTTTTGTTATGACTTATCATTCATGCATATGCCAGTCATCTGGCAGGATAGGTCGCCATTAGTGATTGTTGATGTATATATGCGCACTACCTTCCCTTTGCACATCACCTGCACTCATCCTTATTATGCACTTGTCACTTCACATTGTGTGCACCTGTTTTTCATTAATGTATAAATGTGAAATACATTGCATTTTATAGATTTGATTCATTTCAATCCCTGTGATTTAATTAAATCATAACCATTTATGGAATGAGTTAATTGGTGCTGTCATACTTTTTCTATTTTGATCAATTATTGTTTCTCTACGCTTTGTGAATGCTCTCCACTGTGACATTATCTTATGTACCACTGACCCTACCGCATGCCATGCACTCAACCCACCCTACATTTTGGTCTTCGCTCTTACATTACTGTAACACCACTCACTGTGATACATCTCTGTGTGTCGTCTCACCCTGCTGCAACACCACTCTCTCTAGCCGGCCTCCATCTACCCTTTCAGTGTGCTGGAACACTATGAACAGAGTGCACTGTGGGCCCGCCGCACTGTGTTCATTGTAGCCTAAGGATTCAATATAGCAGAAAACACCCTACTCTGATGTACATAGGAGTCTCATAAAGGCTTTAGATAAAAATAGATGTTTGCTGCTAACGTAAACTATTTCTATTTCTTAAGCACTTGTAAAGTGTGAAAACAGAGTTTATCAAAGCTGTAGTCTGAGAGCAACAACAAAGCAATCTGTAGAGGCAGCCACCTTTTTCCATATGAAACTTTCAAGAGAGCAACCTTGGAACAAAGCTTCTACACCATTGGGTAATCCCATATGCAGTGCGAGCATTCAGACATTGGAATGTCCTGTGCACCAACAGTTTGGCCATCAACGCACCCCTTTTCGCCTTTAAAAGAGGACATAACATCAAAGATCATTTGGCAAGAGCCCATAAGGCCACACCGAAAGATAATACTATCCACCCACTCCTGGTCTTACCCCAATACATGGCCATTATAAATGTGGCACCTGCCTAGCATGCAATCAGACATCGAACACCAAAAGGTTTGACTATGACAATGTCCACCAAACCTTGAATTTCATCTCTAACTGCAACACCCCTAACGTTGTGTATTGTATTCGCTGTATATGCAACCTAGTATACATTGGGCAGACCACCCAAAAGGTTAAGTCACGTATTTTCCAAAACAAAAGCAGGATTCACTGTAAAGGCACAACTGTGCCCCTAGTTGTACATTCCATGGAAAAGGGTCACAATGAGTGCGACGTTTCATGACAAGGAATTGAGGTCATGCTCCCACAAAGAAGAAGCAGCGACATCCAACATCTACTAACTCGGTTGGAGTGTAAATGGATTTTCAAATGCGACTCAGTCCAAATAGTTCTAAATTCGCAGGGCGAATGGAACAGTATTTTATAGTTACATTTGTTTTTCCCTGTAATATAATACTGTCCGTAAGATTACTTACAAGCTCTGGGTAATCGCTACCCTTTTTTAAAATCGTGAGCTTTGTTAGCAAATACTGGAGTGTAAATATGCATAATGTTTGCACAGCCTATCTGCATTGTTGTTTTGTCCCTGGTTTAATGAATGTAAATATGTATTTTGTTTGTGCAGTCTGTATGAACTGTTCTTTATTTAATACTACCATTGCTTAGTTCTTAATATTTTGATTTTAATCCAATAGAAACTTCTATGGCTCATTGTTTGTGTCCTTGCCGCCTCTGGCACTGTTTTTAATCTAAATGGCCACACTCTGGTGGTTTCTTAGGAGGAGACGGGGCTTTCGCACCGGCCGCCATTAAGTTTCCTCACCACCCCACCAATGACGGTCTAGTTGATGAGTGCACAGCGCCGTGGCAGCACACACACGCGAGCACGTCTCACTTTATTTCACAGATGCGAGACCACTCTCCTCGAGGATCCCTGGACTTATGCCGGCTCTCGATGGGATGATTGTCTGACCGCCCCACCTCTGTAATTCATTAAAGTAAGCCCGCAGGCAAGTCTCCCGCGGCTCCCTAACCCTGGCATTGCCTTGCTGGTCCTTCCACCAGCACAACCAATAGATTTGGCCCTTTAATTTTATATATAATACAGCTGCTTGGGCATTTGTTGCACCGCTCTCTCTGAATGCCTCTGCTGAACACCCTGCATTAACCATATCGCACTAGTAAGTGCAATTACATTAAATTCCACGCACACCAGCATTTTTGCCACTACACGTGTCCTTAGACTGTGTCACCCATACCCTACAATGGGGATGTTTATAATGAGATACTTTAATTTATTTTTACAGGGATTCTGACTCTAGTGCATCTAAATCGCATAGGAGTCCCTGTGTTGCTAAACAGTCTGCAATAATGTTATCGCTTAAGTAAGTTTACTCCAATAGTACCAGCCAACTTACCAATGTTTTTTTGACATTGTGTAACCCATATCCCTCAGGTCTGGGTATAACGAGGAGCTTTCTGTCCTCTCTCATAAATATAATATTTTTGTGTTCCACTACAGTCACATCCGCATCCAGTTACATTGATGCGCCCACCTCAGCTGGCTGGTCTTGAGGACACAGGCTTTCATCCCTCATCAGGTCCGATGCCAGTGACCGTCCGGGTCACCCATTGATGGGCCCAACTGACGCACCCCTTTTATATCATTTGATGTCGCTTCTTGATTCCTATTATATAGGAAAGTGACCTAATAGGTCTATACACAATGTAAACACTACGCAGGGTCTACTCTATATTTTTATTTTCCTTGTTTCTATTAATTTCTTTAGATTCATAGCGCTCTTGCTCAGTCCTGATGAAGACCTCAGAATAACGGAGATCGAAACGTCGTCGACAACCAGACTTATATAGACTCCTTTTATATTGTTAAAATTAACCAAGACAGGAGTCATGTCTTTTTCATAGTGATGGACGGTTTTCTACTCCTATCACACCTCACTACACGCTCCCTTCAATGAAAAGCATGAGCACTAGTTCTTCTTTATTACAGTATATATAATTCAAGGATATTTTGAGCAGTAAAATTTGTTTTTTTGCTATGGAAATAAGTGTATTTGGCCCTGTGTGCATTCATTGCCCATAAAAACATTTGTCGAATGCACTTGTGTTTCCCAGATGGTGAAACTCCGAAAGAGATTTACTTCCCTGTGAATCATTGTTTGTGTAACCATTCAGAGTGTGGACATAACCAAAATAAAGAAATGACTTTGAAAAGTCGAGGATTTAGCTGCAGTGGTGGGGACGCCGTTGGTTGATATCTTGGCTGGTGTTGGTGTAGCACAAGGTTCTCCAATGAGTAGCTTAGGAGCTACTGGTAACTCTCCAGGTACCTGTGAGCAGCTCCCCTATGTGTAGCCCAACCTAGTAAATGAAAAGCTTTCATAGGTACGTTTCCAAATTTGAAAAGGATATATTTGAAAGTACAATGTACGTGTTATCAAAATTGATAAGCTGATGTTTTCAAGAAAAATATAATTATGGCTCATATTTAAACGTTAAATCATGCAACGTTAGGGAGTCTTATTACTGATGTGGTTTCTTTAGTGCCAGGGGGCACGGCCCAAATGACTGCTATGACATGCAGAGGATTTCAAAATTACCTTCGATAAGTCTTTTTGGACATTATTGCTGGTGACTTTGCCTGATGTGCTGAGGTGGTCGCTGCTAGCAATTCTGCAAGCAATGGTCACTAACGGAATTTTGATTGAAGTGGTCGCTGTCATAACACTGATAATTTATGATAGCATCTCGGGATGATTTTTACTGAACATAAGTAGCTCTTACTATAAAAAAAGGTTGGAGACCCCTGGTTTAGCACATTCCAACAGCATAAGCCAATAGCATGCACTTGCATCACACCCTGTGAGACTTAAATGGAGTGAATGATATCATACTAGGACTCAAAAACCAACCAAACGTCACACAAAAGGACATTCTGGAATCCTTATTGGTGGTAATCGCTGGTGATTGGGCAAAGAGGGATTATCGTCTTCTGGCGGCATTTCAACTTTCCAAAAAGCATAAATAAATAAATATAGCACATTAGCAGGCATAGTATGGAATATGTACATTAGAAGATATCTGCATCACTTCCCGATATGGCATGTGGCTGCAATCATAAATTAGACTATAGGATATTGGTAGCCCATGAGTAAACTAGAAAAGTACAAACACTAATAGTGATCATCAATGCAACAAGCAGGTGAGCGTGGCATGGCTGATATGTACATTCGGGGATACTGACTGTTCAAAGGAATGGCAACAGATAAATAAAATAGCATTCATCATGGACACAATAACGGTTAGTAGTAGGGCAGCAGTACCTTGTCTGTCTGCTCTGATCATCCTCAACTGGTTGTGGTATCATAGTGTCTGAGAACTATAGTGGGGCTGATTAGCCCTTCGGAAGTTCCAATGTCAAACTCTACAGAGGTGGATTGTGGAATGCCCTGCTCTCGTCTATGCCAAGTAAAACACTAGTAGTTCTTTGGGGGAAAGTGTAACTTCTGCTTAGCAGATAATGGTCTCCATTTACATCAAATAAGTGAGCAAAAAGAATAGCTTAATTGTTATGAGAAATATAAAATCCACTATGTCCAAAAAATCATTTGCAAGAAGTGCATATGACATATCCATAGGACAAGAACATCCAATATCACTTTATTCAAACTTTTATAGTCCAGGTAAAGCCAAAGCTCTGTACTTGCAGGGCACTCTGCCGCATCATTTGCACGAAATAGCACTTTTTGGGGGAAAGCAACTTCAATTGTGAATGCGTACTGTATTGGGAGGGCAGTGCTGTTTTAATTCAATTTTAAATCGCACCACACTCAGGAACTTAGTTTGCACTTTACTGCTTTTTAGATCATTTTTGAAGTTTTACTGATTGTGTGGAACTAAAATACTAATTATAGGAGTGGGAGGAGTGTCATTACAAAAAATATCACCCACCTTTCACCACTGGCCATGTTCAGAGCCATTTCTACACAAGAGCCGCCATCTTAGGAAGGCGCTCTAGTTGTGCTAAACTGTATCAGCCCAGTACCGGCCCAGTACTTAATGAAGCCCGGGGCACGTACGCGCGCAGCGGGAGCGCCAAGGGCAAGCCCATCCCAGACGGACGGGGCCAGGGGCCAGATCCCTACTCGAAAACCCAACTCCATGAGCCACCAGATAAGTAAAATCTGTCAGCACACATTGTCACCTGAGGGTCTTCAGCTGCTTTCCAATACTTGCAAACACTGACACAGTTTCGAGCAGCACAACACGTCTCTATCTGAGAAGGTCAGTCACGACTGGCAAACACTGCTACTTTACTGTAGATCCCTACCAAAACACTATGCAGAATGGTTTATTTTACTTGATGATAAGCAACCAGAAGTTGCTTTCATCACGGAGACATGGCTGCTAGACGACTCCATGCCGGAGGTAGCCATGGCTCTCCCTCAAGACTATAGAATCGCCAGGTGGGACCAGGAAGACAGAAAAGGTGGTGGGGTAGCTATAATCTACACAGACTCGCTAACAGGTCAATTCACTCCCATTAAGTTCTCTGAGAGTGAATGCCTTCTTTCCTCATTGGATTTCTCAGCCACCTTTACGCTATCAGGGTTACTGATGTACCGCCCCCCGCGTCCTGTTACAGAATTTAGGAAAGTACTTCCAGAACTAGTAGCAGAACTTAGTCTGAAGAAAGGAAATTTCACACTGTCGGGGGATCTCAACATACATTTTGATACTGAGAACAATGAGACTACAAAAAACTTAATTCACAATATGGGTGCCATTCTAATGATTCAATTGGTAAATCAGCCCACTCAACAACTGGGGTGGTGGAGTGAGCTAAAGAATGATGATGGATTAAACCCAGATCAGTTGACTGGGGGAGAGTGTTTGATTGGCTCAAGCGTTCCGTCCATCATCCCCTTTTGTATCACTCAACAACTAGGCCATCTTTTAGACCCCATCTTCTCAAACAGCAGGGAGCTCACGTAGACACACTGATTCATATATATTGGATGGACCACTACCTAGTTCCCTTTTCCATACATTCACGTCCACATGTAATCAAGACCACCCATCTCACTAAGTTAAGGAGATGCTGGTCCAAATTAGAGGCCACAAGCCCATGCCAAGAATGGTAGGGGACATAGGGGGGAGACACAAGGATTTTGAAAACTGTCTCAAGGGCTCTCTAAACACGCTGGTTCCCTTAAAATTACAAAGGCCATGTCGTCTATCAGGACATGTCCCATGGTACTCAGCAAATCTCCTGCAGCTAAAAAAGGAGACAAAAAATTTGAAAGAGAATGGAGGAAAACATATGATGGGCCCAGTAAGACAGCATATAAGAAATCTGTAGAAAAGTATCAGTATGCAATAAGGGAATCAATAGTCTCATACTTCAGTGATGAAATAGAAAAGGCCCCTAACTATTCGAAGGAGCTGTTCAAAATAGTTAAGAGCCTTATGAAGCCTGCCAAAAAACAGACGGGACCTACCCCCTCTGAGGAGCAATGTACTATGCTTGCTAACTTCTTCTTAGAAAAGGCAGTGGTGGCTACTGTGAAGGCAAACTGGGGGGCAGCGCATGGGGCAGCGCAAGAGAGAAAATAGAGGGAAAAAATATTACTTACCTGCTGGCCGCCGCCTCGGTGGTCTTCTCCTCCTCTGCTCCTGTCAACTCCCAGCAGCCAATACACAGGCTCCCAGACACCTTATGGCCAATCTAGATGCTGCTCTCATGCTGGTAATGCTATTACCAGCATGAGAGCAGCACCAGGATTGGTCTGAGAGGCCTGGTTGGGCGCTCAGATAGGGAATGGAAGCCTGTGTATGTTCTCCACCTCGCTGTACAACACAGCTGGGGTTGGAGAAAAGCTAAGTGCGCATGACGGTTTGGCCAAACCGGCATGTACACTTAGTGCCCACCACTCCTCCTCCCTGTTGCTGATTCTCCGGCAGGATTGCCCTGCCCCCAAGACTCGGCTCAGTGACAGCGAAGAAGAATAAAATGATAATAAAATTGTTTTATCATTTTATTTTTCCTGTGTGCACTGCTGAGAGAGCAGTGGGACGACGCTCCTCTGTCTTAACGGAGGAGCCACCGCTGAGATAAGGCCAACAGTATTCTGTTAGCCCTACCTAAAGATGATACCCACAACCTAGCCCTGGAAGCAACTACACCAGTAAAAATCAAGTCCTTTCCTCTAATTAATAAGGAAATAACAGAAGAGACCCTCCGGACCATCAAATCAGGGTCCCGCAGACATATTGAGGAAAGGGAGTAATACAATCTCAACCACACTGACGGATATGTTCAACTACTCCCTTCAAAGTGGCTTGGTCTCCGCGACATGGAAACACCGCCATGGTAAAAATGCTCCTGAAGAAACCCTCGGCAGATTCTCTCCGTGCACAGAACTGCCGTCCCATTTCACTACTTTCAGGGGCGGGTAAAACCTTGGAGAAATACGTGAATAAACATCTGCCTGCCTTTTTAGAGGCCCACACTATTTTGCACCCCATGCAAACAGGGTTCCGGCCGGGTAGCAGTACAGAAACTGCACTGCTTGCAGCACCAGAAGAACTCAGAGCCATCTTAGACCGAGGTGGCTCGGCAGCAATTATCCTACTGGATCTGAACGCAGCTTTCGACACTGTGTCCCATCTCGTACTAATCCACAGGTTAGAAGAGGCAGGAATTGTTGGAGATGCGCTAAAATGGCTTATAGCCTTCTTAAAGCACAGAAGCTTCCAAGTCCAGGAGGACTCATTAATCTCTGCTATAAACTCACTGAAAAGTGTTGTCCCCCAAGGATCTTCCTTAAGTCCTACACTTTTTAATTTATATGCACGCCCAATAGCAGAAATAGTGCAAGTTCATGGACTAGCATTAGTTTCTTATGCAGATGATATACAGATTTCATCTCTCTTACAGCAGAAATCTAACAAAACTTCCAACCAACTAAATGCTTGTCTCAAACAAGTTACTCACTGGATGTCCGCCAGTAGTTTAAAACTGAACAGTGATAAAACAGAGGTCCTGGCTGTAGGAAGCAACACCTCACGCAGGCTGGAACTTAACTGGCCAGATAACCTTGGCCCACTCCCCTTACCCTCCCCAACAGTCAAAAGCTTGGGAGTCTTACCATGGAGGTCCAGGCTAAGAAATTGTCTGCCTGTTGCCTTGGACTGTTCCGAACCCTAAGGAAATGGTTAAGCCGGCTCCCCGCTCCATTCTGCAGAGTAGTGGTACAGAGATTAATTATTTCACACCTGGATTACCTAGGGAGTCCAAAATATGTCATTAATCGATTGCTGGTGATTCAGAATGCCGTGGCGTGGATTCTTTATAAAACCCCTAGACATAGATCAGCAGCACCAGCAATGGCAGTGTTGCACTAGCTCCTAAAACAAAAGGGAATCCAGTTCAAAACCCTTTGCCTTGTTCATCGTGCCATTAATAAAAAAGGCCCCCAGCTCATACAGCGCCTACTGATCTCTTACAGGCCAAAAAGAACACCGAGGTCAGAGGGTCATAATATGTTGCTGGTACCTAGGATTAAAGAACAAGAGGTGGAGGGAGCTACCTGGCACCTAAGATGTGGAATGGCCTCCCAACACATCTGAGACTGACAAATCAGAAACAAATTTCTGAAAAAAACCTGAAAAGCCATCTATTCTAGCCTAATTTTAGTCATGCAAGGTACCATAGCGGAGGTTCTTAACAGAGCTGGGAGGCCTGTTGGGAAGCAATGCGCTATATAAATCTTAGTGAAGAGAATAGAACATGTGGAATCCCACAAATGTGAATTTTACCATACAGCATAGTCAAGTCTGCCCATTTCAGCAGCACAAAATGACAGGAGGCGTTCATATATGTAAAACCAATGCTCTCCACAATTAGGTTGTACAGGACACAACAGAAATACTTGCTTGTGGGATGCTCAGACCTACCTTTGTTCCGCTTTCATTGCCCTGGGCGTAGATGGTGAAGGACACACCATCTCTCCTGGCGCTCTCAGTGACAATACGCGTCTCGACCCCTGGAAGAGGTGTACCCACAGAGCCTGGAGAAATGATAAAAAAGGCAGGCAGTGAGGCACAGCCTGATCTCACTGCACAGTACCAAAAAGATATCATTTACCACAAAGTTCAATGTCTAATCAAGGTTGTTACCTTTTAAGAAGACCAAAACTTAGTTACAGACTTTGAATTCAGCATCACACGGTTGAAGCAAGGGAATGTGCACAAAAATAAGGGTAATGGTTCAATATAAGTAATGAATCAAAAATCAGTAAGAGGATGAGAAGTTTGCAATCACTGGAACAGAACTGATCACAGTTCGAAATCCACTGGGTCCTAAGGTCAACGCCAGGTTATGTGCACATGGATCTTTGGAGATACTCAGGATCAATTTCATTTTCACACTCAGTAGCTTATTTTTAGTAAGCCAGACGTGGGACAGCCACTTAAATTGAAGGATGTGCAGTCCGCCCACCATATAAGGAGTGAATTCATGTCAGTGGCACTATAAATATGATGAAGGGGAGATCCACCACTTTTTGGCAGATGAGCTGTTCTGCCAAACTCCAAATAAGGCCATAAATTAATTATATATCTGTTATTACTGTTATTCACAATTAACGACAGTGTAACCCTTGAGCAATGCACCTAGCAGAGGCATGCTTCTTGCAACTTCCCACTCTGATCTGAGGGAGACATGGGGTATGGGATCACTGGCAATGCATAGTTCCAGATGGATGAAGAGCAGAAATGTAGCCTTGGTGAATGTCTATGCAGTCAAAGAGGATATTGCTCGGTGGCCAAGGTTTCAACGATTGATCCCAGTATCTCGAACTCTACCCATTAAGTCATACAGTTCCCAGTCCTTGGTGGATTCCACACTTCTCACTCTCTTTGCACGTGTTTACTGTTAATCTTTCTCATTGTTGTTTCAGATTTTCCTCAGTTTCTTTCCTGTCTGGATTTCATTTGTCTTTTTGTATTATTCCCCTCTCCCCCTCCTGCTTCCTAGTATAAACTTACATGTGATGCTCCTTGATTTCATAAACTGTATTTCAAACTTTAGCTGGCATTTATGGCTATTTAATAAGATATGACTTTTTAAAAGTTTATATTTCTACAGATTTGTACTGTTCTCTAAAATAAAATGTTAGAAAAAAACGCACAGGTGAGTGGAAAATGTTGGCTAAAGCATTTTGCAGTTATGAAGGAGACTGGGCATGTTTATGTAAATAACTTTAAAACGGTTGTCGGTATTTGGACGAATTTGTGGGAAATTTGGCAGTCATAGCACAAAAAGGCAGCAGTAAATAAAATGCATTTTTTTTTTATATGGTGTGTCTTTTAGGACTTGCATACAAAAATTACAATTTTGACACAACTGACTGAAAGGGTAAACATGATGAAATGAAGGTCTCTTAAGTATTGCTTTATGCATATAACAGGGCAAAGAGGTGAACAGAGTTACGTTATAGTAAACAGGCTAAACGGATGCCCAGAATTACCTGCTAAAAAGAGAATCAATCATACGAAGTGACAAGGTGAAGAAAGACTACCAAAAGGCCTGTTTGCAATATTACTTGGAAAAGGCAGGCGGGTCTAAAGGGAAATTTGGAGATTTGCCTACATGCTTGAACCTATCCAGAAGGAATTGGGTAAAGCCAGTCACATGTCAGAAACCATCTATATTTCTGTCAGGTTAGCTTACCTGTTATAGACACATCTTCCTAGTGGCATGAAAAGCACTTCTTGTTTTTTCCTCCCTGACCTAGGATCCAGAAAGGAGAGGATGATCCCCACTATTTTGTCAGTTTTCCATCCATTTCATAAAAGAGCAATACCAATATGACAACGCTGGTCGGAAGGAGGAAGTTAGGGGGGTCTCAACTTATTTGCCTCATGACGCAAAAAATGATTAAATCTTAATTGCCCTAATGTTTTATGGGCACATTTTTTTTGATTGCACAGTGGTCTTACAACAGCTTGCTAAATTCTCTTTTTTGTAGTTTGTCGCTTTTATTGCTCAGTCACTTGATCCAACAGCTACAATGAGGGAACACCCTTGATTGATCAACCATGCTTATGGACACCAGTTCAATGGTGAACGCTGCAACACTGGGCCGAGAAGGTACAAATCTAGGACACTGTTAATTTGGGACAAGTGTCTTTATATCTCCATGTCCAGGTTTCACATTTGCAGAAGCTGTGTGTGGCTGAGAAATCACTTCAGAAAGGTTTCAGGTGCAACGCACACTTGGTGACCTTTCCACAATTCAGTCTGCTCACAACTCTATGGCATTGCCCTTGTAGCACACACATTTATAAACCTCCAGGATTATTCAATGGGCGCATTAGAGTCCTTGGCACACAACACCTTCAGTCAGTCGTGGATTTTTGGGCCAATGGCTTTTGCCATATATTAGGCTTTAAAGTCAACCCTTAAAAGTTGAAAGGCAAAGCTATATTTCCCAAAGAGTTTTACTTTCTGGGAAATATAGCTCTTTAGCTAAAATGCCTGAACTATGCAGAGCATAGTCCACATAGAATATATGAACACCGGTGGAGGAATGGAAAACAGGAAATACATATTGTGTCTGTATGATGTTGAACATTTGATTGTTTTGTGGTATGTACTTAAAAGTGCACTCTGAATGTTGAGTACCACATTATGAACGAACATAAAGTGTTTTATGCAAAATGTTCGATCGTTTTCATTTACCCTAATCCGCTCATATATATTTTCAACCACTGCTTGTTTTCATGCTGATAGAATCTTCCCATCCAATAAATAACTGTAATGGGGCGCGTGAAAGATGGGAGACTCTCTAGACCTTGTTCAGGTAATAGATGTTCCGACTCAAATGACCTGTTAAGACTAAATGTCTTTGTAAAGATGCACATACATGGGATGTTTAATAATACCCAACTCAATGGTACTCATTTTACCAAACTCAGAAGGATGAATGGTTGAGTGGAGGTGTGATCCTGGCATCAAACACAGATCCCTGAAGGGGGTGACTTAGTCCACTGCGCCACCAGAATGGCAGAAACACAAACTCACTGTACTAAATAAATGCTGGTAGGGTGACGTGACACTCCTCTGCACACGCAGTCTCTCTTTCTCATACAGCCTAGGTCTAACTGTCCCAGATTGTCAGAACAGAGAGATGAATTGTTGCCCTTACACCAGCTCCCCTCCGTTTAAAGGGAGGGGGTAAAAAGCTGTCAGCTCTCCCAGATAAATTTAATTGGCAATGCGGTGGCTGTCCCCTCGGTGTCTGGGGAGCGCGGTGCTGCTCTGTGTGGCGGTGTCCTGGGAGAACAGAAACAGGCAGATGATAAGACACTCCGAGAGCCCACTGTCAACAATACACGGGGTCCCCGCTGTATGAGCTATTAGCCAGCTCTGATCTAAACCTCCAATTAAAGTGGTGATTAGGCCCAGCGAGGCGTGCTCCGGCCATGAATAATGCATGCGCCTTCAGAAGATGGCCGCCGGGGGAATAGGAGCCGGAGAGCTGCCGAGGGAAGAGGCATGCAGAACCGGGCTTCGGCCGCCCGAGCTCGGCAAGCCATGTGTGCCTACAAAGGGCCCCAGGCCTCAGAAGAACACGCCTCGAGTGATTTCACCTTCCAGACGGGCAGGATTGGGCTCAAGGGAATGCGGAAGAATTCCTGGAAGTCTGGAAACATCTAAGGACAGGTCTCATGTGGTGGAAACATCTAAGGACAGGTCACATGTGGAAGAAATATCTAAGGGCAGGTCGCATGTGGTGGAAACATTTAAGGACAGGTCGCATGTGGATTAGTCAGTCACTCTGGCAGTGGAGGTCACATGTCGGGCTGCCTGACAGGCAAGTGCCTCTGCCCCAGCCCGCCCGGCCTATGGGAGTCAGCGGTGTGTTAGGAAATATTCCAATATCTACAGCCCAGGCTGCCACTGAGCCACATCAGCCACTCAAAAGTTGTTTCTTGGGGAGCCTGGGATCATGGCGTCATCACTCTTGAGTCCTGTGCAAGTTTATCATTGAAATGTTTAGCTCCAACCCAAATCACTGTCATTAAACAATTACTAAGGTGAAACCAGGGGTCTAACTATCCAGAACGCAATCAAAGGGGGGCACCGCATCTTCAGATGATTCTCCTGGCAAGTACAATAGGAGAAAAGGCGGAGACCTCTTCTCGTCTGGTGCCCTCTTTGACTGTTCACCACATCTTACCACCGTCGTCCCTCAGGTGCACGTATTCATGAGCACTCTCACTAAGCGTTCAATCAAAAAACATGACAACAATTTTCTTCAGGCTGTATTTTCGTTAAATACACAAACAACTGCTAATCACAGTGCAGAGCATGAAGTTGACACTTTTTTTTGACTCATGAAGGAAGTTTGTGCTTTTCATTCTATGGATGCAAAAGGGTGTCTATCTTGGTGACACTGCACCCCGCTCCAATGGTGTGACATGAAGCCATCCCAGTTCACTCTACTGTTCAGGCTACCGGCCCATCAGAGACACCTCCTTGCAGGATCATCTGTGTTGGGAGTCTCTGAACCTGAGAGAAGTTTCATATTTCTGTTCACTTTTCAGTCCCTCCTGTTACATAGCCCATGGAATGAGCAGATGCAGGGTATGTATATTTCCAAGTGTTGAGTTGCCTGTTTCTCAGATGCTCCCAACATACAACAGTGTAGGACTTGATACCAGATAATTTCACAATCACAACTTTCCCCAGTTGATTGGCACATTTCCTTTTATCTATGCAGACGGATATGTCATGGAGATCACAGATACCGGTTCCAGAACTCAAACTCAGGTTGTTTTTGATTTTTAAGTCTGGAAACTACTATAAAACTATTGAAATCAATTATTTTCAGGCTTTAACTCCCCAAGTCAACCTTCCATGTTTCCAATTGATACCATATGCCTGACCTTTAATTTCTCATGTTCCTATCAAGTTAATTCTATGGCAGGTCTTCTGAAACATGAGCCAATTATTGGCAGCCCACACTAGTTAGATCAATGCTCTTGAAATTCTAGAAGGATGCACCGATCTCTGCGTGACTATTTGATTTTCAAAACACAGTATCCAAATTCCTGTTTCCTTACTGGATGGGATGCTGAAAGTTTCTGATTAAAATTGATTTGCAGTTGCATTTATGCCCAACCAGGGGTTGAAATCTTGGGCATTAGAGGGCAGTATGTCACTCACCGGACATGAACTACAATTCTGCATGGAATAACCCTTGTGTTTCCCACAAGGTACCGCCATGTAGTGTAATGGTATTTAAATGGCCATTTCTTATTCCTTGCCAGTTGTGGTTATATATACTAGTACTGGTATATGTCCTGAGACATTAATTTGCAAGTTATGTGCAACTACAAAAGATCATTATTGTCCTACAGAATCCCATTCAGCCTTAGGCTTACATTGTTGATACTGAATTTAATTTGATGTGTAAATCCAAGGCATGAAGCCTCTGCAATAGGCTATCTTTGGAGGTGTGGTACCAAAATATCACATTTAAAATATTTAGCCTTAATAATACGTCCTGCTCCGTGTCATCGAGGTAAGTAGATGTAGAGTTAGAATAGAAAATATGTACTTCTCTACTAATGCTTACCTCGACAAAATAGTACTAGTTGATATTTCAGAGTCGATATGTGGGAAGGTCGATATTCCTATGGTAGTTATTTTGACATGTTACCCCGTTATCATGCATTTACACATGCAAAAGTGGCAGTGAGTTTCACCTTTAAAAAGGGCACCAAAGCTGTCCATTTGTTGGTTCCTGTGATGTGCATGTGGCGTAGGTCAGTAATGTGATCGAGAATTCAGCCAGTCTTTGACTTTGTTATTTTCGGTCAACTATGCATGAAGCCACTTTGTGACTTCTCATGTGGTTGCCTAGGTAGATTTTCAGAGCCCAGTTCTTCTTACTGAATGGGAGCAGAAAGCCGAGCCAAGTTCAACTTAGCTTGTTTTGTTCTAATTCATTGGAATCTGATTTTTTGTGTGGTTTATTTACGTATTTATTAGTTTTGATAAGCCCAGCACATCACCTACTCACTTCACAGCGCTGATCAGAAAGACAATAAACAGGACAATGCAAAGTTCAGAGTAGAAGAGAGTTAGAGTCCAGCTGGATGCATAGGATGGACCTCCACCTGGCGCTCTTCGATCACTCCCATGAAGAGATTGAGGGTAACTGAAAGCCTTTTTGTAAATGTTGTTTTTAGCAGTTCCCTGAACTGAAGGTAACAAGATTCGAAGCAGAGGCGAGTGCTGAGATTGTTCTCTAACTCTGGGCACCCAAGGACCTTGTGTCATTCTTCAGTTTCTTAGAAAGGTATTGTTTGACCAGGTACGCTGACGAGGAGTACAGGCCTCTGGCAGGATCATTCAGGCATGGCAGCTTTCGAAGGTAGATAGAACCTTTGCACAAATATGCTTGGGCCACAATGTAAAAGGTTTGAAACTTGATCCTTGATTCAGTTGAAGATGGTGGAGCGTTTTCAAGGGTGAAATAGTAGGTTCTCGGCAGTGCCAGCTTTAAATTCATTTTAAGCTGGCTACGTCAGACACAATTTTAATGTTGTGTTTTGGGTTAGCCCTGGCTGCTGATTTTATTAGATGTTCACTGTAGGGTTTCTATCTTACGTTGAGGGTCATCTTTGGCGAGTACTTCCCATTGGCGGCTTAGAGCAGCTTGTGTAGTAAAGCTGTGCTTTGCTTTCTGTGTGTGGTTCTGTAGATTTCCAGCAGATATTTGCCCTTTGCAACAATCCTGCTTACTAATACTTAAAGTGTTTGAGATTGCTTCTGGGAGGATTTAATGGTGCTGCCAAAGGACTAGATCTGTTAGTGTTTTCCTCTTCTTGAACTGAGTGTTTTACTCTGTTGTCTTTGGAAGTCTAGAGATGGTGGCATTTGAGTTTATTTTGTGCAACTGAACGTATTTGTGTTATCTTTGTCCTACAGATTGGTGAAGCTGTGTACCCAGCGTAACAGCTATTGACCATATTCAATATAAAGAATAATAGAAGCAAACGTATGTAGTCTAGAAGCTAGAACAAGAAGGTACAGAAGAGGAAACTTCTATAGACAGAACTAAACAAGCATTTGCAATGCAATAGGTCTCACATTTACGAGAGTTTGAGCTATTGGCATTTATAATGCCAATAGCTTAAACTCTCGCAAACTGAGACCTATTGCATTGCAAATATTTTTTGTGTCAAAGCGCCCCATGCTGCGCTTTCATGTTAATGGAGGCCATGCCCCTTTCTTTAGACAAGCCGCGTCTAAAGAAAGGGGCATGGCCGACATTAAAGTGAAACCGCGGCATGGTAAAAGCACCCCTATGCCGCGCTTTCACTTTAAAAGCGGCCACACACCTTTCTTTAGACGCGGCTTGTCTAAAGAAAGGGGCGTGGCCTCCATTAATGTAAAAGCGCCACATGGGCGCTAGTAAACAACAACAAAATTAAATAAATAAATAAGCGCAGCCGCTATACTTAAAGCGGACCGTGCTGCTAAAATAAATCAATAAAGAAAAGCGGCTGCTATAGTTAAAGCGGACCGCCATTAGTAATTAAAATAATAGTGGGCGGCGTGCTGCGATGTAGTGGGTGGAATAGGGGCAAATCATTGAACAAAATTGAGCTCACAGCCAAGATAAAGCAGACCATGTAACAAGGCAAGTAAAAGGTCCAGTCGTTATGGGAGGTTACAAATGCAGACAAGTCGGTACCAAGGAGAGAGTAACAAGCCTATTCAGGAATGAAAAGCAACTATTTCGCAAGGACGGTAGCAGGAGCCAATTGAAAAGATGGGCGGGACATGGTCAGAGCTTCAAGTCCCTACCTCAATACAGCATGCCTCGCAGAGCAGCGCATGCGCTGCCCCGGCTCGACCTAAAAGGACAGGGACTGGTGAGCACGTGAGCATCCTCTATCGAGAATGAGGAAATAATGGGATTGGGACTTACTAGAGCCTTGGACTTGGAGGAAAGAACATTACATTGCTTTAAGCTGCCTACCAGACACAGGCATAGAAGCAAAGGAACTAGAGTGCCTGGTACAGTTTATGCTATAGGAACAAGCTGCCAAGGCTTTGTATCACCTACCCCGGCCAAAGAACAAGACATCCCAAGCACTAACAGCAGCACCACCTCAATCACTTCACCTCAACCACTTTAACACAACCCACCTGAACCCTATGATGAACTGTAGTTCCGGTGTTTAAAGTCTGGTCCACCACAACTTAAAAAGATCTCCCCAATGTTTGCTTATTCCTTCATGCCCTGAGCAGCACCTAGCAACTCCCTCCGGACACCTCACACAAACCTACTCAGGCCGCAGATGGTCAGCCTCACCCTCCTCCTCCCACACACAAACCTACTAGAGGGAACCCACAACCACAGACCCAAACCTGCCCACTACACTAAAAGGTATAGTACCTGGCAAATCCTGCACTATACAAAAAAAAACTGCATAATCTAACATAAAATAACCTTGTCTAACATAGCTCCATATCTAACCTAGGCGGAAAGTTTACAAAATCCTCCTACCATTTTCTAAAGTGGTTTTCTGACCATGTAGTGTAACTTTAAGTTTTCTTTAAGAAGGCTTTCTGGGAAGCTTAAACACTGACACCATGGTCTATTGTATGTCAGCTGCTAAAGGCAGTCTGGAAGCATTACCCATGATGGCCTACACACCACAGCGCCCCCTCCAGGCAACATCTGCAGTGAGAGGGGCTGCAACATTAAAAGACGATCTTAAATGCTTCCTTTTACTGCACATTACAGTGAATATTAGGACAGGGAGAGAATTAAAAAAAAGATCTGGTTATGATTTCAGGAGGCTAAGAAGAGAAACAAAGTTACTGTAAAAAGACTAAATGTAATGAGAAGGGCATTTTATAAAGACATAAAAATGTTACTGTCAAAACACTGGATAGCTTAACAAGTGAGGCTAACACTGAGAGGAGGCGGGAAAAACTGGGACCTGCACAGATTTGGGATGGAATAGGCTCGAGATGGTACAATCTGAAGCTGGCATGGATTGGGAGGGGCATGGATAGGGACTGCCTTGGGCAGCAACAAGTAAAGCTGACAAGGACTGGGCCAGACCGGAAAAGGGCTGGCATGACATGGGGTTGGCAAAAAATGGGGATGCCAAAAAATGGGCACAGCACGATCTGGGGATGGTACGAAGGGAGATGCATACACTGGGTCGGCACAGATAGGGGATGGATCGGACTGCCGATTGCACGCACTAGGAATGGCATGCACTCATATTGGCATGGACTGGAGCTAGAATGGGGACAACACTGACTGAGGATGGCCATAACTGCGGGGGTACTAACTGGGGTGGTACTTACTGGGGCTGGCAATGACTGTCAGCTGCTGATCAAGGCTGGCACGGATTTGCTATGGCATTCGCTAGGCCAGGCAATGGCCAGGCTTGGCACTGACTGTTGCTGCTACTGTTTTGGCAGTCAATGAAAAGAACTGTTGAGCACGGCAGAAAATATAAATTTCCTTTTAAAACTCTTTCCTGAGAAATTCTGGTGAGAAGATATAATCTCCATGCGTTTAAAAGTAATAGTACCGATAAACTCCTTTAGACTATCCTATGAATACATTTTCGAAGCATTAGACCAAAACCTATTCCCTGAGGCGATGGAGCCCTTCAGAGAACAATTAACTGTTAATGGAATTAAAACTGTGAATAGAATATATAGATTGTGTTTATCTCCTGCTTCAATTAATGAAAGAACAAGATGCGAAGATGCCCTGAGGAACACATGCATGGAAAACGACCACATCTGCATACCCAATCGCTTGTGTCCAGCCCAATGCAGGTGCGAGCACAGCACAATGGCGCACTGGCAATGCTTATCGTTTACATTGGTCCCTTCACTGCTACAGCACAATGGGTGCTGAATTTCCCGATAAGATAGATTCAAGCACAATGATTGAGTGGGAAACGTTTACAGTGGTCATTCTTAAAACCTGGTGTTACCGGGGCCTTTTAAGGCAAACATCAGCAGTCCCGATTTATACCATAGCACGCGGCCTACAGAAGCTATAATCAACATTGCCCAACATGCACTTGTACACAACAGCCATGCTGAAATGCCACACACTTTTGCCCTCCCGGGGTACTTTGATATTACAGAAGGGGCCACATATGCTGCGTGAAACGTCCGGTGGTGTGATCTCAAAGGTGCATTTCCTCATTTGTATCAGGGCTTGGCTCAGTGCAAATGAGGAACTCCTTTGCCTCTGTGTCTGAAACATATTACATGGAGGGAAATATAGTGCGCTAAACTGAAGTAGAACTCAGGCAGCGCGCCATCCCCCGGCATGGCAGGAAATGGAGTTCCACTGCCCCAGACTTCCTGCTGCAGGCAGGGGCAGTGACTCAATGCACCCGCCTACAGAGGTATCTCTCGCCTCCTTTGAAATGAGGCCATTTGCCTCCTGCGCAGTGAAAGGCGTAACACCAGCTTCAAACAGCCGATCTGTCATTCACTAATGTGCTATTCCCAATGTAGGAGTGGGTTCGCGCCTGCAGTGGTAACAACGCATTTGCTGTGATATGGCAGCACCATGTGTGCACCGCCAGGGAGAGAACGACAATACATTGCATCCATAACACTGCCCCTGTAGTTCAGAATGAAGCTACAGACCCACCTCTGTAAGAAGCATGTTATTAAACATGCAACCTCCCACAACAACATAGCCTTAAATCGCTCATACCCTCTACCCAACATATCTGCAAATTTGCTATGTTCCCTTCGACAATTTACAGTGCTCCACTGCTTCCAAGCAAGGCTTGTGATACAGGAATACCAAGACATGCATACTTATAAATTAAGAAGTGTAATGACTTCAGAGATTAAAAAAAACTGAATTTCAAACATCTGCTACAAGGAGGGCAAATAGGTATGTGCCGAATTAATTCCTGTAAACAGCGTGTCCGATGCATTCTGGAGTTGCATATTTTGTATTTATAAAGTCATGTAAAAATTTCAAGAATTTGTAATGTAATAATTGCATAATTTTCACATACAACTTACCAATTATAAACTAAGTCACTCAAGCAAATAAAAGAATGAATATCGATATGGTTTACAGCTTTCTTAACCTCATGGGCTCCCATTAAGATAATTTCAACAGTTGGAGAATGAAAGATCTTCAGACGATTTAAAAAGCAGAATGTAATCAGCACAAGCAGAAATGTTTCCTGGGCATGACCACAAAATGTAGGCTTTGCCCTCTCTATGTCTAAAAGAGGAACCTGATGAATGTAAACTGGTAATCTGTATCCCTTTAACCATAAAGTCTCGAACAATAATTATAAAACACTCATTACAAGGGACTGATTCCACTCCAGATGCAAAAGAGAATTCTACGTCGGGCTGTATTTCCCAATGTAGTAACTGCAAATAATAGATCTATATATATATATATGTAATTCACTGAAAAAAACAAAGGTTAAAGTAACATTATATTTAGGTGGAATGTTCAGTAACAAAGTAACATTTTAAACAAAAAAAAAACTCCACAGAAATTCGCTTGTTATAGCCCTGTGACCAACCCCCGCAGCACAGGCAGCCAATTTCACGCTGCTCACAGCCTTTGGTCGTGCGCAGCAGGGGGCTGTTCACTGGGCCTGGCCTGTGGCCAGTCCCTCTGGCCAACCACCCGGAGCAGCCAACCCCACACTGCGCACAGCACAGCCTTTGGCTGTGTGGGTTGAGAGGTTGGCTGCAGGGCCTGGCCTGCAGCCATACTCTGTGGCCAACCCACCTGGAGGCAACTAACTCCATGCAGTGGGGGCAACCCACCCGAAGACAGCCAACCCACCGTAGACTGCCAACCCCACACCATGCATTGACTTTGGCAACACGGCGCAGGGTTGGTCTTTGGGACCCGGGGAATCCCGAGCCTCATTAGGCCCTGGGGAACCCTTCTCCCAGGGCCATAACTAATTTAAAAGGGGAGAGCGGCCGTGCAGGGGATGGTGGGAGCATGGCTCTCCTCCCCAAGCCATGTTGCTGGCAGCCAATCAGAGCGCTTTCTTCCGCAGGAGTCTGACTCCCATGGGAGCAAATTGCCCAAGGGGAAAAAAGCTCCCTTGGCCAATCAGAACACTATTTTTGAACTGTCGCTCTCGCGGGATTCCCTTGGACCCAACCGTCCAGATATTCAAATATTTTTGTACTTTAATGTTTCAAAAACTACTGAAATGATATATACCAAATCACAAAAACCACAATCTGCGGACGAAGATCTAGCTTAATGACAAATTTGGTGTATTAATCATTTTTTGGTGTAGCACTGCCTAAAGAAGTTCATGGAAAATGCACGGGGATTTTGCAATTTGGGACCCCCCCTTTTTTTCTAAGCCCCTGCTTGACAGACCCCCCCCCCAAAACTTCCGAGAAAGGAGCTGGAGTGATTTTGCCTTTTTTGGAATGTTGCGTGAAGATTTCTCACACGGTGCCAAAGTTATTAGCAAATCAAACAAGTCATGTCTATGGAAAAGCAATGCTAACTATAACTTCCCAGTGGCGACTGCCAAAGGGTAATATATATTTGCTAATAACTCTAGCGCCATTTGATGCCTTTGACAGTTGCTCGGCACCGGTGTCATGAAAGTGAAAAAAAAGTATAGAGGGTCAAAGTAGGGGTTCCCTGGCCTCCCTGGACCATGAGCTGGAGGGTCAGAGGGGGTGCTATGGGACGGAATTTGAATACAGGTGGTTGGCCACAGGGGGCTGGCATAGTTCTGTATAGTAATACAATCTTAATTTATATTTTAAAAAAACGAAATTCACTGAAAAAATGAATAAACTAATGTTATAGTTAGGTGAAAATGTCAGTTTAAATGTAATATTTTAAACAAAAAAAAGCACTGAATGCCACTAGTTATAGTTAACTGAAGTAACTATAACTCACGCCCTTGCCATGTACTGCTCGTGACATCACATATTAGATCGCTCATGACCTTCTAAGACATAACTGATGACAACACTGTGCATGGTGAGGACAATGTACCATACACTGTATGAGAACAATCATATTCAGTTTTCCAGAATCACACAATATTTTTCAAAATGTGATCTAGTACTAACCCAACATCAACTGTCAATCTTGCAGAAAAAAAAAATTTCACAGCAGCATCAAAAGTTCTAAAGATACTGGCCTTGAACTGCAGCCACAAATACACTTGATGCAAATTTAAATAATTACAACAAAGAAGCAGCATATGGTTCAGGTGATCCTGTCCTTTTGTTATTGCGTCACATTCCCTGATTCTTTCCCAAATTTTGTCAGGCAAAATTGGTAGACCAATAAGCATCCTTGATAAAAACTATTGAAGCCATGGAACTAGAAGAGTTAACAAATACTGAGATATGCCCAAGGCACTTTGCTATCCATCTACAATTTCAATATTTTTTGTATTAAGGCATAACCAAGATCCAGCTCTGTTAAATAAAAATGCATTTTTTGTAACCAGACATGAGTTTATACAAATAGTGTTTAGTATCTAATACAAACTGGATTATAGACTGAAATTATTTACTATATGTAATATTTGTTTCCAATACGAGTATGTCAACTTGTAGCAACCACAACTGAATTGAACAATACAAGCACCTAATAAAAAGGTAGAGGCATTTCTAATTAAGTTCTGAAAAAACAGTTTATATCACAGCTATTGTGCTGAGTGATTGCAATAATAATGCTTGTATTGCAGTACAAGAGGGAAGACACACAACTGTCCCCACAAATATGTCAAAATTATAATGTGAATGTAAAAAATAGGAATTCAAATTTATTGGGCTACTTTTGGAGACCTCTAGTAGGGAAGCGACATTTAGTAAACCCCGGGTGGCTTTTGACAGGTAACTGAAATATATTGCACCATAAGGGGACTTGTCAATGAATCCTTTTTTGACATAATTTTGAGCAAAAAAATAATTAAATACAAAAGCTCTGAAGATATCCCCAACTTTGTCAGTTTATATCACAAGTGGTTGCTATCTAAAAATGCAGAATGCTATCCAGAAGTATGCGAAACAAAAGTAACGTTTCCCATTAATTGTACCAGGAGAGCTCCACACTACTTACCATAAGGCACAAAGGAGATGTTAGTGTGTTCTACACCTGCTATAACAGCCCCCTTGTTCCCATGGAATTAAGACATTCTGTTTTACCCAATCGTCCAGGTTGAATAAAATTAGTTTTGCAAAGACCTTTCACCTACATCTAGAAAGGAGATTGATTAACCGATATGCATTGGAGTCAGACGTACATCTCCCTTTAAAAAAAAAAAAACGGCGTCATGCACAATCCTTCCTATGATCCAGAAATCTGACCAGTTTTCACAACATATCTAAAAGAAGGGAGATAAAACATAGCCCACCAAGCTAGATCTTTTATAATAATTGCACTTGGTACTCTGTTTGGTCCCAAGGCCTTACTATTCTTCACAGAATCTACTAGTATTTTAATGAGCGTATCAAAAGGTGACATATTTCTAATCCCTCTCAAATGCAATTTCACACCTTCTAAATCAGTTAGTAATTTCTAAAAGGAGGATAAATATTTAAACCAAGCATCTTGCGAAATAGTAAGATCTGGGCAGGTCTGAAATGACTAACTTGCCCCTGCAAAGGTGTGAGGAACTCTCTATAATTCTTAGATGTAATTCATTCTTTCATATACAACCGAGCCTGCTTAGGTTTTTCTTTCCTTTTAAATTCAAGAAACGTTTTATATTAGGTGCTATGGGCATGCCCTTAATAGTCTAAAAACTCAAGTTATGGCATAAAAAGGAATGATCAGTGTTCGTAGCAATAGAGTCAATAGGGCATCTGTTAAACGAAGAATATATGCTCGACTTGAAGGAGAATCATCTTTAAAATGCCCATTTACAATACATAAATGAGATCACTAAATTACCTTTGCTAGAATTGCTCCCTTCGCCCTTTGTTTTATTGAAAAAAAATTAGATACTTTGAATCCTAAGAGTGGCTCTCATATCTGAGCCCTCAACCAGATTTAAATGGGAACTTGCCATTTTAACATTCTATTATCCTCAGTGCATCAGGGAAACTTGATTGTACATGATTAATACTGTAATATTTTTCCAGGAGATTGGCCTAGATTTGGAAGTCTAGCAGAAAATAACACAGTATCATGTATATATTGAACAGTGATGTCTCCAATTGATTCTCTGGTTTCCATGAGATCAAATGTGCTCCTACCAACTGTCTACTACAAACGTAGATCATAGTTATAGTCAATTTTAAAGAGGCTTTTATTAAAATTTCTACCCCACAGGAGTATGCAAGGGACTTGTCTGCTTTTACTGCTTCAAAACAGGCACCTTCCCAGACGACTGGAAGCGCGCAGAAGTCAGACCCCTGCTCAAGAAGCCCACAGCTGACCCCACCGACCTCAAGAACTATCGGCCCATCTCGCTCCTCCCCTTCGCAGCCAAAGTTGCAGAGAAAACAGTCAACAGGAAACTGACACGATTCATTGAAGAGAACGCCGTCCTCGACCCGTCCCAATCCGGATTCCGAAGCAACCACAGCACAGAGACCGCCCTACTCGCCGCCACAGACGACATCCGCACCCTCCTGGACCAAGGCCACTCCGCAGCCCTCATCCTACTCGACCTATCAGCGGCCTTTGACACCGTCTCCCACCGCACACTAGTCGCCAGACTACACGACGCAGGCATACAAGGAACAGCCCTGGACTGGATCCGATCATTCCTCACCGGAAGAAGCCAAAGGATCAGACTCCCACCCTTCCTCTCCGACCCCACGAAAATCACCCACAGGGTTCATCACTGAGCCCCACCCTCTTCAACATCTACATGGCCCCCCTCGCAGCCATCGTCCGACAACACGGCCTCAACATCATATCCTACGCCGACGACACCCAGCTCATCCTCTCCCTCACCAAAGACCCCACCACTGCCAAACTCAACTTCCAGAAAGGAATGCAAGACGTCGCAGTCTGGATGACCAACAGCTGCCTGAAGCTCAATGCCGAGAAGACAGAAGTCCTCGTCCTCGGTACCACCCCTTCTGCATGGGACAGCACCTGGTGGCCGACCGCCCTTGGAAGTCCACCTAACCCCTCAGACCACGCCAAGAACCTCGGCATCGTACTAGACTCATCACTCACCATGAACCGACAGGTCAACGCCGTCACCTCCAGCTGCTTCAACACCCTCCGCATCCTCCGCAAGACCTTCAAGTGGATCCCTCCTGAGTCAAGGAAGACAGTCACCCACGCACTCATCACCAACAGACTGGACTATGGAAACGCACTCTACGCCGGCATCAACAAGTCCCTACTCCGCAAACTCCAAACAATACAGAACACCGCCGTCAGACTCGTCCTCGGCATCCCCCGACACGAACACATCAGCCAACACCTACGAAGTCTCCACTGGCTCCCCGTGGAGAAAAGAGTCACTTTCAAAATCCTCACTCACGCCTACAAATGCCTACACAACAACGGACCCAAATACCTCAATGACAGAATCAACTTCCACGTACCCAAAAGAAACCTCCGATCTTCCAACATCGCACTGGCCGAAACCCCGCGCATCCACGGAGCCAGAGCAGGAGGAAGATCCTTCTCTCACATTGCAGCCAAGACCTGGAACAAGCTACCGGCAGACATCAGACGAGCCCCCTCCCTGAACACCTTCAGGAAGACCCTCAAGACCTAGCTCTTCGGCTAAACAGATCTGCGGACCCCCCCTCCTCAGCGCCTTGAGACCCTCACGGGTGAGTAGCGCGCTTACAATTCCCTGATTGATTGATTGATTGATTGATTGATTATAATTGATAAAAAACCATTCAGAAATACGGGCTTATCATTTATGTTTTTTGCAGGAACATTAGAGGGATATCAATCAAAAGGTTCAATAGAATCTCATGCTTTACTTGGATGAAGTTGCAAATGCTCCATAAGATAATTTGATAAATGTCTGCCTCGCATAAGGTCTAGCATTAGGGAGCAAAACCCAAGTCATCTGACAAATAACATTAGTTTGGCGTCCTATAGCCGTTTACAGCAGACGGGCAATCAAATTTGAGGCCGATGTCGTTTGAAACTACCACTCTTATAGAGCGAACATTCTTCATCCTCAACATTGAGCCATCTGTTATGAAAGTTGTCTTCCTGAAGATTAAGCGTATGAGCAATTTGCAAAGGTACAAGCCCAATTTTACTCTTACTTGTGAATATTCAATTAGTTCAGTGTTTTACTACCAGAGCAAAAGCTACATTTTAATAGCTCCTCTTAAACCTTTTTAACTTGATTATTTTGTGAGAACATAAAAAGAGTTAGCTCCTCAGCATTATCATTATAATAAAATTATACTGAACATATAGCTTGATTTGTTAGCATTGTTGGCCCAGGAATACCATCAAACACATAGGGCCTCATTACGAGGAGACTCAGAAAGCCTCAGACCACAGGTTGGAGGCTTTCCGAGTCGCACCGTGGGTTTCACTTTTGACCGCCACATTACAGTGCAGGCAGTCGAAAGTGAAACCGGACGGTCATTCTGGCTGGATTCCGACGCGCTCAAGGAGCCCGTCAGCCAGTCAGAGGCCTCACCGTAATCCCTATGGACGGCGTTTCTGCCGTTGGGATTACGATGTCGATTTCCGACAGGCTTTCCATGTATGGCTTTCCGACATGGAAAGTCTGTCGGAAAGCGACTTTGGGGGCCCCTAGCAGGGTCCCCTTCTACCTGCGGCCTCCGGTTGGGGGCCGAGGGAGCACCTATGTTGCCCCCATGTTGATCCCTGCAACGTTGTGGCAGGCACCTCGAGGTGCCTGCCACGCGTAGCAGGGATGAACAGATTCTCCCATTTCTCTATGGGAGCTTGTGCTACGGACGGTTTACGGCCGCAGCACAAGCTCCCATAGAGAAATGGGAGTATGCGACCACACCATGTACGGTCGCATTGTAATGCTGCGGTCGGGACCGCCGACTGAAGGTCGGACAGTCCCGATTCCGCAACAGTCCGCCCAACATCGTAATAAGGCCCACAATATACTCCAATTCAGATGTGTAGTATGAAATGTGCTATTTGTCCTATGCAAATTGCGCATCACGTACTGTTGAGGGGTTTGTGAAATTTGAGTAGTTTGCAATTGGGTAATTACGCGAGATTTCAGAAACATTCTGTGAAATTATGGGTAATTATGCAAAATGCAAAGCTGACATTTAATACTGTATTTTAATGCAAAGTGTATCATTTTGTCAACTTTGGATACAAGGACGTATTTCGTGCAAAATACAGCAAAAATACAAACACCAAAAACTCCAACTGCTCGCATTCTAGTCGTTCGTGTTGTTCCTGTGCGCTCATGCGAATTTTTTTTTTTTTACCACAAGTGGCGTGCAATTATGTAACATGGTGTAATAGCATCATTTCAGGAACTTTGCTTAAAAAGAGTAACGCGAAAATATGCAAGTTTGCGCCTGCATAATTTTGCTCAGGCCTAGAGTGGATTGCCTTCACGTTTACAAATCCTACCAGGAACCTTGTTGGCAAATACTGTGAAATTACAATATTCACTAATGGCGCTTGTGCTCATTAACAAGGCAAATACAAAATGCTCTTCGCACCCAAGTTTTTCAGAGCACAAATTTCGCCAGGTACTACCTGTAGGAATTTGAATTGGGAAAATGGGAAAAAGTGTGGTTTTAATGCTCTGCAAGAACGAAACGATGTCAATTCCCATTTCTGATCAGGATACTCACAATCAGGAGCATAAACTGCCCATCATAATAGTGTTACCCTGCAGTAACGGTACCTATGAAAATACCGTGACCTGATGGCACAGGCATAACCCCTCAGAGTTTTTGCACCCACAAAAATCACAGGACCGAGCCTGGATAAGTCTAAAATATATGTACTGAACAGTATTAGGGCAAAAGACATCCTTGCTTAACCCAGTTTCTACACACTATTTTGCAGGGGCAACCCCTTTTTGAACATCCACTTCCTTACCCAAGTATCATCATGCAATGCAATGATCAATGAAAGGTCCCTAGGGTTGCAGCTTTCAGTACAACATATTCCACCAGAGAAGTGACCTATCTATTCCAGCAAAAGTCAGTGAGAAATCTGCAGCTGCACACTGCAATGGTACTACTGCGTTGTGCATCACCAAAATACCTTTCATAAAGCCAATATGAAATCTTGTGGTACAATGTCTTCCTTGAGCCCATTTGGTCTATTAGTACAAGACAATTTTTGTGACTATTTTACAAGGTGGTTGAGCAAACTGAATCAACCTGAAGCGGCCATGATCATTCCTCAGATCCTTCTTCCGCACAGTAAAGTTGCCCATGAATATTGATGTTCAGTCTTTTAGATAGCACTCAACATCAAGTTGGTGCTTACATCTTATAGTTCCCAATTTTGGCAGAGAAGGGAAATGATTTGCCAAAGACTAAACAATTTGTTCAAGCAAGGAAGAACCTCAAGTCTCATTGATCAACAGTTGACAAATCAGTCCATTAGCCAGATGTCCTTCCTGCAATGAGAGGTACATGCACAGACACACCTAGGAAGATGCTGCAGAGAATTCCAAGTGCCTGCTCTCCAGATACTTAAGTCCCAATTACCTGGTAAACGCAGTCCTCTCAGAGGGTTGGAAAGCGCCATCCCGATTTCCGTCATGCCGTACCTCTCAAGCAAGATATGGCCAGTGATATCCTTCCACTTCTCCAGGACAGGTACAGGAAGTGCTGACGATCCCGAAACCATCAGCCTGGGATGGGGGAGCAATGGGGAAAACGTCACACTCTAGAGACGTGAATAACACAATATCATGGCCATCACAAGATCTTATCCCACCTGAGAGTTATATCAATACAAAGTGCTGGAGATATAGAGCTAAGCAGCTGTTTTAACGTTCAATATATAACTTTAAAAGGGACAAACCGGACAGAAAAATTCCAAGCCGTTTATTAACTTTTAATGATCTGTTTTACTAAGATGTGTATGAGTTTGATAATTGTGAAGTTTTGGACGACATGCACAGCCCTATAGAAAGGAGGGGAGGACGCTCAGACACACGATGGCTTCTCTACCTCTGGGTTTTAGAGGATCCCAGAAGGCAACCTTGCTGAGCCCTTATTCCCATCTGAACACAAGAGGGGTAAGACTTTCGGTACATGCCTTGCATTTAACCAACCAGATACCTGGAACAGTATGAGAAATGTAGGAGTAGATGGTGGACTACGATGCGGCTGAGGTGTTTGAAGCACAAGACAAGGAGTTAAAGTGGAGCAGAGGAGAGTTGGACAATGGAATCATCAGAGGTAGCAAAAAGACGAGCGATAAGACATGGGGGTGCAACATAGTAGAAGCAGCAGATGGAACCATCGAAGGCGGTGGGGAGGTGAGAAACTGGGAGCGGGAGTGAAGCAGAGGAATGGTGACAGGAAGAAACATTGAAGGTTGTAAGGAGGCCAGAGACAAAGAGCGCCAATTTAGCAGGGAAGAGATGGCAGAGGGATGCATTGAGAGCATCGAGACAGAGTCCAGAAGCAGCCAAAGCAGTGACAAGTTCTTTGGTGACAACCAAGCGCTAGGAACCATGACATCAGAAGTGAGGCCCTGAGTCCACGGGTGTCATAGTCCTTCTTTGGGGTCAATGTCTATGGCAACTGTGGGGAAGGTTGTGTGGAAACTTATAGGGAAGCACCTTCTGTAGTACTGTTAATCTCATTTACCCCTATTACAACACTGAGGATACCTTTCAGCAGTTAGAATCCCTATATGGGCCTTCATTGTTGAATCGGGAACAAGAAGCACTTTTTTGTTTAGTCCCAAAGACATCTCACTAGAGTTGAAGGAATACTTGTCTCCAAGCAATCCTAATACCTTTTCCCAAGTCCCAACAGACAAGTAGGGTGTTTGTTATGGTGTTGGTTAAACCCCTAAAAACATGTAGTGTCATTTCTGACAGTTACCATCTTTACATCCTTATATTCAAGACTATTTCCTGATGGAACCTGGAGACCAGAGCCCCACTAGAAGAACCACTAGAAGAACCTTCACATGAACAACAGGCACAAGTCTTCATAAACCATACCACCTGTCCATCCATCTCTGAAACTGAATCCAAAATGAAGAAACCTCTTTCACAGAAATACCATAACTTTAGTATGCTGAGTCTTCTGTATTCAATCACACCTGCACCATAGTCCTTCCAGAAACACAGCCTTGGAGATCACCCCCCCCCCCACCACCCAACAGTAAGCATTCCATCCCACAAATCCAAAGAAGATATTCTACAAAATGCTACATTTGGTCCGACTGCACTCGAATAACATTTCCCTGTACCTTCTTATAACATAGTCTAAATGGTACAGTAAACAATAATTAGTCTGGATAACCGTTGACCTCTGCAGTGCAATCCAGAAGAAGGAATCCTAGCATAAAAAATAGTAAGATAAACATGCCGTGATAATGACAACAGACCATTTGTAAGTATAATAAAATGGCACATATTTCCCTTCCAAAAATATCAACAAGCAAAAAGTACTAAAACAACCATGTGAAAATATACATTGATGCAGAAATGTTCCTAGATAATACTAAGGAAAATTCACCCGTGCACATAATAATTGTTAAATCAACTTGGATGTGTGAAGTAACATTGGCTGACACACAAGAAAACACAAGCCTTGTGATTTTCATGCCTGTTGTCTAAAGCATCAGACTCTTCATAACATACACCTTAACTCCCAGCTTTCCAAACTTTTCATGTTGGTGACACACTTTTTGGAGATGCATCATTTTGGGACACAGTAAGGCAGGAGCCCGAACCACTTAAGGGGGGTTCAGGAGGGTTCTCCCCCCGGAAGAAAATTTTGAAATAAAAGTGGGCAAATGGTGCATTTTCAAGCAAATTTGAGACCATGAGGTTGAACACAAGCCCCTGCAGCGGATGCCTTCGTCCACTAAGCCACCAGACCCGGCATACACACATCTTTCTCTCTCTCTCTCTCTGTCTCCCTCCCTCTCTCTATCTCTCCCTCTGTCTGTCTGTCTCCCTCTCTCTCTCTCTCTCTCTCCCTCCCTCCCTCTCTCTCTCTCTCCCTTGCTCTCCCTCCCTCTCTCCCTGTCTCCCTCTGTCTCCCTCTGTCTCACTCACTCTGTCTCCCTCTCTCTCTCTCTAACTGTCTCCCTCTCTGTCTCCCTCCCTCTCACTCCCTCTGTCTCCCTCTGTCTCCCTCCCTCTCTCCCTCTGTCTCCCTCCCTCTCTCCCTCTGTCTCCCTCCCTCTCTCCCTCTGTCTCCCTCCCTCTCTCTCCCTCTGTCTCCCTCCCTCTGTCTCCCTGTCTGTCTACCTCCCTCTGTCTCCCTCTATCTGTCTCGCTCCCTCTGTCGCCCTCCTCCCTCTGTCTGTCTCCCTCTGTCTCCCTCCCTCTCTCCCTCTGTCTCCCTCCCTCTCTCTCCCTCTGTCTCCCTCCCTCTGTCTCCCTGTCTGTCTACCTCCCTCTGTCTCCCTCTATCTGTCTCGCTCCCTCTGTCGCCCTCCTCCCTCTGTCTGTCTCCCTCTGTCTCCCTCTCTCTGTCTCCCTCTCTCTGTCTCCCTCTCTCTGTCTCCCTCTCTTTCTATCCCTCTGTCTCCCTCCCTCTGTCTCCGTCCCTCTGTCTCCGTCCCTCTGTCTCCGTCCCTCTGTCTCCCTCTCTCTGTCTCCCTCCCTCCCTCTGTCTCCCTCCCTCTCTCTGTCTCCCTCTGTCTGTCTCCCTCCCTCTGTCTCCCTCCCTCTGTCTCCCTCCCTCTGTCTCCCTCCCTCTGTCTCCCTCCCTCCCTCCCTCCCTCTGTCTCCCTCCCTCTCTCTGTCTCCCTCTCTCTGTCTCCCTCTTTCTGTCTACCCCGGACTCCCTCCCTCTGTCTCCCTCCCTCTCTCTGTGTCTCCGACGGTTTCCCTCTCTCTCTGTCTCCCTCCCTCTGTCTGTCTCCCGCCCTCCGTCTCCCGCCCTCCGTCTCCCGCCCTCCGTCTCCCGCCCTCCGTTTCCCGCCCTCCGTTTCCCGCCCTCCGTTTCCCGCCCTCCGTCTGTCACCCTCTGTCTGTCTCCCTCTCTCTGTCTCCATCTCTCTGTCTCCCTCTCCCTCCCTCTGTCTCCCTCCCTCTGTGTCTCCCACGGTTTCCCTCTCTCTCTCTGTCTCCCTCCCTCTGTCTGTCTCCCTCTGTCTGTCTCCCTCCCTCTGTCTCCCTCCCTCTGTCGCCCTCCTCCCTCTGTCTGTCGCCCTCTGTCTGTCGCCCTCTGTCTGTCGCCCTCTGTCTGTCGCCCTCTGTCTGTCGCCCTCTGTCTGTCGCCCTCTGTCTCCCTCTCTGTCGCCCTCTGTCTCCCTCTCTGTCGCCCTCTGTCTCCCTCTCTGTCTCCCTCTCTGTCTCCCTCTGTCTCCGTCCCTCTGTCTCCCTCCCTCTCTCCCTCCCTCCTTCTCTCTCTGTCTCCCTCCCTCTCTGTCTCCCTCTGTCTTCCTCCCTCTGTCTGTCACCCTCTGTCACCTCACCCCAGCTTCCCGGGCACACACACAGCCGCAACCGAGTACTTCACAGGTCTTTAAAAGACCATTTACTGGGAGACGTTATGCAATAGATGAGGCATAGTGAGAACAAAGCTTTCAAAGGAATGCCTCTTAATTAGCAGTAGTTATGTGCCAAGTGCCCGTTAATACCGGTGTCATCCCGCGACACACCCACCATTTGCAGGCGACACAGTACTGTGTCGGGACACACAGTTTGGAAAGCTCTGCCTTAACTAGTCAACAAGGTATAGTCATTTCCCAGAGCCAAAAAACACCACCTGAGGCAAACCATTTAATAGTCCAATCTTCTGCCTAGCTCAGCAATGGCAATACTGTTTGACCGTAGTGCCACATCCACCTCCCAACAACTAGAACTGCTTTACTTGCGACCTCTTCAGCCATCTGCACGACAGAATACTTAGATCAAAAATGTCCTATTCACCCTCAAATAGAACTTCCAACCCTATTTCCACACAACTCCCGGCTGCCTTGCGCTCGCCGTGACTGGGCGAATACTTATAACTTCCATTCTAATTCATCCACACTAAGCTTTACATCTCTGGCATCCTGGAAGCAGTTGATGACTGGAGTTCTGTCACCTCGACTAGTCGAATGGTCAAACACTTACAGTACTGTCTTATGTCTAGTGATATACCCATAATCTATTGTGCAGGATAACCTGGACAGGAGCATCACACATGATATGTGTCTGAACTCCTTTACTGATAAAGTGATTGCCCATTTCTACAAGCCCACTGGCTTGAGGATTCTATAACTTCAATGTCTTCTCGTAGATCAATACGCTTTCCAAACTAGAGCAAGGAATCATAACATGGAACAAAGAATGGTAAAACGAATCAATTACAACACTGCTTGCATTCCTAATAAACAGCTGTGGCCCGTGCAGGTAAGAGCGGTGGGGCCGGGTTGGGGGGGGGGATTCGACAGACGACCACGAGGGAAAATAAAATATATAATTAATTTTCCATCATCGTAGTCTGTCGAAATCCCCCCACACCCGGTCCAACCGCCCCACCGCTCTTACCTGCACAGGCCGCGGCTGCTAATAAAGTGCCACAGGATGGCATAAGAGTGAGAAAGAGTCAACAGCTGTCCGGACTTGAGAGATTTCCCATTACACCGGTGTCTCCATAAGACTGAAGAAATCGGGGCAGGGTTAGCTGCATTTCAGGTATCGCATGACCCACGGTTGACAGCACTGATTCGCACCAGAGGGCTCAGGTAGAGCTCAGACTACTCACTGTTCCATGAGATTGTGGGCAGGTCAAATCCATCCCATTGGGCTCTGCTGCATCAAGAGTTGCAGCCTAATGGTTGCGACCTGGCTCTGGCAATACAAAGACATTTGACTGATTGACAAGGGCACATCCTACGTCATCGACCCCCATCAACCTCTCTACATCATACGATCTCCCGTGTAAAAGGGATGCACAATGCAATATACTGCAGAGAGGTCTTTATTTCACATGACCGAGTCTTTTTCGAGGAAAACAGGGATAAAAAGGAAGACGTGTATCCGCCCTCCCGCCAAAAAACAGAGCAAAAGCAATCTCTGATCTGCAGTAATAGCAGCGCTGAATGTGGCTTACACTGTGCTGGTGTCAAAGAGGCACCGAGCTCAGAGGACAGGACTGCTATTCCTGTACAGAACTCCAGCAGCAGCCATGGCCTCAGCAGCAAAGGGCAAGGCAGGATCAATGCAGCGTGTGCCTGACAGATCCCATATGTGTCACTGCAGGGCAAGGACAGGTAACATTTCATCAGTGGTGGTGAGGGCAGGTAACCTTTCATCAGTGGTGGTGAGGGCAGGAAGTGACAGCACGGCCGATAAGAGGGATAGACAACGAAAAAGACAAATAAAGGGACTAATGTGCGGATAAAGAGACCGACGGGCACGTAGTTAAATAGATGAACGAAGAGATGATGCAAAAAAATAAAGATAGGTACGAGGAAAATGAAACAGAAAAGCAGAAAGAAGCAGTAAAGATATGAGACGGGGAAAGGCACAGTAAGGGGAAGGAGGGAATTACACCGAAAAATGGAAAAAGATCAAATGAACAACAGGAAAGAGATATAAATGGAATGAGAGAAAGGAGGCGAACGAGAGAAGGGAACAGAGGAAGGGATAAGACTGGAAATAAATGAGACAGGGTGAAACAAATGAAAACAAATAAAAAGGTAACGGACAAAGGGAAAGATATAGAGTGAAAAAGAGAAAGAGAGAAGGGAATAGACAAAGAGAAAAGAACAGAGGAAAAGACATGAAAATTAATTAGGCACAAAAAGAGATAGAGAAATTGAAAAATCTAAAAAGATAAACAGACAAATGAAAATCTATAAATTCCAAGGGAGGAGAGAAGATAACAGGGAACGAGAAGGGATTATAGGGAGGTAAGGAGAAGAAGAAAATAACAGCAAAGAGAAAGAGAATGAATGAGACAGAGAAATGGAAAGAGGCAAAGGAATAGAGAAAGAGACACATATTGAGACAGAAGAACGGAAATCCCCAGACAGCAGGGAACAAAGAAAAGCAGAAAAAGATAGGAAAATCGTTGAAAGAAATATATTAAACAAGCATTGGCAAAGCTAATAGGTCTTACCTTAGAGGCCTACTGGCTCTGCCAATGCCTTCTATTCATGGTGTACAGCATCAAAGCAGATGATGTACTTCATGAAGGAAAGATAAAAAAGAATGATTAAAAGAAGCATAATGACGCGGCTGATGAGCCATTTCATTTTGTAGGCGCATGAATGAGGTACACAAGCATGCTAGCACCTACAAAATGACGCATAGGCCACGTCATCGCACTTTTAAAAAATGTTAATGGGGCCATGGGTTGGGGTAGCGGGTTGTGGAGGGCGGGGAACAGCTACTTGAAGATGTGTGGAGAAGCAGACGGATAAATGAGAGTTGAGAGCAACATGGAGGAGAGAAGAGGGTAAAGAAGGACGCAGACGAACAAAAGCAACATAGGGGGTGGGACAGCACCATGATGACAAACAAGCACAACATGGGAGCGCAGAAGCACAAGGATGAGAGATGACAGCAGGAGCACGGGTGGGGGGCAGAAGCACACGGATGAGAGACAGCTATACCGAACACGGCTGGGAGAGAAGCACATGAGGGAGACAGCTCGAATACATGAACTCTCATGGAGTGCTTAAAAATATAGAAAGAAGTGCCAACCAAAACGCGACCAGTGGGAGGACATAAGTACTTCGGCCATGCTCCAGGGGAGGGGCAAATACAAGAAGAGGAAGTAAAGCCTACAGAAGGTAACAAATAAGATACAAGCAAATGAGAGTGACAATACGGGCAAGCAATGAGCGGGCTATAAGCCCACTGTAAGCTGCCAATAATCTTGCAACAGATAGCACATGCTTTGTCTATTAGGTGAGACCTAAAAGGGAATGAAAAGGCAATCAAAGTATTTCCTGCTCAGTGCTGTCGAGAGCGCCCAGCCTTAAAAAGTGCATGTTAATTTATAAGTTGAACACGGAAACAGGCCTGGAGCTTCCCCTGCATCCCACTGAACAATCTTCAGAAGAGGTTGACATAATGCCTTTCTAAAACTCAGCCATAAATCATCATTCTATTTATAAAGAAACAGTGGTTCCTCGCAAAAACCACATAAACCTATGAATACAACAGGAATACAATGATACCTATATATGTTGTCAAGTGGACAGTTTATAAATCATTTATACGCGTCAATATCAAGCAATGAGGTGGGAAGGATAAACAAACGTAACAACAAAGTTAATTTTGACTTAAAAAATTCAGGCATTAGTGTATGACGGATTTAACTTAAATAGGTATAGACACTATTCAGCAGTACCAATGCCTTTGTGTGTATTATATTATCCATAATGTGCGAATTGACCACAATCAGTAACCACCCTCATGGCCTAACTATTTTCCATGTATATATTTTGTGTAATCCACCCGCATTGTTTAACTATTTTTCCTGTGTATATATTTTGTGTGTACTTGAACCTAAGATTGTTGCACGTCATATACTCAGTGACTTGATTATTGCCTTACTCTCGATTCTGTAAAGCGCTCTGATACCCTCGGGTCTAGCTAGCGCCATTTAAAACCTATAAATAATAATAATAATAGCTGGTGGTTCTGGTCTACAGTCCAAATAGCCTGAAACTAATTCCTGTCCTTGATCAAGTTCAAGAACTCAAACCATTTGCCTTTGTATCAACTCTTAAAACCATATGAGGTGACTAATTCAAAGCAATGACTACGATGCCTACCCACTGTACACACCCAGAAGTAGACTGATCATGAGTTGCTTTCAGGAGGTCAAACTGACCAAACCCACAAATGAAAAGTGCTCAAAAAGTCCAGAAAGTTTTCTGGTAGTGAAAAATATGAAAAAAAGTTGGGACGGAAAAAATAACACCGGCAGTGGGAAAGAAGATCAATCATTTCAAGAAAACCTGTTCTAAGATTGTCAACTTTGCCACAGCCTGCTGGGTTTGTATGAGTCTGAAAGGCCAATCATTATTATGTCCTCCCCGACCACTTAAAATGATATTCTACCACCTCTCGCTTTCAACACAAGCTGTTCAAACACTTATAAGCAAAGTTGCAGGAACTGCTTTTGCCACCTCCACTAGCCTTTGGTGTCACTGTCGAACGTTTCTGCAGAACCACGTAATGGATAGGCAGCATCTTGTTGTCCCCGGATTAAACGTAGGGTGGGGACAGGAGATTGACCGCTCAGCCCTCCACAGGGCTTGGTCGCCCCACTCACTGCTGCCGCTCCTGCCTGCCTTGCCGCCTCCTGCCTGGAGATTCCTTCGCTCGCTGCCCGCTGCTCCTGGGACTTTCCCGCTGCTCCTGGGACTTTCCCGCTGCCCGCTGCTCCTGGGACTTCCCGCCACTGCCTCCCTGCGGCCCCGCCCCCGTGATTCCATTCGCCGCCCCGCTCCCGCCACCCAGCTGCTCCTCCCTCCAGGCTCCTTACTTATGACGCCCCTGAGCGACCGCGCAGCGGCCGCGCGCAGCGGGAGCACCGACGGAGCGCCGAAGGTGCGCCAAAGGTAAGCCCGTCTGCGCCCGTCCGCGCCTGGCCCGCGCCCAGCGCCAGGACCCCTGGATCCCACCGATGCAACACTACTCGACGGACCTACGACGCCGCCACCCTCACCGCACTCAATGCCGGCCGGAACCCTGCCTGCTACCGAGCCTCACCGAGACGCACCCACGGACCCTTCACCTGCCAAGCCTGCCGATTCACCTGCCCCCGGACGTGCACCACCTCCGCCAAGTCGAGCACCAGCAGCAACCACCTGAAATGCATCCTGTTGAACACCCGCTCCGTCCACAGGCACGCCGTGGAACTCTGGGACCTGCTCGACGCAACAGCACCGGACGTCGCCTTCCTCACCGAAACCTGGATGAACGCCTCCTCAGCGCCCGACATCGCCATAGCCATCCCGGACGGATACAAGATCACCCGGAAGGACCGCATCAACCAGACGGGAGGAGGCATCGCCATCGTACACAAGAACACCATCCGCATCTCGACTAACTCCGACGAGACCTTCACCGCCGCCGAACACCTACACTTCCAGATACACACTGACCCCAAGACCACCCTCCGAGGCACCCTCATCTACAGACCCCCGGGACCACGCACACTATTCAGCGAAGACATCGCAGACTTCATCAGCCCGCACGCCATGCCCTCCGCCGACTACATCCTCCTAGGGGACCTCAACTTCCACCTGGAGAACAACAACGACAGAAACACCACCGCCCTGCTGGACAACCTCGCCAACCTCGGACTCAAGCAACTGGTGAACACGCCCACCCACTACGCCGGCCACATGCTTGACCCCGTCTTCTCTTCCAGCAAGCACATCTCCTTCAGCCACGCCACCGGACTCCACTGGACCGACCACAGCTGCGTCCACTTCAGCTTCAGAAAGACTGCGACCCACCACCACCCGCAACAGGCTCCCCGCCGGAGCTGGAGCAAGATCACCGCCGAGCAGCTCACCGCCTCCCTCAGCCAGAACACACCCACCAACACAACGGACCCAAACGAAGCAGCCAGCAACCTCGCCAAGTGGCTGACCGCCTGCGCCGACGACCTCGCACCACTAAAAACCCTCCCAGCAGACCCGGAAGCAAGAAAACCCCTTGGTTCACCAACGAACTCAAGGAATCCAAGAAGAACTGCCGCACTCTCGAGAAAGCCTGGCGACTCGACCAGACCACAGACAACAGGACCGCCCTCAAGCACGCCACCCGCAAACACCACCAGATGATCCGTGCCACCAAGAAGTCGGCACTCAAAGAACGACTGGACAACAACGCCCACGACAGCAAGGAACTTTTCAGCATCGTCAAAGAGTTCTCCAACCCCAGCGCCGGAAACAACGACATCACCCCCTCGCAAGACCTCTGCAACTCACTCGCCGCGTTCTTCCACCGCAAGATCACCGACATACATAACAGCTTCGACGCACAGACCACGCACCCTACCGCCAAACCAACGCCCGCCACCACCACCCTCTGCAACTGGACCCCGATCAGCACCGAAGACACCACCCGCACGATGAACTCCATCCACTCCGGATCACCAACCGACCCCTGCCCACACCACGTCTTCAACAAAGCCGACGCCACCATCGCACCCCATCTCCGGGACATCATCAACTCCTCCTTCCACACCGCCACCTTCCCGGAGAGCTGGAAGCACGCCGAGCTTACCGCCCTCCTGAAGAAACCAACGGCGGACCCCACCGACCTCAAGAACTACCGTCCCATCTCGCTCCTTCCGTTTCCGGCCAAAGTCATCGAGAAGACCGTCAACAGACAGCTTGCCGCCTTCCTCGAGACGAATGGATCCCTCGACCCCTCGCAGTCTGGGTTTCGGGCCAACCACAGCACCGAGACCGCCCTTATCGCAGCCACCGACGACATCAGAACCCTAACCGACAACGGGGAAACAGCAGCCCTCATCCTCTTGGACCTCTCCGCGGCGTTCGACACCGTCTGCCACCGCACCCTAGTGAAGCGCCTCAGCAACATCGGAATCCGAGAGAAAGCACTGGAATGGATCATCTCGTTCCTCGCCGGAAGAACCCAGAGAGTCCGCCTCCCCCGTTCAGATCCGAGGCCACCGAAGTCATCTGCGGCGTTCCACAAGGATCTTCACTCAGTCCAACCCTCTTCAACGTCTACATGAGCCCCCTCGCAGCCATCGCACGCCAACACAACCTCAACATCATCTCCTACGCCGACGACACCCAGCTGATCCTCTCCCTCACCAACGACCCCACCACCGCCAGAGCCAACCTACACGACGGGATGAGAGACGTCGCCGACTGGATGAGGAACAGCCGCCTTAAACTGAACTCAGACAAGACGGAAGTCCTCATCCTGGGCTCATCACCCTCCGCCTGGGACGACTCTTGGTGGCCCCCGGCCCTGGGCACCGCGCCCAAGCCAACGGACCACGCACGCAACCTGGGCTTCATCCTGGACTCCTCCCTGTCGATGACCAGACAAGTCAACGCCGTCTCATCTTCGTGCTTCAACACCCTGCGCATGCTCCGCAAGATCTTCAGATGGATCCCCACTGAAACCAGGAAGACCGTCACCCAGGCACTCGTCACCAGCCGACTGGACTATGGGAACACCCTCTACGCCGGAACCACAGCCAAACTTCAAAAAGACTCCAGCGCATCCAGAACGCCTCCGCACGACTCATCCTGGACATCCCCCGGCACAGCCACATCACCGGACATCTGAAAGACCTGCACTGGCTCCCCGTCAGCAAGAGAATCACGTTCAGACTCCTCACCCACGCACACAAGGCCCTCCACGACCTGGGCCCCAAGTACCTCAACGACCGCATGACCTTCTACACGCCCACCCGCCAGCTACGATCAACCAGCCACGCCCTCGCCACCGTACCACGCATCCGCAGAGCCACCGCCGGAGGAAGATCCTTCTCCTACCTGGCAGCCAAGACCTGGAACTCCCTCCCCACTCACCTTCGGCGAACCCAGGACCATCTCTCCTTCAGGAAGCAGCTCAAGACCTGGCTGTTCGAGCAGTAACTTACCCCCTCCCCCAGCGCCTTGAGACCCTCCCGGGTGAGTAGCGCGCTCTATAAATGCCGTGATTGATTGATTGATTGAGATTTGCACGTGCTTTAAATTGGCTTGGATACTGGTCTTCTTAGTTTACTTGCTCACCTATGGTGAGTTCAAGAAATCAAGGCTCAACCTCTACATAGGATTACTCAAGGGTTATCACTAGATAACAAAGTCACCACCTCCATCAGTACAAAGCAATATATTTTGGAAAGATCATATTTCTATTAATATATTTTATACAATACACACAATTTTTTTTTTTTTAATGCATAACAAACACTTTGCAGGAAAAAGGTACTCAGAAAAATTCGAGAAGACTTTTGCTGTAACAGTGATCGAGTAATGATCTGAAACAGGTTGGGAAAAGGTGGTGCCTACATGTCACAACAAACAATGTATTTCTATACAAGCATCAATGCATCAACAAGGCAATGTTAGTCTATGTCAATTTCAGGATTTTGAAGAGACAATTTTGTGTTCAAGGTCACTAAACTCTATTTTAACCTTATCCCATAAGCAGAGAGCAGCATTCGGACGATCTCAGATGGTGCCGAAATCAATAAATTGATGGATGGAAAAGCTTAAATCAATCTTAACCCGAATAAGCTCCCCTGTGTAGCCTTTCACTTTTTGAACAAAAGGAAACCCCTGATAAACAAACCAATCTTGGTTCAAACCCAATAGGAGCAGTGCAGCCTGATCTGCTAGGGCACATCCCTTGTGAAAAGGAACTCAAGCAAACCCAGGGGCATTTCAGACCAATTAGGCTCCATCAGTGAGCTGAAGCTTTCATTCCGGTTTGAATGTACATATGTGTGGGGTATTTGCATAGCAGTGAAGCTCTGTTACAGAATCACAGACAAAGATATAGTCAACGTGCGATTGAAGGGCTAGCCAGTTGCTGTGAGCAGACATCAATACCATAGTCTGGGACTACGCCTCTAAATTAGAGGATCTCTCTGTAGGAAATGAAGTCCAGATATATTTGCACCAGTGCTTCAATCTTGCATTCTTCAACTTCTGCCTCCATAGGTTTTCAGCTGTTCTCCGCAAGATGGCATGCCCCAGCACCCTTGCTGAAGATTGCTGGCTGGTAGTGGCGATTCACATTACTGTGGGTGCATCATAGCTGTAACTCAAGGATGATGTCTACTGAACCCTCAATCCAGCAGCATAGAAATGGGTTTCCCATTTCACCCTTAACCTAACTGTATATCAGGACAGCTTGTGATAGAAGATGGTATATGCACATGAGACCACCTCCCACTTGCTAGGCCATGGCTGCTCAAATAAACTCCCTGCAAGAATCAAGGAGGCTTTCCATCACAAACCCAAGCATTCTAGTTACTATGGAATGCGTCAGTCTCCACTTTGATACTGGTAGGAGATTCCCTACAACTTCACAGATCTAGGAAAGGCCTGGCTCTCACTTTAACAGCAGTCAGTGGAAATGTGCGAATCAATATTAATCACTGAGAATTCCTACAGAAGTATATATATTTGTTTACATAATTGAGCAGCTATTAAATGCTATTGCACGGCTGGAAGCTCCAATCTAGGTTTCCTTGGATTTGATTTACTCAAGGTGGTAGAACAAATTGATAAGACTGGGTTAGTGTTGAAGAATATGCCTTTTAGAGGGAGCGTTTTACTCCCACCAGGCGGCCAGCCTGACTCTCAAAGCTGCCCACTCAACCTTCTCCTGGAAGAAAATGGCTTTGCTTGGGTTGATTGGGGCACATCCAAACGTAGAGAAGGCCTGCTGGGATTACTCAGAATTGTGGCAACCGCTCCTCCTAGTTTTTAACTTGGCCACTTCATATAAAAGTGCATTTATTTTTCTGTATAAAGGAATAGGTGGGGGCATTTCCTAATCGTCACCTTTCTATGCACGAAAGAGAACAAACTCTAAGCCTAAATCATAATCTTCCCACTTCCAGCTGTAATTCAATATGTCCTTCAGGGATGCAAGTAAAGGAGCATATCCTATGCATCATTGGATGAATGAAAGAGAACAGAACCGGAGACTAACTCTTCTTATTCCTGTTTTCCAGATGTCCTTGAAGAATGCAAGGAAAACATCTACAGTGCTACTCTTTCACCTCAGCAGTCTGGATAAACTACACCACTCTCTTGTTGGCACTGCTATGTCCTGCAGCCTATTCAGGGAACAAGCAGACCAACTTCGTAGGGGTCCTAAAGGGATTATCACTAGAGATGCTAAGAGGCGACAGTGCAGTTTCTCTGAGCGGAGAGGTCACCGAGTGGTGTTTTCAAAGTGAGGAGTCCTGCTGAACACATGAAAGTTATCTTTATTGCACATTAAGTTAGCTTCAAACACTTGTCACTCCAAGAGCCCTTGTATGGCTGGGTCGCTTCTGATTCTGAAGCGTGTCTGATTTCCACGTGGTCTTTGAACGGAGGGAATCTAGGCATCAAGCCATAGGGCTGGACCTTTGATTGTGGGCACAAGATCTCAAAGATGGGACTCCCAAGTGAGTGTGAGAGTTTTCCTCTTGGATTTTTCTGTTTGTTTCAAGCATTTGCAGGCCCCTAAGAACAGATGCCAGTACATTTCCCTCCATCCTTAATGTAGGACCCACCAATGTGACATTGGAACAAATATAGTGGGACATCATTTTACTTAGGGAAGCAGCTGGTGCCGTCTCCTCTTCTGGTGCTGCAGGGAATGGTTTATTGGCACCTGCCGTCCAATTCCTACAAGATTCGATCTTGCCAGGACCAATCTCAGCTAACATCTGTTGATAGGTGCTGAGGCCACTTACGCTGGATCTACCATACTGCTGGACACTAGAGACCTCGTTGAACCACATAATTACTACTCACTCATACAAAGAAAAGCAACTCAGTAGGTCTTTTCGACAATCCTTCAGTGGTAGGTTGAACCATTTTTGGCACACACATGCACCACGGGCTGTCTCATTTCTGGAAGCTCTAAGACGCAGGAGTATCATGGCTGCTACCTTGCTCTGACCTTCTGCCTGCAGGTACAACTGTTCACCACAGAGAACTGGACCTGCCATATATGTAGTTACTGTACTCTCTGAGATAATAGACTTCCTTTCTTTGTCAGAGAAAGTTAAACCCTCTCAACCCACCCAACCCTCTCATCCAGAGTGACATAGATATATCTGGAAACCCTATGGCAGTTGAGAATACACTAAGGCCAAAAAAATCTTGCAATTTCTTAGCTACAGGACGACTTGAAAAACACTCCTGCTCAGTATAGAATCTCAAACCACTCTCCTAGACAGATGAGACAATATCTCCTGTAACACAGCCCAAATCAAATCAAGGGTGGAAAGAAATGTTGTTTCTCCGAGGAGTCTCATCTGAATTTTAATAATGGGAGAAGGAAAGTCGCCCCCTGACTACATTTATGTTGAAAACGCTGAAGCTCAACGCCGAGAAGACAGAAGTCCTCGTCCTCGGTACCACCCCTTCTGCATGGGACAGCACCTGGTGGCCGCCCGCCCTCGGAAGCCCACCTACCCCCTCAGACAACGCCAAGAACCTCGGCATTGTACTCGACTCATCACTCACCATGAACCGACAGGTCAACGCCGTCACCTCCAGCTGCTTCAACACCCTCCGCATCCTCCGCAAGACCTTCAAGTGGATCCCCCCTGAGTGAAGGAAGACAGTCACCCACGCACTCATCACCAGCAGACTGGACTATGGAAACGCACTCTACACCGGCTTCAACAAGTCTCTACTCCGCAAACTCCAGACAATACAGAACACCGCCGCCAGACTCGTCCTCGGCATCCCCCGACACGAACACATCAGCCAACACCTACGAAGTCTCCACTGGCTCCCCGTGGAGAAAAGAGTCACTTTCAAAATCCTCACTCACGCCTACAAATGCCTACACAACAACGGACCCAAATACCTCAACGACAGAATCAACTTCCACGTACCCAAAAGAAACCTCCGATCTTCCAACCTCGCACTGGCCAAAACCCCGCGCATCCACAGAGCCAGAGCAGGCGGAAGATACTTCTCTCACATTGCAGCCAAGACCTGGAACGAGCTACCGGCAGACATCAGACGCGCCCCCTCCCTGAACACCTTCAGGAAGACCCTCAAGACCTGGCTCTTCGGCTAAACAGATCTGCAGACCCCCCTCCCCCCACCCCCAGCGCCTTGAGACCCTCACGGGTGAGTAGCGTGCTTACAATTCCCTGATTGATTGATTGAACACTTTCAAAACCATGCACAATCCAAACCATACTTGACCTTTCCACACATCACGAGAGGGGTAAACAACTATGCAGTAACTGCAGGATCCATTTTACAAAATACCTTCACTGACACTGACCAGCTGTACTTAGCAATAAATTTTAACTTCACTCACAAAACGTTTCCTCAATCATATTTTGTTTCTGCACACACACCACACACACACACAGACTCCCCTCAGTTCCCTTAACTGTCCTTCTTCTTGCCCAAATTCAACCCTACCCTGAAAGCAACCACACTAGATCTTAAACACTTCAGGATAAAATCCCACCTCTGTAATAAATATTAAAGCCTGTTTGTGTATCCAGCCTAACAATAACACGTCTTTCCTTTGTTACAGACGCTTTTCTAATAGACCTGTTGGTCTTTAAACTCCATATATACCATAAAAGAACACTTAATTTCTACTTTTGTCTAATAATGATTTTTCTTGTATGAAGAGATGGCATATGGATGATGAAGCGAGTCATGAAAGCTGAGAGAATGGCAATGGGAAACCAGTGGAGCATTTGGAGGAGCAGGGAGTTATGGTACTACACATAGATGTGTAGGTGTCTCGCTGAGGTGTTCTGGATTCTTTGCAGTCTTTGGTGCAAAAAGAGATGGTGCCCTCGTAACAGCCTGTTTGCACAGTAAAGGTGTGGCAGAGGGGAAATTTGTAGCTTGGCGCTTCTGGAAGATATACAGATGGGGAAAATTCACTGTAGAGTATGAATGATGTAGAAGGTACTTTTTGTAACTTGGCTCAGTTGAGGGAAGCAGGAGACAAGCTGCAGTCCTAGGTTACTTGCAATGTTCTCTCCTCTTTCAATGTTGATGTTGCTACACTACGTTCTGGGGCTAGATGGTTGTAAGGTGGTAATTGCTACAATTTCTCTATTTCAGCATCTCTGTTTTGGTCAGGATTAAGGTGTTTTATCAGTATTCATTAGCCGGTGGCTCAGAAACAGTGGTGCATGATTGGTGTGTCAATGTCTCTTAGGTTTTCCAGATTTGACATGATCTTCATGACAGAGGCCTAGTTGTAAAACCTCAGATTGAAGTATCTTATGGGATCTGGCTGTTGGCTGAGGTAGGCATTCTCCTAATGCTTCTCTCTGTGATGGAAGCTTCGCTGCTGTAGCTAATGTTCTCCTAATGCTCCTGACCGTGACCAATACTCTGATGCTGTACCTGATGTTCTCCTAATGTTACCAAATGTGATAGAACCCCCACCTTTGAAGATGTGAAGTGTGAAAACTGCTCAGCGTCTGATCCTAATGTGCATGACTATGACAAAACCCAGCTACAGCATATAGGATAGGGACCACTGTTGTCACTGCTCACCCTTCCACCATTTTTCGAATTTGTCCCCTCACATTTCCCTGTACTTTCGATTTTAACTGTGTTCTTGTGGTCCTTAATCCAAAGGATCACTGGGCCAGGGGCTGAAGGGCAGCTCCAGTGACTCTTGGAGTCGGCTGGGATGGGGGCTCTTAGTGTGTGCACCACTATTTCCTCTTGTGAGGGTAACTCCATCAACCCTCCAGTATTGGGGACACCTTTCCCCCTGTAAGGCAGGGAGGGTGAGTGCATGCATGTGTGGGGAAAAATGGAGGATGCTGCCTGGCCATTGTAACTATAGGGTCAGACCATATCCCATTCCTTCTCCTCCAAAGTAGCGGTCTGGCAGCGTCCCGTAAGGATTCATTTACCTCGCAACTAAAACATGCTGAGAGTAGGAGAAGCCTGCCACGTCTACCACCTCCACCCTTGAGCCTACTATGAGGATGCCTGCAATTCACGTCAACAAATGTGCACTTATGCCAAGAATTTGAACCATAGTAACGCCTCTCCCAAACAACGACCCCTTCTCTCCCTACAGCAGTAGCAGTCCAAGTAGCCCCGTCTTCAATCTGACATGACATAATACCCTGCCATCTGAAAACTAAGGCGTACCATAAAAACAGCACCAGAACCAGTAACGAACTACAGTATTAGAACGTTGCCTAAAAGCTTATATGGACTAACAATTGCATCCTTAGTGCGCAAAACATCAGGCTACCACCATCATGTACCATTCTACAATATTCATTTGTTTATTATATAGGTTTATTTTTAAATAAGAACCCCGAGTAGGCAATTATCTTTACTATGAAAACATACATGTGTACACATTATCAGCTTCCTCCTTCACACCACTTCCCATGAGCTCGGCTTTGGCTTGGGCACCAAGCTACACAAGGCAGACAGAGGTTCTGGAGGCTCAATGTTCCACCACAGTCCAGGACTCAGCGGTTTGGCCAATAGGGAACATATCTAGTGTCACCTCTGATGCTGTTAAGGGATCCCTACAACTTGATGCATCTGGGTACTGGCCCGGCATTCCCATCTGACGTGGTCCCTATGCTTGATACTGTGATGCAAGCTCAGCTTCTGTACCTGATGTTTGCCTGACACGTCGCCCGCACAAAGTCCTGGACATGGGGTCGCGTGAAATGCTCCTCATAGTAATCGATCAGCTTGGAGTAAACAGTGGGTACTGCCATGAAGAGACTGACGGGAGGACCACTCCGAGTCAGAAAATGTTCCCAAACCTAGAAGAGAAACAACAATAGACAGTGAAGGAGAGTAGTTTTCACTGTGATAGAAACAGCACAGGCTGACTGGGTGTAATTATCACTGTGTAAAACATGGCACATTGATAGGGTATATGTTGTGCTGTGATAGAAACCACACACACTGATTAGGTGTGGTATCACTGGAATAGAAAAAGCACACGCTGATGCGGTGTAGTGATCACCTCGATTGAAACAACACACACTGACGTGTTATCACTGTGACAGAAAACAGCACACATTGAAGGGTGTATTTATCACTGTGATGCAAAAAACACACGCTATTGGGTGTTTGCTACTGCTGTGCTTGAAACAGCTCAATGGGGTGTAGCTGTCACTGTGACAGACACAACACACACTGAAGGGATGCAGTTATCACTGTGACTGAAATGGCATACAGTGATCAGCCACTATTAATTACTGTTACTATTACCCAATTTATGGCACTCAATGTATCGACCTTGAAAGGATGGACGACTAAGCCTCCAATGCAGAAATTTTAACTTGTGACCTTTATGTCGCCACATTTGTCAGGTACGGGTGTTCAATGCCCTGGGATTTTTGTCATCTAAATGCTCATTGGAGGTACGAATTTCTGACCAGAAGAATGCCATGGCTTGAGATTTATAGCTGACTGAAGACATTTCAGGGTGGATAAGCAGGGTACCTTCAGTGTCCCAACTGGGGGAAACACAGGACTCCAAAGAGAGAGCATTTCAAATTCAGCTTTATTGAGGATGATGTGATTGTAGGCTCAACGTGATCTCACTACTTAAGGCCTCATTCCACGTGGCCCAGTAATACTAATAGGAGTTCCCAACCCCATCAGGAACACAAGATGAGTATTTCACCCGGAGACTTCAGATGCTGAAAACAGCCGAGATCTCAGGGTGAGAAGCAGGGCAAAACATATAGGAATCAGTGCGGAAACAGAGACTCTGCAGGTTATTCCCCAAAAGCCCATAATTAGGAGTATTTCACGCGCCCGGAGTTACAGATGCACATGGTGTGGGTAACACTTGCGAGTGGAGGAGTAGCAGCTGGAGTACTGGGCAGAATTCAACCCAACTCATTTTGCAGCCCTTAGTAGCCTATTAGATTAGGTGGTGAGGGATGTACAAGAACAATGAATTTCCAGATTGCGCAAGATTCCCTTCTGTCTCTGCTACCACCCATGAGCCTTGTAGGCAGCTCCCTTAAGATGTAAACAACCACCATCATGGTAGAACAGGACCAGAGCGAGTGAGTGAATGTATGACGGAATTCCGCATGCGTTTTTCATGCATGCCTTAGGAACCCCGTCATTTGAACGAATGCATCTTTAGCACGCATTTGTTCTGCACGCAAGTCGTTTTAACGACTTGCATTAGGGGGGCACTGGATATCAGAATAGTTTAATTTACTATTCCAACTCCAGTCTGTGCAACAGTAGGGAAGGTGTTGGACTTTAATTCCAACATCATTCCCCCATTGTGCCCCCAGTAAAGCACGTCATTGTAACGACTTGCGTGCAGAACGATTGCGTGCTAAAGACACATTCGTTCTACTGCCGGCGCTGTGAAGGCACAGCGTGATCCCGGCTTCGTCCAAAAGGACATTTCCCAAGTGAGTAGGAGGGCTAGATTGTCCAGAATACTAAGGGGCATAGCAGGAATGCCACAGATGGAATGAAAGAACGAGGCGCAACCCTGAAATATTACCTTTTTTGCAGAGAACTCTGGCAGCATGACACACGTGGCACCCACCCATAGGGGGCAGAGCAACTTGTTGACTATGCCGTGTAAGTGGTGCAGCGGAAGCACGTGGAGGATGGAGTCTTCCTTTGTCCACCCCCAGCTGTCAATGAGGCCAGTCACCTGTGAGGGGCGAGAAATAAGAAAGTACGTTGTAAATGTGTAGTTACCCCTATTTCCAACCAGTGAAATCAGTCGCGTAGCTTCACCACCACCACCCAGTAAATGTATTTTCAGATGAATTGTTGGGTACAGGTTTTTCAGTCGGGTATGGTGCGGTCTCTGTCGAATTTTACCTGGGATTGTTGCATACATACACTAGCAAAAACACACACTCACTCATTTCTGTTTTGAAAGCCCTAATAAATGTTTATTTTCCAAAATATTGTGTTTCTCTCATTTAGTACTCCTATTAATCCGTATTCCCCTCCCTTTCTACTGCCTCCTAAGCCCCACTCCTGCGCCCTGCTTGTCATATAATGCATTATAACATTATATGTCAGCGTGATTGTCGGGAAATCTGATTCTCAGATCTCCCCACCCCCCCTCCACCACCAAGCTACACCCCTGGATGAAATAGTATGGGTTTCACACTTTTAGGTTCCAGCCAGTGTTCGAGCTGGGGCGGAAGTAGGGCAAGAAGTCACCAGAGATTCAAGTGAGCGTGCGCACTTTGAAGGAGATTCTCCAGCATGCACTCAGGTGTCCGTTTGGTAGTGAAACCTATTTCTGTGTTTTCGGTACTGGAAAAGTTTCATACTGTAACCAGTTGCTGTTTCCGCCCAGGAGTTTATGCAGGGATGGGGCAGGTTAGCTCACAACCACTCTGAAGGACAGAGCAGGATCGCCTGTTCCCAAGTGCGTTTGAGGTAGTTCTGGGGAGAAGCTTCCAGAAATGTCGACGCTCTGTGGCACTGTTCCCTGTCGCGATGCGTGGCGTCACTCTGCCACGAGGGGAGAAAGTACATCAGAGCGACGTAGTGTGGCTGCGTCGCACAAAATGAATCAGCGCATGCTGCTGGGAGCAAAGAGGCCACTCGTGTGGTATCCCTGGCTTACTGAAGCATGCTTGGGGTTAAAGGGCATGTGCATGGAGAAAGGATTATATTGAAGGAGCAATAGTTTACCTAAGAAAATGTGAGACTTACGGGGGAAGATGTAAGCTTCTCACAGGCTGGTATAAAGTCCAGAAGTAGGCCAGATGGCATCAGGCATTAACGTCGTTTGGAGGGACCCAGACAGCCTGAATGTAGGGCACTCAAGGCCCAGCCAGCTGTGCAGTGATTAATGCCCTCTCTGGTTGCAACTCGGATAGGAGTCCTTACAATGTGAGGCAGTCCTGCCTCACAACAGGCTAATTCAAAACGCTAGTGTTTCTTTTATTTTTACTATATAAGCCCCTCCCACCCACCGCCATGCCTGTTATCAAGAAGTCCAGACACAAAAACGGCGGGAGGGAGGAAACAGGACTGGGACGAGAAGGACCTTAATCGGGATAATGAAGATTATTGGTAAGTAACAAAATATTACCCCCTCATATGTCCTCCTCGCCCCAGTCCTTACAATGTGAGGACCTCACAAGCAGAAAAAAACATGAAGAAAAACGCAGGACACCAGGGATTTATGCAAAACTACAAAACAGTTAATCAAACAAATGATTAAGACACAGCAGCGTTCAAGAAGCCAACAGCAAAGTTGTCCACAGAGGCATGCAAGACATCAAGGCGATAATGCCGGACAAACGTATGATGGGACTGCCAGGTAGCCGCCCTACAAATCTCCTAGATAGAAACCACCGCCGCCTCAGCCCAGGAAGCGGACACAGAACGCGTTGAACGCCGCTGAACCTGAGCCGGAGGAGGCAGACCCACAGACTTATAGGATTGGCAGACCGCCAAACGCACCCTCCGACTGATGGTGGAAGTAGATACCTTCTTCCCCTTGGCCACACCCCCACAGGAGACAAACAGGGCAGGAGAAAGAAGAAACCCCACGGTACGTTGAAGGTAAACCTGAAGGTTCTGCAAACATCCAAGTAGAAGGAACTAGCGTATCCCCATCCCCAGGCAAATCAGGAAGAACCACCTTCTGCTGTAAATGGAACTTAGAGGAAACCTTAGGGAGAAAAGCCGGGTCAAGCCGCAAAACCACCCTGTCCTGCAAGAACTGCAAATAAGGAAAGGAGACAAGCAAAGCACCCAACTCACCCAATCGCCTAGCGGAGGTGATGGCCAACAGAAACGCCACTTTAGCAGACAACCACAACAAATCAGCCTCCAACAAAGGCTCAAAAGGGGGCAACTGCAGACCCCTAAGAACAGTCGGCAAATCTCAAAAAGGCACAATCAAAGGAGCGATTGGACGACGAAGCTGGAAACTCCACAGAAGCCGACTCACCAAAGGAGCAATACCCTCCAAGGAGGCCCCCCGGGCCCCTACAGGCCCGAACCGCAGCCCACTGAGCAGACAAAGTAGGAGGGGAAAGTTCTTTCAAAAACCCATCTAAAAAAAAATCAACAATAGAGGCCGGATCCCCAACCACAAGATCCACACCATGAGATGAGCACCAAAGAGACAAAAGAACCCCAATGCTTACCGTAGCTCATAAGGGTAGAAGGCTTACGCGACTGCTGGATATCACAGGCCACCAGAGAAGAACAACCCAAAGCCTCCAACATCAAACGTTCAAGAGCCAGTCCGTCAGATTTAACCGACGAAGATGAGGCAAAGACACAAGAGGAAACGGAAGTGGAGACAGGACCACAGGAAGCCGGACAAACCTGCCCCCGGCCAGCTGCATTAGCAGCGGAAACCGAAAGCGGCAAGGCCAAAAAGGAGCAATCAAGAGCACAGACACCTTCCCCCCCCCGAATCTTCTGCAGCACCCTCGGGAGGAGGGGAATCGGAGGGAAGGCATACAGAAGGCCAGATGGCCAAGGAATCGAGAGGGCATCCACTGCCCAAGCCTGAGGACAAACCACCTCGGAACAGAACTGAGGGAGAAGAGAGTTGTGAGGGGAAGCAAAAAGATCGAACCAGGGTGTTCCGAACCAAAGACAAAGGTACCGGAAAAGAGGAACAGACAGATGGAACTGGACCAAGATGGAAGGTTGCGGCTCAAGCACTCCGCATGAAAGTTCAGGTGACCCTGAATGTAAACAGCCCTCAATGCCAACAGGTGAGACTCCGCCAAGGCACAAATCATGGAAGCCAGCAGATTCAGAGACGTGCACCCGGTCCCCCCCCCGGCGGTTCAAGTAACAGCGAGCCACTTGATTGTTGGTACGAACCAACAAATTCGCCCCTTGGAGGGAAACGTGAAAGAACAGCATCGCCTGCCAAACGGCCGCCGACTCCAGCCAATTCGAGTAATGGGCGCTGTCCTCCCGAGACCACTGACCCTTGGCCTCCAAGGACCCCAACGTGCCCCCGCAGCCCCAAAGACTGGCGTCTGTTGTCAACAAGAGGGGAGGAGGAAGCTGAAAACGCACCCCCTTCTCCAGATTGGGAGTGCACAGCCACCAGTCCAAATCATGAACCAGAACAGGGGAGAGAGGAACCAGAGTGTCGTAACCTGCACAGGAGGGGTCCCACTGAGACAACAGATGATTCATCAAGGGCTTAAGGTGCAGGCGAGCCCAAGGAACCACAGCCGTGGTTGCAGCTATCAACCCCTGGACCCGCAACCAAACCTGAGTCGGGGCAGATGGGCGACTCAGCAGGTCCCGCCGCAGAAGAAGCTGTAGGGTAGAGATCCGAGCAGGAGGGAGAAACACCGCCCCCAACAAGATGTCGAAAAGTCCCCCGATAAACTGAAGTCTCTGAACAGGGACCAGATGAGATTTCACCAGATTCAGCTAGAACCCCAGACCCTGGAACATGGCCATCGTCGCCTCCACTGCCAGAAGAGCCTATGAAAGGGAGGAAGCAGAGATCAAACAATCATCAATATAGGGAAACACAGAGAAACCCTGAAGCTGCAAAACCCACACAGCAGGAGCCAATACCTTGGTAAAAGTCCAGGGAGCAGTAGCGAGGCCGAAAGGCAATACCTGAAACTGGTAATGGACCCCGTTCACTGCGAATCTCAGGAACCGCTGGCTTCCCAGATGGACAGGAACATGAAAATAGGTGTCTTCTAAGTCCAGAGAAGCCAAAAAATCGCCCTTTTGGATGAAGGGAATGACGGACTGCTAGGTGACCATCCGAAAATTATCCAGCTGCACCATTTTGTTCAGAGCATTGAGATTCAGAATCGGGCTGTATGAACCATCGGGTTTTGGGACCAAGAAGAGGGTGGAATAGAAACCCAGGACCCGTTCTGCGTCCGGAACCAGGAGAACAGCGCCCTTTGCCAGCAACATGTCCACACCTAACAAAATAGCAGACCTTTTCACGAGGTCTCTTGACAACAGGGTAACCCGAAAACAGTCCAAAGGGGGAGGGCCCTGGAATGGAATCTGGTATCCCTGATCGATAACCGACAGGACACACTGGTCAGAAATCAGATTTGACCAATGATCAAGGAACAAATGAAGCCGAGTCCCCACCTTGGCATAGTCACTTTTGCCCAGCACCCTGGGGCTGCTGCTGCTGCTTAGGCCAGGATTTATAATGGAACGCAGCCCCCCGACCACGGGCCTGTCCATGAAACAGCTCAGAAGAAGACAGAGCACCCTGAAATCTTTGCTTATGGAAAAAGGACTTCTTCTTCTGCACACTCTGAAAAGGCTTCAACAACTTCTCCTCCACAGACCGCTGCACCATTGTGTTCAAATCATCCCCAAAAAGCCGGGGACCATCAAAAGGCAGTTTATGAATTATGGCCTTCAGAGCAGAGTCAAGACGCCAAGGCTTTGTCCAAAGAGACCTCCGACCAGCCACTGCTGCCCCGACAGCCGAGGAGAAGGCCCACAGGGTATCAAAAGTCACATCGGACAGAAACTGTGCCAAGACCTCCATCTGCGCCAAGATAGGAGTGGGATCCCCCTGATCCTGAAGACAATTAAACAACTTCTCGAAATCCTTGATAAGGACCTGCGAGGCATAGGCAGAGTAAGTGCTAGCCCGAATCCCAAAATGAGAAGCAGCATAAGAATGTTTCAAAGCTGACTCCACCTTCCGCTCAACTGGATCAGCAAGGGAAGCCTCCTCCGAAGACAAAGAAGACGAAGAAGCCATTGAGGACAATATAGAATTGACTTTGGGAACTTGAGAAAACTGGAAATCAAACTCCGCCAAGCGATACCTCTTACCCAAAAAGCGATCAATCCCCTGCTTGTCGACCTCAAGCCACTCCTTAGCCAGAATATCCTTAATGACATCATGAAATGGCAGGTCATCCACCACCGAGGTACTATACTGGGAGTAAAAGCCATCATCCGCCAATGATTTAGGATCAAACCCCAGTACTTCACGAATATGGACCAACATGTCAGAAAAAACCTTCCCCTCGATATACTTCCCCTTAGGGGAATTGTCCATATCCTCATCCTCTTCCACCTTAGATTTGTTGGCAGAAGGCTCAAGCAGCGCATCCTGAACAGCAGTATTAATTAATTCCTGCAAACCGGACCTGGAAATTTGCAACAGGTCATTCTCCTGCAGGTCCTGTATATTATTCCTCCTAGAAAGAGATTTCGCAGGCACCGGAGAGGAATCCTCATTCCCCATGGCCAAAGCAGAAATTCCAAACACCACACAGGAACCCACAGAGGAAACAAGGAAGTGCCCAGCAACTCCCCCTAAATACCGCCTCCCAGCAATCAAGTCTCAACACTCATGAGACTTGAATCGCCAAAAGGACAGCCCTGCTGCCTCCCCCACAGCCACAAATACATAGAACATGGCCGCGGGAGCCGGCTGCTGCTGGAAACCCTCAGCACCGGAACGACCCGCAATACTGAATGCACAGGAAAGCTCCCAGCCCCAGCTAAGCACATGTGCGGGGAGCGCTTACAGTAAACAGAGCTGGGGTGGGACCAACCGGAACACCGGTAAGGTCCGCGTCAACATACAAAAGAAAACCAAAGTCATTAACAAAAAACAAAACTCACCGCACGGTAGCCCTCTGCACGAAATGGCAGCAACAGGAACATACACAGAACAGCAAACACCAACGCTCTGACCGCCGTGTCGGACAGGAAAAAAAACCAGGAATTGCGGTGGGTGGGTGGGAGGGGCTTATATAATAAAAATAAAAGAAACACTATCGTTTTGAATTTAGCCTGTTGTGAGGCAGGACTGCCTCACATTGTAAGGACTGGGACGAGGAGGACATATGAGGGGGTAATGTACTGCTTTGCACGCCCTCCCCCCAAAGGATGACATACAGAAGTTACGGAACTTTTCTTAGCAGCTCATTGCCTGCAGTGATAGCGGAATACGAAGACTGCCTAATCTTAGTCCCACCTCATGCCTCTTTCTTTCCACACCCTACATTTTCTGACTCGTTATCTCATTCTTGCGGCTTCTTTTTCCTCCCTGCTTTGTCCCTTGGTCACTGTTTTCCCATCTTTCTCTTCCTCCTTTCCCTTTCTTGCTCCGGATCCAATGATGAAAACTAAGTCCTGGCCTCCAAAAATGAATGTCGAAGACCACCATCTGCAACCAGCAGCACAGATTAAGCAGAGGGGTTACGAATGCATCTCACATTGTGCACAATACTGACTGTCTTCCAAATCGGCCAGAGTGGAACTTAAAGTATTTTCGATTATTCACTGGGCAACAAACAGCTCTGGGCCTGATTATTTAAAGAAGGCCCTGCAGATTCGTCATCCCTTCTAAAAACCTTCCACCGGGAGGAACTCGTCTAAATCAATTAGGGCAAATCCATAAAAAAGTGCGCGTTTGTGATCGTCTGGTTACCTTGTTTAATTCTTTGGTTCCCCAGATGCGGCTGACGTCACTAAGTTTCTCGCGCGCTTGGAAGCCTCTAGTGGGCCTAAAGCGCTCTGCAAAGCCTCGATGATAATGATTTGACAATGTGAGAGCTGCGGGGAGTGAGGTGTCGGCCCCGGGCACATTTCACTCCGAGGTGCAAGCAGCTCCCCAGGCGCTGTGAGCCGGGGTGGGAGGCTGTCATAATTAGCCCAGATAAGTGTGCAAATGTATTATGAAATATGCATCGATAACTACATTCTCTAGGTAGCTTTTTTAAACTCAAAGCTGTAGAATTGTTTTATCATTTAGCCAGCGAGGACCTGACTTGGCTTGGCTCGGCTCAGAGGTTCTTTTATTTTATTGGGCATGCTTATAAAGTGCAACTCTAGTCCCAGGGGAGGAGGGCCCTGTACACATCAACAGGACAGACAACAACAGGACAGACAGTCAACATCTGAGGATAGAAGGACATGCATGTACGTTTACATTGACAACTAGGGAGAACAAATGTTTAGAAATAAGGAAGAAACTCGGCATCACAGTGGGGTGAGGTAGGGAAATAAAGGGTACGCTCTAGGATGAAGAGCCAAGCTGACCTGCACCACATGCAGAAGGCTGGGGTGCAAGGGGAGCATGTCCCAGTGTCAGCGCGCATGCTGGACACGCCTGTTGGTGTGTGCATGCTTTGGGCCCTTTAGATATCTAACCTGCCCAGGGATGTGGTCCTGGAGGTGCGCTCACCACCAGAAGCATTCCGTTTAGAGGAAAGACAGGGTGTGCTCAAATGGAGTGCCTCCCAGATCACAGAACAGTCTTTGAGGCGGATTCTGGCAGGAGAGGGAGCCAAGGCAGTTCTTCCAAGGCAGAACTCTCTTTAATAGAAAAGTGAATGTGAACATGATTTAAGACAGCTGTCCCCTATTGTATAGTATTAGGAAATACTGCATTGTCTGCATTTAATATGTGGGATACACAAACAGTCAAGATTCTTGTGACAAACACTGCTTTTGCAAGATATTGCAGCCAATAAAGACTGAATAATAAAAAGACAGCATTCCCATAGTATCTGCTAGTTCAGTGTGTCCACAAAGATTGAAGGTGTCCCTTATGTTGTTGAAATGGACTGCAGGAGTGTCTGCTGAACCTGAAAACTGCTTGCAGTCACACAAGGTACCTGTACGCCAGGAGTCTGAGACTACTGCTGCCATTTTACTTTATTAAACAATCTGAGGTGTCACATACGATTTCATAAAAGGAAGTAATGAAACTAACGCCAGTGGGCAAAATACATTGCATGTAATTGGCATCTCGCTTAGACATCAGGCAGGCAGAAAATGGGTATTTAACGAGCATATACTGTACGTTTTAGGTTTCTCGTCAGTTAATGTGAAGACATGTACCTTTTTCTCCTCATTAACCATGCTTCTCCTATTAATGAGATCTAGTAATGATATTCTGTTTTCGTTATTATTAATTCTAGAAAGTATTGCAGGTTGGGGTCATAGTACTAAGGGCTTGATTCACAAAAGCTGGTCTATGACATAGTTGTGTATTACTCCGGACATAGGTATAACTTACTCCTAAATGTCTAGGGGTAAAACACACTTTCTCACAGTAAAATAATGTTCAGGAATTGGGGCCTAAGTGTGTTCTAACACTTTTGTGTCGGGCTATTGCCAGAAAATGCCACCCTCGTCTTCTGTTTCATGAGTCCATTATCAGGAGGCCACAGAAGCCCATAATCTAACTACAGCACATATGGAAAATGCTATCCGTTTTTTTAATTTTAAGTTGGAGGACCTGTAAACCACTTATTAAAGGCACAGTCCACTCATCTAAATATTAATGCTGGGAATGAATGAAACTTGGCTCATATGTTCATTCCCATCTCCACGAGGTTCTGCAAGGGCTCACCTGCAAAACATAACCCTAATAAGTCTTTTTCTTTGCAAGTACTGCGGATATTGGTTTTTAAAGCAAGAGACAACCAAGATGGAGTGAGATCATAATATTGGATAGGCTTGAGTAGATAAATACTAGCCCAAGAACTGCTTGTATGGTAAGGATTAAATATTTCTGTTCTAATCTTTAGCACAATTAAAGTCTGAAATTGATGATATAGAATCTCTCAAGTATCCACGTTTTGGAACCAGTAATCTACGTGACCTCGGTGCCAGTGATCTAATAATAGACTCCCTTGTGGTAAGTGTCCAATTCCGATGATGTGTAAGAATGTTGAGTTATATTCCAAACTCTTCTGGAGAGGATGCCTATAGAGACGGTCTAGCAAATTTACAAACCTGGTCAGCAGCTGAGGCCTTCACCTTAAATTACATAACCAGTGCCCCTCTTCTCCCTCCACCTCTATCTGCAGTTCCATTGTGAGACTAACCTCAAAGTTCAGGGGCTGGATACAAGAAGCTTGTAGTATTATCTGGCCCAGACCTGTTCCTATATGAAGGGGAGGGGTTGTAAGCATGGATCGAACATGTCACAAAAATGGAAAAAGAGTAAACCTGTCCCCCAACGGATAAAAATGCGCCCAAGAAGAGACAGTCGTAGAGCTACAGGGTTTGAAGTTAAAGCAAGTGATATGCTGATGATCTTCAAAGGACTAAATTGTGTCACTCGAAAAGAGATAATAGTCCTAGTGAAATACCCAAACAAACAGAGAGGCTATTAGAGTGTCAATAAATACAGTCCATTCCACAGTTAGCAGCTCCCTAATAGCAAGCAGGGCTTGCAGCCCATGTGAATGGGTTCTCTCAGATTTAACCAAGTACTCAGGAGACAAAACAAGTTACCGCTAATGCAACTAAAATTGCACTGCAGGAAGCATAATCCTGCATGCAAAGTTGTTAAGGGTTACTGGGCATTATCCAGTGCAGAAGGATATTTATCATTGGTGTTTCTGGTCCACAATGCTGTTTCACCCTAAACTGGATAACAGTTGCCTCTTTCAGGGTTGCAAGCAGCCACGGATTAGTCCAGGAGGTGAATGGGCTTAAAAAGACTTAGAATCGGTGTGACATGTTATGTTATGTTATGATGACTTGTAAAGCGCACAGCTGCCCCAGCAAAGGGGCGTCCCGGCGCTAAAAGCATAGATAACGGCTGCAACTAAAGTCCAACTTGGCACAAAAAAAAAAAAAAAGGGCCATTGGGTGGCATAATATCATACGAAAGAGCAAGGGACTACTGGGGGAACAGATGGGTTTTTAGTGCTTTTCGAAAAGCCAAATAATTATCCATACTCCGGATATGCCCTGGAAGGCCATTCCAAAGCTTAGCTGCCAGTACGCGAAACGAGCGCCCGCCAGCGCGGGCCCTCTTTATTCGTGGAATAGAAACCAGCTGAAGGCCTGCAGAGCGCAAATACCGTACAGGAGTATAGATGGAGAGCAGGTCAGATAGTATGCCAGAGCTAGAGGATTTCAAGATCTTAAACGCAAAACAAAGAGACTTGAACTCCACCCGCCTCTCCACAGGCAACCAGTGTAGCCGACGGATGGTGCTGGAGGTGGAGCAACGTCTGGGCATGGCTAGAAGAGTTCTTGCGGCGACATTTTGGACCCTCTGCAGTCTTGAGATCTCAGTCCTATTGACCCCCAGATAGAGTACACTAGCGTAGTCCAGTCTCGACAGCACAGATGCCTGCACAATCGTCTGACGGATAGCTAAGATTCTAGAACTGCAATGTCCAGGCAGTGCTTAACGTTATAAACCAGCTTTAATAATAGATAGTTAAGATAGTACACTTACGATTTAAGATACACAATGAAAATCACAGTTACAACCTCAACTGTCTTTATAGCTCCTTCATGTTAGGCAGTAGTCTTCTAATTAACACTGAGCCCTATGGCCAACGTTATGCTGAGGTAGATCCTTTAGCCTTTTCAGAAGCTTGGGTGACCTAGAAAAACATGGAGTTGGATTGAAGCCATACAGGGATGAATTCTGGTATCCAAGCTCTACTTTTAAAAAACAACTTTGTACACAAGGATGCTTTTGCATAATAGGTGATGAGAATCAAAAAGTGGCTAAATCTCAGCCATTGATAACTATTCTGGGCAGCATACAAGTCCATCTAGTTTTCCCACAATGCTATCTCAAACAGGAACCAACCTTATGCAAATAAGCCTTCCTCCTGCTCCAATAGGAACAGTTCCACATGAACTGCCGGCCCAGGTCCCCTCTGAATGGGAACACAAGCAACCCCAGACTGGTTTTGGCCCAGTTAGGTATAGCTTGCGTCCTATAAAACAGTGAGCACGCGACCAACCTCTGAGAATACCCATCACACTTAGGGTGTTGCACTGAGGGAAAAAGTGGTGGGTGGAGTGTTGAATTAATCTTAGTCATTTGTAATTACTGGGGGCCGCATCCCAGTCTATCATTTTTCTGGCCACCATGCCATCTCAGACATGACAGCTCTTATGTTAATATATTTTATAAAGCGTGCATCAACCAATAAGGCATCTTGGAGCTGTGTCTAAGAGAGTGTTCCATCATGGCCAAGAAAAAACTGATCAATAGGCAGCAGGGAATAACCAGGTTTTTAGGATCTTTCTGAAACTGAGCAGGTTTATCTGTGCTCTCATGTGAAAAGCCAGAGCATTCCACCAGTTACAGGTATTGCAGGAAAAACGTTTTCCTCCCCAGGTGGATTTTTTTATCACCGGAACCACCACCTTGTTGGCAGTAAGGGATCAGAGGTTTGGTGAGGGTATGTACCAGTTAATCTTAGCTTGTAGGGCTAGAGGGCCAACTTTGTGAAGGGCCTTGTGGGCCAGGCACAAGGCTTTACATTTTATCCGCTCTCTAACAGGCAGCCAATGCAGATTGCAAATGCTCTGCGATATGGAGTTAAACTTTGGGAGATTTGGCAGGATAAGGGCCGCTGTATTCTGTAGTTTATTTAGGACATTCTGTTGGGCACCCACATACAGTGCATTACAGTAATCCAGCTTTGAAATCACAAGGGCTGAGATCACTGTTTTCTTTAGTTCCAGAAGAAAGAAAAGGATTTTCTTCAGGACCTTTAAAGTGAAAAAGCAAGCAGAGGCCACCTGGTTTACATGATCGGAGAAAATCAATTTGGTGTCAAAAATGACCCCCAGGTTCCTAACTTTGTGGACTGTTAGGGCCACCACGCTGAGTTCCAAAAAGACATATCATTGCCGAAAAGCATAACAAATGAATCTGGAGGCAGCAGTCTCAGGGTTCGAAGAGATTGACACAACAATTTGGGTGTCGTCCGCATACGAAAGGACTTCAAAGCATGAGATTTAATCTGCTTTATGAGGGCAGTGATATAAATATTAAAGAGAGTTGGGCTCAACGAGGACCCCTGGGGCACCCCACAAGGCAATGTGAAGGAGTCCGACGAGAAATTACCAAGAGTCACTATCTGCTCTCAATTGGGCAGAAAAGGTTATCGTAGAAGACAAAAGCTTACTAGAAGTACCCATCTATCTGAATGATATAATTGTCCATATAAGTGATTACTGAAAGTTAAGGACTGACTGAAAGAGGAGATTCAAATTATGCCTGGACAGGTGCCTCTTATGTCACTGGATGAAATGCTTGTAATCTCGGCCATTGGTGAATGCTAGAGGGCGAGATCCAGTCCATAATTTTTTGCTCATTGTTCCACTGTAGACAGAGACCAGCCTTATGTAGATCAGTCTTAATCATGCTCTAATAGGAACAGTTCTGGTACAATGGAACGGTTCACCTGCGTTACATTTCATATAGGTACCCCGATATAGGTCTAGGTAACATCATAACCCTTCACCTACATTCTCTCCTATACTACATACATAACAGATTTGAAGGACTGACCTTTTACACAGTTACAATACTACACACAAGTACGTAGGGTTTTTCCCTGGACACTGGCCTCATAAATTATGCATGAGGATTCTTAGTTTCTTGGAATCACAACAGGACCATCATCTCCTGCATAATAATTGTGTATAAAGTTAATTCCTGACGTCATCCTAAGTCTGACACTGGCACAGCAAGGTAGAACCCCTGGCACAGCAAGGTAGAACCCCTGGGGATATATAAACACCACATCTTGCTGAGATAGGGAGAGGAGATCAGGACTTCCTGGCCGACACACTGACGCAAGACGCTGAGGTTCCTGTATGCAGATACTCCAGCTCGCAGTGGTCTGACATCCCGTGCGGGGTGTTCAGCTCGAGACCAGAACGGGGTCCCGCAGTCTCACATCAGGTAATAGGGTTGGCTTTATCCTAGAGGGATTCTTGGCTTTACACCTACTCACATGCTAGGTACACTTAGGTACATCTAGTTAGGGTGCATCGTAGGAGTAGGCATTTTATTGCCATGTATTTTATTTACTTGCCTGTAGTTATGATTTTAGCAAAATGGTAGAAACCTACCATCTGTTTACTTTTTTAGTGCTGCTACTCATTTATATATGCTACTGTCTACTGGTGATTTCAGTGCACTTATTTTACGCTAGAATAACAACTGTTCAATAAATACTTATTGAAAACGTCCCAACCATTTATTCTGTGTATCTCTCTGAGGACAAGTGAGCACGAGTGACTGAGCGAAAAGTAAGTTACTTTTTCCACGGTCCTGAGGGATCAGGGTTGTCATGTTCGATAGTTGCCAAGAACTATTCTCTCCTTGGTAAGAGGAGGTTATAATGGCATTGCGAGCTAGCTGGTACACAGGCCAACATACCCGGTGGGGGTGTCTGGAATCAGTCTGGACACCAGTCCCGCAGTGTATGTTGTCTAAACGCGCAAATCCTATATAGGTCTATTAGGAACTACACGACATGGCGCCCAACGTTGGTATTGGCACTTATTTAACAGTCAAATCTGAGTAGTTCAGTCGTGCTATTCTCAGAGACCCCTACTCACAATTTCCCCAGAGACGTCTGGAGTGGGAGGGAACAAAATCCGCTGCAGCTGAGTAGGAAAATTCCTATGTATTGGCTGTTGGTTTAATCAAGCTTGAAGGATACAGTGTTCCTAATTGTGCATAACACCTTATCTCAGTTCCCTTGAAACACTCTCCTTTCTAAACATAATGACTGAGCAGGGAGACGTAGATGAAGGGAATGCACTAAACTTCACAAGAGAAGATAATGATGCAGATGCAATATATATTGCAGAAAATGTTAGAAACGCCGTCACCCTAAAACTAGTAGCATATGGTGTTACAATAAGGGGTGGGCAAGTGACCTTCGTGATTGAGGCACACGAATCATATAGAACAGAGGTATTCTATTCATGGATTAGATTCCCGCAGGCAAATGCTTTGACAAAAACATTTCACTACTATGTCGAAGATGACATACCAGACGAATATAGTCCATATGAGGACATTGAAATTCCACTCACTTACCACGAACATTTTTACTGGTTTAAAGGCGCCCTCCCCCATACAAGAAATAGAGTAAGACTCGGCCCGCTCGGAAGAGACGGAGAAACTTGGCCAGTTTTAGCAGCCTACACACCACATCCTGACATTGACACAATGCCAGGAGGAGACTTACTCGTACAGCATAAAGAATTAATAAGACTTTACAGAAACATGAAACAGTTTGTGTTGAGAACACTCACACTTCAGCCAACACCGGCTACACAACCATGAGCAGTCCAAAATAATACAATCAAAATTACACCACAAACACTGCACGCAGTGATGGGTAAAATGCCCACTAAACGTAAACAAATGCCCTTCTGGATAAGCACAAAAAATAACACAGCTGGAGGCAGTGTTTCCACACACTGGTCCTAAGGAAAAGCATAGAATAATGACGATTTGCTTGCCAATGGGGATAGCTCCCTCTATAGAAGATTGTACCTCTTGGGGTACAGTTTTCGCTGCAATATATACCAGGACTCATGGTATCCCTTCTTTAGTTGTAATACCAGATGTATTAAGACAAATACAGAACGAGTATGGAGCAGAACCTGCTCTAAACTTAGGGATGAAGTTGTTAAATAACTTTGCCCAGGTATCTGCGATAATATTAGCAAATATTAAAGGGGAAGCAGCATCAGTGGCAATACGCCAACGTCTGAGAGATTTCACTCCATTACAACAGGAGACAGAGCTACCTAAAATAATTGAAACTGCTTATGCGGAATTAGGTAGAGACAGTCTGGGAGCTAGACCTGTAAAACCTCAACTAGTGGGAGGTACAGATAAAGAACAGGCAGAGCAAACACCGGTTTCTTCGAAAAAGAAATGGGACAATAATAAACAGCAAAGGAACAGATCTCACTCCAGGGGAAGGTCTCTTCAACAGGAGCCCCCAGAAAGGAGATATAATCTTAGGAATAGAGATAACATTAAAAAACCTGACAGGTATCAGGACACTGACACACATTCCTCTCGTTCCTTTCAGGGTTCATCAAAAAACTGCGAGCGGGAAGGACGGTCAGAACAGAGACAAGAAGAGTGTACAAAAGACCAGAGACAGGCAACGCACTTCGGACTACGCTTCAAAGAAAGAAGAAAATCCCAAAGCAAAACCTCAATTTAAAAAGAAGAAGGTAGCAGGCCTCAAAGTTAGACATGCCCAGAATTCTGAGGACTCAACTACTGAACGAGGAATGGGCTCTGACGATGCTAGACAGCGCAGCAGAAGTAACAATAGCTCGCCGGAACCTGATGGAATTTCTGGTGACAGTGGAGTTGAGTGAGTATATCACGGTGGAAACACCTGATACTAGGGCGAGTGTCCCACACAAGTTACATGAAATAACACTCCAAATGGAGGGGGACAAGCCCAGACAAGTTAAGGGTCTCTTTTGGGAGAACCTGACTTCTGGCTACGACATCCTATTAGCAGAAAGAGATTGGCCGCCTACTATTGTTATGGAATTCCCAAACGGGGAAACTGTAATCTTTCCAGCTTTCTCCGACCTAGTCCCCGCACACCTAAGACATACATATGCACAAGAGTGGGCGGTAGCACTTGCTCCAGCATTATACCGCAACAACGTAGGGTGGGATGAAGAGTCCCCCCACCACGTAATTCCAATAAAAACAAACCCAACTCCACAAAGACAGTATCCCATAAAACAGGAAGCTAAAAAACAGGTCAGGGAGATCCTAGATCAACTTGAATACCAAGGTGTAATTGAACCATGCACCTCATCAATGAATAATCCTTTGTTTCCCGTAATGAAACCCAATAATTCATACCGACTAGTTTTAGATTATAGACACCTAAACTCATGTACGAAGACATTTGCAGTTCAGAATGCACATAGTGCCGCATTAATGAATAACATTGTGCGGAAAAAATACAAAACAACATTAGATATCTCAAATGGATTTTTCTGCCAAAACATAGCGCCTGAAAGCAAATATTTGATAGCCTTCTCAGCGCTAGGGCCCCAGCGTCAATTTTGTCAACTCCCCCAAGGGAATAAGAATAGCCCGGGGTTATTCTCAAGGAGGGTAACAGAGTTACTACAGAATTTGGACGAGGAAGCATTATCCTATGTAGATGATATTTATCTAACGGATGATGACTTAGAGGAACACTTAACCAGGGTGAGCACCATAATTTTGGGTTTCGCCTCTGAGGGCTACAAATTTAATTTAAAAAAATCGAAAATAGCCCACCTCAATGTCCTATTTTTGGGATATGAGCTTTCAAGTGAAGGCAAAAGCCTGGCAGCCCACTTTTTAGAAAAGTGCGCACTGCTACAACCTCCAAAATCAGTAACAAATTTACAGTCCATACTGGGATTTTTTAATTTTGGCAGAACATACATTTTGGATTACGCAGAGAGAGTAAAACCTTTCTACGACCTAATAAGACCTGACTTTTCAGTTAGACAATGGACACAGGAACACACAAATATACTTTGTTCCCTACAAGCTGATATGATATCATCAAAACACTTACAGACACGCGTAAGCGTACGCAACCTGGTGATCCGCGTAGTCGCAGGTCAATCAGGGTACACTTACTTAACCTTCAATGAAGGTGAAACAGTACCAATTGCATATAAATCGCATTTGTACACTAGCGCTGAAATGCGTTTTGCACCCACAGAGAAAATTCTGACAGCAGTACAGACTACTGTAGTGAGAGAAAGAGCACTGGCTCAGGGGAAACGAATAATTGTTGTGACCCCGGTACCGGCCTTAGAGGCTGTCACAAAGGTAAGCGTCCCAAATGCTAAAGCGTTACATCCAAGATGGATACAATGGGCTAATTCTCTCACTGCAACAGATGTAGAATACAGATATGTCACTAATCTAAAAACACAAGCATTCCTGCAATATGAACAAGAATATCCTCTACCAAATGAAATAATGCCTCTAGATCGGTATGAATACATTATTTATACTGACGGATCTGCTCAATCGGCCATAGGGAGTAAGCAACAATACAGTGCAGCATGCACTATTGTAAAAGGTAGGATGCAGGACGGCAAGTTCCGTCCAAGCTGTACAAAAACGCAGTCTCTCGGAGACTGCACGGCTCAGTTGGCAGAATTAAAAGCACTATTACTGGCACTGATAAATACGGATCCAGAATTCCCCACACTAATAGTGTGTGATTCCTTTTACTGTGTCCAGTCATACAATGAATACCTCCACTATTGGGGACAAAATGGGTTCAGAGATTCAAAAGGTGGCACAATCAAACATAGGAAACTATGGGAACAGGTAGCAGAGTTGAAGAACGAACTATCAAGGGCTCACGTGATACACACGCCGAGTCATCAACGTGATGGCGTTCACGTTGAAGGGAATTCATTGGCTGATTAAGCCGCAAAGGGGGCAGTGCGCACTGCGTCCGTAGCTGCAATCACCCGTTCAAAAACGAGGGTAGACGGTAGCACAATGGTAGCTGTGATTGCTTCGCGCAATAACAGCAAAGCACTACCTAAAGGTTTTCCACTCAAGTACTCCTACAAGTTAGATGCAAACAACGTTCCATTTGCTCAGATTCCTGGAGTGGGGGATAGAGTAATAGCAAACATGGATCGCAGGTTAGGTTTAATCTTGGCTGCACCCAAGGGTCTGGGTTCTGCTCATACAGGAGTTACGGCGACAGTTTCTTTACTGAAACAACGCTATTGGTGGCCAGGGTTAACAAAGCAGACCAAAGACTTCGTCTAAAAGTGCGATATCTGTCAACAGATAAAAGAGTCCACCGTAGCTCGCCCAGCGCAGACACCATTGTTAATATCAGACAGACAGCTCGCGTGCATTTACCTGGACCACTGCGGCCCCTTACAATCTGATGGGGCTTACAAGTATATCATGGTGGCAGTGGATTCCTGTTCAAGATTCTTATGGGTATGGCCCCAGCACTCGGCTGACGCCCGAACTGTTATAAAAGATTTGCGAGTCTTCATAGGGACATACGCAGTTGGCACATTACATTCTGATTGTGGCCCCGCGTTCAGCTCTAGGGCTTACAAGGAAGTCGTGGGAAGTTTGGGTGTAGCATTGCGGTACTCCTCTCCGTACCATCCCGAGGGAAATTCGGTTGTGGAGAGGAAAAACCGGGACTTAAAGCAATCTTTAACAGCTAGGGTATTAGGCTCGGGTGGTAGTTGGGTCAATCATCTATATGGGGTCCAGCGAGCCCTTAATACCCAGCCAAGAAGCTCTCTAGGGGGTGCCACTCCTTACGAGATCCTGTTTGGGACAAGAATGTGGGTACCCGATCTCGATTGTGAAGGCACAGTGGCGGATAGAAAACCGTTTGACATCAATAAACGTTTGGCTGTTTTACAGGATCTGAATGAATCCAGAGCCTCCTTAAGTAACGTCGAGACAAAGAAAACCGCCACTGGGGAAGTCAAGTCAGCCACGGCAAGACCTGCCTGGATTCCGAAAGTTGGGGATCTGGTCAGAGAAAAGATTGTGGACAAAAAAGAATTCTGGCCATCCTATGGAAAGCCTGAACCTGTCCTGGCCGTTGAAGGATCAAGAACTGTACTTCTACCGCCTCTTGCCGGAAAAGAAAATGAGATTCGTCTCAATCGATCTGATCAAACCACACTATGTGGCCGATACTGAATAGTAGGCCTCGTGGGCTCCTGAGTAGCCGACGTGCTCCTCTCGCTACAATACAGGAAGTTCAAACAGAAAGACTCATAACATTTGAAGAGTCACCTTTACAAAGCAATGGAATCAATAACAATGCAATGGAACTAGTTCCCCTTGACACGAACTTTCAAAATCAAAATGAAAGACAAATTTCAATTCAACCCAATAAGGATGTCTACGTCAACATGCCTCTTCAAGAGCAATCTACAAGTTCAACAAAACCTGCTGAGCTACCAAAAATTGATCGAACTGCATCTGGCTATTACATCGACTTCGATACCTTTTCATTGGATCCAAGTGAACCTGAAACGACGCCAGCCCAAATTTCTCGCAAACAACGGATCAAAGACTTTATTAACTTTCTTAGAAAGACTTTTTTAGTATCACCTTGGCTAGAACTTTGGATAATCACCGGTATATTATTTTTTCTTTTCTGGTTAGGATTAGTAATCACTTTCCACTTGCTCATCAATGGAACTTATCTTCAACAGAGCTCTGCAACATCAGAAGTAAACTTAATTTTAAAACCTCATGTTTCATCTCATCGTGAACAAAGAGACTTGTCTTTCGTGAATATTTCAGCAGTTCCTATACCGGATGGTATAGTGTGGGACAAAGTGAATTATGATATATTTGGATCGACCGAGCTTTTAAAGATTCCACATTTGTTTAAAATTTCCTTGAACGATATCATTACCTCGAGTACATTTTCGGATGATTGGGATTTTGAAACTGTTAATAACTTATTGTCTGATTTGGAATAATCTGCCACATTTTCTAGCACTGAAATGTTAGAGGACACATCAGATTTTGACAAAATGTATTGTTACCAACATTATGGTCATCATTTCTTGCATAAATCTAGCAAACCTAGAAATGTTTTCACATTCCACCAGTGGGAACATTGCCCTACACCACCGAAAGGTAGTTCAAAAACATTTGCACAGAAATTCTCATATTTTTCAGGGTTTAACACTTCTGACCCAATCTCGTATTATTATAAGGTTGCACCTATATCTGCACAGAAAATATGTTAACAAACACCAAACAGATTTACTCTGCTTCCTTTATTTCCCAGCTGTCTGAACAGGGTTTTGACTTAAGGATGGACACTGTAGATTTAAAATCGATCTGGGGTTCTAGGGACTGGCAAGTCCAGGGAACAGAAGCACTATTTAGAGCATGCCTCATTCCACAGCAGATGATCTTTCTGAATGACACTGTGCAACAGACTTCCTGTCTTGGAATAGTCAAGAATAGGGACTTGAACACGCCTCAAATTCCAACACCTTTAAACACTGAGGGGAATTTTACGTCACAAAGAGGGGCTAAGTTGGATAACATATTGCAATACAATAGATCAGACCCCAATTGGAAGGGATGGTTGGTTTGGCCCACAGACACGAACAGATGTCAGGAAAGATTCAGGGGTACCACCGAAGGGTTTAGTATCCATAGGCCAGACCCACGTTATGTGAACATCCGGGGGTAGTGACATCATACAGTGTTGGGAAGTTGTGCCTTGATTGGCTAAATACCTCAACACTACTCCAGGTGAAACAACACTTGTCTCTACTCACAGAGGATGTGGACCTACAGGATTTTGTATTAGGTCCCAGAAAACCACGCCGAAGGCGTTTTTTGTATGCTGTCTATAACGAAATCTAGAAAATCTCCCAACATGAAGCTGCAGAGAGATTAAGAGAAATAGATAGTTAACCTAGAAAAGGCGTTAGCCGTAGTTGACAATGGCATAACTACATTAACATCCAGGATATATTCACTGGGCAACATTGTATCTTCTGCTATCGATGTAATAGAACAGGATTTGTCCATATTGCAACACGGACAGTCACAGTTACGTTCTATTATTTTATTAAGCTGGATGCTGCAGTCATTGCGCGCCGGTTATGTGCCTTGGCGTTTTATCAACATTACGTCATTATTTTCTGCATACAATCTAACAGAAAAACAGATGAAAACGGCACAGAGGGGAGCAAAATATACAATGCTGCGTATTGAAAAACTGGATAGGTTACCCTTTACTGTGGCAGAGTCACCATCCACAGAGTGGTTAATCCACGGCCATTTAACATTACCGGTCGCAACTTTCCAGTTTCAATATTGCCTAGAACGACAACAGGCCGGCAGGTATGAAAAGATGGGTAAGGAATTCATCAGGGAATCCTGGGATTTACCATACAGATTTCGATGCAGGAGTGGGGATCTGGAAGTGTTTCTAAGCGGAACTAACTGCGAGAACGCTTTAAGTGGATCTCTCATATGCCAGGATATTATGCTACACGGGGCTTGGAATGGGTCTGTGGCGAACTTGTCCTGTCATTTGAGGGGTACCCCGGCAGCTGTGATTAATCCGGTATTCAGGCTTCTCTCGAATGGGAGTTACTTGATGCTGAATGATCAAGGTTGTTGTGGGATGCTTCCGGGCATCGCATATCTAGTCACTGTGAGCTCCAGGGTTACTTGCTGTATGCAAGTATTGTTTTCACCAACACATACAGTCAGGGAGGCGCCGTTATGGCCTTCGCTAAATGTTTCCTTTATACGGTTTGATACTCTGAGCCATGCTTTTACAACGAACCGTGCGCTTAACCTCCGCTCGGGAGACTTTTGATCTCCAGATCGCAAGGTCCTCGGCTGAGATACAGGAACTTATACGTACAAACTGCCCCTTCCATTTCACAGAAATGGTAAGTCGTATCTTTAACATGTCTGATACGACGGGTGTTGTACACCTATTTAAGACCATAGGTTCCGGACTGTTAAGCACCTTTCAGACGGTCCTCTGAGTTATACCAAACTTTATACACTCCGTCATTGGAAGCATTTTTGGAGGGCTTCCGCTGATCCTGTTTCTAATAGCAGAAATCCTGATTGTTACCTTTCTGCTACGCAATGGATGTCCCAGCCACCAAGGAAATAGCAACAGCTCTCCTGAAGCGCAAATACCGTAATCGCATGGTACAACATCTGGGCACACCTCGCCTACGGGAACTGAGCGCCTCTTGGTTCCTGTCATTTAGACCAGTCTGGATGGACTGTGTCCTACCTATTCTCCGATGCCTTTTCTGCGGAGAGGAATGCGTGTTGGACCTCTGTCTGACACTTCCATCGGTTGCGCCACCAGACGTTGATGCTTTACTGAACCCGATAACGGCCCATGTTCTGCAGTGTCCTCAGCGCATTCCCATGTTGTTGGCAGCATTCTTAGAGCCACCACAGGTAGTTTCTGCTCCTGTTGGTATGGACACCGGCTCCTCCAACACTCAGGCCTTGGATGTGGCACAGGCCACCCCGGCATCTGCTGCGGGCAGTACGGAAGATCATCTGTGCTCAATTGACATTCTTTGTGAGGTGTTACAGGGACCGTCAGCTGCGTATGCAGACAGCAGCAATGTTGCGTCTACCAGCAAGGACACATAAACATTTGGCATGTCGCACGCTGGGAAGATTTTGCTTTTTAACTCTTTTTCGAAATTCCAAATTGAAACATTTTGACCTGCATGGCTTTCAAATGCTTGTAGTTGTTCGGCCTATATGAATGGACACTTTAGAGCCACTACTTGAATGATTTTTTTAATAGAACACCTTTTAGGGTTTTTTAACGCTTTTAACTATCTCTTAAAAATGTTTTTATTATTAGTTGCGTACAAACCTCTAGCAGGCCTTGGTAGTACGCTAGATTTTAGTAATGTCGCCCAGTCGGATGAGGAGTGGGTGTTATATTTCATATAGGTACCCCGATATAGGTCTAGGTAACATCATAACCCTTCACCTACATTCTCTCCTATAATACATACATAACAGATTTGAAGGACTGACCTTTTACACAGTTACAATACTACACACAAGTACGTAGGGTTTTTCCCTGGACACTGGCCTCATAAATTATGCATGAGGATTCTTAGTTTCTTGGAATCACAGCAGGACCATCATCTCCTGCATAATAACTGTGTATAAAGTTCATTCCCGACGTCATCCTAAGTCCGACACTGGCACAGCAAGGTAGAACCCCTGGGGATACCTTAGGGTATATAAACACCACATCTTGCTGAGATAGGGAGAGGAGATCAGGACTTCCTGACCGACACACTGACGCAAGACGCTGAGGTTCCTGCATGCAGATACTCCAGCTCGCAGTGGTCTGACATCCCTTGAGGGGTGTTCAACTCGAGACCAGAACGGGGTCCCGCAGTTTCACATCAGGTAATGGGGTTGGCTTTATCCTAGAGGGATTCTTGGCTTTACACCTACTCACATACTAGGTACACTTAGGTACATCTAGTTAGGGTGCATCGTAGGAGTACGCATTTTATTGCCATGTATTTTATATACTTGCCTGTAATTATGATTTTAGCAAAATGGTAGAAACCTACCATCTGTTTACTTTCTTAGTGCTGCTACTCATTTATATATGCTACTGTCTACTGGTGATTTCAGTGCACTTATTTTACGCTAGAATAACGACTGTTCAATAAATACTTATTGAAAACGTCCCAACCGTTTATTCTGTGTATCTCTCTGAGAACAAGTGAGCATGAGTGACTGAGCGAAAAGTAAGTTACTGTTTCCACAGTCCTGAGGGATCAGGGTTGTCATGTTCGATAGTTGCCAAGAACTATTCTCTCCTTGGTAAGAGGAGGTTATAGTGGCATTGCGAGCTAGCTGGTACACAGGCCAACATACCCGGTGGGGGTGTCTGGAACCAGTCTGGACACCAGTCCCGCAGTGTATGTTGTCTAAACGTGTGTAGGAGAGTAGGATCTGCCTCTTATGGTTACCCCCACTTTTTGCTGATGCTTCACTGTTTTTCGACTTTAGTCTGGCTGGGGCCCTGCTATCCAGGACCCCAGCCTAGCTGCTTCCTCTCTAAATGGATTCCTAGTACCTTAGGTACACCCCAGATTGGATTCTGGGGTGCCCTTATAAGTCCCTAGTATATGGTATACTATGTAACCAGGGCATAGGAACCCCAGAGGCCTACCAGGGGCTGAAGCATGTATTGTGCCACCCCTGGAAGGCCCTCCAAAATGACACCACAGGACTGCTACAGCAGCCTGAGTAAGGTGGTGCATGCACCCCTTACAGAGATATAGGTTCACTATATCTCACCTATCACTGCACATAGAAACCTATCAGTCACCCCTATGGCAGGCCTTATCAATCCTGAAGGCAGGGTGCTTGGTTTTATGTGAGAGGGTGCCCCTGCATGAGCAGAGCCCCTCTGCAGCCTTCGGAATCTCCTCTCCGGGGTTGTCTGTGGTGCAGCCTGACCATATACTCTTAAGTGCATTATATCTTAAACGGTAAATGCTAACTTTGGGATGGCTGCACGGAAACATGTCGTGTTTGGTGTCAAACACCTTGGAATCATACCCCCACACCAGTAACTGGTGTGGGAGTATGATCCCACCCTTCTAGAGGGAGAGACATGACAGCACCGGTATACCCAGTACCAGCTAAACAGAGCCCTGGCATCACAAAATGGATGCTGCAGCCACAGACACGAGTCTGACCTCCCACTGCTGACCGAAACTCCGGCAGGGGAGGCCTGGACAATAGGTTTCCTGTCGTAGGGAGGTGTTACCACCTCCCAGACAGGCTTTAGTGTATTGGGGCTGGGTGGGTGCACTCTATGAGTGCTTTGAAGTCCTGCACTGGGGGCACATTTGGTGTCCTCGTGCATACCCCAGTTCAAACCGGTTGCAGGGGCTGCCAGCCCCTGCTCTGGCACGAAACTGGACAAAGGAAATGGGTGTAGCCACCCCTCTTTCCAAACCCTCCCATAGGTGGGTCCCCAGAGTTAGTCCAACCCCTTTCTTAGGTATAAGTAAGGAACCCCTGGCAACAGGACTTTAGATATCCCTGGACGAAACTCCTGCAACTGAATCCTGGAACTTCGACGCTCTACTAAAGACTAGAGGACTGAAGAAATCTCCCTTGGGGTCAAGGAGTAACTCCCCTGCTTGGCAGGCACCAACGAATCATTTGCCGGTCTGCATCTCCGAAGCTCCCGCAGGACTCCGAAGTACCTGCAGCCCGGAAGAGGATTTCCAGAATTCTCAGAGGCCGACCCGAGTCTCCAGCAAAGCTGAGACCCGCAGCCCTCACGAGTGACGTGGAACCGGAACTCCTGGACACTGTGCACATTTGCTAGTGCATTGACTTCTCGACATCTCTTGAAGTCCTGCTTTGGGTTACTTGTAGCCCAGGCCCCGAAGCACCATTTGCACCGAAGATTGTGGGCCTACACTCCACGAGTGTTCAGTGGGCCCGCTTCTTGCATTTCCGCTCGAGGCACCTTCGCGATCCCTGGTCCGTCGACTGGTGGGTCCCTGTGAAGGCAACTCTGATTTTATTTGGGTTTTCCTGGTTGCTCCAGACGTGCCCTGACTCCCCACCGAGTGGTGAGTCCCTCAGACCTTGCTGGTCTGCACCGAAGCATCTTTCTCCTTTCTGCGTGGGTTGCTGTTGCCAAGGCTTGTTGTGTTCAATCCGGACACCAACGCTGCAGCACTCGACATCCTTCGTGGGACAGCTCGAATCCAGCTCCTGGTCGTCGTCGACGCCTCCGGGGCCTCGTGGCTGAAGCCAAGAGGCTTCACCTCTTTCACCTGAAACACCCGACATCGGTGGGCATCCGCCTATCGTGCCCGTGGTCACTGGCAAGTGACCCAGACTCTGTCCCCTCTGCTTTCAGGTTCTTCTCATCTCCGATCCAGGCTTGGATCTCTTCAGACACTTCGCATCTTCCCGGCAGCAGCACTTCTTCGCAGGCTGCCATTGAAATCGAAGACGCGACCCGACACCATTCGACACCTATGCACCCGGCTTCCCTGGGTGAGGTAACTCGAGTACTCCGGTGCTCCCGAGGGTGGTAACCCTAGAACTGTCTAAGTCCAAGAGGGTTTTGTCCTCGTCCATTTCTAAGTGTCCTTAAACTCTAAAACTCTGACCGCGACTTTCCCATAGACTTTAACGGAGCTCGCGGCTGTGTTCACACACTGCACACAGCCCCCGTAGGTCCCCTGTGTCACTACCTTGGGTGGTTCCTTGGGGTCCCAGCGATTCTACAGGCTCTAGGCCTTGTGTCTTATTAAGTCGTGGTTCTTATAACACTTTCTTAATATATGGTTTGGTACGCCCCTAGGGCTAATCGTATATTGTGCTAATTTACTGTGCTATTTGACTTGTAACTTGTGTACTTTGACCTCTAGCCTCATAAAGAGACTAGTGGGTAGTGTTTAGTAATAAATACATATATTTTATATATATATACCTGGTGTGGTTCTCCTTTCCTTTGGTCATTCATGAGATTATAGACTGGTAAAACAATTAGCTTTACACTCCTTCAAGACTTAGCCTGAAGGCTGCTCTCCATAGCTACCACTAGGATAGCTTTCAATAAAGGTTGTCTTTAAACCTATCATCAATAAAGGTCGTTTGGACTGGTGCAAGGTGCCCACTAGAACTAGTGGACAGCATATGCCAGGCCAACTTCTCACATTGGTGTGCAGCGGTTGGATTCAAGCTTGCCTTTGTTTTACCAGATAATCTCAAGTGTATGACTAACTGAAAACCACTAAAGATACCAGATGTACATATAAATTCAAGCTTAGCAATACAGTAAGTGCTACTGAACTTAGAGTTGTGTGTCAAGGACTTAGCACACCCTTTCTACAACTCAAGAGAGTTTAGTAGGCCACACTAGAGTAGGTAGTGCATACACCACACCTCACTAGTGATGTCTTCAAAGCCAGGAACCACTGAGTCCCTGCCAGAAGCCACTGGGCTTCCCCCATCCCAGTATGACAATCTCCAATTCCTGGAATTGAGAGCATTGTGCAATGCTAGGAAGATGAAGCCAGGAAAAACTGCAAACACCCAACGCCTCATAGAGATGCTAGTACTAGATGATCTCAGGCAGGCCTCAGGGTCTGAGGAGGTAGGCAGAGTGGGTGGTACAGCAACAGGGGAAGGGCCCAACGGTGAAGTAACCCAGGACCTGACCTCTGAAACTGGCCAGGAAGATGACAATGATCTTACACTGGAAAATCCAGCTCCTCCTGCAGATGAGGAGGAGGATCAGAATGACCTCCCCTTTGTCCCACCAGGAAGAGTTGTGAGGGTGCCTAGAAGGGCAAGATCTCCTTCAGAGGAGTCTAACCATTCTGACACCTCAGTAGGGACCTTTGTTTCCTCTCATAGGAGGGAATCCTCTCATGAAAGGAAAGAGAGACTGCTCAAGTATGAGGAAGCTCAGCTTAGGATCAGAAGAGAGCAGCTGGCTATAGACAGGGAGTCCCCAGAGCTTCATAGAGAAAGAAAAAAGTTGGGACTAGAGTCCCATGGTGGCAGCAACTTCCCTAGGGATAGGGAAAGGTCTTATGACCATAGAAACCTGAGCAAGATTGTCCCTCCCTACCAGAGTGGGGATGAAATCCACAAATGGATAACTGCACTGGAAAGGGCCTGTAAAGTTCAGAGGGTCCCCCAGGAGCAGTGGGCAGCAATCTTGTGGCTCTCCTTTGCAGACAAAGGTAGAGACAAGCTCCTCACTGTAAGAGAAGAGGATGCTGATGATTACCATGTCCTGAAGAGTGCACTGATAGATGGGTTTGGCCTAACCACTGAGCAATACAGGTTAAAGTTCAGAGATACCCAAAAGGCACAGACACAGGACTGGGTGGACTTTGTCGATTGTGCTACTAAGGCTCTGGAAGGTTGGTTACTGGGCAGTAAGGTGTGTGACTTCAAAGGATTGTATAATTTAATCATGAGGGAGCAGATTCTTAATAACTGTCAAAATCAGCTGTTGCATCAGCACCTGGTAGACTCTGATCTGACCTCTCCCCAAGAATTGGGAAAGAAGGCAGACAAATGGGTCAGAACCAGGGTGAAGCAGAAGGTACAGAACCAAGGTGGTGACCAGAAGAAGCAGGATACCAAAAACTCTGACAAGGGTGGGGAGAAGGGTAAAGACCAGAAGTCTTCTCAAGGTCCCCAAAAATCTGCATCTGGTGGGGAATCCCAATCTACTAAAGGAAAAGGCCAAAGGAAACCTTGGTGCAAAATCTGTAAGCAGAAAACTCACTGGACCAGTGACTGCACCAAGGCCAAAAACTCTAATCCAGCCACCATTGCCCCTAAGGCAACTGTTCCACCTAGTCCAGCTACAAATGGTGGTGGAGGTACTCAGAATAAGGGTGTAGTAGGGTTGACCCTGGGTACTGAGATGGACTCTGGCCTAGTCAGAGTGCCAACTCAGGCTGTCCTAGTCTGTGATGGGGGCATGGATATGTCCCCCTTTGTGAGTCCCAATAACTTGGGCAAATACAGACAACAGCCTTTAATTAATGGAAGAGAGGCTTTGGCATTCAGGGACACAGGAGCAAGTGTCACAATGGTGACAAAAGATCTTGTGGATCCTGGGCAGATTATACTTGGTGAAATGTACCAAGTGACCAATGCTAGCAATGTCAGAACAGACCATTCTCAGGCAGTTGTTAACTTCTCCTGGGGAGGGGTAACTGGCCTTAAGAAGGTTTTGGTGAGTGCAGACCTACCAGTCGAATGCTTGCTTGGCAATGATCTTGAAACCTCAGCTTGGGCAGAGGTGGAGCTCAGGACACATGCAGAAATGCTAGGGATCCTTGCACATGTCTTTGCTGTGACTAGGTCACAGGCAAAAATGTCAAAAGCTGAACAGGCCCTGGATTCTGGAATAATGGACCAGGTGCCTTCCAAGAGGAGGAGCAGTAGGGTTAAGGCAGTGCCTTCCCCCTTGGCTCAGGAGGAGGATCAGTCTTTTGAGGAAGATGATCTCAGGCCTGAAGAAGGAACTGTCCCAGAGGAGCTTGAACCTGATCAGGTTGAGTTCTTGGGGACAGGGGGCCCTTCCAGGGCAGATCTGAGCCAGGAGCAGCTGAACTGCCCCTCTCTTGAACCCCTCAGACAGCAAGCTGCTGCTGAGGCTGCTGGGAATGCTAGTGGCACCCATAATATATATTGGGATGATGGACTCCTGTATTCAGAGAGTAGAGACCCCAAGCCTGGAACAGCCAGGAGGTTGGTCATACCTCTGAAGTTCAGGGGCTTCCTATTGACACTAGCCCATGATATTCCTTTAGCAGGTCACCTGGGCCAGAACAAGACTTGAGACAGAATTGTCCCTCACTTTCACTGGCCCCACATGTCTGAAGACACCAAGGAGTTTTGTCGCTCCTGTGTAACCTGCCAAGCCAGTGGGAAGGCAGGTGGCACCACAAAGGCCCCCCTGATACCACTACCTGTGGTGGGGGTTCCCTTTGAGAGGGTGGGGATTGACATAGTTGGTCCCATGGATCCCCAAACAGCATCTGGGCACAGATTTATCCTGGTGGTGGTGGACCATGCCACCAGGTACCCAGAAGCCATTCCCCTTAGGACCACTACAGCTCCTGTGGTGGCCAGGGCCCTCCTGGGAATTTTCTCAAGAGTGGGCTTTCCTAAGGAGGTAGTATCTGACAGAGTTGCAAACTTTATGTCCAGCTACTTGACTGCAATGTGGAAGGAGTGTGGAGTGAATTATAAATTCACCACACCCTATCACCCACAATGCAATGGTTTAGTTGAGAGATTCAACAAGACCTTAAAGGGCATGATTAAAGGGCTCCCAGAAAAGCTTAGGCGAAGATGGGACATACTCTTGCCCTGCCTTTTATTTGCATACAGGGAGGTGCCACAGAAGGGGGTTGGCTACAGCCCTTTTGAACTTTTGTTTGGCCATCCTGTTAGGGGTCCATTGTGTCTGGTGAAGGAAGGTTGGGAGTTACCTCTCAAACCCCCTAAACAGGACATAGTGGACTATGTACTTGGTCTCCGCTCCCGGATGGCTGAGTATATGAAAAAGGCAACCAAAAACCTTGAGGCTAGCCAGGAATTACAGAAAGCCTGGCATGACCAAAGAGCTGTGCTGACTGTTTACCAGCCAGGGCAGAAGGTGTGGGTGCTGGAGCCAGTGGCCCCAGCAGCCCTCCAAGACAAGTGGAGTGGCCCCCATACCACTGTTGAACAGAAGGGAGAGGTTACCTATTTGGTAGACCTGGGAACTCCCAAGAGCCCCCATAGGGTGCTCCATGTCAACAGGCTGAAGCCATATGTGGACAGGGCTGACATGGGCTTGCTCATGGCAACTGATGAGGGACAGGAGGAAGAGAGTGATCCACTCCCTGACCTGCTCTCACAGAACCCTGATGATGGGTCAGTAGATGGTGTAGCCTTGGCAGGCAGCCTCACTGCTCAGCAGCAAACTGATTGTAGACAGGTGCTCAATCAGTTCAGACACATGTTCTCTCTGACTCCAAGTCAGACCACCTGGTGCACTCATGAAGTGGACACTGGGGACAGTCTGCCTGTTAAAAGTAAGATTTACAGGCAACCTGATCAAGTCAGGGACTGTATCAGGACAGAAGTCCAGAAAATGTTGGAACTGGGAGTCATTGAGCCCTCAGATAGCCCTTGGGCTAGCCCAGTAGTCCTGGTGCCTAAACCTCACACCAAAGATGGTAAGAGAGAGATGAGGTTTTGTGTGGACTACAGAGGCCTCAATGCAGTCACTAGGACTGATGCCCATCCAATCCCCAGGGCAGATGAGCTAATAGACACTTTGGCCTCAGCCAAGTATCTTAGCACATTTGACCTGACAGCTGGCTACTGGCAGATCAGACTAGCTGATGATGCAAAGCCAAAAACTGCATTTTCTACCCCTGGTGGGCTTTACCAATTTGTGGTGATGCCCTTTGGTTTGAAGAATGCACCTGCCACTTTTCAGAGGTTGGTGAACACAGTCCTTACAGGTCTGGAAGCCTATAGTGCAGCATATCTAGATGATATTGCTGTCTTTAGCTCCACCTGGGAGGATCACCTGGTCCACCTCAGAAATGTTTTGGAGGCCCTGCAAAAGGCAGGCCTAACTATCAAGGCCACCAAGTGCCAGATAGGGCAGAGTCAGGTTGTGTACCTGGGCCACCTTGTGGGTGGAGGCCAGGTTCAACCATTGCAGAGCAAAATCCAGACCATCATGGACTGGGTTGCTCCAACTACCCAGACTCAGGTGAGAGCCTTCTTAGGCCTGACTGGGTATTACAGAAGATTTGTCAAGGGGTATGGATCAATAGTGACACCCCTGAATGACTTAACCTCTAAGAAAATGCCAAAAAAGGTTCAGTGGACAGTTAGATGTCAAAAGGCATTTGATGACCTGAAGCAGGCCATGTGCACTGCTCCCATTCTGCAAAGTCCTGATTACTCCAAAAAGTTCATTGTGCAGACAGATGCATCTGAGTTGGGGGTAGGGGCTGTACTATCACAGTTGAATGATGAAGGTCAGGATCAGCCAGTAGCTTTTATTAGCAGAAGGCTGACCCCCAGAGAGAAACGTTGGTCAGCCATTGAGAGGGAGGCCTTTGCTGTGGTTTGGGCTCTGAAGAAGTTGAGGCCATACTTGTTTGGCACTCACTTCCTTGTTCAGACAGACCATAAGCCCCTCTTATGGCTAAAACAGATGAAGGGTGAAAACCCCAAACTTTTGAGGTGGTCCATTTCCCTACAGGGGATGGACTATACAGTGGAACATAGACCTGGGAGTAGCCATGCCAATGCAGATGGACTCTCCAGATATTTCCACTTAGAACATGAAGACTCAACTGGTCAAGGTTAGTTTAATGTCCCTGCGTTTGGGGGGGGGGTGTAGGAGAGTAGGATCTGCCTCTTATGGTTACCCCCACTTTTTGCTGATGCTTCACTGTTTTTCGACTTTAGTCTGGCTGGGGCCCTGCTATCCAGGACCCCAGCCTAGCTGCTTCCTCTCTAAATGGATTCCTAGTACCTTAGGTACACCCCAGATTGGATTCTGGGGTGCCCTTATAAGTCCCTAGTATATGGTATACTATGTACCCAGGGCATAGGAACCCCAGAGGCCTACCAGGGGCTGAAGCATGTATTGTGCCACCCCTGGAAGGCCCTCCAAAATGACACCACAGGACTGCTACAGCAGCCTGAGTAAGGTGGTGCATGCACCCCTTACAGAGATATAGGTTCACTATATCTCACCTATCACTGCACATAGAAACCTATCAGTCACCCCTGTGGCAGGCCTTATCAATCCTTAAGGCAGGGTGCTTGGTTTTATGTGAGAGGGTGCCCCTGCATGAGCAGAGCCCCTCTGCAGCCTTCGGAATCTCCTCTCCGGGGTTGTCTGTGGTGCAGCCTGACCATATACTCTTAAGTGCATTATATCTTAAACGGTAAATGCTAACTTTGGGATGGCTGCACGGAAACATGTCGTGTTTGGTGTCAAACACCTTGGAATCATACCCCCACACCAGTAACTGGTGTGGGAGTATGATCCCACCCTTCTAGAGGGAGAGACATGACAGCACCGGTATACCCGGTACCAGCTAAACAGAGCCCTGGCATCACAAAATGGATGCTGCAGCCACAGACACGAGTCTGACCTCCCACTGCTGACCGAAACTCCGGCAGGGGAGGCCTGGACAATAGGTTTCCTGTTGTAGGGAGGTGTTACCACCTCCCAGACAGGCTTTAGTGTATTGGGGCTGGGTGGGTGCACTCTCTGAGTGCTTTGAAGTCCTGCACTGGGGGCACATTTGGTGACCCTCGTGCATACCCCAGTTCAAACCGGTTGCAGGGGCTGCCAGCCCCTGCTCTGGCGTGAAACTGGACAAAGGAAATGGGTGTAGCCACCCCTCTTTCCAAACCCTCCCATAGGTGGGTCCCCAGAGTTAGTCCAACCCCTTTCTTAGGTATAAGTAAGGAACCCCTGGCAACAGGACTTTAGATATCCCTGGACGAAACTCTGCAACTGAATCCTGGAACTTCGACGCTCTACTAAAGACTAGAGGACTGAAGAAATCTCCCTTGAGGTCAAGGAGTGACTCCCCTGCTTGGCAGGCACCAACGAAGCATTTGTCGGTCTGCATCTCCGAAGCTCCCGCCGGACTCCGAAGTACCTGCAGCCCAGGAAGAGGATTTCCAGACTTCTCAGAGGCCGACCCGAGTCTCCAGCAAAGCTGAGACCCGCAGCCCTCACGAGTGACGTGGAACCGGAACTCCTGGACACCGTGCACATTTGCTAGTGCATTGACTTCTCGACGTCTCTTGAAGTCCTGCTTTGGGTTACTTGTAGCCCAGGCCCCGAGCACCATTTGCACCGAAGATTGTGGGCCTACACTCCACGAGTGTTCAGTGGGCCCGCTTCTTGCATTTCCGCTCGAGGCACCTTCGCGATCCCTGGTCCGTCGACTGGTGGGAACCTGTGAAGGCAACTCTGATTTTATTTGGGTTTTCCTGGTTGCTCCAGACGTGCCCTGACTCCCCACTGAGTGGTGAGTCCCTCAGACCTTGCTGGTCTGCACCGAAGCATCTTTCTCCTTTCTGCGTGGGTTGCTGTTGCCAAGGCTTGTTGTGTTCAATCCGGACACCAACGCTGCAGCACTCGACATCCTTCATGGGACAGCTCGAATCCAGCTCCTGGTCATCGTCGACGCCTCCGGGGCCTCGTGGCTGAAGAGTCAAGCTTCACCTCTTTCACCTGAAACACCCGACATCGGTGGGCATACGCCTATCGTGCCCGTGGTCACTGGCAAGTGACCCAGACTCTGTCCCCTCTGCTTTCAGGTTCTTCTCATCTCCGATCCAGGCTTGGATCTCTTCGGACACTTCGCATCTTCCCGGCAGCAGCACTTCTTCGCAGGCTGCCATTGAAATCGACGACGCGACCCGACACCATTCGACACCTATGCACCCGGCTTCCCTGGGTGAGGTAACTCGAGTACTCCGGTGCTCCCGAGGGTGGTAACCCTAGAACTGTCTAAGTCCAAGAGGGTTTTGTCCTAGTCCATTTCTAAGTGTCCTTAAACTCTAAAACTCTGACCGTGACTTTCCCATAGACTTTAACGGAGCTCGCGGCTGTGTTCACACACTGCACACAGCCCCCGTGGGTCCCCTGTGTCACTACCTTGGGTGGTTCCTTGGGGTCCCAGCGATTCTACAGGCTCTAGGCCTTGTGTCTTCTTAAGTCGTGGTTCTTATACCACTTTCTTAATATATGGTTTGGTACGCCCCTAGGGCTAATTGTATATATTGTGCTAATTTACTGTGCTATTTGACTTGTAACTTGTGTACTTTGACCTCTAGCCTCATAAAGAGACTAGTGGGTAGTGTTTAGTAATAAATACATATATTTTATATATATACCTGGTGTGGTTCTCCTTTCCTTTGGTCATTCATGAGATTATAGACTGGTAAAACAATTAGCTTTACACTCCTTCAAGACTTAGCCTGAAGGCTGCTCTCCATAGCTACCACTAGGATAGCTTTCAATAAAGGTTGCCTTTAAACCTATCATCAATAAAGGTCGTTTGGACTGGTGCAAGGTGCCCACTAGAACTAGTGGACAGCATATGCCAGGCCAACTTCTCACAACGTGCAGATCCTATATAGGTCTTATAGGAACTACACAACACCTGGTTCTGCCAGGCATGCTCCAAATTAAGGGGACCTTAAATGGGAACAAGCAACCTCAGGCAGTTTTATACTATTCTAGCGGTTCTGTTATTCTAGCATGAAATGTGTAGAACATAGTGTCTCAGACGGTTGCACAGGTGTAAATCCAGTAGGGCTGGAGGTGCTTGGCACCTGTCCTACACCCTAAAATTAAAAGAACTGAAGAGTTTCTTGGGTTTTTGCAATTGTTACATACACTCCGTGCCAGTCTTTATCCTCTTAAACAGCCTACTGACAAGACTCATGAAAGGACGTCCTTTAAAGATGAAGAACAAGAAGAAAGTGGCATTTCTACTTCAGATATATCATGTGGCGAAAGAGCCATATGGTCGTCAATGAACACAAACCTTCATAGAAGATTAGTAGTCCTTCCATTTCGGTCTTTTGCAGATCAAAAGCAGTGAGTGGACAAGGAGCTATCCTTCATCGTGGTAAAGGAAAAGACTCCAGACCTGTTGCCTATGTTATCAGTAGCATGTCCTACTCCAACAAGAGCAACCACTGGGATATGTACAAATCCTGAAGTAAAACAGACGATGCAAACACAAGGAGATGATGGACGGAGCGCTGAAACTTTTCAGACACTCACCCCTAGTCACAGATCTGGGGTGAATCCATCATCGTTCTTTAGCTCACTTCGCCACCCCAGGTCAGACCCAGCCATATGCAAAGCAGTCTTGACCCTGTTCTTTCTGGGAACAGTCCAGCCTGAACTGCCAAGCAAAGTCTTCCCTGGACCGGAAACAAGCACCCTGGGACCGGTTTCGGGGTAACAAATGATGACAAATACATTCCAGGGTTACTTTCATGAGGCAAACCTCGCTGTATAAACTAATTTCACCCTCTAACTTACATCCTCAAATCACCAATGTTGGATGCCACTGGTCACAGATGTCGTTTGAAGGTGTGACTGTCAGCTGCAACAAAAAAACTGTGAGGGCCAACATTGATGCCTTGTCACTATCTCTGCATCCCAAATATTATCTGATTCGACCTCTATGACGGATCTGCTTGAAATATTTTATTTTGCATATACAGGCTGTATCCTGCTATAAACGTGTGGGATTCACATATATTGTCTAACCCCAACACGTGTGACACATTTGTTAGAGCACCAAGCCCGTGTATACCTCAAGGTCACTGTTTAATGACTAATTTGTGTGTTGGATACCAATTGTTATATAAATTATTAAAAATTGTATATAATCTTATTTTGCTTTATCTTCTTCTGATTAGGGACCACTGTATTTTTTCCTTATCTGAAATACCACACGTCCCTTGTGATCCCAGGGTCTCCTTTGTGTTTAGTATAATCCCAAATATTCTCCAGCACAATGGGCTCATCTCTCAACAGAAGAGGTCAAAGACCTTCAGCAAGATCATGGAGGCCCCAACTGCACATGCTGTGGCAGTGCTTAATTTCGGCAATGTATGGTGCAAGCTGCAGAAGTCTCCTGATGAGAGCCCTGGCACTCATTTTTTGACAAATTAAGCACTGTGGTGATTCACCTGTGTGCCGCAAATGACTATGAGCCAATCGTGCTGCATTTTTCTCAGTGTATTACAAGTATCAGCCTGACCTCTCCGCTAAGATTCCACAGAGAACACACCAAGGCACAAGGCAAACACAATTCCAGAATATCCAGAAAGCATGCTTTGTTGCATGCAAAAAACTAGGCAAGTCAGTGTGATCTATTAACTGCACACAAATTCTGAGAAACTGGAACACACTGAGGTACAAGAAGGAATACTCCAGAGTTGTTTTATATATGATGGAGGTATACTGTCTCAGACATTATATGAAATAGTAGTTTTAAAGTACCTGTACAGGACTATTCTAACCTAGGCATTGAAATTCATATGAGGTGGGTCAACATTGGTTTATCGGCCTAGCTCATATGAAGAGAAGAACTCCAAAAGCTGTAATAGCTAGATAGCTCACTGTTCACTAGCACTGCTGCAACGTAATAGACATTGCAAACCAGCGTGCATGGATTTCCTATTATTGGCCCCCAGCTGCAAATGAATTGGGCAACTTCACTACATATGCCCAGGCTTTCCCTGACAAGTACTGGAAAAAGGCAAAAATGACCAGAATTATGTGGGAGAAGTTCTTTGTCAATTTAGGCTGGGATCTCAGAATTCAGGCTTACAAAAGGGGCGATTGTGAGTGTTAGCAAACAAGTGAGATGATAACCCTAGTAGTGGGGTGTAAGAGGACAAAAATTTCCTCTTACAGGTTGCAAGAGCATGCTCATATGAAACTCGTAAATTAGAAGCATCGAAACCCCATGATTATCCAAAATGAAGCCAACATGCCGTAACAATAGTGCACGCATTTCACAATCACAAGGGTGATGCTATCAATTTTGCTCCGTTATTTTTTGTTCAACAGGGATGTTTGACGTCCAGTGGATATCTGTTTTAGAAAATAGATCTCATTTATGCGATTGCAGGGGTTTCCCCAGAACGCTGGGTGAAATAAAACCCACTAAAATAAGCAGATCAACAAACAAGAATTCTGTCTAGGAGACTGGGTTCCACCGAGTTCTCTAGGAAATACAAGAATGGGCAGTGTTGGCGTCAGGTGGGATTGCATCTGACATGACTTGGACAGGCTATAGAGCAGTATTTCCAAAACTGTGGGTCGCAACCTTCTGGTGGACCCTGAGCCGATTTTTGGTGGGTCATGAAAGTTCAAGGCTATGTCTTCTGACAAATTGCAGTTTATTTTTTTAACATGGGGATTAGTGTTTACAAACTCCTCTACTTTGCATTCAGAGAAAGAAAAGTAAAGTGAATTATGTGACAAACTTGCTGGGGTACAGGTGTTTGACAGGAAAGGCTGTAGGATGTTCGTTTTTGTAGCAAAACAACAAAATGTAAATACCTGCAAATGAACAGTACACATTCGGCAGTTAGGAAAGCAAAAATGAAGCCCAGATATTTTGTAATTCTGAAGTGTGATGGAAACAAAGATTTTAATAGGATCAAAACAAACCAAGACACTTTGGTTGGTGTTGTACAAATGATAAATATTCACTGAAACCCTATTTCCACACATTATCATTTGTGTGCAATATATTTTTATCAGAAAAACTGTATGTCTGTGCAAATTTAGTTGACATTTCAATGGGAAATGTGCTGTCTGTAAATGACAGTGCGCTAGCACACAATGATTTAGTTACATTTAAAATTTTAAAAAGCTCGCATCATGTCCACTAAAACTAGTTGGGTTGCGAATGTCTGTCGTTCTAAAAAGTGGGTTGTAATTCTAAAAAGTTTGAAAACCACTGCTATAGAGTTCAATAGGCAAGTTGCCATGGAGTGGTAAAAATAGTTAATCAAATTTCAAAATCCTGAACAGGAAAGAGAGAAAGCATATAAGCCACTTTAAAAGGAAAGTGCACCTGAACGTACAACTATGCTGATGCTGCATCAGACATCACCCCAATAAGATTTGTAAAATTTGGTCTAGACATTCTAGAGAGATGAAGCTTCACCAACAGAGGTTCTCCAAACTCCATGTGTTTGGGCACTGTAGCAAGGTCAGGAGAGCGATGAGCGTTTGTGTCGCAGGGTCGGATTGGTAAGGCGGGCACTCAGGCAATGGCCGAGGGGCCGGAATCCGAGTTCCAGCTGTGGGCTGCTTTTTTTGGCAGCCTAGGGGCCCGATTTGGGCTGTCTGTGTTGCTCGGATGCCGCCAGCGGCCCAGTGGGTGCCTGAATGGCCTTTCTGGAGGCAAATGGGCATCCATTACCTCCCTTTTATCAACGGGCAGAGGTATCACTCCCTTTCTCTCTCTGTGCCGGCCCATTAATGTATGCATATTGAGCGGGGGCAGGGGGCCTGGACAGAAGTGGCCTCACTTGTTTTCAGGTGTGTTTCACCAGCGTGAACTAATCTGTGCATTTTTTTTTATCTAAGTAAAGTTAGGAAAACATGCCTCTGTCAGAGACCCCCCCTTCTTTTTATAAAACTTCGCCAAAGCATTGTTTTGCCGAAAGGCAATATGCAAATGTGGCCACTTTTTTGTGTGCCGGGCCGATTTTTAATCCCAGTCCAACCCTGTGTATGTGCCCAAAAAGAGTAACCACCACTCAGCAGAGGACCACAGTTATCAATGCCACCTGCACAGCACACAGCTATGGAAAAGTAAGACCAGATCCTCCTGCACCAGATGAAGCAACTGTTAGCAGATCAGAGAGGGGGAAAGATGCTTACTATAGTGTGCATCTTTGACACCTCTGGTGTGCCAAGGGACGACATCTTCAAAAGAGTTCACAGAAACAGCATGGTCATTAAAATTGAGAGAAACTCTTTTTTGGCGAAAAGGGTTCAGTGGAACAACTAATATGAATTATGAAGTAGCGTATAGACTGAACTGAGGTCAACATCCAACGTAAATGTGAATTGTAATTGTCATGGTTTGTGAATTCATCAAGTGCGAGTAATATTCTGAAAGCGCAGGCATAGTAGCGGAATGACAACCATATGCATTCATTCAACTCTCCTTTCAATAGTCTAGCATAGGTCTGTTACAGGGTAGGGTTGCATGTTAGAATATCGAATACTAGAATATCATCTAACATAAATATTGTATCCTAAATATCATTTACAAAAATATTGTCTGATTGGGAGTACATTTTTATTATTAACTTTAATACAGCGATATGTTTGTATAAGACGATATTCTGAGAAAGACATCCTGGTAGCATACCTGGGACAGGAGCAATTATTCCTTCTTAATGTCCAAGAGAAATTGTGGCATACAAAGGTTTCATGTGGGCATGTTGACGTAGCTACACAGGGTCTGCACGCTACATGCAAGACCATCATAACTCACATATTGATGCTTAAGCAAATACTTAAACCACCTACACTCAGCAGTTAAAGCTTTTCTCATTCCCAGTAACAAAGATAGCTGCCTGTTTCATTATATAGATTAGTAAGCATTTGAGTACCACTGTACAAAACTGAATACTATGGCTGACTTTGGCTTCAATAACCTTTCCGCCTCTCTAACTGTTCAGCCTGGTTGTTGTGGAGGTATAAATCATTGATTTCTGCAGCACTTTTGCAACATGATTACCTGTTCTGCCTTAAAAAGTTCTGAGTCACACCAACTGTCAGTGATCTAGGAGCTTAAGATGCACACATGTATTCACAGGAAGCTGCTCAAACACCACCTCTAACTCTCATGCTTCAAATCAAACCAAGTTCTCTTAAACCAAAGGACTGATCGACACAGACTATTTTCCATGTGCTTTCCTTTCATTTAGTTCCCCGGCAAGTCTATTCCTCTGAACAACAAATTACATTTTACGATTAACAGTTGTTTTTCGATGCAGGAGAGTAGGACCTGTTCTTTGCTTTCTTTGGTTCTAGAAAGAGTTTTGGTTGCCTGTTTGCTAACTCCTTTCCTCAGGTTGGGGTACCTGAGCAATACATATGTAGACGTTATTCTTATAGGTCTCTTAAGTCATTTCCCCAAGGAGTACTGGTCAGCTTCTATTTTTAGAGTCCATTGACATCAGGCCTCAGAGGTCCAGCCAATGTGTAGAGCACAGCTAGCACAAGTAGTTGTCGTTACTGCTTTTTCAATTTCAGTTCTTGGAAGCACTGTCCATTTCTCCATCTCTCTAAACTGCTTGGAACTCAGACCACTTCATCCCTGTAGACAATGCATTCTCTACAAAAGCGAATGGAAGGTTACACCTCTTGTTACCAAACATTAAAGCAAAATTAACCCTGCAACAAGCAGTTCATCATGCTGATCTCAGAGAAAGGCTCCTCCCTCAGCCCCACCCTGTTCAACTTCCACATGACCCCGCTGGCCGATGTATGCATCCATGGACTCAACAACATCTTCTACGAGGATGACACCCAGCTCATCCTCTCGCTCACTGAAGACCTGGCCACCACCAGAACCAACTTTTGTAATGCCATGACAAACGTCACAGACTGGATGAGGGCCAACTGCCTAAAGCTGAACTCGGACAAGACAGAGGTGCTCATCTTCAGGAGAAACACCTCCCCATGGAATGACACCTGGTGGCCCACGGAACTTGGACCCACATTCACCCCAACCGACCACACCCATAACCTCTGGGTCATCCTGGACGGAAAACTCTCGATTCAACGCCAGGTCAACTCAGTATCCTCCTCCTGCTTCCACACCCTCCGTATGCTCTGCAAGATCTTCAGATGGATCCACATCAACACCAGGAAAACAGTCACACAAGCCCTCGTCACCAGCCGAAACGACTAAGGAAATACACTCTACACCGAAACCTCCACCCAACTCCTTAAACAACTCCAAACCACACAGAACACCGCAGCCAGACTCATCTTAAACCTTGCCAAATGGACCAGCATCACCCCCCACATCAGAAGCCTCCACTGGCTCCTCATCCCAAAGGGATGCCTGTTCAAAATGCTAACCCACGCCTTCAAAGCCCTCCACAACCAAGGACCCGCATAGCTCAACCACCGCTTGACCTTCCACCAACCCCCAAGACAACTGCGCTCCGCTTCCAACGCTCTCAAATACGTCCCGCACATCCACAGAAACTGCAACGGTGGTTATTCCTTCTTTTACCTCACCGCCAAGTCCTGAAACAACCTCACCCTCCACCTCAGAACTGCACCTTCACTATCAGACTTCAGAAAGGGACTCAAAACCTGGCTCTTCGACTAACAACCGTGAGACCTCAGCACCTGAATACCACCCAGGGTGATTAGTTGCATTTTACAAATACTGTTTGAATAGAATGGGATTCTGTGCCAGAAGCCAATGAAGTGCTCCACACATACTTTGGAGAGCATAGTAGGGAGACAAACGTTTTATGATGCAGAGTCCTGGACAGCCTGGATTTATCTTTCCTCATGGACCAAAAAGTGGGGAATGTGTTCAGTGTTTAGCGGGCAGGGCTTGGTATCTGGTCCCATTAGAAACCTAGCAAAACCAAGGGGGATGATGGACGGAGTGTTGAACATTGCAAGCACTCACCCCCAGTCAACTGATCTGGGTTTAATCCATCATCATTCTTTAGCTCACTCCGCCACCCCAGTTCAGACATGGCCAAATGCAAATCAGTCTGAGCCTGTGCCTCATGGGAACAGTCCAGCCCGAACTGCCAAGCCATGTCTTCCCTGTACCGGAAACAAGCATCCTGGGACCGGTTTCGGGTTCATAACCCTCATCAGCCAGGCTATCTTGAATCCAGTGGCAAAGTGAGCAAGGGACCCACGTCTGGGCATACCCTGCCAACTTAGGGCGAACTTAGCAAAACCAAAGGGGATGATGGACGGAGTGTTGAACATTGCAAGCACTCACCCCCAGTCAACTGATCTGGGTTTAATCCATCATCATTCTTTAGCTCACTTTGCCACTGGATTCAAGATAGCCTGGCTGATGACGGCTGTAAGCCAGAAACCGGTCCCAGGATGCTTGTTTCCGGTCCAGGGAAGACATGGCTTGGCAGTTCGGGCTGGACTGTTCCCATGAGGCACAGGGTCAGACTGATTTGCATATGGCCATGTCTGAACTGGGGTGGCGGAGTGAGCTAAAGAATGATGATGGATTAAACCCAGATCAGTTGACTGGGGGTGAGTGCTTGCAATTTTCAACACTCCGTCCATCATCTCCTTTGGTTTTGCTATGACTCCTGACATCCGCCACCTGAGGAATGGACCTTTTGGCATCCTGGAAGCCAATATACAAAAGCAACACTTACAATTAATAGGATCATCCTTGTAGAACAGCCTGGCTCTTCTGATGCTTTTAAACCCCTGTATCCCATACAGGATAGTCGTCAGTTAAATGGTGCTCGTGCCATAGCACCTGCCTCAGATTTGTAAGCAAAATGTTGATGTGAAACCCAGTTCAGTACTTAACAGCTTACAAGATGGTACACAGAAAAGGTTACTCGTGTCCTAGGTAGCTCTTCTTCAAAACAAGATATCTGAATGGTACATGGACCTCTTAGCTTATGGTGCACAGTTATTATAAGCCATCCACAACAGCACCAGGCAAGTTTATAGGAATGTGTACCTCTCATCTGTCCTTGCTTCTCAAACCTCCTGCTGTCCTTTTGCTACTACATGAGAAATGTATTCAGGTATCTACGTCACGGTCTAAAGATTTGTCCCACGCTCAGGATGCACCTCGATGTTGTAAAAAACGTGCTGTATAGAGGAACCTCTCTAAGCCACAAGTAGGTAAATACTGATGTTCAAGCAAATATCCTTATGCAAGGGACATGTTTGAGTATTCCATAGGCCTGATCTGAACTACCTTCTACGTACTTACAATCTGAGCATCATACTCTTTAGACTTATTGTTAACCGTGTTTTGTTTCTCATCAAATATACCAGTTGTAGTTTGGATAGATCTGTAAATTTGCAATACAGCTGTTGCTATTCTCCTCTGAATGCTTGTTTCGGGCCTTTTCAGTTCACTTACAGGCAAAATCCAGCTACTAAATAAACAAGTCCACATCTCAACAGTCTGACAGGGTTGTGTATATACAAATATGTTGGCCATGGACTATGGTCAGACTTTAAATGCTCTTAAAGTACAAAACAACAAAATGAGGAGAGCACATCATAAGGCCAGCAAATTACTTACAGGTGCAGTTGATGGCTTAAGAGGCCCTGCCTTTGTTTCTATTCTTAACCTTGGAATATGGACCTTGTATTTCTATACAATACAGTTCATCTTTCCCAACTTCACTATATCCAGAAGTTTTGCTAAGTGGCCCATGCCAATGCATTAAGGTCATTGTCCTACAATAAATATATTAAGCTCATTTCCTGACACGTATTTCACTCATTTTGGACCTCCTCAAAGGAATGTAGCACAGCTGGTCTGAAAGCAGTTCAAATTTCAAGTCTCTTAAAGCAGATACAGCCCTCAGCATAGTACCTTCCTATTCTGCTCTGCACATCTTAAACCCGGACATTAACCTGACGTCTTTGTCATCATGTCAGGAACATGTGCCATTATATCCAAGATAAAAGCCACAGAGCGTCTTTCAGGATGTGTTGTAGTGGACAGAGAACATGCAATTTTAGCGTGAATTTCATACCTCACTGGGTTTTAAAAACTAAATAGGTAGTATTGGAGATGTTCCTCAAGCACACATTTTGAATATTTCAACATATAAATGCATCATCATCTGGATTACTGAACATATACAGAGTCATCATATGTTATGTGCATTTGTATAGAATTTACTACCATAACACGTTACGGTAACACTTTCTGAATCTGGGCAATTTTTATTGTTCTGGGGTACTCATTTACCGCAGTTAAAGTTGTCTGTTGACACTGTATTTGGTTGTATATCATATTATTTAAAGTCGAGCCTTACTGGATAGTGATGGAGGGGTAAGAATATAAAAGTGTCGTCTTTATAGATGGATTATATTGGTTAGTGGCCAGCAAGATCATGCTATTCTGTGTGGAGCATTATGTGCATGGATGTGTGTGCTGAAGGACATTGCCTTTTTTCATACTGCTAGAGTGTACTGATGTCCACTGTTGACGTCAGGCGCTTGTTACATTCTGAGGCATCTTTGCTTACTATTAGGCTTTGACACTATTTTATGTGCATGTTCATATGTTGGGTTCAAATGAACTTCTTTTGGATAATTTATATGTAGATCACCAAAAGGATTTAAATGTGTGGTTGAGTGGCAAATGTTTTGTCAACCATATGGCTTGGACCCCTGCTGTGTGTCTGATGTGTCTAATATGCAATCCTGATGTAATGAATGAGCTCTAATGTTTGTTTTGCATTTTGGATGTACACATTCAAGCATCACTTACTTCTAACAGCCCAAGATACTTTGGGCACATTACCAGGGGCAGAGCACTTTACAATCTGAATTTGGAATGTAAAAGTTATTGATTCTCTGTTGTCATAGCTCCTAGTTTTACATTTCAGAAAGATTCCCTCAACCACCCACATTTCCTCCGAAGATAAAGGAGATTGCCTCGGCGACCACCTTCAATCTCACCCATTGGGGTGGGGTTTTCAATGATCTTTGCAAAGTTTCACATCTGAATCTTTAGCAATCTGTACCCTGATTCCCCAGTTTGAATAAGTAAACTGATGCTCTTGCCACATGTTTTTAGATCTACTTTTTCTGGGTGGGTAGGGAACAGGACAGGAAGTTTGAGAGGTAATCAGAGAAGGAGAGCTCACCAGTGTTCAGCAGCATCAAAGGGGCTCTAGAACAACAAACCTGCCTTAAATGTGTATCTCTGGCATGGTTTAGAAGCCAATACCCCAATGGATACCAGTGTGAATGGCAATGGGCAAACTACATGGGAATGGCACTTTTTTGTATAGTACTTTACGTTGATTCACAAATCCATCTAATTCTTGAATCCAGCTAATTAAAGATATAGGAGAAAAATATATATTGCAACCTCCCTAGCACATAAACCCGTTTATCTTAATTCATGGCCACATTTGTCTGCCAATGTAACTTCATACAGTAAATCTGGCAAATAGTACAGTCCCTGATGTCAACAATTTATCATCAAGCAACTGAGAATGATCCTTGCACCTCAAGGCCTAGAAAGCACCTGTCCTTACTTCAAGCCTGCCAGTGGATATACCACTGATAAAGGGAGCACCGCTAACTATTATTATTATGCGTAATTTGTAAAGCGCATGGCTACCTAAAAAAGTTTTCCTAGCGCTAGGCTCAATTAGGGAAAAATAGATCAAGCCCAAATGCTATCAGAGAAAAGCAGTTAACAAGATTCCGAAAGTTGAAACAGCCACGTTTTTAAAGATTTGCAAAGCAGAGAGAGTGACTGACACTCTCTAAGTCTTGGAAGTTGATCATTCCAGAGTCTTGGTCCAAGAAAAAAGAATGCTCAAACTCCTTGGTGGGATTTTCTAATTCTAGGAATTGCAGCCAACCTCATATAACTAGAGCGCAACGAGCGTGCGGGGGAATACAGAGACACCAAGGCTCTAAGATAGGCAGGTCCATAAACCCTAGTTCTTAGAGCAGGAGTCTCCAAGCTTTTCTGTAACTAGAGCTACCTATGTTCAGCGAAAATCATTACAAGCTACTAATAATATCAGTGTTGCAATAGAGAGGACCCCATACAAGATTACATTAGTGGCCACTCATGCAAGATTACCAGCAGTGACTACCTCAGTGCATCAGGCAGGGTTGCCAGCAGTAATGTAAAACAAGCATTGGCATAGCCAATAGGTCTCACCTTTGGGACCTTATAAGTGTTTAGCCATGCAACAGTTGATGTTGTTGCACCAAGGATATTGTGCTGCATAACTAAATACTTATCAAGTCCCAAAGGCGAGACCTATTGGCTATGCCAATGCTTGTTTATACTTGATCTATTCATCTCAGGAGGATGGAAGCAGAGTCTGCCTGGTCATGATTTGAATACACTATTTACAAAGCATTGCATGATTTCTGCGGTGACTCATCTCGCTGAGCCATCCTCCAGGCTCCTTTAAAGTGTGATATTACATAGGAGTGGGGAGTGGGCATACCTGGGAGGACATGCCCAGAAATGTTTCCACACACCCACAGACTTACGGTTTTGTCACCCCATCCCCATGACGAAACGTTTGCGATGTACCCCTGCTAATGGCAGGGTAAATCAATTTCAATAGGAGAGGAAACACCCCAAAAGTTGTTTGAAGGTGTAGGCAGGAGGATTTTTTAGCTGAGAAAAATGTTTTCCGGATGTAGAAACATGAAGAAAAACAAAAATAAAAAATTAAGGGGCTCTCGTTAAAAATGTCCGTATGAGCAAATGTGCACCAGCGTAAATGCACGAGTGTATGGAATTCCCAAAAGAATTCCAGGATTATGCCTAGGACAGCTGGGAGCCACAGCTTCCCGAGAGTCATCGTTATTTGAAAATACCCCAAAAATCAGGAATTTACTCCAGACATAAGGAGACATGCGTGGAAGTAGTTTTTCGCTTTGTATGTAAATAAGGCTTTCTGCACTACAGGCTCTGTCCAAAATCCTTCTTTTACTTCAATTTATTGTTGTACACGGACAGGAGTCATTAGCAGGCCTGTACTAATTGTTAATTCTGGGGTGGGGGGTTCTCATAGTGCTTGCATTTATCAAGGTCCAGGCTAAGCATTCACAGGTTTGTCAGTTGACAGGAATGCATCGCTGTTCCTATGTACTGAGTCACCTGTGCCCAGTATTATTTTTATTTAAGTTGTTTAATGCAGCACTAGCAATCAAGGAGTCGACTATTGGCGCTTGAAAGCTCTGCACATGCGTAGCGTGTGCATCAAAGCCCCAGCAGGGCTGAGAGCCGAGGCTGTCCACCGGATGTGCTCAGATGCGCTACTGATTATTAAAACTGCGAGGAAGGTGACGCTGGAGAAAGAGCAGACACCAGGGCCTGCTTGTCAGCTCACGTTTCCACCTGCTGCCGCAACAAGTGACTGTGTGTAGTGCCTGTTTCACAAAGAGAGCGGGTGAAATGTTTGAAATTTGAAGTCACAGAATTATTCTTATACTTGGAGCAAATTTAAGACACTTATGGAAATTTTCATGAATTCCGGAGTACTCATGGAAACATATGGCAGTCATAATACTTACATGGATAAGACGCTTGCAAAATATGTAGCAGGTAGAGGAAATCTGCCACTGGAATATTCTTAGACCGTGATACAATTGGAGCGTTTCGAGGAGACCTCCACATCAAATGAGCACTTTGTGTGAAAGTGAAAGTCCTTTTCTTCTGCGGCTTCCCGGATTCACCTACACACGCCGGGCTCGGCGGGAGTCATCCAGGGCTGGCTTCAGCGACACGAAAGGGAAAGCGCAGCCGGCCGCCATGTTTATTAGAATGTGGGGGAGGGTTGAAAATAAGATGGGCAAGACACACAGTAACGGAGAAAAATAAGTGGGAAGGGAGGAGAGGATAAAGAATCGGGTTAAAAAAAATAACAGAAGAGAAGGCGGATATCACAAATGAAAGGTGGGGGACGCAAGAGGAAAGAAGAAGAGGGAAAAGGGAAGTGTGTAAAGTGAGGTGTGGGAAGGCGGTTATTTATCACAGATAAAGATATTGGTGATATGAGAGAAAGAAGAATCAAAGAAAAGGGAAGACAGAAAGGAAGAGGTGTGAGAAACGAGAGGAACAGAGGAGAAGGGACTTAAAATAGCAGAGCGTGTTTGCTGGCCCAGGAGTGGTGCGTGCGTGTGTGCATGCGCGCGCAGTCAGCTCTTTTTCGAAGCACACACTCGTGCTTGTGGCTCGCCGCTCCGCACTCCCGCAAGCTGTATGCCGCCACAAGCACGAGTATGTGCTTGGAAAAAGAGCAGCACGACGGCTAAAGGTCTCCTATGCAGTGCATGCGCACTGCGTAGGCGAGACCTAATGAAAGTGAGCGGCCGCGGGAAGAAAATGAAAGTGAGCGGCCGCGAAAGTGATCGTGCGCTGTAAGGGTGCCGCGAGCTATGCGATGTGCGCGCACCATGACAAAAGAGGAAAGCCAGATGACGCCTCTGCTCATCATTGTGCGCGTAACCGCACGCTCTATGCCCCAAAAAGCTGTGGTCGGCTTTTTAAAGCCCACTCACTAAATGTCTCGTCAGAGCAGCGCATGCGCTGGCTCAGGCGAGACCTAAAAAGGCTTTATTAATTTGGAATGCCTTTGCATTGGTAATGCAAAACAGCCATAGCTGCAATGCACCAAGGCAGTAATAAGTCTCCACAAATATAACATAACCTGTATAGCACATATTCACCCATAAGGGTATCTTGGAGCTGAAATAAGAATGTTTACCCAAGTCAAGGACTGAAACTGTAGAATTGGAAATTCAACTGGAAATTCAATTGGAAATTCAACCGTTTTTCTCCAAACATCAGCTTATGAGTTCTGAAAATACACACATTTTTGTCTAGAATACCGGCTTCTCAATTTTGTTATACATGTATTAATTCAACCAAGCAAACACTTCTAATTTAGTAGGCTGGACAGCACACAGGAGATTTAATTACAGGTAGCTGGAGAGCTTACCAGTAGCTCAGGAGCTACTCGTTGGAAAAGCCTGTCTTAGAGTATCTTCTAGAACCTCACTGAAATGACATAAGACTTGTGGCATCCACAGGCTGCACACACAGGAAGACTGGCTCAGCATGTTCTACAGATTGTCCTGTCACCTGGCAAACTCTGTGCTACCATTAAGGCATAGTCATCTCAAACACTGCAGGTGTACAGGAGGTGCATGTCAAGTTGTGATGTCTTATTAAGCCCATAGGCTCGCATCAAGGCATCCCTTCCCCATGTATTGAAGAAACAGAATGTTAGTGTAACAAAGCCTGAATGGTTCTATATCTTTTGGAAGGCCCCTACGTTCCCAACCAGGGCATGCCTTACTCGGCAGACAATGAAAGTACTTAGGCAGCAGGATATGACATCTCTGCAGTCACTGGAAGCCAGCTCCAGGCTACAGAATATGATGCATCTTGGCAGATCTTCGAGGCCCCATCAAGGCCTACCATACTCATACTACACTGCAGGTACTGAAAGCCAATTGTACCTCACATTAAGGCATGCCCTAGCAATACTTTGCAGATACTGGAATCCCAGCTCACCCGAGGCTGCAGGGTATGTCGCCTTTGAAACTCTGTGCTCAAATCAAACCATGGCCTACACATGAACTGGAGACCCAGTGTTTCAGTCAAGACATCCCCCACCCAAAGACTGCATATACAAGTAGCCCAGCTCACCATGGCTTGTAGATTGCGATGAGTGCTTACGACACCTTTAGGCCTTCCAGTAGTTCCGCTGGTGTAGACAATCATTGCTCTTCTGTCCTTCCACTCTGAAACTGGGGAGCTTGTGTTAGAGGGGGGCTTCTCGAAACTGGCATCAGGTCCGGGCATAGGTAGGACTGGTATCCCCAGCTTACTACAAATAGGAATCACCACCTCTTTGTATCTGTCCTCGACGATAACAAGCGTGCTTTCGGAGTCCCGGATGACATACTCTAGCTCGGGGGCAGGGTGTTTCTTGAAGAGGGGGACAGCGATAGCGCCACTCATCCAGGAAGCCCACTGGGCAACTACATACGAAGCATCGTTGGGGCACAAAAACGAGATGCGGGCTTCCTTCAGGTCTGTGTCTGGGTGCTCCAATGTCCGGTGGATCAGTTGAGATAGGAGGGTGCTCCGTTGGCAGAGATCTCTGTACGTGTGCTGTCCATTCTGATCAATAATGGCAGTCTTATCCCCAAAGGCCATTGCCCTCATGTACACAGGGAAGTTTCCATTACTGCCACATGACCGGGTGGTGTGTAGGAATTTGGTAACATGCTGATCCGCACACCGCCACCTCCAAGAATGAGACCATGGCCTGGCGTGGAGGCTCACACCAAAGCAGCAACCAATTACAGTCCGCATTTTCCAGCTTTTTCCTTGAGTCCGTCGCCACTGCAGGAAAAGCGGGGTGGGCCAATGAGAAAGAACAAGACACTTTCAATAGCTTAATACACATATCAGTTTGGATGTACAGTGGAAAGGCCAAAGCGGTATGCAGAATAGTTGGGGCCACAGGAATTATGCAATTCTGCGGCTGTGGCATTTTCAGCATGATTATGGATTTATCCACACTTGCCACATATTCCATCATCCTTTGCATAATTTGCAAATTTTAACTTTTTTTTTTTTTATTTGTACCTCAAAAGGATCATGTTAACGAAAAACGCTGCAACAAGTGCTACACGCGTAATGCCACGCAATGGCAGGTGGCCTTTCAGTTGCTGATTCCTGTATTCAAAGTGTTATTTCAAGTGTATTCAACTGATATTAATGAGGTGAAAATTTTGCTCAGACAGTGTTTACACGCATAAAATGACAATAGTGAATTATTACTGCCACAAATCATGACTATTACGCCATATAACTTGCCTTTTCTTGAAGCATAATTTCGTCAACTGTCTCTCATAATTTGGTCCTCCCCTGATGCATAATTCCAGTGGCTCTGATAATAGTATTGTCAGCTAAAATGGCTAATAGCATAGCAGAAGGGATAACTAAGTAGGAAACTTAAACGAAAGAGACAACAGATAATTAATTTATATAATGCCTCTTATTTTATATTTGCTAAAGTTTTGAGGATGAGGGCACCCCACTGCTTCGAATCCAGCACTTATACTTACCATAACATCGACCTATACCATTACTTTGACTACCGCCGATTTCGAAGCTACTACTTCAACCTATACATTTGGACTCTGACGTAAAAAGGCGAGCACATAAATACCTAAAAAATGAAATTCATTTTAAATGTCTATTTAAAAATTGTTCCCAATATAACAAACGTTCACAAAAACGTTTTCCTTTGATTTTAATTTAATTATCTAAAATGGGTAATTTTTAGGGTTTAGATTAAAGTTAGTTGTATAGTCAGTTAGTTTAAAATCTGTTGGTTTAGAGTTACAGCTAGCTTTCATTCTACAATGAACTACTTCTTAATTTTAATTAATTGTACCCATTAGATTACAGCAAGACAGTTTACCTTAGTATGTACATATATGGATTTAGGGTCAGGGTACCGGTTATAAAACATAATATAGTCATTACAACTTAATTTATTCAGATATAATTTGTTGTATTCCTCTCATTTATTTCCATGTTATCTCTGTCTTTCTATGTAATACCTTGGAATGCCTTCTGCTCCCTAGCAACCTGTCCTCTCTGATGCTGTTCTGGAATGTAGGCTACAGGGAGAGAGAGAGCAGTTGCTGTGGAGAGTGGCTGGTGTTTCCAGGGGTCGTTCTTGCTATCCTAATAAACTCCTTTTTATCCACCTGAATGTGTCCTGCCTCTTCAAAACTGGCGACGAGGATGGGATACCCTTGGTAGGAGGAGGATACCTGCGGTGGAAGACGTGTCTGTCATTTAAACTCCAAGAAGAATATTTTGATGGACAGCAAGCGTTGATGGACTGTAAGCAACCCCTGAAGCGACCCCTGGAAAGTCTTTTTGGTAAGACATATACCGACACTAAGAGTCCATCTAGTGCCCATCTAGCCACTGGAGACAGGTACAACTTCCGACTATCATTAAACCTTTAACTTCAAAGCTTACCTGTAGAAGATACCGTTGGAACTGCCTCGCGCTGTTGTCTTGTGCTTCTTAGGAAGAAGTATTTGCTCGTTGCTGGAGGATCGCCTGGTGTCCATCCAGCCACATGGCATGCCCTTAGACACAGTCATTATTTCCAGCGATTGGTGGTTCGTTTGGCAAGAGAGCAACTGTTGGAAGGCCCGCGCGCCTTCATCTTTCTTCGCTTGCAGAGATTTTTGAATCTAGCTGCCCCAGAGTTCTTTTGCCTACGCGTTCCTGCTGACGTTCCGCCATCTTGGAGTCAGGCGGACGTCCTGGCGCGCACAAGGCACGCACGTTACGTGCGTAGAAAACGTGCCGCCATCTTAGAAGTGCAAAAGGAAACCTTGGTGACAAGCACACCGTTATCCTTCTAGTCAATCACCACATCCGGGGTTTTGCACCTACGTTAAGAAATTTAGCGTGCCGCCATTCCTTGAAGCATTTACTCCAGTGAAAAGTGTACTAAAGAATTAACCTCTTTTTTCCTTCATTTAAAGCGTGTTGTGGAATTTTTATACACGTTTTGCACCGGTGACACGCACACCTTTAGTCATTTTACAAGGTTCCCAGCAGTTGAAAATCATCGTGTGGCGAATCGTCTGCGTGTGATGAACTTGGTATTGTATCCTAATCTTTTTACATTGTGCATTCAGACACTAATTTTCTGGAGTGAACTTCATACAGTGTTTTTAACAGTGACTACCACCATTTACTTGTGAATCTTTGGTTAATTCTAAACGTCTGCTCTACGCAAAGGCACTTATAATGACAACACAAGTCATTCCTGCGCCACCTTATTTCCTACAAACTCCAGGCCAACCTTGCATGGTTTGGGAAGACTGGAAGGAGACATTTGAAACCTATTTAGAAGCCATAGGTGGCGATGTATATGTGTCCAAGAGGAAATTAGCGATTCTTAAACAATTTTTAGGATTAGAGGGTAGGAATGTTTTAAAAACCTTACCTTTGGTGGAAGCTATCAGTGTTGTAGAGAATACTGAAGGTGTGGCTGGCGGCGCAGGTGATAGCAATATTGATGTTTATGAAATTGCTCTGAAGGCCTTAGAAGAAAGTTTTGGGAAAAAAGTTAGTGTTGTGGTAGAAAGACATAAATTCTTTTCACGCACACAGTCTCCAGGCGAGTCCGTAGAGCAATACGTAGCTAATTTAAGAATGCTGGCTGTCACTTGTAAGTTTAAAGATGTGAGAGATGAAATAATCAGGGATCAGCTAATTAATAGGATGTCTAATCTTAAAATCCAAGAAAAACTACTTGGCATGAAAGATCCATCTTTAGAGAAAACGTTATTAGTGGCTAAAAGAATGGAGGATACCTCCAGATATGTGAAGGAGTTAAGCACGGTCTCTAAGAAAGTTAGTCAAGATGAAATGGTTCATAACATCAAGAAAGGTGTTAAGAGAATTGATGAGAAAGTAACATCGGAAAAGAAACTAGAAACAAATAAATTCAGGCCTAAGTCATGTTTCAGGTGTGGGAGTTCAAGGCACACGGCGGATGCAAATCATTGTCCAGCTATGAGGAGTAGATGTTATAAATGCAGAAGGTTTGGTCATTTTGCCAGATTGTGTAAAAGCTCTGAATCTCCTTTTCCCTCTAAGTCTATCAATCTAATAAAACAGGTTGAACCATCTGAAAGGGAAGATGTTTCATGTGATAGCGATGATGACAATGTAGAAGTGATGGTGATAGAGACCGATCAAGTGCTTAAGTGTGAAGGGGGTAAGCATGATAATTATCGTCCACCCAAATGTGTAATCAAAATTAAGGGGAAGGATGTACAAGTCTGGGCGGATTCATGTTCCCCATTCACCATTATTGATAAATTCATTTGGGAAGATTTGGGTGGTAATCTAGATGATTTATATCCCACTGATGTCATTCCGGAAGGGTATTGTGGTGACAAATTACCTGTTCTGGGTTATGTTGAAACAGAAATGTGTTTTTTAAACAGGAAAACTACAGCCAAACTGTATATTGTAAACAAAGGTAGATCTCTTTTGGGTTGGAAGGAACAAAGGGCTCTTGATATTGTGTTAGATCCTAATCATCCGCAACAGGTATTATTGACATCATCTATGGACAATACTGCTTGGATTAACAAATTTCCTGAACTGTTTAGGAAAAATTTGGGATGTTTAAAAAATTCAAACACCGTATTATATTGAAGGAGAATGCAGTACCTAAGGTACACAAAGTTAGAAATGTTCCTTTGATGTTAAGAGACAAACTCAAAGTTGAATTGCAGAGACTTTGCAAGGAGGGAGTGATCGAGCCCATTGAGGCATCCGAATGGTTGAGTCCAATTGTTTTGGCTAAGAAACCCAATGGAAATATCAGGATGTGCATAGACTTGAGAGACTTGAATGACAACATCTGGATTGACCGACATCCTCTTCCCCGCATCAGTGAGATGTTAGCAAGTGTAAAAGGGGTGCGTATTTCACTACGTTGGATTTATCCAATGCCTACCACCAGGTGTTGTTGCATGAGGATTCAAGACATGTTACATCTTTCATAACCCCTGAAGGTGCATTTCAGTTTATTCGAATGCCATTTGGTTTGGCATCGGCTTCTGCCGTCTTCCAAAGAGTCATGCAAGCTGTTTTATCTGGTTTGAAAAACGTTTTAGTATTTCAGGACGACGTTTTGGTGTGGGGCGTAACAAGGCCATGCATGATGAGATTTTAGAAGTGGTGTTAAAGAAACTATCTGATGCTGGTCTCACTATAGCCTTGGAAAAGTGTAAATTTGGTTTAAAGGAAGTCGAATATTTAGGTCACACGTTAACTTGTGATGGAGTCAAGCCTAAGCGGAGTTTGGTGGAAGCCATAGAAAAGGCACCTGCTCCGTGTGACAAAGATCAACTCAGGTCTTTCCTCGGTCTTGCAGAGTACTATTCAAAATTTGTGCACCATTTTTCTGAGAAAGTACACGATTTACGAAATTTGATGAAAAAGGGTGTCAAATTTGAGTGGTCTAAGAATTGTCAGATTAACTTTGAGGCGATAAAGAAAGATATTGCAAGCGCAGTCACTCTTAAGCCTTTTGATCCTGAAGATCAAACTATCATTTCTACTGATGCAAGCAACCATGGTCTTGGTGCGGTGCTCATTCAGGTACACAAGGGCAATGAGAGAGTGGTAGCTTTCGCTTCCCGCACATTGAAAGGTGCAGAGCCCACTTATTCCACCATCGAGAAGGAGGCCCTGGCGTGTTGGTGGGGTGTGCAATATTTCCGCATTTTTGTGTGGGGAACCAGGTTCCAGTTACGTACGGACCACAAGCCCTTAGTGGATCTTTTCTCCACAAGAGGTGCTGCCAAAGCAACACCTAGGATTGCCAAGTGGTTGTACCGCCTTCAGGAGTATGTCTTTGAAGTAAAATATGTTCCTGGTGCCAAAAATGTGAATGCGGATTGTATATCCAGATTACCTTTGGATAATGTACAAGATGAGGATGATGACGAATGGATGGTAGCGGAGGTGAATGAGGTATGCCGTGCCATCAGTGAAGAAGATTGGAGAAAAGCAGTTTCTGAAGATACAGTGTTTATAAAAATCAAAGAAGTTTTAGGATGTGAACAAGGTTGGAGGTTGCACAAGGAATTGGAGTCTTTTAAGTTAATTTGGTCTGAATTAAATGTGGTGAATGGTTTGCTGAGAAGAGGATGTAGGTTAGTGGTTCCGGGGCGTTAAGAGAAAGATTATTGAACGTCATGCATGAAGGTCATGGTGGAATGTCTGCCATGAAAAGGAGAATTAGGGAGGATTTCTGGTGGCCTGGGATGGACATCCAAATTGAAAGATATGTTCGTGACTGCATAGCGTGTGCATGTAGTGACAAGACTCACTCTTCTCGAGAGACGACCATCGTTTCTTCACCTTTGCCCAAGGGTCCTTGGGATAAACTTGCCATCGATATTTGTGGACCATTTGATACCTTGAATATGAATGAAAGGTTTGCCATAGTCATGGTCGACTATTTTTCTAAGTGGCCGGAAGTTGCTTTTGTGAGGGAGGTCAAATCCTGTGGTGTCATTTCTTTCTGTGAGGACATTTTTAGGAGAGAAGGTTGTCCTGCCGAGATTGTTACGGATAATGGTCCCCAATTTGTCTCAGAGGAGTTTGAAAGGTTTTTAGTTAAATGGGGTATCAAACATACCAGAACCCCTGTCTATCATCCCAGGGCAAACGGCCTTGTTGAGCGCTTTAATAGGGTTTTGGTAGAGTGTGTTCAACTAGCATGCATGAGTGGCGAGTGTTGGAAGCGACAGGTTAAGGATATGTTATGGTCATATCGCACCACTCCTCATTCTGTGACTAAGGAGACACCTTTTTCATTACTTAAGGGCAGAATACCTTGCTCTGTAGCAGTACCAGCTTGGATGAACAGAGCAGGAAAATGTGACATTGATGTGGAGGATGTAAAATGTAGAGTGGACAAGTACCAGAAAGCTTATTGTCAACGGCACAATAAGAATGTTGTGAAATCCAAACCTCTTTTCATTGAGGGTTTGTCTGTTAGAGTGTTTTTGGGTGACAAGGCAAGAAAAGGTTGTTCGAAATGGTCGTGTCCCAAAAAGGTTGTTCTTGTGAAGGGCAATTGTGTGAAATTGTCTGACGGCAAATGGTGGAACACCAGGAAAGTAACGCCATGCACTAGTACGGAAGTGGCGGCGTCATTAAAGGTTCAGCGGGATGCTGGTGCACACGATTCTGATTCTTGTTTAGGGGATGTGTCCTCTTCTAGAGTCAGAATTGGTTCTGGACGTGTCAGAGTGATGCCAAAAAAATATGATGATTTCATATGTTCATAATGTTAACCTTATTTTGTTAGGAAATTTCTTAAGAGGGAGATGTGTTGTATTCCTCTCATTTATTTCCATGTTATCTCTGTCTTTCTATGTAATACCTTGGAATGCCTTCTGCTCCCTAGCAACCTGTCCTCTCTGATGCTGTTCTGGAATGTAGGCTACAGGGAGAGAGAGAGCAGTTGCTGTGGAGAGTGGCTGGTGTTTCCAGGGGTCGTTCTTGCTATCCTAATAAACTCCTTTTTATCCACCTGAATGTGTCCTGCCTCTTCAAAATAATTAACGTTAGGTCTAAGGGTAAGTTTGAGGTCAGTGTTTCAGTTAACATTAAAGCAAATGTTTACATTGTGGTCTGTTTTCTTTTTAAATTTTGCATGTAATGTTGCTATGTCAGAAGGAATATTGTAGATAAAATTTAGAGGCAGTTGCTAGAGAGAAGTAGAGGGGGCACCTGCATCTTAGTGGGCATCACCCTCTCAGCTTATTAAACAGTCTGCAGTGCAAGAGCCTGTATCTTCTTTACCAGTTCCTTGCACCTATGCTGAGGGAGCACTAGACGTGGTGACGAACCACTCTATGGGGAATTTTAGCCTGTGCACCTTCTCGCTAAGATTACCAAGTAGCCCCATGTCACCAGTGACAACATGCCGCAGCCCTTGGATGTCGCCCTACAAAACATTGTTTTCAGTTATGTTGTTTTCTTTGATTCAGTTAAAACGAACCAAAACGACATCTTCCAGAATGCACCAGGTTGGTAACTGTTGTAATGTTATTTAACATTACAACAGTAACAAAAAGGGTAAAGCTGGAAAGTGATGTTTTGGGATGATATGGGGTCACCTGGCAGCTCTACCCCTCACACACTGACACTATATATGGTTGTATCTAATCTCGGGCCGCGCCAGGTAGGGGAGGCAGGAACAGCGGCTGCCAGCGTACAATTCGTAGGCAGAGTTCTGCATCATCCCACCAACCATTCACGCGCTCTCATTCGAGAACAACATTTAAAAGTACGCTCCTCCTCCCCTTCTCCACTCTGCCGCTAGTTCATCTTTCCTCCACCATTTCTTCCCTCCCTTCTCACCTAGGTCGGTCTCACTCCCCCGTAGTTCAGGTTTTGACCCTGTAGGCTGTACTCTGACCGGCTCTATGCATGGGGAGCCGGTCCGTCGCTGGACTCTTCCGGGCGGAAATCGATGCCGACGTTTGCGTTCCACTTCCAGCCCAGGCAGAGGACGAGACGTCACAGAGAGGAAATGAACTGTCAGACGTGCAGGCTGAGCGCGCTGGAGCACGCAGTTCTACAGTTTTCTTCTGTGTAGCGCCACAACTAAGCAGCACCGGCTCACTCAGCTGCAAAGTCCTGTGCTTCAGTGGGGCACACAGACCCACAGCGCCTTTCGCCGCTTCCTGCAGGGTATATTACGTTCAAATGTTACCCTTACATTGGGAAAGCAAAGCTCTTAAATTTCCCAAGTCCAAGCGTAAGTAGCAGGCGCGCAACACCCATTGGGCTCACCGGGCTTCAGCGCCCCCCCCCCCCGTCGTGTGTGTCAGCCCGGGCTGAGAGAGCTTCGCGGGCTGGCGACCGTCTAATTGCAGCCGCACCGGAGTACTTCACAGGTCTTTTAAAGACCATTTTCTTGTTAATGAGGCCTTTGTTGTGTTTTCGCCCCTTCTTAGAGCCACTCTGCCTATGGCTGGAAGAATTAGCCCCCCCCCGAAATCTTTTTCAGACCCCCCCCCCCACCGAAATTTGGCTCTAGTTGCCCGCCTGGTAAGTAGCACAATTAGTCCAGTTTTTTTCACATGCATTCTGGACCTGAAGTTCGGAGTTTATCGTGGGATTAGAAATGACTACAAGTCAAGGAATGCAGAGACACAAACTTGGAGTGGCTGAACTGTTCAAGCATGGGCATTGGAAACCTGGGTATACGCGACACCCTCAATAGAATGAGCTTTCTATCTTTACCATTCTATGCTGGGACAGGCAATGTCTTCTTCAGAACTCTCAAGTTGTCCCATGTACACCTGCTCCCGTTTCTTTTTTGTGGTCTAGGAATTGTAGTCATGCATTTGTTCACATTATTTTTATGGATATTTTATACAGCAAGCCATAGAAATACAATGGAGAAGAACGACTGGAATATTACATAATGGGCTATGATGGGTTACGGTAGTACCAAACTTGGTATAATACGGAGGAATGGTTACAGAAAGATATACATTTGTGGTAGTGACAAATGTTTACGGAGCTTGAGGTTCTGTAGAGTGGGAGAATCTTTGTGAGGTTGTCATTGTGAGTTAAATAATGAACGTGTTATGCATTTGATAATCCTAGATGGTATAGTGGTGGAGGGGATAAAAGAGAAAGGAAAAGAAGAGAGGATAGAGAAAGTCGTAAATGCAGATAGAAATAGTGAGGGAGGTGAAGGGACAGGAGGGGTGGTATGAGGTTGGGGACAGGGTAGTGGGGGAATCAGAGGAGGTGAGGGCAGGGGGGGAATGGATCAGATCCGCCAAAAGGGCCTCACTCAAAGACCGCCTAGACAACAACGCACACAACAGCAAAGAGCTCTTCAACATCGTGAAGGAACTCTCCAACCCCAGCTCCAACACCAACGACATCCAGCCGTCGCGAGACCTGTGCGACTCACTGGCCACCTTCTTCCACCGCAAAATCGCCGACATCCACGACAGCTTCAACACCACGACCGCCCCGGCAACCACCGAGACCACTGCCCCCACAACCACCAACCGCCTGCTCTCCTGGACCAACATCAACGACGAGGACACCAGCGAGATCATGAACACCATCCACTCCGGTTCACCGCTAGACCCGTGCCCTCACCACATCTTCAACAAAGCCAGTACAGCCATCGCGCCCCATCTCCGGAAAATAATCAACATCTCCTTCGAGACAGCAACCTTCCCGGAAAGCTGGAAGCACGCCGAGATCACCGCCTTACTCAAGAAACCCAAGGCAGACCCCAAGGACCTCAAGAACTTCCGACCCATCTCTCTGCTCCCGTTCCCCGCGAAGGTCACCGAGAAAATCGTCAACAAACAACTGACCCGCTACCTCGAGGAGAACAACATCCTGGACCCATCCCAGTCCGGCTTCCGCAGCAACCACAGCACCGAAACCACCCTCATCGCCGCCACCGATGACATCAGGACCCTGCTAGACAACGGAGAAACAGCAGCCCTCATCCTCCTGGACCTATCAGCCGCCTTCGACACGGTCTGCCACCACACACTACGAACACGCCTTCACGACGCCGGGATCCAGAGAAGGCCCTGGACTGGACCACATCCTTCCTTTCCGGCAGAACACAAAGCGTCCGCCTCGCTCCCTTCCGATCCAAGGCCACCAAGATCATCTGCGGCGTACCCCAAGGCTCCTCCCTCAGCCCAACGCTGTTCAACATCTACATGGCACCCCTCGCCCACGTCGCCCGACAGCACAACCTCAACATCATCTCCTACGCCGACGACACCCAGCTGATCCTCTCCCTCACCAAAGACCCTCACACCGCCAAAGCCCACCTCCACGAAGGAATGAAGGCCGTCGCCGAATGGATGAGGACCAGCCGCCTGAAGCTGAACTCGGACAAGACGGAGGTCCTCATCCTTGGTTCCAACCCTTCAGCCTGGGACGACTCCTGGTGGCCAACATCACTGGGAACAGCCCCGCCACCCACCGACCACGTACGCAACCTAGGGGTCATCCTCGACCCCACCCTCTCCCATGACTAAGCAGGTCAACGCCGTTTCCTCATCCTGCTTCAACATCCTCCGAATGCTCCGCAGGATCTTCAAGTGGATCCCCACCGAAACAAGAAAAACAGTCACCCAGGCCCTCGTCACCAGCAGGCTGGACTACGGAAACGCCCTCTACGCAGGAACGACGGCTAAGCTCCTGAGACGGCTGCAACGCATCCAGAACGCCTCTGCACGTCTTATCCTCAACATCCCCCGACGCAGCCACATCACACCCCACCTGAGAGACCTGCACTGGCTCCCTGTCAACAAGAGGATAACCTTCAAGCTCCTCACCCACGCACACAAAGCACTCCACAACTCCGGACCAGCCTACCTCAACAGACGACTCAGCTTCTACACCCCCACCCGCCAGCTCCGCTCGACCAGCCTCGCCCTCGCCACAGTCCCCCGCATCCGGAAAACGACCGCCGGCGGCAGATCCTTCTCCCACCTCGCCGCCAAGACCTGGAACACCCTCCCCACCAACCTCCGACAGACCCAAGACCTACTGGCCTTCAGAAGACTCCTCAAGACCTGGCTCTTCGATCAGTAGCAGCACCACCCCCCTCTTCCCCCAGCGCCTTGAGACCCTCGCGGGTATATAGTGCGCTTTATAAGTGACATGATTGATTGATTGATTGATGGGGTGGAGAGGGGGTGGTAGCTAAGACAAAGTGGTCTTGGGGATGTAATTGTCCAGTATTGACTGATTTTATGCTTCTTTTTAGAGGGGGATTTCAGGAAGGGGTTCAGAGAATTGTCAGCACCCCTGGTGATTAGGACCCATTCACACCATGCATGGGTAGATAGTTTGGAGAAGTCTTTCCATTCAGAAAGGATGGCTTTCAAGCCTATTAATATCAGTATATCACAGAGAAGGGGATTTTCAGTATCTAGTTGCTTGCAAAGTTTGGGGTGTTTGCTAACCAGTGCTATGAAGGCGATGCCATGGGTTCAGTCTACTTGGAGGATCTTTGATATAATGGACCCAAGTTTGGACCAACATATTTTGGACTGGGTGCAATCAAGAAGTATAATAGGGAGGTCACCCATAGTCTTCTTGCAGCTCCACCATTTGTTTGAATCTGAAAGACCAAGTGTATATAGGTTGCTAGAGGTCTAGTGGGTCTTATAGGTGGTCCATAGTTTACTTTGAGCTAGAGCTGATGTGAGTTTATTCGATGCTAGATTGGCCCAAATAGAAGGCCAGTTGAGGGGTGGGCTCTGAGTGGTACTGGTTTTGTTTATTAGACTTTCCCACTTGGCTTGAATATGATGGGTTTTAGAAGAGGTCTTGGGGGTTAATAGGAAGTAAAATTTGGAAGCAGTGTGTCCTCTCTTGGCAATAATCCTCAATGTTGAAGGAAGGTTGGGTGATATTGGGGGTTTGTGTTTGGTTATAATAGCTTTGATTTTTTTTAAAGTATAGAAGTGGATGTCTTTAAAATCATTTTTGGATTTGAGATATGAGAAGGGAATAGGGTCTGAGGGGGAGCCTGGGTCACCTATTAAGAGGATGCCTATGTGTGCCCATTTTACTTCGAATAATGTTTTATCCTTGATTTGAGTTTATTATTATGCCGTAATGATGGGGTAAAAGAATGACCCATTTTGTCAGGGAGTTTGTTGTCGGTTTTTGGTAAGGCCTGTGCTGTGTGGGAGAGAATGCTTACTGAGTTTTCTGACATGCTATTGTTGGTGATAAGGGCTGTGAGTGATAGTGGTAGGGCCACGCTGGAGAGATTTCGATGTTAAGCCAGGCTGGGGGAGCTATACTAGGTTGATGCAGCCAGTAGAGATCCTGTCTAGCAAGGTAGGTAAGTTAGTTATATATCAATGGGGTGACCCGTAAGACCGCTGGACCCAGGTATTATATGGTACAAGAAAAAATGGTCACAGTGGCAATAAATTGTACTTCAAACATAAAAATGGTAGATTTAAACATACAATAAAGTTGAAACAATTGACATCACCATGAAACATCAATGTGAATGTGATTTTATTTCATCACATGATGGATATATATATCACAAGATTAGATCAAACAGATAAGGCAGTTCATGTTCTAACTTTCCATAAAATTGGTGCTCAGGAGGGGAGTGGAAAGTGTTTGGGAAGGATTATGTGGTTGTGAGGAAGAAGGGAAAGGTAACGTGCATTATATACATCCAAAGATTGTTAAACCTATCCAGCCAAAAACTGGCAAAAGACATATAGGGCAAATCATAACACAGTAAAAGCGCAGATACACATTTCTGTCCCCTGCGTTTGATAAATAATAACACAACTGTCGACGTTTCAACCCCTGTAAGCATAAAGGTTGTTTCCACCTTATTGGGGGGTCTTCATCAGGACCGAGGGGGACTTGAGGGGGGCAAGCACCAAAGTACAGCAGCACGACAAATCTGGCTGCAGAGTAAAAGTGGATGGGCCCGTAAGCTCTATGAGGAAATTCATTACTCCACGTCCCGTGGGTAGAGGTGTTCAGTGCCAAAATGCTCGTATAAATCCAGCAGAGGTTGATGAGTAACCTGGCAGCAGCTCCGTTCGGAGCATTTTTTTAAAAGCTATTATGGGTTTCTTGGATTGCCACAGAAAGTTAAGTATGTGGTCTATCTCTTTGTGAAGAAGTATCTGATAGGTGAGTTGGGGACAAGCTGATAAGGAAGTTGATGAGTGGGGAGATCATCATTTTGATTGTTTCAATGCACCCTACCCGTTGATGACTCTGCTGACCATTTGTCAAGGAGGTCTTTAATTTTGTTTGGGGTTGTTTTTTCACTGTGCTCCATTGATTCTCTCAGGTTTCGGTTGAACCAAATGGTTAGGTATTTTACTTTGTCAGGGGCCCATTTGAGACCGAGATCTCTCATAATAGAGCTATTACAATGAATGCTCAGAGGTAGAACTTCTGTTTTGTCTTTATAGCCTGAGACAATAGCATACTCGTGAATTGTTGATATTATGTTGGGCAAGGCAGAGGGAGTCTCGGAAGTGCAAAGGAGAATGTTGCTGCATATGCTGCTAGTTTTTGTGGACCAAATGGTAAAGGGATGCCTGATATGAGCGGATTTTCTCTAATTTTTATGAGTAGTGGTTCCAGAGTGAGTAGGAAGAGGAGAGGGGGCAACCCTGTCTAGTTCCTTGTTGTAGAGTAAACCTTTATGACAGGTTTCCATTGATGTTAATTTTTGCAGAGGGTTCTTTGTATAGAGCTAATATCATTGTAGTGAGATTGGGTACTAAGTTCAATGCTGTAAGGGTGGCTTGTAGGAAAGACCATGAGACCTTGTTGAAAGCCTTTTCTGCGTCTAAAGCGATTGCCCTTGCGGGTTGGGTGAGGGAGTATGCTTTTTCAATAACATGGCTGAAGATTCTGATATTGTCTGCAATCTATCCTTGATGAAGCCCGTTTGTGAGGGGTGTTTGGCCTTTTGTAAAATAGGTTACAATCTGAGGGCAAGGATTTTTGCGTTTTATTTTACAGTCGATGTTTATTAGGGAGATAGGGCAGTAATATTTGGGGTTGGACGGGTCCTTTCCTTCTTTGGTGATCACAATTATCATTGCTTCAGCAGCTGTTCCTGGACCGTGCCTGTGTTGGAGAAAAGGGAAAAGAGGTCATCCCAGGGGTAAATGAGGGATGTACCCTACGTTTGATAGAAGGAGGCAGGGAAGCCTTTGGGCCCCGGTGCTTTCCCAGGTTTGAGAAATGTAATTGCTTTCATGATTTCGTTTTGAGATATGGGCTCTTCTAGTCGGGATTTGGTTATTATTAATTTTGGAAAGAGGGATCGTATTTAAGTATTGTAAACAAGTTTCATATGGGGTGTGATTGCTTTTAGAGTATAGATTGCGGTAGAGGGATTCAAAGATGTTCAGAATATCAGCTTCTTTGGTTGATAGTGAGCCATTTTCCTTTATAATAGAGGTTATCTTAGGGTTGCAGGAGTTTTGTTTAAGATAAGAGGCAAGGATTTTTCCTCCCTTATTGCGTAGACAAACAGTGATGCCTTTGTGTTTTTTGTACGATAATATGTGCCTTGTTGCTTAAGATTTTGTAGGAGTCATATTTAAGTTTCATTAGATGATTGAGGCATGTTTTATCTGGGTTTGCTTTAAGGGCATTCTCTAGCGATTTTATTTCCTGTTCAAGTTTATTGAGGGTGGAGTTATCTTGTTTATTGTTCCAGGACATAAGTTTGATCATATGGCCCCATATCAGTAGATTTGGGGGTTGAGGCCTGAGTTTCTATTACATTCAATAAAAAGTTTAATTTCTTTTTCAATTTTCTCCCTGAACGTGGGGTTCCGTGAGAGTATTATTCATTTTCCACGAGTTGTGCTTTTTAGAGGCAACAGTAATATCGAATTGTAAGGAAATGCATGCATGATCAGACACCAGGATTGGTTCAATTGTGGGATTGGATGTGTTGGGGATATGGGCATCATCTACTAGGATATAGTCTATGCGAGAGAATGAGTTGTGTGGGTGAGAAAAGAAAGTGTAGTCTCTACCTGTAGGATTAAATATTCTCCCCACATCTTTCAATTTGAGGGCCCTGGATAGGTTTAGCATCTGCTTGAGATCCTTGGCAGGCCTGAATGGGCAAGAGGAGTTCTTGTTGAGGTTCCAGTCCCAAGGTATATTAATGTTACTGCCCTTAATAAGTCTGCAGTCTGAAGGGATGTGTGGTAGTTTTTTTTCTTGAAGGAGAATTAGGTCACCTTTTAGTTTATGGAGGGAGTCCAGAATCTTTTGGCGATTAGTGGGGTGGTTCACTCCCTTCACATTAATGCATAACACAGAAATATTATCCCTTATTATAATTATCTGATTTGTGATAGATGTGGATAGGTTTAGCATGTGGAGGGATTTTAAAATGAGTTTCGATGCCACCCGGAGTGTGGAGGGAGTGGGGTGAGAAAGGGGAGGATGCAAGGGAATGGAAAGGTATGGGAGGAAGGAAGAAGGTATGGGTCAGGTGGTAGGGAGTGTATGGTGCTGGGCTGAGGGTGGAGGGAGTAGGAAGTAAGAGAAGAAGAGATGTAAGACAAAGGAATAGAGAAGAAGGGGGGAAAAAAGAGAAGAGGTCCATGTACTTGTCAATGCGTTCAAAGGGAGTGCTTAGAGGTAAGGCGATGGAGGCCACGAGGATTTGCGCTCAGAGTCAAGGGGGCAAAGCCACGCTCTTAGGTTGAAGAATATATGGAGTGGGCTTATCCAATGGGAGAAGTTATGATATGTTGTATTAAATATGACAAGATACGATGTGTATTTTGTGGTGTTGGTGATGGTGCAAAAGTGAAAAGAGGGGTAGAGAGTGAGGTTATCAGCCTGTGGTTATGTTAGTGTGTTGGCTTGTTTGTTATCACTGTGTAATCATGTAATATTGAGTAATTATGCCCAGTGTTAGAGAGGAGAGGGCAGGTATCATGAGGTGCCTGATGTATGAAAGTAATGAATCCCAATGTGCCACAGTGCATGATTGTGAAATATGTCATATATTTGACAACATGGACATATAACTTCTTGAACAATAACAAATGCAACTGGGAAATAACTCCGAAATATTAAAAGGTCAATGCTTGCCTTTAGGTCGAATATTCATCAAGATCATTCAAAGTAACATTAGGTTTAGTAGTAGGACCTGTTGACTTAGGTCAGTAGAAACATAAGTGTAATAGAGAAAGAAACAATGGACTATATAGAGACTTAATATAACAAGCTGCAACAAGTGGGTTGAGTGAGCAATCAGTGGAAGTACCATACATTTTTGTATACTTAGAAAAGAATAAAACTATAATCGCATCGCAAAGTTATTGCAAGCTTATGTCCCTTTAGGTCCGGTTAACACCACTGGTGGTGAGAACAGTCTGAGAGGCTATTATGGGCTGTGGTAACTTTCGTTGAAGACAGCGGCCATTCTTAGCATGTCCTTAAATGTAGAACCCTTTGTGTAGAAGAGTGTCTAGGGGCGACATATTGAACCAGGGATTAGGAATAGTGTATAATGCTAGGTTGGAGGTTAGTTGCATGCCAAGGGGTCTATAGCATAGTCTATATACGCATTTGGTTGGTGGACTTGGTTAGACGCATGCAACTGGGTCTGGAGTGTAGTCTACATACGCGTTCGGTTGAGTGGATCAGGTATCATGGTAGAGACAGGGAGGAAAAGTATCCTTGTAAAGATTTGGAAGCCAGGGTTTCTGGTTAGTCAAATGGAGAGGCATTTTGAGATATTTTGGAGAGATAATTTTAAGTTGCGTGTACATAAGCTCAAGCCGGATTAGTAGCATGTTTAGTTCGTTACAAAAAGTTGTCGGTAGTCACGGATTACGTGTGGCTTCAGAGACCAAGAAGAGGTAACTTAAGAGCTCATATTCAACTCTTGTATCTCCGCAATGAAAGAGTCCAAGTCTACAGGGTCCTCGAATATGGTGGTATTACCATTGTAGATGGTTTTGTTATATGGGGTTATATAGCCCGTAGATACATTGTCGACATTGCTAAGTTAGCATGAGTTTTACTTGCCCTATGCTGCTGCTTTTGCGCACGCCTCTAAGAGTTTTTCGCGACACTTTGCCTCTGCCCTGTACATGATAACAGATTGTTTTTCACGTTCTCAGCTTTCCCTTCAATTCTGTCTGAACATAATGTGCAAGGTCGGTCAACAATGTCTCTTGTTATTCTGTTCTGGTCAGTCCCTATTACCTAGACAAAACATGTTACCAACAGCTGCAATGTGGAAGAATCGTGCTTTGATATAACGTTGTTGCATGTTTTTGAAACACACTCGAAGAAAGTCGTTCCATGGAGCTGAGCTCTACTGTTCCTATGATGTAAACCTTTGCGTTTAGGCTTTCAGGTAGGGGTCTGCTAATAATGCCTAGAGATCTTCTGTTATATAAAATAACTTCATACTGCCTTGGGGAGGGTGATTAGGCCCAGTTATTTTGCCTTTTTCACAGTCTTTATAAAATGACGACTCCTTTTATATTCTATGGTATTGTAACAATGCTAATGATTCTTGCCTTATGCTGCTAGTTGTGGTTCGCATACTGTTTTATGAATCACTATAGTCAAAATAAACATTTTGAACTTATTTAGTGACTCTGATTATTTTTATTGTGGACAAGTACGTGAGAGCGAAAGAGTGTCTTGTTCCCGCGACTCTGAGGTGAGTCGGGAGTGCTCGTGTTCTGGGTTGTCTAAACATTCGTAGCTTCTTGATATTTGTAGGAGACAGAATGAGACACTATTGCTAGTCGGTTGGGATTTTGGGTACTAAGGTGATAGGAGGTACACCCCTATTTACTGAGGTCCTGTTTTCTTGTGCATAGTTCTGTGTATGAGCAGAATCCCCGCAACAGTTTTTAGTTGAGCGGGTTCAACAAAAGAGAATTGTACCTCCAGGTCCTTCAAACCTTTTCTATGTGCTAGATAAGCTTTCCTTCTTTTCACAGTGTCTTTGGAATAGTCTTACGATATACCTATGGAGGAGCCATTCGAGTTGATCCTTTGTACTTTGTTCATGTGGGATAAGATTAAGTCTGTAACGAAGTATCTGATAGGGCGGAAGATCAGAGCTCTGGGTGATGAGCAGCCTTTTGGCTTGAAGGTAGTGACTCTGTGAACCCTGGTTATTTTGAAGTATTTACTAAAGTTTAGGCCCAGAGTTTGAAGAATACATTTTTCTGTGAAGACGACACAAGATGAAGCTTGATCCCCCACGCCCTCTGGCAGCCCAAAGATATGGCGGTTCCCCCTTCTGTGCCTGTCTTCCAAGTCTGTAAGGTTTCTCTCTAGTGTGGTTAGTCTTGAAGTGGTAGCGGACTTCATTTTGAAGCGTTTACCCTGTGATCTTCAAGTTGACTTGTACGAGATTCTGCCTCTGTCATTCTCCCTCCCAAGCAAAGTATATCCTGTTTGATGCTTGTGAGGTCGTTTTGCATGGAGTCATTGCTTGCTTTGATTGATTGTGCCACGATGTGTAAAGCATCGATGTCTGTATGATGAGATCCAGCGTAGGGTTGGCGTCTACCTCAGGTTTGATCGGCGATTCCAGGCCAGTGGGGTCCTGATTGGATCTCTATGTGGCGGTTCCCTTGGGATTGTGAGACCTCTGTTCTGCCATGTTGGTGGTAGCATAAGATCAAAATCGAGATGGTGTAAGGGCCCAAAGTATCGGATCAGTGTTTGCGATCCCTGTGGGGTAAGATAATGAAGGTGAGAGCGGGTAATTGTTCGGAGGCACCCTCTTTCTTTTTTATTTCTTATCTTTTTGATTAGAGCTTAAGGAGCAAGGAGTGTAGTAGTTGCGCAAATCTTCGTAGGCATAATGGATTTCTTACCCCCTTTCTTGGCTGGTAATCAATAGCGGTGATATCAGTGAAGTGTGATCTACACAGGGTCCTTATTTATGGGTAATGATGTCGGCGATCATGAGGTCAGGAAGGTGGTTAAACTTGTCGGCGCAGGTCTTGCAATTTCGATGGTACACCCGCTCTGGGCGTGTGGTCCACCCTTTGAGAATTGCAGAAGACCAAAGCACTTCGTGTTATAAAAATGCAGATTAAAAGACACTCACACAGTGCACATGGATGTTTGTCCCCTTTCTTGGAAAATTACTGCCTATTTATTCCTGCTTTGAGTTTCTGGAAGGGTCAGGAGCTGGTACTTGAACTGAATATGATTTTGTTTAATATTCTCTCTATTAATTGTTTTTAACATAGCTATTTTGTCTCCACTTTAAAATAATTTAGAGTAGTTTAGACCGCTCTAAAATATAATTGAAGTCATTTTATGTATTTTCTGTAATAAGTTTATATTTCAGTATTAGTAGTAAGATATTTTATTGTTAATCAGTTGATAACACTACAATAAAATCAGTCTATCAGATTATTAAATGATTACGTTTATTCACTATATACAATTACCAATGAATATTTAGATTAAAATTCAAGACGTGATAATAAGATCAGTCTATACCTGTATAATCGCTTCCAAATAGATATAAAAGCGCCCCTATACAGCAAGTAATAAAATTAGATGGAACTCTCTTAACCTTAAGGCTTACACTGCTCAACTATTAATTGGCCCAAATAAATTGTTTAAACTTCTGACCCTCAAGTTCCTTCTGTAAGGACATTTCAAAAACCGAATCCAAAAATGTTGCCAGCAATCCAACCAGATGCAGGATTAGTAGCATGTTTAGTTCGTTACAAAAAGTTGTCAGTAGTCACGGATTTCGTGTGGCTTCAGAGATCAAGAAGAGGTAACTTAAGAGCTCATATTCAAGTCTTGTATCTCCGCAATGAAAGAGTCCAAGTCCATAGGGTCCTCGAATATGGTGGTGTTAACATTGTAGATGGTTTTTAGTCGAGTGGCTTCAACAAAAGAGAATTGTACCTCCAGGTCCTTCAAACCTTTTCTATGTGCTAGATAAGCTTTCCTCCTTTTCACTGTGTCTTTGGAATAGTCTTACGATATACATATGGATGAGCCATTCCAGTTGATCCTTTGTACTTTCTTCATGTGGGATAAGATTAAGACTGTAACGAAATATCTCATAGGGCGGAAGATCAGAGCTCTGGGTGATGAGCCGCCTTGCGGCTTGAAGGAAGTGACTCTGTGAACCCTGGTTCTTTTGAAGTATTTACTAAAATTCAAGCCTAGAGTTTGAGGAATCCATTTTTCTGTGAAGGCAGCACAGGATGAAGCTTGATCCTCCACGCCCTCTGGCAGCCCAAAGATACGGAGGTTCCCCCTTCTGTGTCTGTCTTCCAAGTTTGTAAGGTTTCTCTCTAGTCTGGTAGTATTGAAGTAGTAGCCGACATAGTTTTGAAGCGTTTACCCTGTGGACTTCAAGTTGACTTGTACGAGATTCTGCTTCCGTCATTCTCCCTTACAAGCAAAGTATATCCTGTTTGATGCATTTGAGGTCGTTTTGCATGGAGTCTGTGATTGCTTTGGTTGATTGCGCCAAGATGTATAAAGCGTCGAGCTTCTGTATGATGAGATCCAGAATAGGGTTGGCGTCTACCTTAGGTTTGATTGGCGATTCCAGGCCAGGGGGTCCTGTTTGGATTTCTATGTGGCGGTTCCCTTGGGATCGTGAGACCTCTGTTCTGCCATGTTGGCGGTAGGATAAGATCAAAATCGAAATGGTGCAAGGGCCCAAAGTATTGGATAAGTGTTTGCGATCCCTGTAGGGTAAGATAATGAAGGTGAGAGCGGGTAATTGTTCGGAGGCACCTTCTTCTGTAAGGACATTTTAGAAACCAAACCCAAAAATGTTGGCAGCAATGCAACCAGGTCCTTGCCACTCCAGCAGTATAGGACCCTGTCTCATCCCATTTCAGCATGTCCGTAACACAAACACTTTCAAACTCGGTTTATGACAGCCTGTGTTCCACTTAAAAATGTGGATATCAACAGAGGATATTTTGTAGTGTCTCTGCCGAGAAGCTACCGAAGCTGCTCTTACCACTAGCAACCAATGTGCGTGCCTATGAACCACTGAATTTGAATACAGGTAGGAAGAGAAATCTTCTTTGTAAAAATGCATGTTTTACTGCAGGGGTGCGCCACCTCCATTTGAGCGGAGGAATGTCACTCCACAGGCCAGAGCTGAAAAATAAAATGGTAATAAAGTTTGCTTATTATCATTTTATTTTTCAGGAACCTACCCGTCCTGAACTGACTGACAGGACGAGGCGGGGCCAGTGCTGCCAAGTAGCAGCAGCAGAGAGCTATGCGCTTTAAAATGACATGTCTCTTTGGCCGGCCGGCCAGCCAGACATGCACATTTTAAACTTCTCTAACCTAGCTGTCTTAGACAGCTGGCTTAGAGAAAGCGCACGCCTCCAGTGCTCTTAGGAGCGCTGAGAGAGCCTGCTCTATCCAATCCTGGTGCTGCTCTCATGCTGTGAGAGCAGCGCCAGTATTGATTAGGACAGTTTCCTGGTTCCCCTATGGGGACCGCCTGGAAAAGAGACGACCGGTGTAGGAGGAGGTCACCTCATGCCTCAAGGTAAGTGGTTTTTTCCCCCTCCCCCTGCCCTACCACCCATGGTAAATGGCAGCCGCCACTGTTAAAAGTAATTATGTCATACCTGATTAGAGATAAAGTCATGCTCCACAAGATATGCTTTCCTTTCCATGCCATTCCAACGCAGAGATGTGTTACTCCAAATCTCTTGAAAATATGCATCTTCAAGAACAAAAAAGACTGGCGGGGTGTGCACATTGTGGGCACCACCTGGAAAGAGGCTATGAGTCTCCGATGGACATGAGTGAAGACAAGAAGGTCTATCTTTCCTATGGAGCCACAGGATTCTGCCAAGACTTACTAATGGTAGCTGCCATTCAGATAGAATGCTTCATTGATCATTTTCTCAGGGTCCATAGATTCCTTGCTAGGCAATCAGACACAGTTGCTGCAGCCAGGCATTTGTCTCAGATTTGCACTAACCTGGCAATCTGGATTCAAAAGGAGAGATGTCAGTCTCTTTGCTTTCCTAAACCAGCTGATAATCATGCATAGAGTTCTATGTGAGTCAGGCGCGCAACTCCCATAGGGCTCAGAGCTTCAGCCCCCCCACCGTCGTGTGTGTCAGCCCGGGCTGAGACAGCTTCCCGGGCACACACACAGACATTTTTTGAGCTGGTGTGGGCTGTCTGGTCTGGCGTCCGTCTTATTGCAGCCGCACCCGAGTACTTCACAGGTCTTTAAAAAACCATTTACTTGTTAACGAGGCTTTGTTGTTTTTTCACCCCTTCTTAGAGCCCCTGCATCTCCACTCTGCCTATTGCTGGAAGAATTAGCCCCCCCCTGAAAGTTTTATTAGCGCCCCCCCCCTCTCCCCGAAATTTGGCTCTAGTTGCGCCTCTGATGTGAGTCGACAGTATCCCTGGGGTAAGGTGGGGGGGAGGTGGGCAAGAGAGTGAATCAGTGGATATCTTCACACTGCCTGTTCTTGCAGTTGGGCTCAGTGTGTTCCAGCGAAACATTGATATGTGGATTTGTGGTTGCCTGTAGGAGGTCGAAGCTATCAGACATCCCAGAGCTAACCCTTAACTGTAACTCCTATTAGAGATGCAAGAGAATACTTGAACTAAAATACTTGTTTCAATGTCAATAACCGCCTTCGGTGATTTGTGATTTTGATCTGTGATCTCATTGATTCTTAATGTACCAAGTTCATCAGCTGTAACATACGGAATGCACATTAGTATTAAACTTTCCCTTGAGGGGCGTGGCCGAGGCGGCCAAGATGTATGTGTGCAACTCCCCAGACCTCAACGCCATCCTATTTTTTTTTTTTTTTTTTTTTAAACCAATTTCTATTGATTTTCTACATAGAAACACATAAGCATGCCATATACATACGGATACAGGAGGCAAGATTATTTTAAGTGTTACCATAGAGGTCCTAGTTGTTGTATGACGGCAAACTTATTACAGCAGGAGTACTTAGTCCTAAAGTGCAAACAGGTAAAGAAACAATAAGAACTTTTAAGTCATAACAGCCGTACATGCAATGTGGACTATTGCGGAGCAGTATACACACACTCGGGCCCTAAGGGCGACCCCTTTTTTCTAAAGATACATTTCAACACAGTGGAGTAATGCCGAGCGCATATTGGTTCAGAACTTTTCACGTAATAACTACAACGAGCAGGAGCTCTAATTACTAGAAGACACAGACTAGCTGACTATGCAGTACGTACCTCCACACCATCATAAACTATCCTGCCACACAAAGAAGGCAGCATATCATTCTGCTTGCTCCCATGACTTCTCCTCCACTGCTGAAACCTACTGAGGGCCCTCCGGGACTGTCGGAGGTGAGGATGCGGGGGTAGTGGCCCTAGATGCAGCGGCACACGTGGGCTGTATCGGACTGGGCCGCAACTATAGATCCAACTGCGGATTCGAAGAGTTGCCTGCTGGGTCCCACCTGAGAGACCGAGGGAGTGGAGTAGTACGGTTCAGTGGTAGTGTGGCGCAACGGCCTGCTGCGAAGAGTAAAGCCCATGCCCGAACCAGTGGCAGCAGTATGGACGTGGCTGGATCCCCCATCTCCTTGTGCTCGGGCTGCATGGCCTTCCCTTGGTGCTTCTGTGCTGACGTATAGCCCCGTGTGGAGTGGGGGCTGTGCTTGTTAGGGGGGGTCTGTCTCCCATTGCTACCCTGGATGGGGAGCGGTGATCGCCATGGACACCCCAGTGGTTGGCCTCGGCACGGCTCAGTTAGACAGATAGCACAGAGCCCAAGGAGCAGGCCTCTAGGCCCTGAGGTGTGGGACATGGCCAGGAGGGGCTCAAGCCCACACCTTCCTCTGCCTGAGCCCTAGATCTGGCTGCATGCTGCCGGCTCCCTGCTGGGACATTGCGCTGCCATTGGGATAGCATGCATTGGAGGCCTCCTGTAGAGACTGATGTATATCATCTGACCATGTGCTGGTGGCATCCTGCACTGAGTATTTGCTACCTGTGCTGAAGCACTAACTAGGACTACATCGGCCTAAGACCTCTAGGCCCCAGATGCCTGGGCCCCACTGGCTGGTGGACATCACCCACGCGGCATTGTGCCAGAAGGCCACAGGTTTTCCTGGTGCAAACTGCCTTGCTGCAATCCCACAGGACAAATCCACACCATAAGCCTGAAGGTTGACTGCTTGTGCTGCCTCCTTATCCTTCCACTTCAGTCCTCCTTTTCAGGGACAAGCAGGTTGATCAATAGTGAACAATCCACCATCGCCCTCCTTGGTCTGTCAGCGCACACCAGTGATATCCCCGAGTCAACCCTGCTCAAGAAGGAACCATGGAAAAAGATAGGGGCTCGTCATTCCAAGCCCAAACGAAAATTTGATAAGTTCACCACAACACAATCAGCTGCAGGCACCATTTGTGAAGATGAGCTACCTGCTCCGCGTACAGGACACTTCACGGACACTGGCATTATCCTCAAAGTGATCCAAGCCTCCAGAGAAGTGGTGGAATCTAAAATTGAAGAAGTTAAAGTAGACATGGCCTTGGTTCACCAGGAGCTTCGCATAGTAGCCTCCAGGGTCACCTAGGTAGAGGACAGGGTTTCCACCCTGCAAGACGATGTTAACGCTCTAAATCCTCAGTCGCAAAATTGCTCACCACTATGAAACAACTGAAAGCACTGGTGGAGGATGCAGAAAACCGATCAAGATGCAACAATCAATAATTTGTGGGATTCCCAGAGGGAGCGGAAGGTCAGACCCAGAGACAGTCCTTTTAGTCCTGGCTGAAATCCTTGATAACTTCAGACCATCTCGCTCAGTGGTTTGCGCTGGAACGTGCCTACAGGTCCTTGGTTTGCAAACCTCCCCCAGGCGCACCCTCTTGGCGGCTCATCAACCGTGTACTGAATTTTCAGGATAGAGGTATTATCCTCAGGGAAGCTCTGAAAGCTGAAGGCCTCTGCTCTCAATCCACATGCATAATGATCTTCCTGGGCTATTCCAAGGTGTGCAACAGAAACATAAATCTTTTCATGAAGTCAAACAAAAGCTATGGGCGATGAACCTGTAATATACATTGATTTTTTTTTTACCTGCAACTCTGAAGGCCATACACAATTCACCCACTGACTTCTTCGATACACCTGAGGCAGCTTGGGACTGGGCAGCTGAAAAGAAGAACCTCAGCTGGCCCCCTGAAATCTCTCATCCGAGCCTGAAGCAGCAGGACTGCTTGCATCTGAATCCCCCAACCCCAGTCACAACAAAGGGTGTAAGCACGAAAGAACAGAGGTATTAGCAGGCGTGCATCAAAAAAATCTGAAGCAGATGCAAATCTTCAGGCCCAATCCCTGGACTCTCACTCACCACCCCCTCAGGCAGACGACAATGCAGAGCCTCCCCCCGAATGGACATTCCGGGAGCCCTGGCAGCCACATAGAGAGGCTCTGTCAAATGATTGACTCCCTGAAACAGGCTGAGGCTGGAATCCAAGACATGCTACGGTCGTCAGTAACGCAAGTACCCTGGCGTAGTGAAGGTCCTTCTCTATAGCCCTACAACTAGTAGTAATTGTTTTGTTTTATGGGAATTTCAGGTGACAAATGCTTCTGGGAGGGAAGAATGGGGTGTGGGAAGTTGGGGGGGTATGGGAATTGTTTTGTTCGGTTTGGTTTTACTGTTTTTAGTATGGCTTCTAGCTTTTAGTCACTTAACATACACTATGCTCAAATCTAATGACCCTTTGCCACACACCACATTACAATGGCTTCCCGAATGAGGAGGACTTGGCTACCTGATCACGGACAATTGCTCCTCTACCCTCTAGCCCATCATGCCTAATTGCATGATTAGAACCTGGAATGTTAACGACCTCTTAGACTGTATTAAACGCACAGCAGTCTTACAATATGCCAAAAGAAGACTCCCCTCAGTCCTAATGCTCCAAGAAACTCATCACTTGGGCACAAGATGCACCTTCCTGGGTTTGTATGGGTATGATAGGGTATTCCACACTGGCTTCTCCGGGGGTATGAAGGGAGTGGCAAATCTTCTACATAGAAGCTTCCACTTCATAGTGACCGCCACGACCCTGGACCCCATGGGAAGATACGTGGGAATAGAGGGAACTTTTGAAGGGACTTATTATAACCTCCGCAGCCTATATGTTCCGCCTCAAGTCTTGCAAGCGTCCCTGGAGGCAACTTGTTGTGGGCTTCCCCACGGGAGTCTCAGTTATAGGGGGAGACTTTAACGCTGTCCCTGATCCCACACCAGATTCCACAGCCACGCCAAAAACACACAGCAAGGGGACTTCGAAATCCCTCACAACTCAACCTGGGTGTCCTCCTTGGGACTCTGTTACATATGGAGACTCTGGCATCTCCAAAGAAAGGAATTGACACATACCTCTGCTGTACACAAGTCCTTTTCCCGCATTGACCTCCTCCTACTCCCAGCGACGGAAGCGCTCAACAGCAGTAGACATCCTCCCACATGGCACCTCTATCTAGTATTATGACACCTAGGGACTCCCAAGGCTGCACGCCGCCCAATCTGGCACCTCAATGCGTGGCAACTTCCCAACTCCCAATACGCAGAGGCTCTGGAGACAGAAATCCAAGCATACTTCGAAACTAATCAGGGCTCAGTCTCTTCCGCTGGTACCCTCTGGGCCACAGGCAAAGCTGGGATCAGAGGCGTGGCCAAGTCCCTTGTACGTCATGCAGAGCAAAGGAAACATGCCTACATGGCTGACTTGGAGACACGAATCCTCCAACTCGAAAGGCAGTGCATCACTACCCCCTCCCTAATCTTCAGAGACTTGTTCTTGATAAGTCTACCCTTCCACAACTAGCATTAGAAGAAGTCCAGCACTACTTGCGTGCCTCAGTACATGTTTAAGAACATGGGATAAGTCCAGTAAACTACTTTACTGGCTGGCCACCAGAAGCATGACATCAAGAGTGGTTCAGAAGATTGTGGACCACACAGGCGAACTGAGATGTACAGCCTCAGTCATAGCTGCATTTTTTACACACTACTACCATGCTGTGTATGCCCCCACACTCTCTGTCCCCTGTGGCTAGAGCCAACTCCATACTTCCAGATATCCCACTCCCATCCCTGTCTCCCTCTAAAAGGGAAGATCTTGATTCCCCACTTATGGTGGAGGAGATTGGAGATGTCTTGACTGACTTGAATGCAGGCACGATGCAAGGTTACCTGGTCGAATATTATCGGAGGTTCTGACCGTCACTCATACTCCAGCTGCTTTACCTGAATCTTGACACTGAAACCAGGGGCTTAGATTTAGTACCCTTAGTGGTCATTCACAAACCAGGACACCCCCCCCAGACCATTGCACCTCATACAGGCCTATGTCCTTAATTAATACCAAACTGAAGGTATTCGCCAAAGCATTAGCCTGACAGCTTATTCGGTTTCTCACAAATCTTGCTCACCCCAACCAGTGGCATGCCAAAACTTGAGGGCCCCTCTGCAAAGTACATAAAGGGGACAACCCCCATGCTCTGGATCAAGTCAGGAGCTCTCAGGTCCACCCGTGCACAGTGCCAGAGGGGGACCCTCTGGAGCTTGGGGACCCCCGCATTGTGGGGGCTATTGTTACGCCACTGACACCAACCAGTGCAGCTTTATACCAGAAAGCAATACCTGCCATTGTATTAGGCGTCTCCATCTAGACCTGGCACGTAAGTCAGAATAACCTCTGCATCATCCTGGACTCCTTGCTCTCAATGAACCACCAGATCAACGCCGTCTCATCCTCCTGCTTCCACACGCTCTGCCTGCTCGAAAAGATCTTCAAGTGGATCCCCACCGAGACAAGGAAAACAGTCACCCACGCACTCGCCAGCAGCAGACTCGACTATGGCAACGCACTCTATGCCGGTACCACGATAAAACTCCAAAAGAAGCTGCAAAACATCCAAAACGCCTCCGCTAGACACATCCTGAACATCCCTTGCCGCAGCCACATTACCGACCACCTGAGAGACCTCCACTGGCTCCAGGTCAACCTACAAGCTCCTCATGTATGCCTACAAAGCCCTCCGCAATGCTGGACCTGCATACCTCAACCACCGCCTCTCCTTCCACACCCCAGACAGACATCTCCGCTTTGCCCATCAGGCCCTGGCCACCATCCCACGGATCCGCAGGACCACCGCTACAGGAAGATCCTTCTCCTACCTCACTGCAAGGACCTGAAACTCTCTTCCTCTGCATCTCAGGCAATCACCATCTCTGCCTCAATTTAGGAAGGACCTCAGGACCTGGCTCTACGACTGAACAGCAGACCCCCCCTCTCTAGCTCCTTGATACCCTTACAGGTGAGTAGTTGCACTCTACAAAACCCTGATTGATTGGTTGACTGGAAACATGCTCTCTACTCCTCATAGAGTTTGAAAAAGACTCCATCCACTGGTCTTTTTTTAACACTGCTCTAGAAGCGCCTGAGGAGGCAGTTGCAGAGGGCTGCAGGGAGAGTCTTAGCAAAAAAAGATGCTGCTGCACAGAGGGCCTTGAAAGAGAGGAGATCAGCCCAGGAGTAGAAAAATGCTGAGGCAGAGAGGGCCATGATCAAGGAGAAAGCTGAGTCTGCGAGGGCCTTGGCTGAAAAGAAGTTGGTCCTGGCTCATGAGATGAGTGTGAAGGAGCTAGACTACAAAACTAAGCAAGCAGCAGAGACCAACAGCAATGTTAACAGGGATACTCCAGTGCCTAGTGAAGACAGGCGGGTCACATCCCCGAAGACCTGGTGCCAAACTTTGTTGTGGGAGACGACATGGATAAGTAATTTGAGATCTATGAAGTTGCTCTAGAGATGCACAGGGTCCTTGAGGAGGACGAGAGGTCAATGTCTAGAGGCACATTGGCAATGAAGGGAGGGATACACTGTTAGCCCTAGGGAAAGGAGACAGGTCGGGAACCTACTCTTGAGGGACACACATCAAGAAATATGGTCTCACATCTCAGAAGTACAGGCAGAAGTTTAGGGACAGCATGAAGTTGCCACAACAGTCCTCTGTGGATTTTGTGGGCAACCTTTGCAAAGCACTAGATGGTTGAGTGAAGGGCAGGGATGTGAATGATTACAAGGGACTGTACAACTTGTTTGCCCCAGAGAGCAGATATTTAGCAGTTGTTTTCCAGAGCTGCACCAACACCTAGTGGATAGCAAGCTCATTGATCCCAGGGAGCTTACTTAGGAGGCCGACCACTGGCTTAGCACCAGGGTCCAAAAAAAGCTGTCTGGGGTGTGGATCCCCAAAATGGTATTCAAAGTCCCCAACTGAAACAAGAGGGTGTGATAAAACCAAACATAAGGAATTCTCTAAAGGCCACCAAAATAGTTCACAGGGGAATGATACTCCGCCCCATCCTGACCAGAAAAAGAATGGGTTTATTGATAAGGAGACTGGGAAGCTTGTCCCCAAGTGCCATCAATGTTACTGGTATGGGCACGTATCGAGAGATGCCAAGTGCGCCAAGAGGGCACAGCCCCCCACTGGTAGGCAGACCCCAGGGTTGGCTAGTGTAGTGCTTGGGGGGAGGTGGCCCCAGTTAGCCTGGGGGGTAGAACAGAGGTTACCCTAGTGCCCGTGGGTGACAAAGAGATGGTGCCCAAACCCTACATGCCTTCTAATACTTCTAAGTACAGGTAGTGGGTCACCATCAATGGGCAGAGGATGGAGCCTCTGAGGGAAACAGGAGCCAGTATGACTACTGTCAAGACCATGATATTTATTTATCGGTTTGCTCTATTGACTCATACTAGCTTCAATTCACACCACTCCAAGATGGCACCCATTTGCAACATGTTATGTGCACTTATTCACCTTTTCTATTTCTATAGTGTGGTTTTTATGGGTTGTTGACACAGTGGTGGTCATTTCGGCCGAGTGGGTGGTATTGTTTTGGAAAATACATACATATATATATATATTGCATGTTTGATTAGTTTGTAACCCTCAGTGGGCTTGGTTTGACATAGTGTCCATTGCAAAGCATGTTGGGACCTGTGGTCCTCCCTCGAGCCAATTAGTTTCTCCTTAGTAGGTTTCTGTCAAAGTTTACAATTATGCTTTTATTCCTCCTTGGTAGGATCAGTGGTGTTTCAGGAGCGTTCTTTACTTCTGGCTCCCCGCGCTGCATGGCTTCACAGAAAGTTCCGGCCACAGCCCCTCTCTTTGTTTTCTTAGAGGTGGTGCATCCACCCACGGCAGGGCAGCCGTGTGAAAATATGATACAACAAAATGCCCGAAAGCTTGGCGGTGCACTCGACGGGAGGCCGTCCAACAGGACTTCACATTTCAAAGCTCCTTAGCATCACGGAGTAATCAGTGGCCTGACGCGTTTCGATGTGAAAACATATCATAGGCTTGCTAAACCATATGGCAGAAAAGGCTCTCTTTTATTTTCATTAATTTGCATGTTTGATTAGTTCGTAACCCTCAGTGGGCTTGGTTTGACATAGTGTCCATTGCAAAGCATGTTGGGACCTGTGGTCCTCCCTCGAGCCAATTAGTTTCTCCTTAGTAGGTTTCTGTCAAAGTTTACAATTATGCTTTTATTCCTCCTTGGTAGGATCAGTGGTGTTTCAGGAGCGTTCTTTACTTCTGGCTCCCCGCACTGCATGGCTTCACAGAAAGTTCAGGCCACAGCCCCTCTCTTTGTTTTCTTAGAGGTGGTGCATCCACCCACGGCAGGGCAGCCGTGTGAAAATGATACAACAAAATTCCCGAAAGTTTGGCGGTGCACTCGACGGGAGCACCGGGGAGGTGGCGGTCCCTGAGCCTGCGTGGGGGGTGCCAGCGCCCCCAACACATCCTATTTGAATACAGCCCCGGGGAGTTGGCGGTACCCAGGGCTGCGGAGGGGCCGCGTGACCCCCCGCATTGCACACAATTAGCCCCGGGGAGGTGGCTTTCCCCGGGGCTGCATGGGGGGCTGGAGCCACCCACGCATTATAATTGAGAATAGCCCCGGGGGGGGCGGTCGCCGGGGGTGTGGGGGGGCCAAGTTGTCCCCCGCATTACACACAATTAGCCCCGGGGAGGTGGCGGTCCCCGGGGCTGCGTGGGGGGCTGGAGCCCCCCAACGCATTATAATTGAAAATAGCCCCGGGGAGGTGGCGGTCCCTGTGGCTGTGGAGGCCCGCGCTGGTCCCCGCATTTTTATTTTTTATTGCCCTTAGGACCTGGGCCACCCAGGGACCTAAAGTAAACGAATCGCGGGAGTTTGCGCTTCGTTTTTTTTACATTTTTGGCCGGATTTGCAGATTCACTGTGTATCCCACTGAAATGTTTTTTTTTAATGCTTTTTTTTTTTTTTAGCCCTGGGCGTCCCTCTGGGACCCTCTGAACAGGCCTAGGGGATCAGGGTGTTTCTACCCTGGCCCCTTTTTCTTTTTTTTTTTTTAAAAAAACGTTTTTGCTTGTGACTCGGTTCAACCGAGTCATAAGATGGCTGCCAACACTTCCTGGTTTGAAGTGTTGGCAGCCAATCAGATCTCAGGCATCAGATCGGGAGGGTTTGCGGATCCACCGCGGCCACAGTTGTATATCTGAGAAATCTTTAAATTTCTCAGGAACTACTGAATGGATTTACACCATTTAACAAAAAGAGTGCTTTCTGGACCAATGGCTACCTTTTTGCCAAATTTGGTGTAATTCCGTTCAGCAGGTCGGGCTGTAGACATGTCTAAAGTTTCCTATGGAAATTAACATGGAGAAAAAGCATTTTGGGACCCGTCCTGTTTCTCGCCCCCGCCTGATGAATCACCCCGAAATTTACAAGACAGGAGCTGAAGTGACTGGCATTTTTGTTTTGAACATTTCGCGAGGATTCGTCAAACGACGCCAAAGTTATTGGCAAATGAAAAAACGCTCTTCCTATGGAAACTAGGTCCTAACTATAACTACCTACTGGCGCCCGCCAGTAGGTAATATATATATATATGTGTTATGTCACGTCCCAATGCATTTCACCATTCGAGGATACAAATGGGCACAGACTCCAATGTTTCTGGTGCTATTTGATTTTTATTGCTCATAGTATGTCATGACGCGTTTTGACCACCTCACGTGACCTTGATCACATCGTGTCATGACATACTACGAGCAATAAAATTAAATAGCACCAGAAACATTGAAGTCCATGCCCATTTGTATCCTCCAATGGTGAAATTCATTGGGACGTGATATTATAAATCGAAGGCGGAAGACGGCTGCTTCCGATACACGAGCCCCTCCCCGGAAGAGGTCGTGCGACAAACAGCCAAGTTAAATTAATACTCCCCAGCACACATCGAGTATAAGTAAAGTTTTCCAATTAAGCAGTGTACATAGTTAGCAATACATATATAATAAACATGATTCTTTTCTCTTTCTTCTTGGTTGTTTATTAGCGTAGATCTTCAAACAGCTCCCAACAGCCAACACGTGTTTCGTCGCATACAGGGAGGTTATCCCGCGACTTTCTCAAGGCTATAACTCCTCAGTAGAAAACTTTCGATTTGTGGTGATACTTCCAACCCACAAAGGATTTCTGTCCAGGCGGCGTCAAAGTCAAAACTCCTATCAATATCCCGGGTTCTCGGTATGGCCCGTCTTCAAAAGGCTTAATTTCAGTTTCTCCAAGTATCGGACGCCGCCACTCGTGTCATGCCGAGTACGGTATTACCGCCTGGACAGAAACCCTTTGTGGGTTGGAAGTATCACCACAAATGGCAATGGCATTTGTTTGAACTTAAAGAGCAAGTTCCATCTATCACAGCAGCATATGTGTGACCAAAAGGTCAAACACAATAGCTTTGCTTGATAAAGAGCTTGGCTCAAGCAGCTGGATAAGCAAATTATAAGGTGATCGGATTTTGAGAACCAAAAAAAGGGACACACCAGAAATAAAAGTAGGACTAAAGCCTTTAGTCTTACTTCTATATCTGGCTTGTCCCAGTTTTTGCGCAACTTTGTAAATATATATATATATATATATATATATATATCCCCAAAACAATCCTAACTCCTTGACAAGAAGAAGGCACGCACTCGAAGACTGCAGGTAAATATATATATATATATTTATTTTTTGCTGCCGAATAAAACAACTTACCGCTAAACAGTGTGGCTTGAGATTAATTTCCTTGGTTGATTCATTTTGCTGATATATATATATATATATATATGGTACACTTTTAAATGTGCACACGTGTGTGTGTGTGTGTATGTATATATATATATGTGTATATATATATATGTGTATATATATATATATATATATATATATATATATATTCACAGCTCCACAATAAAGAAAGACCAGCACTCACGGGGGTACATTCCAATGATTTATTGGATTAGAGGTACATGCACAGACTCATTTCGGCAAAATTGCCTTTGTCAGTGGCGGCCATTTAATGTACCACCGTGAGTGCTGGTCTTTCTTTATTGTGGAGCTGTGAAGATTTCGCACGGGAGCACCCCTGTGGACTGAGCGCCCACCCTCGAGTGCAGGACGAGAGGTGCAAGAGGAGCGAGGAATTATCTACTGGCGGTCGCCAGTAGATAGTTATAGTTGGGACCTATTTTCCATAGGAAATCCGCAACATTCTATTTGAAATAACTTTGGCACCGGTTGACGAATCTTCGCGAAATTTTCAAAACTCGTGGGGCGCTCCGGTCTGCTCCTATCCTGAAAGTTTCGGGGTGATTCGGCAAGCGGGGGCCAAGAAAAAAAGGGGGGGTCCCCAAAACGTGTTTTCCCCATGCAATTTTCCATAGGAACCTTTCATCGCAGCTACAGCCCGAACTACTGAACGGAATTACACCAAATTTGGCAAAAAGGTAGCCCTTGGTTCAGAGTCGAGCCTTTTGCTTAAATGGTGTAAATCCGTTCAGTAGTTCCTGAGAAAATCAAAAGTAAAATCACATATATCTATGGCCGCGTAGGGTCCGCGCACCCTCCCGATCACGAGCTGTATGCTAATTGGCTGTCAACACTCCAAATCAGGAAGTGTTGGCAGCCATCATGTTCCTCGGTAGAACCGAGGAACAAGAAAGCAGTAAAACAAGTGCGCATTTGAGATGTCATCAGTGATGTCACTGACCATGTCATGAGTGATGTAATATGTGACGTCATCAGCAGTGCATTGCGGGGGCGCGAGTTATAGTTAGCTGAACTAACTATAACGGGGGAATTTCACGGGTTTTGTACGAGTGCAATGTCCAACTAACTATAACCGTCCCTAAAACCTATGGTTTTTTCAGTGAATATATATATATATGTGTATATATACACATACACACATATATATATATACAGGTATACATTTACAGTGCTACATTTACTTAACATTATCTATGGCAGGACCTCCACCCTGTGCCCCCTGCCCTTCTCCCCACTCTGTCTCCCCTCTGCTGGGAGCATGCAGCCGAACTCCTCCTGTGCTGCCTGACGTAAATGGTATCAATTGCTTAATTTTTTCATTCTCCTGAAGCGCCAGTGTAAGGAGAGCATGCCTTCCAATTCTCCTTAAAATTGCGATTACCGGACCTTTGTCTCAAAACCCAGGACATTTATTCAAAATGAAGAAATGTCGGGACACCAGGACAGTCCACCGAAAGCCGGGACTGTCTGGGGGAAACCGGGACATCTGGTCACCCTAGTTCACAGCTGTTTGAAAGGTAAGCACTCTTTCCTTGTAAGCACACAGCCTGTGCCAAATCAAAAGCTGTAGTCAGATGAGCCAACATCTGTGCCGTCCACAGTCCCTCTCCGTAGTACTCCTGTAAGCTCTTTTTTGATCACATATGGTCTGACTGCAGCTGCACTGTCAAACTAGGCCTAATAAAAAATGGCTACTTCTTAATGCACACCTGTTTATATTCCAACTTTTTACATCATTTGATGCTAATCTGAGTCTGTTTTGGCCTGCTACAATGCAGTCCATCCCGTTGAAGGGACTATTGTAACAGCAGCTTTACTGGCACTCAACTCTGTTTTGCTCTGGAAACATTTATTCGTTTTTGTTTGTATTCTTCCTTACTTAGTTAAACTTGTGTCCGTTTTTGAAAGCGAATGTACCAGAGTGGCAAGATGAATGTGGATAGTTAAAAACCCACACGCCATCTTTAGCATAATTTTTTTTTTTAAATGCCACTTCCCTTTCACAGTGCAGACACGCCACTCTGCTGCTCAAGTGTATCACCAATTTTTCACCCAAACTAGGATTCCGACGAGTAACAAAGTCTGTGCCCGTGAGAGTGAGGTCTTACCACACAAATGTACAGCCCTGGATTCGGTGTTCCCAATGTACAGGTAAAAGAAGGCGTTGCATGGGCGCGAGCCATGCCGAGCCTGGAGAAACCTCTTTTCCCGCCTGGCTCCTTTTAGACTCCATATGCTCTTGAGTTCCCGCCAAGCAGAAGTCCAGCATTCCCCACATCTGATCCGAAGCCAACTCTCGTCATCCCAGCGACGTCCCGGCTCATCTGCTCGCTTCCAGCTCCGCCACCTGCAGCACACTCTCATCACAATCAGCGCGACTTCATTTTTATTGTGAAATATGGCCCCGCTGAAGCGAGCTCGACGCATGTAGCAAGGAGTTAGTGTTACTCCATGCTGTAGTTTCCTACATCTAGCACAGGCTTCATTTATCGTTTTTTTATTATTTTCCCTCAGCTACTTTAACTCGGAGGCTTAGCCAATCCTTTACGTTTCCTTTTATAAAATGAATGCATGTTTATATACCAATACACATTTTTGGCGACCAAGCTACTTAAATTATTTACTAGGCACACAAAACCCAAGCAGTATGCTTTTAACCATGACCTTGCTAAGTAGATAACAAGCAATTGATAATAGGATACACTTGTAACTTGTACAGTCACTGTCGAAAATATCTATAATTTATTATAGTTACATACGAGATTTAAGGAAAAAATATATTAGAAATTGTGTAGTTCTATTGTGGCATATTGCAAGTAGCCCGAGCTAAGAGCATTTGATGACAATTGTGATCAGCCAATTTAAGACGTAATGTCAACTCATGTTCCTCCAACAGCTTACAAAAACGAATGTTTTCAAAAGTTGTCCCTAAACCTCCACTTCCTGCCTCCTTTCTCAGATATGATTCCCTGGTTGTGGCTTTTCTCTGCTTTGAAAGATGCAACTTCCTGCACTGTGTATATTTCCTTTAAGAATTTGAAATTCTCTATAATGTCCAACTATGGATCAATTGCACCGCTGTGTGTATGTTTAGATTTTTAAGGCTTTGTGCTTGTGGTTAAAATCAGGCACTATTTTTGTTGGCAATCGCTGAACTTCCTCCAATCGGTTTCTATTATTCTAAAAGTATGCAATAAATTACAGTTGCTAAAATTAGGCATTCGTCAAAAGACCAAGTTGAGTCGGAATCTTAAATTGGGTATATGAAGGCTTGGTATATATGAGGTCAATATCCATCAATAATAATACTTTATTCGGTCGGATATACGACCATAAAAGTTCATTTAAAAAAAGACAATTTATATTGTAGAGTATAGAAACATAAGACATACTATTAACTAGCAGGTAAAATATTAAAATTTCACATCACCAGTTTAAATTCATAATACACACATGTTTCTCCGACTCAGCAATATATAATAAAAAGACAGAAAAAGTACAATTAAATATCAAGTCAAAGCAAATTCTGTGACCTCACTTCACCAATATATAAGGTATATCTAGTGCCCGGCATTAGATCTTAAGACCAGCATGCATGACCAAGCTTCCACAGACTGCTCTTTGATACGGCAATCTAAGCTATGACTGCAATTTCACCTGGAGGCCACCATGATGACGCGAAAGGCTTCCCTTGCGGCACGCAACCCATGTGATTTTCTGCGCACACGTGTGGAACCCTAATAAGAAGGAACTGCTGGTGTGCCAGAGCATGTGTCGCGCACCAGATGAGAGACGAGGACTTGGCAATGGGCCCTGACTCTCAAGGCTGAGTTCTGTTTTAGAACACAAGGCACGTTGGGCGCATCTGCCTACTTTGGAAGCAGCTGGGTAGGGTTTTTTTTCCGCGCTCCGGCTTCCTCGCCAGTTGGGATGCCAAGCATTGCTACTTTATCAACTACCTGTGGCTATGGACGTCTTTTCTCGCAGCTGGAAATTTGATTTGTTTCCAAATATTGCAGACGCTTCAGAGTCTGCCTTTTTATGTGCGTGTCTTTCGATTCTAATCACTGTAGACATAATGTGCCTCTCTTAATAATTCAGTGCCTACTTGCATCGACCATCTGCAACAAATCGCTCTGACAGATCCATATTTTTGATACGGGCTAACCTGGCTGGATGGCATAGAAGGCGCTAGTTTCTCATATGCTAAGAACGAGCAAGCGAGTACTGGTGGCCAACTGCCATCCTCTTAGTCTACGAATGGCCCTTTTTGGCCAGATAGAAGACAGAGGCAGCCATGGAAAATTAGGTCCTGATTTAGATCTAGGCGTACAGGTTAAGCCGTCGTAACGACGACAGATATCCCATCCCCCGAAATATAAATCCCATGGGATATAATGGAATTTATATTTCGGTGGACGTGATATCTGTCACCGTTGTTACGGAGTAACCTGTCCGCCAAGATCTAAAACAGTTCCTAAGTCTTTTTGTTTCATCTTAGATTTTCCATATACATTGGTCCATACTTTGCAAACATTTGGCACGTGATGATATAGGTAGTAAAGTTCCAATGTCTCTTTGATATATTCTTAACTGACTTAGGAGTTGACAAAAAAGTTGTTTCTTCTTTTACGCATGTAAGAGCAGGCACGCTAGACCTCCAGGGAAAACGAGTTCTCCAGACAAGACAGTGTCTCTGAACCAGTGGTAGGATTGGAGCAGAGTGAAATGTGTGGAATATGGTTGGCTGCCACACGCCTTCTAGGATTGATATGATTTTTATTTCCATATAGGGCAATCTACTTTCACGTTTGAGATAGAGTTGAATCTGGGACCAAGCCTCTTAATTCGTCCTTTAGGAATGGGGAGAGGATGTGGCCTTACGGCTAGAGCGGTCGACCTTGAAGCTGGGGAACCGGGTTCGAGTCTTGACAGGGACGCTCAACAACCTGTGATTCTGGGCAAATCACTTAATCTCCCAGTGCCTAACAAAAAATTAATGTGTCCTTCTGTAACGCAGCTGGTGCTCATGTAAAGCGCTCTGATACCTTTGGGTCAAGTTCGCGCTATATAAAACTAAAAAATAAATAAATGGTTCAAAGTCAGTTTCTTAATTGTTTTTTTCCCTTTTTCAAATTGAATAGCTTGAGAGCCTGTGTTTATCTAAGCAGCAAAAAGAAGCAAGTGTCTTGTAGCAGCAAATGTTATCAGTTTATCAAGCCATTCTGCCATTGGATTTGGTGCCTGGGCAGTTCCTTACTGTTGCAGTTGTGTAAATATTATCTACGCCTAGGCATAGTTCGCGGAGTTCAGCGTTTGTCCCACGCTGTAAAATTAGCGCGAACAGCATCTCACACAGTGCAAGAGGGCGATGCTTCTTTGTGCTGCTCAAGTAGAAGTTCTACTCGAGGGGAAGCTTCCTCAACGCGAACGGGTTTCTAACACGAGCGATAGCAACCATCCGCGACCACCCACGTTGAGAAATCTCACAGGGATGTTGTCTAGGGTTGGATTTTTCGCGCTCACCAACTTACTGTTAGCGAGTGAGTAAAAAAAAAAATTCCTCTCCGCAGAGCGGGGAGTGTGAAAAACTCCGCAAACAGAGCTCATAGCCCGGGCTTCATATTATCTTGTTTAGTGCAAGTTCATGCTCTCTTACCTGCTGTTAGTAGGCAGTCCAGCCTATCTAGAATGTTTTCAACACCCAGACATCCTGATTTTTATACATATAATGCTCTAACTGACATGTTTTTTAGACGCTCAAAGAATTGTGCGGCCTCTTCCGTAATATAGATAGCACTGGCGCACATGTAGCACCAGTGCTATCAAGAGAGGACCCTCCCTCATTTGCTTGGGGGTGTGGCCCCATGCAAATGAGGGAATATATTTTTCTCTGCACCCACGCTGTGTTACTGATGTGGGCGCAGAGGCAAAGATGCCCTTAAGAGGTGCAATTAAAGCGTGCCACAAAAAGGTGATACACTGTCAGTGCAGGAGCGGCATAACATTAGGCCCCGCAGCCCCCATGGTGGTCCCCGGATGGGGACCTCTAGGGGGCCCCATCCGGCATTTTGCACTGGCGGTGTGCCCGTGCACTGAGAGCTCCTGACTGGGTCCAGAGAGTAGGCAGGCCCCCTCCATGTACTTTGCAGGGGAGCCCCTTCACCTTTCTTTATGCCACTGCAGTGCGGCCCCTGAGGGCAGCCCTCTCAAGGGATGAAAGGGGGTCTCATGGACCCCTCAGACATTCCCCTGCAGGCGAGTGCAGTGATTCACTGCACCCACATGCAAGGGGATCTCTATTCCCTTTTGAAAGTGCAGATGGGTTACCGCCTGCACAGAGAAACATGGAGCAGCTTTTAAACAGCTGCTCTATATTTCTCTTCAATGCGCTGCCCTGGGGGCAGTGCATTCTTCCTATTAGGGCGCACTTTCTCTGTTTGCACCCAGTGCACCTGCTTTAAGGTGCGCCGTGGAGCAAACAGGAAAATTGTGCCCTATCTGTACTAGGGATCCAGGTATCTTCACTTCATTTGTGGCCAGTGGACCAGAATATAAAAATGGTCTGTAGAAGCCAGTACAGGCCCCACTCCTGAGAGTATTTAAAATGTATTTTAAAATAATTTGGATCGTCAGTTTTCTCCATAATCGCCAAATCCAGAAGAAATTAAAATTCCCTGCCCCTACATTTATTTTGCATATTTTCTGCAAAATGCATAAACTTAACTCAATAATTTTGTGAAATTGTTGGAATCTCATTATATATATTCACAAGTTAAAGCAACTGTCTGTGGGACAGATAATGAACAAAGTTATTGTCCTACACACAATTCCCTAAATGTATGCAATCTTGGGTTCAAGCAAAGCCATCTAAAGGGTCATTCTGGCCCCCACACACAACCTAAGTGTTCATTTAACATGATCTTTATAATAATAGCTATATATACTAACTTAGGGTTCAAGTGAAGAGATCTATGGAATAATGACCGCTTCTATAATCTTATTTAGGACTCATGCAAAGTGATCAATATTTGCTATAATGGCCTCAATAGATCATGTTAAGGCTCACCTAAAGTGATCTAAGGAATGGCAGAAAATTATGTACACTGTCTTAGACTTCATGAGACTTGATCTGTGAGACAGGAATGGTATCTATTTGCTGCCGTAGGGTTTGTGTAAGACAATCATTTAATAATGATAGCTTCCAAATTCTACCTAAAGATTCACTAAAAGTGATCTATGGAAGAATATAAATATCGGTGCAGCATGGTTCATGCCAGGGGACATTGCCAATGCATTATGTATACAATAGTGCACATACTCGCCAATGCACTCTCTGATACTTATAAAGCGTGAATTTAGAAAGCTTTTTCCTCAATATCGACTTCCCCCAGTGCCTTGAACCTTCTCTACAATTCTCCCTCACTCACAGTCCTCAGTGATAAGGTTAGCAGATGGCTCTAAGTCCAGTGCTTGATTTGTAAAAGAAAGTGTCAGGTCATAAAGCTCTGCTCAGAAGCCCGCGGCCGGTGCAATTCAACATTGGCATGCATAATACCACGGCTGGTGGTCTTCAATCGACCTCATGCCTCTTTTTCCACTCCCAGACAGTTCCTGTCTCTTTATCTCACTCTTGCAGGTTCCTGCTTTCTCCCTTTGTAATGGTTTTTCAGTCATTCTCTACCTCTGTCATTCTAATTTGTGTTTTTTGTCTCTCTTGCTCTGTGTCAAAATCTGATGCAGAAAATATGTGCTGGTCCTCAAAAATAAGTGCAGCTGGCTCCCACCGGCAACAACTTGATCACATTAAGCATTCTTCACTCAGCAACATGTTGGCATGCTTCATCATAGGACTAGATTTATCGAGTGGGGGGACAACTCAGAGTGAGCACCCTGAAAGTTCAGATCCCTAGAACGTAAGCCCTGATTGGACCCTGCAGTGATTCCTTATTAAATACCTTTGGTGGCAGTAGTGCCTCAGGAATTATGGGTCAAGTATCAGATTGATTCTTTATATGAGTTATACCCATTGTGGTCACACATACACAGAGAATTATTTAGTATCGTCCTGAAGAAAGCCTGCTTGCACTTCTTTCTGAAGGCTCACTCAGGGGCTGAAACATGTCGACCTGTCTGAAGATTGAATCATTCCCCTTGTCATTTTTAACCATACCCACATGGGGAAAAGAATAAAGAGATAGCATGTCTACCATGAGGTATTTTTAACATTTTTCATCTCATCACATTAGGAAAAACATATACTTTTGTTAGGTAGCTTTCTATTAGATCATCCACCCTACGCCTCCCAAAAAAACATCCAAGAGTTCCTCTTTTTATACAGGCATGAAGCCCACTGCTTTGGGCGTGAGGAGGAGCCCTATGATGAAGCATGCCACCATCTTGGTGGGTGATGGCTACTATCCTTTAAAAAAAGCTTTTTTCATCTATTTCACAAGGAACCATTCAATAGCAATTGTTTATAGCACAGAGGGTACCTGTGTCTTGTTGTGCTTGTTGAGGGTTTGTACCCTATTGTTTCTTTCCCATTTCCTCTTGTAGTCTTTTCAAAGTAAGCGTTGCCTATGTCACCAGGAAAGGCAATTCCATTTCTTCTGCGCCCTTAAAGTCAAATCTAAAAAGACTCATGTTGAAGAGTCGCACTCAATTTACAACAGTGAAACAACCCTGAAGGAAATGGCTACACAATAAGGTTGCTTTATTCCTTTTCACTCTAAACCACTTTATTCCTGGTTAATACATTAATACTTTATTAGTTACCTGTGATGTTTCTGTGGAGATTTGCGAAGATAATGTGTTTTCCTCACGTTTTCTACTGGTTAGTCTGGGTAGGGTGAGGAATGCCCGCAATCTTGCTTTTGAGTGGACTCTTGAGCCTTCAATACCGCCACAAAGACAGATGTTCATCCCTCCTGACTCCCATGCTGACAAGCTGGAGGAAAGTTTGTGTGCAGCCAAGTTCCTCAGTACTTGTGACCTTACTAGTGGTCACAGGCAGATTGCGCTGGCACTGGGTGCCAATGAAAAGACTGAATTTTCCATACCAGAGGGCATCTATCAGTTCATGGCTACGCCCTTTGGGTTAAAGAATGCTCCCACCACTTTTCAGTGCCTAGTCAACTAACTATGTTTTATCTGGCCTGGAAGAGTTCAACGTGGCTTACTTGGATGGCATTGTTATCTTCAGCGGTTCATGGGAGGACCAACTGCAGTTCATGGAGTAGGTGTTGGTGCGGATGTAGTGGGCCAAGCTGACTATCAAGGCTGCAAAGTGCCAGAAAGGTTGGGGGGTGCATCAGTCACTGGTCGTCTTTTTTGGACGTTATGCGGGAAATGAACAGATCTGCATGTTGGACGCAAAAGTACAATCTATACTAGAACTTTGTTTCTAACTACAGAAATATAGTTGCACCTTTGACATCTCTGACCTCCAAGAGGCAGCCCGCAAAGCTGATCTGGACTGATGAGTGTCAGAGGGCCTTTGATGAACTGAAAGCAGAATTGTGCAATGCAAAAGTAGAAGGGCATGGACATCCAAATGCCTTCATCAGCTTCAGTTTACGGCCTGGAGAGCAGAACTGGGCTGCCATTTACAAAGAGTGCCTAGTTATTGTGTGGGTCCTCCTCGGGTTCAGGCTTGTTAGGTACCACATTTGTGGCCCAAACGGATCACAAACTGCTCAATGGCTGATAGCCTAGAAGAGAGAGAACCCAAAGTTGTTATAGTGGTCAGTCTCTTTTAAGTGACTGAACTTCACGGTGTAGCATAAAGCAGCAGTATAGCATGGGAATGCAGACAGACTTTCCCACCACTTTTCCCAGTCCATTGACTGGGCATTTCCAACGATGGGGTAAATCCCAGTGCATTCGACCCTAGGGGCACCCTTCCCCCGAGTTAGTCATAGCAAGCTGCAGATTTTTAATCGACACCTCAACACACATGAAGATTATGCATGTGCTATAGAGGCATGTGTGTAACACAGACTGTGACTCAGAGGGGGCTTTGTTGTCTAGAGGGTCACACTATGTTCACTTTCCTTACTGAGCATGACCTCCATCAGTTTGCATGTATGCAGAGGACTATCTATGGTGGCAGCGATAATGATTACTGTGGCAAGGCAGGCCTTTTTACCTATCCCTGGCAATGAGAACTGCCGACTGGCCTCTCCCACCTTTTAAATTAGTCTGCCAGTCCTCTGCCACTGGTCCCTTCACCCATCACTGTGGAATATGGAGTTAGCGAAATTATGCCCATCTGAATGTATAGAGGATGTGTGTGATAGATACACATGGCCATAGGCACATTGGAATCCTTGTTGCATTTTTCACATTTCAATGGTACCTAAAATGGAGGGTAAGAGAGAGCCCAAAGAGCAGAGGTGAATTGCAGTACTCTAGGACATTTTAGGTGTCCTTTATAGTGGGTCAGACTTTTGGGTGTTGAGGAGAGGAGACGGAGGGTCCTGTTGAAGCTGAGGAGTTTCTTCTACTCTTTGTCTGCACATTATCAGATGTTGTGTTTAGTTTTCCTCCCAAACTAAGCAGTGGACTCCTCAACTCTGCTTCCCAGAGTATCAGGTGCTAAAGGGTGTACTCAGTACTCAGTTTTGGTCTCAATAATACACTTAAGCAACAGGACATCATTTGTAAAATGCTCTAATTGTCACAACTTGAACCCGGTAACCACTGATTAACCTGGAAGTTGTTGTGCTCCAAGCATAATTTCTGATGTTTTTGTTAAATATCTGAGGTTATGCATGCGATGCTCACATGTTTTAGATATATGTGGCATGTTGGGAATGAAATCTGATACCTCCTGCAGGATGGGTTCACAACTTACATTTGGAGATTGCATGCAACTCTTGACTAGTACAATTGACATTTATGTGTTTTCTGTCTGGATTTTCTTGAGGTAATGTACATTGTGTTTGATGTGATCTACGTTTGGAGATTGCATACAAAATTGTCCTATAATGCAGGTATATATGGAGGTCACATATGAGGTGAAGTTTGTACGGTACATATGGAGATTTCTTACAGACTCAAATTCGTGTTGCGTGTATGGAAAATGTGTATGGCTCCAGATTCGTGTTGTACTTATAGAGATTGTGTACAATTCAAAATTTGTATATATATATAGAGATTGCATACAAATGTAAGATGTGTTTGTGACATTTAATTTTGTGATGTGTCTGTCAGATTCTGTGTGTAAGTATTGCTATAATGACAGGTTTGTGTTGGTGGCTGATCCTGAATGTTTTGAAATGAAGTATAGTCATGTTCTATTATTGTTATTTTGAGCTATGAATGTGCAGACTTGTGGGTGATAGGAAAACCCTTTATCAAAGGAGGTCTGATGGGTCTGTGCCCTGACTGTCACATGGCTAGGAGTCCATGGATCAGTGTTCTGCATGTATAATTGCTGTATGGCATGATTGTTAAATGTGTAGACATGCCGTCTTCAGCCCATAACCGGACCCGACAGATCTCGCTAACTTCCTCACGATCTTATACAAAGAACCTATGCTAATCACATGGCCCATCACCACCCCAGTAGAAACATCTGTCACCATGCAATCTATCCACTCAGGGGCCCCACTCAGGGGTCCATCGGACCCCTGGCCCCACCATACCAACTCCAGAGGACTCCACCCCATTAGTGCCATACTCACACCCATTTTGAATGTTTCCACCTCTTATGCGACCTTCCCAGGTGCATGGAAACACGCAAATGTCCTCCCGTTGCTGAAGGAACCCTCTGCGGACCCTTCAACACTCAGCAACTACAGGCCGATCTCCCTGCTACATTCCTGGCCAAGGTTTTAGAGAAAATCATCAACAGACACCTCATTGAATACCTCAACGACCACCAACTACATGACACCACTCAGTCTGGTATCAGACCCACCCAGCATGGAAACTGCCCTCATTGTCGCCATAGATGAAATAAGCATGACTCTGGACAGAGACGACATGGCAGCCCTCATAGTCCTGGGCCTCGTACTGCATTTGACATAGTCTCCCACCCCATCCTCATCCAATGCCTACAAGACATCGGAATCCAAGGACACACGCTCCAGTGGATCTGCTCCTCCTAACTGTAAGGACCAAGTCAGTCAGCCTGGCACCGTACTCCTCGGATGCCCTCAACCTAATCTGTGAAGTTCCGCAAGGATCCTCTCTCAGCCCGACCCTCTTAAACGCATACAGGATCCCTCTAGCCTTTATCATCCACTCTCATGATTTCAACATCCCCTCTTCTGCTGATGACACCCAACTCATTCTCTAGCTCACATACAAGATGCCCAGTACTCGGATCAAGTTCTATGCCTGCATGACTGAAATCACATACTGATGAAGACCAACTGTCTAAAACTGAACACCGACAAGACCCAAATCATTATCTTCAGGAAGAGCACATCACCGTGGGACTCTGCCTGGTGGCCAAGAGAGCTAGCCCTGACTACACCAACAACCTCTGGATCCTCATTGACAGCAAATTCAACATGACTGCCCAAGTCAATGCTGTCACCGCCTCATGCTTCCTGTGAGAAATTGGTTTGTTGGTTGAGTGGGGTGTTAACTCTGCTTATGCAACAGCTACAATCTCTGTGAGATTGAACCACAAAAGTTACTAAATTAACCTCTGCTTAACCCTCTGGTAGCTTCGCACAAAAGCTATGAGGCTTAATTTAAAGGCAATGTGTAAGTTATTTATGCAGCACACAAACAGTAATAAAGTGAAAACACAATGCAAGAAAAAACCCACACACATTTAGAAAAATAGAGTAAATTTTAATAAATTATTTGACACCAAAACGACAAAAAATCTAATTAGTAGAACTGGATTTATGAATCTTTAAAGTTTATGGTAAAAAAAATAGCACCTAAAAGATCAAAGCGCCAACCACTAACATCTAGTCATATGAGACTGGATGAAAGTTGAAAAATATGTCAGACAGCGATGGAGCGCGAGTTGGATACAAAAAGTGGATTTGCCCAGTCGGTTCTTACCTTCGGATTTAGAAGAAATGTTGACAAAAAGTCTCTGAGAAGGTAGAGGTTCAGTGGGGCAAGGCTGCATGGGGTGTCCAAGGAGGAGGCATCGTCGTCGGGAAGTTGCTGGACGAAGTCCTGGAGAAGAGTCCTACGTTTGTTTCTTGTTTGGAACTCGAAAACCTGCATCAGGATGAAGCTGGAGACTGCAGCCGAAGTGCGTTCCACATGGCCGGGTATCCGTTTGGTGAAGGACCGCTGAACATGATTTGCTGCTGCAGAGAAGAACGTAGTGCCACGAAGTTAGGCCGACCGGCGATGCACCTTGGGTGGATAGACGAGCAGATTGGTCCTGGTCTCGGGCTTCTCTCTGTTCTCAGAGCTGATTTTAGCCAACAATTTTATAAGTTCCAAGTTTTGGATTTTGGCTATCTGGGCACCTTTAACACCACCCACAATCAAGGGTCCAGGACTGGAAGGGCACCACTTGGGGGGTTCGAACTCACTCAGGCTGGTTCCAGGTGCGGGTTCAAAATGGTTGCAGCCACTTCTGTCCCTGAGGCTCTGGTCAGGAGGCCAGCCAACTAGCCCTCGGAGTGACTCTGATAGTGTTGTTGTCAAGCAGTGGAACTGGGCTCAAGCAGCATGGCAGGCCTCTGAGGGTTCATATCAGGCTCCAGGCATCAAATCAGTCCTTCCAGGTACAGCAAGGCAGTCTTGTGGAGTACACAGCAGGGCACAGCAGCAGGCAGTCCTCTGAGAGTCCCTCCGCAAGTCCAGAAAATGAACTGAAGAGTGGGTCTGAGGGTCTTATTTTTATACCTGGTGCCTTCTTTGAAGTAGGATAAGTTTCTAGAGAATTCCCTTTGGAGTGCTTGAAATTTCCTGGTTCCCTTGCCCTGGCTCCAAGCTGGTTGCACGAATAATGCTGGGGTGATACACTGTTTGTGTGATGGCACAGCACAGCCTATTCAGTTGCAAGTGAGACTGTGCCCAGCACCGGCCCCCCATCTTGCCAGTGATCGCCCATCCATGCACCTCTAATCCCTCTATTGTATGGCTGTCTGGGAGGAATAAACAACGCCCAACTGCCAACTATACCCAGCATGTGCCCCAGGAACAAACTGCAGGCACCAAATAGTTAGAGCAGGAAAAGACCAACTTTCTAAAAGTGGAATTTTCAAAATTGTAATTTAAAATCCAACTTTATCATAAAAGTGGGTTTTAAAATACAATTTCTCAGACACTACACACGCAATGTTTACCTGTTCTCAATGAATAGTTAGCACTTATTAAATGTAATAAGGCAACATAATGTTATTCTATGGGAGAGGTAGGCCTCACAGTAGTGAAGAATAAATGTAAGAGTTTTTCACTTCCAGCACATGTAAAACTTAAAAGTACACGTCCAACCTTTTAATTACAATGCACACTGCTCTCTGAGCTACCTAGGGCCTACCTTATGGGTGACTTATATGTAATGAAAGAGGAGTTTAAGAATTGGCAAGGGGTTTACTTTGCCAGGTGGAATTGGCAGTTTAAAAATGCATCAGGCTGTAATGGCAGACCTGGGACATATTTTAAGGGGCTTCTTAAGCGGGTGGCACAATAAGTGCTGCAGGCCCATTAGTAGCATTTAAATTACAGGCCCTGGGTACATGGTATATAACTTTACTAGGGACGTATAAGTAAATTAAATATGCCAATGAGGTGTAAGCCAATTTCATCATGCTTTAGGGAGTGAGCACAAGCACTTTAGCACTGGTTAGCAGTGAAAGTGCACAGAATACTAAGGCCAACAAAAACAAATTCAGCAGAAATAGGAGGGGCGAAGGCAACAAGTTTGGGGATGACCCTGCAGAAAAGGCCAAGTCCAACACTTCCATACACTTCCATGCTAAGGAAGATTTTCAAACGTCTCCCAATAAGCACCCGGAAAAACATCACACACACACACACACACACCTTGGTCACAAGCAAGCTATACTATGGAAACGCCCTCTATGCTGGGATCCACAAAAAACTCACCCGAAGGCTGCAGATCATACAGAACTCGGTGGCCAGAATCACTCTGAACCTTCCATGCAGCACTCCCTTCACACCACATCTAAAGGAGCTCCACTAGCTCCCCATTCACAAACGAGCACAATTCAAACTTCTCACCCAAACTTTCAAAGCACTATATAACACTGGCCCAGGATACCTCAACAATTGCATCTGCTTTCACAAACCTTCCAGATACCTCTGCTCATCCGGACTCCTACTCGCACAAATCCCACTCATATGGAAAACCAGATGTGGCAGTCGAGCTTTATCCTACATCACTCCTAAATCATGGAACGACCTGTCGCTACTTATAAAAGCCTCCACCGCACGTCTCGAGTTCCGCAAGAAGCTGAAGACCTGGCATTTTGAGTAGCCCCACCATGCCCTAGTTGTGCCTGGACTCACACCTGCTCATTGCCAGGGTGAAAGTGCACTCTACAAATCTACATAACATATTAGAACATTGGAATGTTGGGCACTCCATTGAAAACAATGGAGTGCTCCGGACTTCTACGGGCCGTTAAAGGCCCGCAGAGCAACATTCCAATGTTGCTTTTGTTCACAGCTATTGCTGTGGACAAAGGCCTCTCGGAGCCCGAGGGGATTGGGCCTTTGTTTTATTTGTTAGAACATTCTGCCCTCTAGTGGCAGAATGTTCTAATAGCCTTATAGCCCTTCATAGCTGGGCTATACCGGCCATTAAAGTCCCGCTCCCTTGTTAAAGTCCCTTGCCTTCTGCTCGGGCCTTTAACGCTGGAGTGGGCCTTTAATGGCCGGTATAGCCCGCTACGGCGGGCAATAAGGCTATAATATAACATAATATAACATAATAGGTCGTCATGTCAGAGGAGATTGCAAGACTTGAGGGTCTTGGACCACTGCACAAGGTTAGTCGAAATCTAGTTGTTTTTGTTTGATGTGAGGTTTTCCTTGACCTGACAAAGATTTACTGTGCCTGTTATTTGTTGTCTTTGTGTGTCTGCCTCGGTGTTGAAGAGTGTAACAGGGCATTAGTTGGGCAAATGTGTGACTTATTGCTTTTGGAACTCTAGTGACTGTGAACGATATAGCCCCAGTACTGTTTGTGAAAGAGAATGACCATTCTTTGTTATGCTGTTTCTGAAAAAAAGGAGGTGAGTAGTATCCTGTGTGTCCCCATTCCCTAAATATCTTAGTTGGTGCCTGGAATGTTAAGAGTGAATGATGATGTAATTGAATGTTGGTGTGTGTGTCTGTGATTGGAAAGCTGTAGATGGTTAACCCCTTCCCTGCTCATGACGAGCTCAGCTCGTCATGCTGTACGGGCGGGCTGTGCGCATGACGAGCTCAGCTCGTCATGACCACGCCCGCGATTGGAATGTCCAGCACCTGGCTGGAATTCCTGCCGCAGCGAAGGCGTTAAAGCTTGGAGAAAGGATGAAGTGAAGCCCTGACTACAGCCATGTATCTGTCAGTGTACCTAAGGGCCTAATGTATAAAGAACATCCCCTCCTATAAATAAATTCCAGATTTCTAATGCGGAACAAAGAAACAGCGAGCCAAAGCAACAATCACACCTCCCTCCTTATCACCAGTTCATTTGGATATACAACATAGAAAAGAGGTATTGCGTGCACATCCCCCAAAAGGTCACAAAAGTTCAACCAATGTATGTGAAATGCACCGCACAATTATTATTCACAAATATCAGTCTAATTCTGTCTTATGTTGTCCAAAGCACTCTTTATTTTTCTTATTAATGGAACAGAACAGCCAACGTGTTTCGTTTACTACACGTGAACTTCCTCAGGGCTTGAGTATTGACCTTCAAGGTGTATGCATAATGAACATGAAATTCCAATGTGTGTGGTAGGCTCCAATTCACTGAGTCCTCATATTTAGAGAGCAAATTTTGTGCCTCGTCATTGTTCTACGAAGAAGATGGGACACCTTAATAAGTGCCGTATTCTAACTCCCGGATCGGCTTCGCTGCGTGATTGGACTAATATTTGTGGCGTGCACTTCACATACATTGTATGAAATTCCAGATCGAACCGTGTGCCCCCTGCTCCGGAGTCAGCTGCTCTGGCTGCTGCGCCACACCTCTCCCTCACCTCTATCTGACTGGTCCCTGTCTAATTTTTGGAGAACCTTCCTTAAGAATTACATCACTCTAGGCAAACACGGACAAGTCACAGCATATCTGCTCTCCCTGGCTACTTCTAGTTGACACCTATGAGTAGTCGCTAGGCCTGAAACCCTGACAGTCTGTAGGAACTGAATGCAAGTTCCAGTGCACCAAGGTCCCACTTTCTGAGCCAAGAATGAGGGAGTCTCACTCACTGATCTGGCAATGGGTTCATTCATCATAAAATGCAGTTGGCACTGATAGTTTTATTAATATTTTAGAGTGCTGACATCCATTCTGTAAGTTATTAGCAAAATATCCTCTGAGCAAAAATACAGATTTTTTTTTCAACCAGAGCTGCTTTTAATACATTTATTGATCATCTCAAGACTGTACAGGAAGGTTTTTTTTGCCTTTATTCTGTGCCTGTGGTGCATATCAATCCCGCGTGATTGTTCGCATAATAACAACTTAATACGGTATTTCATACATAGAATAGTTATTATATTTGACGGATCTGTCATCTAAAGCTGCCTGCACCACAAGCATCTTAAGGAGCTAGAGCTGTTCTACAACCCCCCTCCCCCTCCCCTCCCTGCTTGCTTCTGTGCTCCATCCATATTTAGGGCTTGAGGACAGGAGGAAAATCATTTTTTTTTGTGCTGTGAATTAATGATTAGGTGACACGTGGCATTGTGCAAAATAACTCAATGAAAAAACCCATAAATAATTCGGAATGCTGGTTGGAGAACAGAATTGTCTGATTTGTTGTATTTCTGTAGCATCCCACGCTGTGGGTTGGGTCTCCATGTGCTCTGTCTCTCTGAGAAACCAATGTCAATACAGCACGTCTGTCAGCAGGACTTAGCATCACCTTAGCAGTCTCAAGGTCAGACAGGGACAGATAATAGGCCCGGGTACCGAAATAACAATGCAATAGGTCTCTTTACTGAAAGTTTGAGCTATTGGTGTTGCATTATTATTTGCAACGCCAGCTGCGGCCCGTGCAGGCAAAAGCGGTAGGGCGGTGGGGCCGGGCGGGGGGGGGTATGGGGATTTTGATCTCCAACTTAATTTTAGAGTGCATTCCTGGGTTTGGGGTCTGCATTTACTCTATGGGAAGGGGGTAGGAGAGGGCAAGAAAGGAAATAACAGGGTATCCAGTCAGAGTAGTATGGGAAAATGGAATGAGGAGATGCCAGTGAGAAACAAATGTAGATGAATGAATAAATAGGTAACTAAGAACATGGGAAGATGCAAGTGGAATGGATAGGTAATGAAGGGATGGAGAGATGTAGGGGAACAATACAAGATTCAAGGAAGAACATAGGAGTGCCGAAGTAAACAGAAAGATACTGGGCAAAATAGAAAAATAAATAGGGAAAATGGAGCGACACAAGGGAGAGTGGAGAGGTAATGAAATGAGGCGAAGAAGTTTAGGGAAGAATGGAGCGATAGAGGGGAGAATAAAGAGCTGGATGGGAGAATAGAGATGTGCAGAAGAGAAATGATGGAGGGATGCAGGTAGTAAAAAGGAGGGTGGAAAGATACAAGGAAGAGAGGATGGAAAGGTACAGAAGAGATGAAAAGGGGAGAGAAAGTGGGGGTGAAGTGAAGAGATGTGAAAAAAGGAGCTGGAAGGGAGTGGAGCAACAAAACAACAATGTCTCAACCGGTAATCATTAGCGAGGGCAATTACAAGGTTTGTATAAATCACTGGAGGGAGGAGAAGAAAGGGAGACCACAAGAAATTTAGAGTAGATTATTATTTGCACGTAGTTGTATCAGCACTACAGTACACTTTCGCAAAGGTAACCATGACACACAATTGTGCACTGAACGTGTAAGTGACGGTGAACGGCGCAGTGACACAAGGGTGAAAAGGCAGCGTGAACGGCGAAAAAACAACTAATACAAATGATTGAGTGGTCAATACTGTATGGCAGATATATACAAGGTAGGTATTTCGATTTGGACTGAGTTGGTTGACCACACTAGCGTGACAGTTTGCGCTGAATAGTCAGGATAATGGTTACTGATTTCGAAATAGTGCTGTACAAAAGGCAGACAGGAAAAAGGAATTGAGGCCCTCGTTGCAGGTAAGTGAAAGATCAAAGAGCATGTAATTTAAAAAGATCAAAGTGTAGGTAGCGAAGAGAAGCTACCTGGGGTGGTGGTGGAATGTCAATCCAAACGATATGAGCTGGTGGCCTAATGGCGCAGGCGAAGTTGAGGGTCAAGAAAGGACCACTAGTTGGGAAAGGGAGAAAGATGTCAAGGAGGGGGTATTGGGGCCAGGATAATCGGAATTAGCATTTAAGGCGACAGGGGCAGAGGTAGAGAATACCTGTGTGATTTGAGGGAATTCCGACAGGATATCCGTTATAGGCGGGCAAAGGTAGTGGGGTACCGGGACCTGTAAAAGAGCAGGGAGGACAGGGGAGTCAGGACAGCGTGAGGTGGGTGAGGAAGGAGAATGCGGTGACGGGGTGGTCGGGAACATACCTGGAAGGTAGATTAATTGCTATCTTCAGGGGGGTTCAAGAGGCAAGCAGGACCTGTAACGGTAGGAGAGCAAGGATGTCAAGATGACGTGATCCAGGTCAGGAGTGGAGAGCAGGGCTGGGCGTAGACAAATAATAGGCCTGGACGGGAAATATCCTTTACCCCGCATGCGTTACTCCGCATGCCATTACCCCACATTTTTTACTTTGCAAAATCTTTTACAGCGCAGGGCTTTACACCGCAAACTATTGCAATGCATTCCCCAAAGTAACGCCCCCGTGGAGTTAGAATAGTAAATTGCATTGTAATGGGGAATGATTTGTAATGGATTGCGTTGTAAAGCCCTGCGTTGTATAAGATTTTGCGGTGTAAAAACTGCGGGGTAATGGCATGCGGAGTAAAAGTGTGCGGGGTAAAATGTCCTATTTGGCCTAGGCACCAAAATAAAAGTGGCCCCCGTTAGTGAACCAGATATCAAAAAAAGTGGCCCTCATTTGCAAATCAGGCCAGTTTTGAACTTGTAAAGACACTCTGTATGGGTATTTTGCAAGGTATGGGAGACTGCATGCATTTGTATTTGCTGCAATATCATGGAAACCAACAGTAAAAGCTGCCCCACAAGCAGGGCCGGACTGGGAACCAAAATCGGCCCTGGCAAAGTGCTCGCCACCCCCCACCACCGGCGATTGGGGGTGTGGCCGAGCTGTTTGCCAGGGCCGGTTTCGGGCGATTTTGTTACAGGGGCCTATATTGCAGCTATGCTGCAAAAACGGCCCTGTAACAAAAACGGTCCCCACCCTGGTGGCCCACCAGGGAAATGCCCGGTGGTCCTACGGCCAGTCCGGCCCTGCCCACAAGGCCATAAAACAACCCCAGAAACTGCAGTAAAAACAGGCCCACACACTGATCTGTCAGACCAGCACATCGGTACTGATTGCCCTATAGGCCAGTCTGACCATGGTGGAGGAAACAGAATAGAAAAAGGACAACTTGGTAAGGGAAAGAGTAGAGATGCAGGGTAAAGTGGGTGAAAAAGAAAAGTAAACAGAGAGAGGAGCAAAGAGAGGAGATGCAAAGCTAAAGATGTAGCGATATAAGGAGAATGGTATGCAAGCAAGAACCTAGAGATGCAGGAGAGATTGGTTGAGACTGAAAGGTGCAAAGTAACAAGATACAGGGGAGAGTGAGGACAGATAGGACAGAGTGAATAAAAGGGTGTAAAAATATGGGGAATGAAAGGGATTAGAATGATGCAGGAGAAAAAATAAAAAGGTGGACTGAATGCAGTCCAGAATGGAAACATCTGTGGAGAATGGGGAAAAGGCAATGCAACGTGGAGGGATACAAGTGGGAATGGGAGGGCAAGTTAAAGGCGGATGAAGAGAGACATAGCGGAATGGAATTAAGAGTGGAGGCATATATTCAAGCATATAAACATACAGGAAGAACAGGAAAGAGAAGAGGAAAGTGGAGAGATATGGGTGACAGAGGAGGGTGACTTAAACAGGCCAGAGAGAAAAGGGAAAGAAGGAAAGTAGAGATACAGAAGAGAATGGAAACGTCAGAAGATAATGGAGAGGAGGACGGAAAGAAGAACAGATATAAGTGGAGAAGGGGAGAGTGAAAGGTAGAGTGATACAAAGGAAAAGAAGAGATGTAGGGGTTGGGGACCCTCAGGGAATGATATAGGCATACGTGGGAGTGCAAGAGTCCTGAGCTCTAATACAGTGACTCGTCATGTCCAATGTGAATCATCCTAGGCACATTATATTATCTGCCTAAACCTGTATTCCCATGTGTTTTCAAATCATCACAACTCGTGAACAAATTAACCACTAAAATAAGGTAAAACAACTCAAGCTCATTCGTTATATATATGTACAGACTTTTTCCACACAGCGATGAATATGAGTGTATTTGGGTGGAGTGTCTGTGTGTGACCTATGGAGTGTGTTCTCCTAGTGAGATGGCCAGTGTGTGCAGTAGGTTGAGTGCAAGTGAAAAGAGAATGCTTATGTGTTTTTCTGTGAGAGGTAAGAGAGAGGAAACAGTAAAAACACAGACTCAGATGATTCTGCACCTTCTGATGCTAACGAGTAGACAGATGTGTACTAGGTTCTTTGGGGTCCCAAGGACTGGATGGATGAGCGCTTGGGTGGTCAGGGTCCTGAAAGGGGTGTGCACCTTTGCAAAATATAGCCCGCTTATTTAGAAACCCGAGACCCTCTGACCAAACCACAGACTCAAAGCCAACTTACCAACTCAAGACAGGAATCTGATAGACTGTAAACCATGGACTATCTACGCATTACATGAAGATGGTGAAGTCCAAGAAATTATCAATCCTGTGAGACTACCATGGATGGACCCACACATGGATTCCACACCATACATTTTAAAGACTTTATTGAAATTAATATCCTAATCTAGGTATAGATGCACCTATAAAAATAAACACAATTGTGGTATTAAAAGCAAGTAATGAGCAAAATATGTTTTCAAATTGCAACATTTTGATGTTATTTCAGTAATTTATTCCAATGAATGATAGCACCAGTCTTTGTTAACCAACCCCTCCACTACCTAATCGAATTTAGCACCAAAAGTGCCCATCTGAGTTTCTTGAGGGAAAATTACTCTCTATTTGTGACATGGTTATTGGTTAGTATCTGGGCTGGCAGGATGTTACAACTGGTGACGAGATAGGCCATACAAAGCCTGTACACTGAAAGCGCTCTTCCGTAGAGTTTGCAGTGGTCCAGCACACTGCTTGTGCATGCCACGTGTGCTGCAGTCAAAGTGCAGAATTTATGCTGGCACTGGTGGAGTCTAAGCGCAACGCCAGCCTGTATAAAATGCTTAGCGATAAAGAAAGCAACATTGAAAGTCTGCTTGTCAGTGGCCAGGAATTGAATAAAACGGCCGCAAATTAAAGGTACTGCGCCATTTTGCAAATCAATGCAATACGCTACACGGAGTAAGATTGCTAAAGGTGATTGCAACCAGGTTACAAACGCAGCACACAGCCATAGTTCAGTACACGTCAAACTGAAATTCATGTGCTATGAAACAGAGATTAACCAGGTGTTTGTGAAGAAACATTTAAGCACAAAGCCAAATAATATCATAACATTATCTGGTTTATTTACATATTGAAACCACCAAAGACTCATTGTGCACAATGTGCTGCGGAGCGGCCCCAGAAAGAAGGTCAGGGTTGTGCTAGCAGAGTTGTCCCCAAACCAAACGGCCCGCCTCCAAAGCAGCCCCGAAGCCGGCACATCACCAGACGCTAGAGAAAATCTGCCTGATCAAGTTCCACAAGAAGCACCTGAGACCACTACTGTCCACCAATGTATGTACAGCTGCTGCATTCTTAAAGCAGCCATCTGCATTTGATACTGCCTAGAAACACAATATTGGCAATAGATGGCCTGCATGGATAGAGACTCTTGAAGATTTCATAGATGCAATAGATGAAAAAGACGATAAAAAGATTAAAATGTATCTGAGGAACATGGCTGGTGAAGGAGTGCAAGAAGCCATGAAAAAGATACTACAAGAAGGTGAAGTGACGTACGATCAAATCAAAGCAGCCTTGAATGTCAAATTTAATCCAGTGCCAAATGTGGATTATGAAAGATACATATTCAGTCAGAAACGCCAGAGACCAGGTGTAACCATCAATGAGTTTGTTGAGAGATTGGATGTTCTGGCGAAACACTGTAAATTCAATTAGTTTAATGATGAGAAAGCTAACCGCCTCCGAATAATCGATGGATGTCTGTCAGATTCCTTTTGATGACAAATACTTAAAAGAAACTCTGAGCTTAGAACTCAAGTCTTGAAGGCTGCCAGTGCTGAAGAGCATGCTGATCGTCAAGCGACTGACATGGAGGCCAGAGGCGCCCAAAGTGTGTCAGTCATAAGCATGAAAAGTAGGCCAAGAAACAAGGCCGAGGGACACAAGGCAATGTCTCCATAGAAAAAGAAACGTGTTACAGATGTGGACTATCATTTCCACTCAAAGGTAAATGTCCCGCCATGGGATAGATGTGCATCAGCTGTGGAAAAGTGAACCATTTTGTGACTACTTGCAAGGCGAAGAGAAAAGTAAGTGTGCCACAGCGTGAAGACAAAATGGTCGACTGAAAGCTACCTTAGCGACGTTCGACGCGCTCCCAGAAGGCCAAGCAGTCACACCAACTGAGGCAAATCAACATCAAATCAAGTTGATTGTTGTATAAATCATCAACAAAGAGTTCCTCAGTATCAGTCAAATGGGAATTCCACAAGAAAAGCTTGAAATTCTTTGGTCATGTCTTCTCTGATGGGGGTATGAAACCTGATCCAGCTAAAGTACAAGCGTTGTCTACTGATAATCCCCCTAAAGACATTTCCATGTTATGATCATTTCTTGGAATGGCCAGCTGGTGTTTTAGATACATGCAAGACTTTGCTACCGTCAGTGCATTTTTACGAGAACTAATGAAAAAAAAAAAGTATTTTCATTGGTCATGAGACTGTGATGAGAGCTTTCAAAAGATCGAGCAATGTCGTGTAGTTTCCACCCTACAGTAAGAACTGCGGGTATATGGACAGCATAACCGTTGGGATGGTGCCAGAATGATTCCATACACCCCCTCAGGATATGTTGTCCTATAGACCAGCTAGCTCACAGTGCCACCATAAGTACCCTAAACCTAGGCGGGTAGCAGATCGTTCTGGCAACCACTGAACATGACAACCCGATCCCCCAGGAATCATGGTAACAGATCTAGAACCCTTTTTCTTAGTCACTAGTGCTCTCTTCTTCTCAGAGAAATAAACAAGGAATACACAGTGGGACGTTCTCAATGTTTATTGAACCAATGTGATTCTTGTATAAAATATGTGTGCTGCAGTGATTAATAGACCGAAGCAAATGAAAGTTATTTGAAGTACTAGGACAGTGAACAGAATAAAAAGTTCCACCATCATGCTAAGTCAAAGTATATATGCAGGCACATAAAACAATATAGAAATCTGGTGTACTCCTACTATGCATTTTGAGTGTGTGTTCTACCAAGAGTCCCTGTACTGGATGATCCAACCCTTGTTACCTGAAAGGAAAGAATGTAAGTCCCCGTCATGGTCATGAGATGGACACCCTTCGCAGAGATATCAGCAAGCTGCTGGGCTGAAGCCTGAGCGTGTAGACACCTCGCCAATGACAGCAAAGCGCTCTTCTGCCTAAGCCCTGAAATGCTTCTTTATTTATAATGAAAAGGATCCTTGCGAGTCCTCAGGCAGGCCAGCATTGTTATGGTCTAGAGATAGCCATGTCACCTTGTGGATGAAAAATAGAACAACATTTGCATGATAAGTGTCGAGGCCTTGTACATGGTATTTAAGGAGTCGTGATAATGGTCTCATGAAGTGGAATCTGTAAGCAAAGTAGCTTCGAAGAAACTAATCCAGCATTGTCACGCACGCAAATGTGTGTAAAAGGTTATTTGTGAAAGGGAAAGCAGCTTAAGAAATGTATATATGGTGAAAGATGGCAGTGTTTCTTCATGGTCCTAAGACACATGACACCCACTCCTCAGACAAAGCGATGACCAATAAGCTATCTAAAAATAGAAAAGCTGTATTAAAACAGTCACATATAAAAGCTATGATATAAAATCATTTAAAATTAATTTTACAAACTCAATCATACAATTTGAAATTTAAAGCACACAGAGAGCCAATTGCTTAAAAATATAAAGCATATGAAAGTTAATAAGATCACATTTTAAATGATTTTTAGAACAAAAAATCAGGCCGGATTAATAGTTCCCCCCAAATGGAATAGCCAATTGTTTATGTGTTCCAAGTGGTAGACGAAACATTTCTGTTCCCAGCAACCGCAGACGATGTTCTCAGAGGTGCACCTCGAAACAGGTTTATGGAGCAAATGTGTTCCCATTCAGCTCCCACAGCAGCCGTTTGCAGCTGAATAAAGACGTGTAAAATATGTGACGTGGTTATTGGTGAGTGCCTGGGCTGACCGGATGCTACATTCTCTAGCCCGCATAGCTTAGCTGAACAAGCCTGTTGTTCTGTACTTTGAGAAGGGGACTTGCTTTCTTGGTTCTGGCATCCCTGATAAGCTGATAAGAGCGTTCTGGCTCCAAGAAGCCAGTGGCCTTCACTAGGGATGTTTGCAGCTCAGCTTGCACAAACTAATATCCCAGGAAGAGAACTGAAGATTCTTCTATATTACTTGTCTGTGCCAGGTTTAAAATCACTTTTTAGATTATTTTGAAAAGGGCAGGCCTCATGATGAACAATAGAAAATGCAATAATTAGCATAATTATTCTGTTGCACTGTCACCAAATTCTATCACACATTATAAAACACATGAATACATATATATAAATAATGGATGCACTTTCAAGCTATCATATAGAAAATGGTATATGTTGTACATGTGCAATACCGAAATCAGATTGTGTTTTTAAATGAAAACTGTGCACTCAGATACATAAATATATGAAATGCAATGGGTATACATAAGCTGAAAATGCAATGAGCATGTCAATCCTTAAGGCTTTACAGATCAGCGCTAGATTGGCCAGGTTCCCAAAGGCTAAATGGATTAATACTAGGTTTGTGGATTTTCAGAGGCTGGGCAGATGAGAATTCAGCTGGTCGGGGTCTTAAAGGCTGGATGGGTTAGCACTAGGGTAGCTGGGATCCTAAAGACTGATGGATGAGCACTAGGTTAGTGGTTTATTCAAAAGACTAGACACTTAAGAATTTGGTTCATCATGTTCTCAAAGGCTTGAACGATGGACACTAGGTTGATCTGGGTCCCGGGTGAGTACTAGGTTATTTGAGGATTGCAAAGACTGGATGGATGACTAGTAGGTTAGTTGTTGTCACAAATGCTGGACAGATAAGCACTGAATTGGTTCAGAATTCCAAAGACTGGATGGATGAGCTCTAGGCTGGCCGAGGTCCCTTGAGCTGGTTGGATGAACACTAGGTTGGTTTTGGTCCCAAATGCTGGATTGATGAATACAAGGTTGGTGGGTTCCAAGAGGCTGGATGGATGAGCACTAGGCCGATTGGGGTTCCAAAGGCTTGACAGGTGAGCACTAGAATGGTTGTGGGTCCCAAAGACTGAATGGGGAGCACAAGGTTGGATTGCATTACCAGCAGGTAGATGTCTTAAGGCTGTTTTGACCTCTCACTAGTTCTGAAGCCTGTCATGAGATGAAAGTGGGAAGGAGTCAATATGAACCGGCATCAATCAGATTCCTTCAAGGAAGCTTTTAGCTGATGCATAGAGAGTCGCCCCTTATAGGACAAGAAACCCTGATGGGTGATATGAAGAATGGGTGGAAACTAGAAGTGGGTTCTATCCTGCACCTTGCATATAGCTAGGGTGCTATTCCATGGTCCCCAGATATGTATATCAGGTGGTGCCTGGTGGATTAGATAGGGTGCAGATAAAACCCTACTTCATGCATTCATTACTTGTACCTTGTGTTAGGAAGACATTTTCTGCATATTTTGGAAAAGCTGTGCTGCCTAGCCTGGTCATTTTTCTTTTGTGGTCCATTATGGTTTTCTTCAATGGACTTGACAAACAGCAAGCACACAGAAAGTACTCCACCTTTTAACAACAGACTTTGATAACCAACCCTAGCTCTGTAGAAATGGGGTGTTCGCAAAGTTACTCCCTAAATATTATGAGGATGGCTTCTGCTCCAAGGAGATGACTGTGAGTGGTGGCAATGGATTATAGTTGGAGATCTTTTAAATGCTTTAAGCTGACCTCTTGTGGGATACCTGCCTTCTCCTCTGACCAGATGAAGTTCTGTCCAGTGCCCTATAAGTGCAATTCTTAATTATCCTCATGTATGGAACATATAGGGTATCTGTGTGTGCAGGTATGTGTTTTGCTTGTGCTTAACCTAGGTGGTGGGGGAGGGTCCATTTTGAGTAAAGTGTGGTGTTCATGCCTGCACAAGATTGTGGGTCTCCCTGTAGACTTTCCTCTGTTTATGGTGAGTGTGATAGCCTGCCTGGTGCCTTTGACAGGCCATCTGGACAGGTGTCTGGTAAGTGGAGGCGAGGCTCAATTATTTTCAATCCATTACTAATTTCACATGAACCCACTTTTTTTGTTTAAATATCTTTATTGGTTTTTTCATATTTTTCCATGTTCCCAAGATACATGACAGAGCAGAATGTCGAAGAAAAACAATATTTTCAATTACATATTACAGTTTCGCAACAATACTGTTGTGGATTAACTACTCATGTAACAGCAGATCGCATTTCGATGCGTTACAAGACATCAACTTATCATCAAGAGGCTGTCTCTCATAGCGTCGTCGTGATCCTCTGACCTGTATGTCTCCCCACATTACTTAAGCGCCTGTGGAGAAAGAGGCGTGCAACATGAAAGGAAAAGGAGAGAGAAGAAAAAGGTGCCCATACCACATGATGACATCGCCTATAACATTAAAGCCACCCAGATCTGATCGCCCTGAGATTAACAAATGTTGAAAACAGTCTTATGCGGCCAGTGCGATAGGCCGACAGTGGAATTTTTCCAAAGGAAAAAGAAGGAGGATAAAAGCAAATACACCAATAAAGTAAACATTTACAATATATTAACTTAACAACATAATTAGAGGGCTGCCATCTAGAAACCATTATGAAAGCCATTACATTACAGAGCGTGGGACTATAGAATTTGGGAGTTACGACAGGACAGCACACTGGGGTGATAGTCAAACTCGTGTCAGTGCTGGGAGCTAGCCTCATGAGTGCAGGCACCGGGACAGGAGGGAGGGAGGACCACGCTACACCACGCGTACTCTGCGAGGCAACATCCGGTGGGGTGTGAGTGCGTGCCGCCATGTTCCCGTCCCCCGCCCCCAGGATCCCTGGCCTGTGTCTTACGGAATAGCTGGCTAAGTGTCATTGCCCTCCCCGGTATCCGCAGTGTTAAAAGCCGACAGTATGGCGTCCCATTGTAACGCTATGGGATATTTACGGAGCTCTGCCGTCTCTTCCCTGTGAAGTGCGGTGCTTTCTGCCTGGGCCCATATCTTAAGCGAGTTTGTCCAGCTGATCGTCTCTGGGGGGTCTGCCGTTTTCCACCATTTCGTAATTAAGCGCTTGGCAGCTATTAATCCTAAATCTCTGAATCGTGATGTAACTCTATTCTTCTTGGACCTAACATAGACTCCTAATATGCAGAGTTCCCACGTGGGCGGCAGGGAGGTGCCAGTGCAGAGCGCCAACGCTGCAGCAACGCTCCGCCAATAAAGTCGAAGGGAGGGGCAGGACCACAGCATGTGGAGTAAATCCGCGTCGAGCTGATGACAACGCGGACACTCAGATGTAGCAATGTTGAAATATCTGTTAATGTTGTCGGGAGAAAGATACGCCCTCTGTATAATGTATGTTTGTATTAACTTGAATTTAGAACTCCGTGGTATATATGTAGCACCAGCCAGGATAGTGGTCCATTCCTTGTCTGACCAGGGCCGGCCCCTGTCAGCCTCCCAGCGGGCGCGAAGCGTCAGCATTGGCCTCAGCGTGTGCGTGAGTAAGGCCGTCACCAGCCAGTGCACTATGTGAGAGCCCGCCCCCATGACGTGTAGATATTGCAACAACAGGTGTGTCGGCGGTTCGGACGTTAAGTCCCCCAGAAGGGCCGAAAGGGCTCTTGTGAGAGAGGTATGTAGAAGGAACTGGCCAGCCGGTAAGCCAGTATCCTCTGCTAGCTCCTCAAATGTTAAGAGTGTGCCATCCCTGTAAAAGTCACCTAGAGTGTCTATTCCGGCTGTGTGCCAATGCCGGAGGGCGGCTTCAGAGGTACCCATGTCCCCTCTAGGCGTCCCCAAGAGCGGTAGTATCGGAGCGTACGGGAGTGTCGCACGAGTAAGGTATAAGCCCCTTTTATAGCATCGATGGGCGAGGCCTAGATGGAGCTGGAGCGGACGTGGGGTCCGGGCAGCCGGATGGATAAGTAATATATTTGAGTGTGAGTCCATGGTTGCTGTAAGGTCGCCGTGTCCTCCAGATTAGTGTCATTGAGCCACTTCGTTACCCACTGCAGTTGAGCCGCTATGTAATACAACTCCAGGTTGGGAACGGCCAGCCCTCCCTGAGAGGTGGGGGCGTATAGTTTCCACAACGCGACTCTGGGCCTGCCTTTGTTCCATATGAGGTCTCGGGACATACGCTCCAATTCACGGAAGGTCTTAGTTGGGACATAAACCGGGAGGTTTGAAAAATAATACAATAGTTTGGGAAGAACTATCATTTTCAGCAAGGTAACGCGACTCATGACGGTCAGCGGAAGTGTCCGCCAGAAGTGCACCCGTGCTCGTACCGCCGAAATTGCCCTCATCAAATTACCCTCCAATAAATCATCTGGGGTGCGATATATCTGGATCCCTAAGTATCGAAAGGTGGTGGGATACCATGGGAGCCGCGAACCGTTAATGAACACATCAGTTTCTGTCGTTGCCGCACTGAAGGGATATACTCCAGACTTGGCCCAATTGACCCGGAGTCCCGACAGTTCCTCAAACATCCTCAGCACAGCTGCTATGGACGCTGGTATGTCAGTGACATCACGCACATACAGTAGTAGGTCGTCAGCATACAGAGACACAGCATGCGTCCCATCCCCAAGCTGTATGCCCCACTCCTCACCTCCTCTGCGGAGTAGCACGCCACAGGCTCCATGGCGAGAGAAAAAGTAGCGGGGACAGCGGACATCCCTGGCGCGTACCCCTCCTCACTCTAATAGGAGCAGACACAATCCTACCAGTGCGGACGCGGACAGTGGGCGTTGATACAAGAGGTGTACCATGTTGAAAAAAGATCACCTAGTTCATATTTGCGCAACACTGCCGCCAGATAGGGCCATTCCAAAGAATCGAAGGCCTTCTCCAGGTCTAATACCAGGCATCCAGAGCGGGGCCATCTTTGTGCCGCATACTGCTGTATTCTAAAAAATCTACGGAGGTTTAGTGAGGTGTCCCTAGTGGGTACAAAACCGTTCTGATCTGGGTGCACCAATGTGCGCACCAATGGCAAAAGACGCTGAGCTAGAAGAGACGCAAAAATTTTGTAGTCGGTGTTTAGCAGTGCCAGCGGACGGTACGCCGACTCATATACTTGCAGCAGTTGCGGTACCAATATATGTGCATAAGCTTTATAAAATTCAGTCGGCAGGCCGTCTGGTCCTGGCGACTTCCCATTTGCCAAGGAGAATATGCTGTCCCGTATCTCCTCTGCAAGAAGAGGACCATTCAAGTCCTCCCTTTGTGCGCGTGTTGGTGTCGGTAGGTCTAACCCATCTAAATAAAGCTGTAACTCCTGGGTCGTAGCCTGTGTGCGAGACACATACAGTCCCTGATAATGGGCCACACATGTATCGTGTATGTCCCGCTGCGTGTAAACGAGGCCCCCAGCCGCCGTGCGCACCGACGTGACAGGAGACTGCACTGCATCCTGACGTATAAGCCATGTGAGTAATTTCCCAGCCTTGTCCCCAATGTGATGCGTGCGCGCTGAATGTGCGGCATAATTGAGACATCGTAACCGTTCTAGTAACCTGGCATGCTTCTCTCTATAGCCATCAAGCTGACCCTGGGGTCCCCCTAGCGCAACCTGCTCTGCCGTCGCCAGTTTTCTCTCTAAAGTGGTGAGTTCTTTCTCCAGCTGCACTCTATTGACCGCCTGCACGCCCAAATAGTGACTGCGGACTACTACCTTAAGGGCATCCCACTCAAGCAGGGGCAAGGAAGCCGTGCCGGCATTCTCTTCAAAGTACTGTGCCATGGTCATGGCCAGGAGGTCTCGGAAGGGTGCATCGAGTAAGACATCTGGCTGAAGGCGCCATGTAGGTATCGGCGGCACCGTATCATCCCAATGCAATTCTACCATGTGCGGATTATGATCCGAGTGTGTGCGCCCCATATAGTAGGAACCAGATATGCTCGAAAGCAGGTCAGTGGATATCATCATACGATCATGAAGACCATGCACTCCCGAATAATAAGAATATACCCTGTCTTGTGGGTGATGGTGGCGCCATGCGTCAGAAAGACGCCAATGTGTGGCCCACTGATTCAGTGCTTTCGCAGCCGCCTGTGTAGCTGTGCCAGGCAAGGGAGGGAAGGAGCGATCCAGCGACACATCCATGACACAGTTATAGTCCCCGCCCAGTATCATGGGAACATCAGGCCATCCGGCCAGTCTGAGAGAGACCGTTTCCAGGAACGCCGCTTGGTCCGTGTTGGGTGCATACAATGATGCAAGTATAACCTGCCTCCCATCCAAAACACCCCGGACCACGACGTACCTGCCCTCCGCATCTATGCAAGAGTCCAGCACCCGGAAGGGAGTCCCCGGCCTGACCCACACCAACACCCCGCGCGCATATGCTGAGTATCCTGTCGCATACAGTTGACCCCTCCAGCGCCTATGCAGCCGGGCTACTTCCGACTTCTGTAAATGTGTTTCTTGCAAGAGTGCAATTTGGACATGGTGGCGTTTCAAATAGGAATAAATAAGGTAGCGACGCGATGGACTATGGATGCCCCTCACATTCCAGGTGCCAATCTTGATGGGTGCCATGTCGTTGGAAAGTTAGGGGCACATGTGGGCCAGGCAGGCCTGAGGGCGGGGCGGGCAGGGCGATGCACGTGAGTGCAAGTCTAGAGGCCACTCCCCAGTGTGAAGCAGTGTCAGAGGTGTCCCGTCTCAAAATGTAAAATTTGGCATTCAGGGCAATAAAACAATCAGCAGCAAAATTAAACAAAAAAACAAAAAAAAAATCACTTGGGCTATCACGCAACTTGCAGCCACTCAAACTGGAGAAAAATACCAAAAGGGCAAATATGCAACAGGCAATCGTCCAAACCACATATGTAACCATCGTGCAATCTACGTCGAGGGGGGTGAACTGCGTGCTATGGACTAAAAAATGTCAAGAGGAAAAAAGAGTGCCCCCGGGGCCCCCTGTAACCAGCGGAGTATAGGCCCACCTACTTATTGCCCACCGGAGGTGCCCAGCGATCTCCACCAGTGGAAACGAATATAAAGACCTGGAGCGTATCTGTCGCGTGAGAGGTGCTTCCCGTTCCATGACACAGAAAATAAACCAATCGTGAGGGGCATCACTACAATGGAACATCAGGACATATGACAGTGTAACGTGTAAAACAACATGTGAAATCCCAAGACTTTCAGCCATATACTTGCGTGTAAAGTCCCAGGACATGGAATGGATCGAGGGGAGCGAACAGCAACAACAATTGTCAGGCTAGATCATCGGCAGTCTGTGGAGTGACAATCGGCAGTTCATAAGAGTCTTGCGTGGTGAGAGGGTTATCCGAGAGGTCTTCGGCATCGCTATCCTGTTCTTGCTGGCTAGTGACGGACTCACTCCCCTCCATCTGCGACCCGCTGATACTCGCCACAGCTTGAAGGGCGCCGCGCTGGCCCCGTAGCACCTGGTCCGGGTCCGGTCCCGTCGTCTGTGAGGAGTGCAACTGCTTCAGCTTCCTTACGCGGAGACGCCAACGACGAGGAGCTGCACCAGGTGGTTTGTCCCTTGCATGATCAGGCAGATGCACAGCCCCTGCTGGGGAATAGGTGCCCAGCCAGCTCTCCGCTTCCTCAGGTGTAGCGAAAAAGTGCGTTTTGCCACTCGCCACCACTCTCAGGCGCGCCGGAAACAACAGGGAATATTTTAACTCGTATTGCCGGAGGCGTTTCTTCACTGCCATGTAAGAGTGTCTTTGTCGTTGCACTTGAATCGTATAATCAGGAAAGAACATCACTTTTTGATTGTCCACCTGGACGTCGCGCATCTTCCTGGTTTCCTGCAAGATGGCGTCTCTGTCCCGATAATTCAGTAGCCTGATCAGGAGCGGCCTGGGGTTAGATCCTGACGGTAGTGATCGGGTTGGCACCCGGTGCGCTCTTTCCACTACAAAATACGGAGATAAAGTCCCTTCCGGTAGGAGTGTGCGCAACCAGGACTCCGCATAGGCAACAGGATTCCTCCCCTCTTTTCCCTCCGGCAGTCCCACCACTCGGACGTTGTTGCATCGGGCCCGGCCTTCCGCGTCCTCTGCCCTGTCCTCAAGGAAGTCCACCCTATTGAGGAGCTGTTGTATGTGCTTGTCTGCTGCCTGCACGCTTGGTGACACCTCCGCCATCTTGGTTTCCAGATCTTCCGTGCGGTCCGCCAATTTGCAGTGATCAGCATGGAGAAGCGTTAGATCGATAATCGCTTTGTCAATTTTACCCTCCAGGGCAGTACGGGTATGGTTCAGGGTTTCCCCCAGTTTCTCCACAGCAGCCAGGACCGCGTCCAACTTGCCAGACATAGCAGCTGGGGACTCTGCTTCTGCCATTCTACCCGCTGTGGCTCGCATCTGTGGATGGGGGGCTGAGGTGTCAGGCACGTTCACTTTACCCCGTCTGCCCCGCGACATTGAACCAGGTGTGCCTGCGGTTCAAGCCAGGCATGCCCGGACCTTCGCCAATGCTATTAGGCCAGGGAGTTGCCGCCCCGCCTGTGCACTTTCTTCCACCAGCTACACAGGTCCCTGCAATCGGCCAGCTTCCGGGGCAAGGCACGGGGTCTTGACTCAGGTCAACGCCGCAGAGGCCGGGACACGGGCACACCACCCTATGCCCACACAGGCCTCACCTTCCGGATTGAGGGCACCTCCAAATCCGCTGGGCCGTTAAGGACACTGGGGACCGCCGTCCGCTTCACCCCCAGCCGGGGTCTGATAAGAGCCACGTATGGCCACCAGCACATGTACCTCCGCCACAGACGGTGCGACGAGGCCCGCGATCCGGGCAATAGTCCCAGGGAAGGTCCAGTGTTCAAAGCGCCAGCCGCCGCCACTCGCGTAGCATCAGCGCGGGTCCGGCCCGGCACCCCGGGAGCACGCTGTCATCACCCGAAGCCACCCGTGGGAGAGCGGGACAAAAGTAGCAGCCGGGTCCTGAATGTAGGGCAGCAGGCCTCCGGTAGCGATCACCTCAGCAGCGGGGGCGCCGCGAGTGCGCCACGCCGCGAGGCCTTGTGGGCGGAGCCAATCCCCAGGCCAGCGCGACCAACCTCGCCGGCGCAGCAGCACCCCGCCGGGCCTCAGGGAGAGCAGCAGGTTCCGGTGCGGAGTGCGCCGTCCTATCGCTCCAAAGTTGTCATCGGAGCTGCAGGTGGTGCACAGCAGGCGTCGAGGGAGGGTTCACCTCCAGCAGAGCCGTTCTTGACGGAGGATAAGGGCCAACTCGGGGAGCCTCCGACGGAGCTCTACACAAAGACGTCCTCCGCCATTGCCAGCGTAGCCACGCCCCCTTCACATGAACCCACTTGAACTCTTCCAATCCTCTTTTCCTTTGTTCCAGCTGTCACCTGGTAACCAAATCTATCTGGCTACACAACCGGTCACTGACTAGATTGGACTTTTTAACCTATGATACTCTGATAATGAAGGACCTCCAAGAGAAGGTTAAAGGCCAATATCTCTTTCCTGAGGATTAATAGAAGCTTTAAAATAAATGCTGTTACTTAGTTTAGCACTTTGACGCATTACGGATATTCTGTCCTCTATAAAGTTGATCATGATGATGTAGTGTTTAGTGGAACCGCTGTCTGCACCTCCAGATGTCAACAGTCATGCCCTGTAAACTGTCGAATGGTGACAACTTACACTTAGCGAATGCTTGCCATCAGCCGGTAACTATTTCAGCCTTTGTGACTATAAAAGCGGTTGCAAACCATTTGTGCAGTTGGAGAAAGCCCCTGGGCAGCCTGCCTTCCCTTGTGACTGGCGACCGTTAGCAATTTACTAATTTTTGAGATCTCTTTTTTGCTGTAATAACATTAGATGTGTAGCTTGTGAATAGCAATGGGCATACACTTTGGGGTGGGTGTCTGTCCCTTCCTAAGCTCGCCTTAACCTTCCCTAAACTCATCCTTACTCCTCCCTAAACCTTTACAATTTATTAGCAAGTATGCCTCTTTTTCCAGCCAATCCCCCAGTCCCTTCCACATTTACTACTTAGGGCCTGACTACAAGTAAAGGTGCTATTTATCACACCTGGTAAATAACGATACCATGGGGTTTGTTATTTATCAGGTGCGATAATTAGCACCTATTGTGAGTTATTGGGAATAATGTGTGGATGTTTGTGATTGACACACCAAAATCCGCATGGTACGGTAAATACTGTACACATTTCCCATGTTAAATTTCGGCAGGTTTGACATGCTGAAATTTAATGCCTGTTGGGTTATTTAACGCATCCGATAATTATCGCATGTGTTAAATAAAACCAAACTCATAATTCTATTCTGGGAATAAACAGGGGTTTACATACGGGACAGATTTAACTGCCCAACTTGTAATCAAGGCCTTAGGTAATGTGAAGATCTGCCCATAGAATAGGAGAGGTGGAGGTGGAGATTTACACTTGTAAGCTTGTGAATAGCATTTTGTAGTGCTTTAGTAGTACTATTGTAGTATTGTAGCACTTCTAAACGTATTAAAAAATGCAGTTTATGAACAGGCCGGCAATGTTTAAGTACATTTAACGTGTTGAATGATGTAATATGCGAAGTCATAAGTAGTGCATGATGGGGGTGCAAGATCTAGTTAGTTCACTAAACTATAACTGGTGAATTGCAGTGTTTTTTTTAGGTGTTCTATTGTTAGTTCGTTTCTTTCGTTTCTTCGCCCTCACTTCCACAGACTACGTACTCCTCGGAGACCTGAATTTCCACCTCGACAACCCCAGCGACCCCAACTCCACCGCCCTCCTGGACAACCTGGCCAACATCAGACTGAGACAGCTCATCACCACCCCCACCCACAAGGCAGGACACACCCTCGATCCCATCTTCGCTGGAGGACACCAATACCAGGCAACCCCTCTGGACGGACCACCACTGCGTCCACTTCTCCTTCTCAAAACCCACAGCACACAAGCCTACACCTTGCCTCCCGCGCATGAACTGGAGCAAGATCACCGAAGAGCACCTCAACTCCGCCCTCAAGTGCGCTCCTCCTCCCACCACAACCAACGCCAACTCTGCGGCCAATGCACTCCACAGATCGATCACCGACTGTGCTGACACACTCGCCCCCCTCCAGAACTCCGACAGACAACGCACCACAAAAGCCACCTGGTTCACCACCGACCTCCGAGAATCCAAGCGCACGTGCCGACGACTCAAGAAAACCTGGAGGAACAGCAAAACCCCGGAAGCACGCTCTGCCTACAAGACCGCCTTGACAGAACACCACCAACTCATCAGAACCACGAAGAAGAATTTAATTCAGAACAGAATCCTCACCAACTCCCGCAATTCTAAGGAACTCTTCAGCATCATACAAGAATTCACCAAACCCCCCAGCAAAGCCTCCGACGTCCCTTCCTCCCAGGACCTCTGCAACAAACTCGGCTCCTACTTTCATCTCAAGATCAGAACTCTCTACAGCAACTTTGACGAGCAGATCCCAGGCACCAACTCTACTCCTTCAACTGGCAACGCAATCCAGCCTACCATCACCACCTGGCCCCTTGCCACCACAGAAGACACTGCCAAGACCATGATAAGTATACACTCAGGAGCCCCCACCGACCCCTGCCCGCCCCACATTTTCCACAGAGCCGCCTCTTCCATAGCACCCGAACTACGACGCACCATCAACTGCTCCCTCGAAACAGGCACATGCCCCGACGACTGGAAACGCGCAGAAGTCAAGCCCTTCCTCATGAAGCCCACCGCAGACCCGACAGACCTCAAGAACTACCGACCCATCTCTCTCCTCCTCTTCGCAGCCAAAGTCACTGAGAAGATCGTCAACAACCAACTCACCAACTTCATAGAAGCCAACTCGATCCTCGACTCTTCCCAATCTGGATTCTGCAGCAACCACAGCACCGAGACCGCCCTCCTTGCCGCCACGGACGACATCCGCACCCTCCTTGACCAGGGCCGCATGGCTGCCCTCTTCCTACTAGCCCTCTCAGCAGCTTTCGACACCGTCTCCCACTGCACACTAACCGCCAGACTCCACGACGCCGACATGCGAGGAACCACCCTTGACTGGATTAGCTCCTTCCTCACCGGCCGAACCCAAAGAATCAGACTCCTGCCCTTCCTCCTACTTGTAATGCAGCCTGCATGGAGAACAGGGAAGTTCGCATGACTGTTTTGGTTGGCCCGAGAGGGCCGACCAAACAGTCATTGCACACAGGAGTGTTCTACCACTTCTCCCCTGCTCTGCAGCTCCGCGCCCTCATGCACGCTACTGCAGCAGGAGGACAAAATTAAATGATAATAACATTACGTTATTATCATTATATTTTTTCCTTTCGTTTGCTGCTTCCTGAGAGTGGGGCGATGCTCCTCCGCCTTAGTGGAGGAGCCCCCACTGTCAGCTGGTACCTCAATATGTCTGTTCCCGAATCGCATTGCAAGTTCACAAATAAGAACTATGCAGCAAAGATAATCATTTGCTCAGAGTGCCAGCGTACAGCCTTTCATTGTGGGGTGGCTACTCTCTTTCATTACAATCATGCAGGTTATGGAATGCTCTACCTGTCTGCCATCAATAACACTTTTTCATCCTTCAATCAATTTTAGATTTAATCCAAAATCGCAGTTGTTTAGTTAGGCAGTGAGCAAGATCCCGGCCAAGGGACAACCTGCGCAGTGGTTGCTGTATAATGTCCATCGCTCAATCAATTTGGTACTAAAACGCTTTACCCAACGAGTAATTTTCTGGGATGGGGTATTCTATTGAGTGGCAGCATTGAATTGTTCATGGCTAGATGGCTGATGGCTAGAAATTGGAAAAGAGCTTAAAATAACCCTGGACTGTATATATATCCAAGACTTTCAGTTGGTTGGACTTAAATGAGTTGTTCTTGAACCCTTGTACTTTCACTGCAAGCTTCTCCAGACCACTGACTAAACTCTTTTTAGCTAAATATGCAGAGGAAAGGATGTTAAAAAATGTAGGAATGTCCACAGTTGGTGCCCACACTCAAACTTGCACTTGTTTTGCACTGAACACTACCTGATATGGGTTAACGACCTTCATCATAGGTTCTTGCTAACCAGATTTTGCCTGAATACTGTCCATTTTCTTGTCACTTGCCCCAGGCTAGGCATGTTTGTTGCCAACCTGCCTGTTTGTCCATGCGATGGACGCTCTTCACAGAGCACCTTGCAATTTATTCTTTTTGTAAATTTTATTCTATGCTAAGGAGTTTACCTCTCTTGAAGCTGGCAAATTTCAGACAGTGTAGGGCTGCAATGGAGTTTTTGCTAAAGCAGTTGACTGTGAGGGCATGCTTCTCCATTGCAGTTTTTATACAGGGATCAAAGCGTATGTGCTTTATAACTGTCTTATCAATTGTTTAATGCCTATGTGTTAAGACCTTGTTTTATAGTTTTATGATTTTATATGATAATGGATTTCAATGACGGATCTTATACACTGTGTATGATTTTACTGTATTTTGCCTTTTATGGTCGATTGGTAGACCGAATAAGGAATAGTGACTGACTCAGTGGCAGCACTGAAAATTTAATGAGTTTATGATATTTATTAATATTACATAACATTTGTTTTGACTTTTGCAAAGCAAAAGTTTCTAAAATATAACTCTATGTAACTTCTTCCGTCCTCAAAAGAAGTTCAAGAATCAACCCTGAGGTTTATTAACAATTCACATTTGGCCAAACTTTTCTGATTGTAGAAATTTGGGTTCATGGGGTCAGGTCTATGGCTTGACACTGCATCCAAAACGTCTATCTGATTCAAGACACCTTTCCTCATCATCAAGATTCCAGTCATTTAGAAGAGATGGGGAATATGATAGGCTCTGTAGGCAATCAGTATTGAGTGTACCTAAGTACAGAGTACCAACGCCGCTTAGGCATCGCAAGTGCTTACTCTGATCCAGTTTGTATATGGCCATCTCCAAGTCAACATTAAAGACATATGCATTATTCATCTTCCCAAACAGCATTGGCTTAGATTTGCTGCAGTTGGTGTCCGGGTGACCCAACTCAAATACATTCCAAGTTAACATCTGCAGGCTTTATCTAAGATGGCTCTGCCATCAGCATATTGCAGAATGTTAATGCACCCAGAGGCTACTCTTGCTAAGTATCACCCATCCACTAGAAGAACGTTGGTGGAAACAGGAACAAAGTGAAGTGAATTAATGTATGTAAGTCTCGTGCACATAAATACTGTTTTCCTTATGTCAGTGTTGCTGTGCTCCCACATGTTTGCCTGAGAATGCTGCAAGGACAAGCCATCCAGCCTCCTCCTCCTATTCACTATGTCTACCCAAAGAGCACAGATTTTGTAGAAGGGGAAGCAAGAGGACTGCTGCTTGCACATTCCCTTATTTCCCCTTATTTTTCTTATTTCCATACACTTGGGCTTGTAAAGGGACAGAAATTTGAGGATTTGATAGAGAAGCCTTCAGTCAGAATGCACTCACCTGGATTCTGTGCCAAATGGCAGCAATGCGTTCCCCACTCTTTTGTACTCACAGCCAACCACGCACAGTAGTGGTTTGTCGGGTAGCAGCAGGACTGGGGAAAGGGGAATGGAATAAGAGAGAGAAGCAGAGACATTGGCTATCGTCATTCTGAATCAGCACCCCAGGCAATGTCACATGCACAGAACTGGAGACGGAGACGCAAACTACACCACGACTATGGGTGTAAAGTTAGAGTATGACTTTTAACTGTAATATAAGTAGCTTTTTTCCTTCATTGTTTATGACAATCACTATCCAACTCAAAAAATCTCTTTATTGGGGATCTTAACCTCCATTGGAACGACTCCGATGATCCCACTATCTCCCTCCTCACTAATCTGCTTGAGATCAATGAACTCAAACAACTATGCCTGTCCCCGACACACACCAAAGGAGCCATCCTTGACGCCATTCTTTCTAACGAAGATCTGGCCTCCGTGACCAATATCGTCCCCATTGACTGGTCTGACCATCACCTTATACTGTTCACCATTGCTACCAATGCAAATCTCCCCACCTCCAAAATTAACAGACCAAAGAAACTGACCAGAAATCTAAAACATATCCCCCCGGGTGCCCTCGAGTCTAAACTCCAAGCTCAACTTCTTCTCATTCCCCCCTCACAAAATGCTAATGAGCTCACTGAACACTTTAACAATACTGTCACTGGTATTCTTGACCAATTAGCCCAGCCGAAACTAAAAACCAAAGAATGACTCCCTCAAACTCTTGGTTTAATACCGAGCTTAACAACGAAAGACGGTCACTCAGACTGTCGGAAAGAACCTGGAGACACCATCCCTCTCCCTCCCATCTTGCACTCCTCAGACACGCTAGATCCACGTACAAAAAACACATCTTCAAGGAAAAGGCATCCTTCTTCCGCACTCAACTTGATCGTGCCAAAAACAGACCTAGGGAACTCTTCAAAATCATTCGTAACCAAACTTCCCCTGCACCTCCAAATCTGATCGCCTCCTCAGCCAGATGTGAAGAAATTTCCCACTTCTTCTCAGAAAAATAGCCAAAATTGATCAATCCTTCCGTTCCACACAGCTCCCCTCCAACTCACAATGCAAACCCGTCCTCACCTCAAATGCCTACTCCACATCCCCTCGACCAGCTGACCCTGCTACCTCTCCTGAAACCAACTACCCTTACTCACAATTAAAGAACAATGCCTCCTTGCTCAACTTCCTCCCCGTGACTGAGCTAGAAGTCCTTAAAATAATTGATAATCCTAAACCGTCCTCCCACACAAAAGACCCCTTACCCTCTAACCTTGTCCCTGCCCTTAAGCACATCATCACCCCATACTGGACCACAATCATCAACACCTCTCTCTCCACTGGCTGTGTCCCCACCTCCCTTCAACTTGGACAAATCTCTCCCATAATCAAAAACCCCAATGCTGACCCCAATGACCTAAACAATCTCCGCCCCATCACTAACCTCCCCCTTCTCTCAAAGGTCCTTGAAAATGTGTCCTACTACAACTAGACAAACACATCGAAAACTTCAACCTACTTGATCCCTTTCAATCAGGTTTCAGGAAAGGCTGCAGCACCGAAACGGCAATGCTTCAATGTCGTCGATGACATCCACCACTCACTTGACAATGGCGAGACCTGCCTTCTTATCCTCCTTGACCTCTCCGCAGCGTTCGATACAGTTAACCATTCAGCCCTACTTAATGTGCTTAGGACCCGTTTCGGCCTCAATGATACTGCCTACAAATGGTTCGTCTCCTACCTACAACACCGAACTCAGCAAATCAAAATTCAAAACTATCTTTCCAAACCCACTCCTGTCTCCCTTGGAGTCCCCCAAGGGTCTATTCTCTCCCTCCCTCTTTAACCTCTTTATGGAACCCCTCACCCTCATTCTTAAACAAGCAAGCATCAATTACCACCTCTACGCCGATGACACCCAAATCTATTACAAGATTAAAACTCATGCCGACATCTTACACCTGAACAACACCCTCACCAAGATCCAAACCTGGTTCCACTCCAATCATCTCAAACTTAACCCTAATAAAACTGAAATCATTCTCTTCTCCCCTAAAAACAACCCTCTCCCCGTTCAATCATGGATCTCTGACCTTAACGCACTCAACTGCTCACTCACCCTGTCCAACTCCGTCAAATCTCTTGGTATTTCTATCGACAACACCCTGACCCTTAACGTCCACATCAAAAACTCGGCTAAAGGAGCCCTCTTCACTCTCCGTCACCTCAAGAAAATCAAACCCTTTATACCCACTGATGATTTTAAACTTGTAGTTCAGTCACTTGTTCTTTCACGCATCGATTATGGTAATGCCATCCTCAACGGAATTGTCACGTTTCACCATGGGCGCTGTAGACACACGAAGGCATGAATGAGGAATGAATGCGGGGAACTACATCTCCCAGGATTCTGAGGGAGGCGGCAGTCCTATCTCTTCCTCTCCTGTCTGCCCTACTTAAGCTCCTCCTGCACTGCTATCAGATGCTTGTCACCTGATATCGGAGCTTCCTGTATCCAGATCCCTGAACTGCATGTCAGCACTTTCCAGCCGCTCTCTAGCACATTGAGACGAAGGGGCTGAGACGCCCGGCTCCCTCTCCTCGTGGGAGAATCCTTAATAGCGCCGGAGGTGTCCTGTTGAAGACCAAGGAGGTTATTCCTCAAGCGCGCACTGCCTTGCACTACCTGCGCGCCGAGACGCGACCTTGACTCGAGAAGGCGCACGGACGCGCCTGAAAACTTCACCAAGCGCCTGCATGCTTGGAACACGACTCTTCGCCATAGAACGCGCACAGAAGCGCCTCTTAGTGGCTTCCAGGAAAGAGCCTCTTATTCCCTATAAGCGCACGGAAGCGCCTCTTGCCTTATTAACCTGTGGCGCCTGGATGATGCTTTTGTTATACCAAGCGCTTGTATGCGCCTATGGAAGTATTAAAACTGGAGAACTCCCTCTGGTGAAATTAGAGCCGTTGAGAGGCTCGGAGTTCAAAATTGTTGTTTGTTTAAATGGCGATCTGATTCTGCAAGCAGTATCTTTGGGTAAAAAAGGATCTTACCTTGGATACTTAAAGACACAGTCACCATATACCAGTGGACTACCTGGTTACAGATAAGTACTTGGTTAATCTGTATACCTAATGTCTCTGTTCTACAGAGAGTATTATATCACTGAAGAATAGTGAAGACAACTCTACTTGATTTCTTTTTCTTTATTTTTACCTTTTGTGCTCTCTTTCTTGTGGATACGTGCAGCAGCTTTAAACGTAAGTGTAATACCTCACATAGATAACATTGATAGTGAATAGATCAGTGTGGAATCTTATGTGTGATGTGTTGTCTCTTATACAGGAAACACGGGGTTACCATAAGAGTGAGGTTTACAGAACTCTACAAAACGGAGCTCCTGGAGTGTTTTTTACTGCTGCAACTTTATTGTTTCGTTTATCCCTTTTTTCCCTTTCCCCTGTTGTGGTGTACTCTGCTGAGTGTTCATAGTACTCGCAGGTGATTCCATAGGAGGGAGGAGGAAGCATAGCATCTTCCATCGCTCCCGCTGTATCCGGCTGACCAGGTTAGTGTTAACCTATATCCGTGTCATGACAGAGTGACAAGCCCACGGTGCGTACAGCCTGAGCGATGGATACCAACACGGTACTTACTTCAGTGCTGGAAACATTGACCGCGTTAAGAATGGAAGTGGATGCCTTTCGGGGGAGAATTTAGAGCTGAGGAACGAGTTGGGCACAGTGAGAAGGGAGGTAGCAGGCCTGGCCCGTAGTAGCCCTACGAGTACAAAAGGGGTCTCATATATAAAGAATTGGACTCTACCACCTCCAGCAACTCATGACACATCACAGAGCCAAGGAGGGGGAGCGGGATCCTCTACGATTCAAGTGATCCAACCCCTTCAGTTGCCACTTGCTCCACTCCGAAAGATTCTTTGGGGACCCAAAGAAGTTTGGAATTTTTTAGGGCAGTGTAAGTTACACTTTATGTGTAAACCTGCTGTATTTCCTGACGATCAGTCTAAGACAGCCTTCGTTATGTCATATTTGGGGGAACGCAGCTAGTTGGTCCTTCCCTTTAATAGAGAGGAATGATCCCATGTTACTTGACTTTCCTCGATTCTGTGAAGAAATGCGCAAACTCTTTGACAGAAAGGCGCATCAGCTTTCTCTAGATAGGGAACTCATTACGCTTAAGCAGGGCACGCAAGATTTACTAACGTACATAACCACGTTCAACAGACTCGTTATAGAAACAGAGTGGCCAGAAGAAAAAGAACTTCCTTATACTATCAAGGGCTACGAGGCGAACTAAAAGATGTTTTGGCTCAAGTAGTCCATATGCCAGCTACCTGTGATGAATTGATCAACCTGACAGTTCAATTGGATCATCGTCTGCAGGAAAGAAAGGGAGATAAACAACGCCCTGACTCGAGATCACTGTTTTCTAAACCTAGGGTCCAAACAGAGGAGCGTCTACCATCTACAGACGGGACGGAACCAATGCAAATAAGTGGCATACGTGGCCCATTGAGTCAAGAAGAGAGGAACCGAAGACGTAGCCAGAGGTTATGTATGTACTGCGGAAAGCCTGGACATTATATCAAAGATTGCAAGTCCAAAACCAGGGCGACGTATAAAGACAACCAAGGATCTAGGAACGTGCCTGTGGTAGAATACCTGTTGGAGAACCCGGGAAACTAATAGGCTCAGACAAGACAGAGACCCCTTGTTTGAGGCAAGAAAGCGAAGTGGTCTTCCTGCCGTGGCTAATACCGTACAAACTTCTGTAGCCCATATGAATGTGTGTGTGACGCTGAAGCTACCGGGAGAAGAACCCATACTGGTACACGCTCTATTGGATTCTGGGGCTACAGGCAATTTTATTGATCAGCGGTATGCACAAGAACTAGGCATACCCTGTATAAGAAAAAAGACACCAGAACCCGTGAAGGCAGTGGACGGAACGGCCTTGACGTCTGGACCGGTGCGTTCACACCCACCTTATTTCCATGCAAGTCGGCTTGACCCATTACGAGACCATACAATTTGATCTCATTGACGCCCGAATTTCAAACTTATATTAGGGATGCCTTGGCTTACACTTCATGATCCTCTAGTGCAATGGGCAGCCCGCACTGTCACCATGAACTCTTTGTTTTGTGCGGAACATTGTCACCGAGAAAGAAACCCTATGCCTTCTCACATAACAAACGCCGCTGCTTTCCTTGCTAGTGGTTGCAGTACAACGAGTGTGTGCCTTATCACCACATTACCGAAAGAATATACGCAGTATAAGGATGTGTTTAATGAACAGGAAGCCAGCAAACTGCCTCCCCATAGGGAATATGATTGCGTGATAGACCTGGAGCCTGGTGCCTGCATACCATGCAGCCGTATATATGCATTAACAGAGGCAGAGACCACCTATCTGCAACAATATCTGAAGAAGCTATTATCCTCTGGCTTCATACGTCCTTCGTCCTCCCCTGCTTCTTCACCGCTTTTTTTATACCGAAACGTGAAGGAGGCTTAAGGGCGTGCATCGATTACAGGGCGATCAACAGAGTGACTAAGAAGAACAGATATCCTCTGCCCTTGATACCTGTGTTATTGGATCAGTTAAAAGGATCCAAGATATTCACCAAATTAGATCTCAGGGGAGCCTACCATCTGGTGCGAGTGCGGCGAGGGATGAATGGAAAACGGCCTTTCGCACCAAATACGGGCTGTATGAATACCAGGTGATGCCCTTTGGCCTTTGTAACGCCCCCGCCGCATTCCAATATTTCATGGATGAAGTATTGAGGGGATTGCTGGATGTCTCCTGCATAGTTTACATCAATGATATTTTAATCTATTCGGCAACCCTAGAGGACCATGTACATCATGTAACCGCAGTGCTGGAACGTCTTCAACAGTACGCCTCTATGCCAAGTTGGAGAAATGCCTTTTCCACACTACTGAAGTAGAGTTCTTGGGATATGTCATTGGACCCAGAGGACTCTGCATGGACCAAAAGAAGACAGATGCCATCATCCGATGGGAATCACCCTCTAGCATAAAGACCCTTCAGAGTTTCCTCGGATTTGCCAATTTCTATCGGAGGTTCATTAAGGAGTTCTCCAAAATCATTCAACCCATGACACATCTGCTACGGAAAGGGGCCACATTCCTGTGGACTGATGCTGCGGAACAGGCTTTTCAAACGTTAAAAACATGTTTTATTAGTGCCCCGATCTTACGCCATCCTGATCCCAGCCAACCGTTTGTGGTAGAAACAGACGCCTCTTATTACGCCCTCGGAGGAGTCCTTTCTCAAAGGCATCCAGAGACAGGACAGCTTCATCCTGTTGCCTTCTTCTCCAAGAAACTGTCAAACTGCGAGGTGAATTACAGCATCACCGACAAAGAGCTGTTGGCCATAAAGAGAGCGTGTGAGGAGTGGAGACATCATTTGATGGGGGCTAGACACACGGTGGAAATATACACCGACCATCGGAACTTACTCTTCTTGAAGAGTGCCAGAGCCCTAACTCCGCGGCAGCTTCGCTGGTCTTTGTTCTTTGCGGACTTTGACTTTGTAATCAAATACCGACCAGGACCACAAAATGGTAAGGCTGATGCACTATCAAGACCCATGCCAATCCCAGAAACCAGCCTAGCCCTCAGCTGAAGAACCTCCCAACATACTCCAGAAGGCTTCTTTTCCAACGGAAATCGTGGCCGCAACATCATCTACGGCATTCTTGGAGGAGGTAAAGAAACATGTTGAGAACATAGACGAACATGAGTGGGTGACCAGAGAACCTCAACATCGATCTGCCGTGAATGATTTGCTGTTCTACGACAAAAGACTATATATCCCGGAAGAATCCCTACAACGGAAAGTCCTGCAATGGACTCACGATTCCCCTCGGCGGCCACCTGGGAAAACATAAAACCCTGCAAAACTTGACTAGGTATTTCTGGTGGGAAACCTTGAGGAAAGACACTGATCAGTATGTTACAGATTGTTCCATTTGTATGCAAGCCAAGGCTCAGCACCTGCGCCCCAGTGGACTGCTCAGACCCATACCCGTACCTCCGGCTCCTTGGCACACCGTCTCTATGGACTTCATCGTGGAGATGCCCCCTAGCCTGGGTTATAACACCATCCTTGTAGTTATAGATCATTTAACCAAGATGGGACATTTTATAGCTTTGACTAAATTGCCCACATCCGGAGAACTGGCAGCTACATTCCTACAACACATAGTACGGTTACATGGACTTCCCTCAGTCCTCATTACCGACAGAGGCACCCAATTCACTTCCAGGTTTTGGAAAGCTCTATGTGATGTCATGAAAATCGATGCCAGACTATCTACAAGTTACCATCCTCAAACCGACGGTAAAACTGAGAGGTTGAACCAGACCCTGGAGCAATACCTAAGATGCTTCACATTGCAACAAGGAGAAGAATGGAGAACACTCTTATGGACTGCAGAGTTCGCGTATAATAACGCAGACCATTCCTCGTTGGGTTGTTCTCCCTTCTTCTGTCTCAATGGATACCATCCTAACATGATGCCATTTGAACAGCCAGTCAATTCCACACATCCCACCATACAAGAGCATCATGCACATCTCAAGGCAGTGTTACAGAACGCTAAAACACACCTAGAAACATCCCGAGCACGCGATAAGCAAAAAGCAGATCAGAAAAGGACACCAGAGCCATCCTATAAAGTGGGGGATAAGGTATGGCTTAACACAAAACATCTGAAGTTTAAGGGAAACACCCGGCTGCTACCCAAGTTTGTAGGTCCCTATCCCATCCACAGTATAATCAATCCTGTAGCCATTAAGCTTATTCTCCCTTCCACTTGGCACATCCACCCTGTGTTTCATGTGTCACTTCTGAAACCTTGTCTCCCTAGCGCCAGATTGTCTAAAAACCGTTGCCTATGGAGATAGAAGGGGAAGAGGAGTACGAGGTCCAAAACATACTGGATTCCAAGTTTGTCCGGGGGCGGGTGCTCTATCTCATTGATTGGAAGGGATATGGTCCGGAGGACCGCTCTTGGGAACCAAGTAATAACCTGCATTGCCCTGGCCTTCTGCGGCGTTTCCACACACGGTTTCCTCATAAACCTGGTGGACCGCCGGGACGGCGGTCGTGGAGAGGGGGTTCTGTCACGTTTCACCATGGGCGCTGTAGACACACGAAGGCATGAATGAGGAATGAATGCGGGGAACTACATCTCCCAGGATTCTGAGGGAGGCGGCAGTCCTATCTCTTCCTCTCCTGTCTGCCCTACTTAAGCTCCTCCTGCACTGCTATCAGATGCTTGTCACCTGATATCGGAGCTTCCTGTATCCAGATCCCTGAACTGCATGTCAGCACTTTCCAGCCGCTCTCTAGCACATTGAGACGAAGGGGCTGAGACGCCCGGCTCCCTCTCCTCGTGGGAGAATCCTTAATAGCGCCGGAGGTGTCCTGTTGAAGACCAAGGAGGTTATTCCTCAAGGCGCACTGCCTTGCACTACCTGCGCGCCGAGACGCGACCTTTAATTCGAGAAGGCGCACGGACGCGCCTGAAAACTTCACCAAGCGCCTGCATGCTTGGAACACGACCTTCGCCATAGAACGCGCACAGAAGCGCCTCTTAGTGGCTTCCAGGAAAGAGCCTCTTATTCCCTATAAGCGCACGGAAGCGCCTCTTGCCTTATTAACCTGTGGCGCCTGGATGATGCTTTTTGTTATACCAAGCGCTTGTATGCGCCTATGGAAGTATTAAAACTGGAGAACTCCCTCTGGGTGAAATTAGAGCCGTTGAGAGGCTCGGAGTTCAAAATTGTTGTTTGTTTAAATGGCGATCTGATTCTGCAAGCAGTATCTTTGGGTAAAAAGGATCTTACCTTGGATACTTAAAGACACAGTCACCATATACCAGTGGACTACCTGGTTACAGATAAGTACTTGGTTAATCTGTATACCTAATGTCTCTGTTCTACAGAGAGTATTATATCACTGAAGAATAGTGAAGACAACTCTACTTGATTTCTTTTTCTTTATTTTTACCTTTTGTGCTCTCTTTTCTTGTGGATACGTGCAGCAGCTTTAAACGTAAGTGTAATACCTCACATAGATAACATTGATAGTGAATAGATCAGTGTGGAATCTTATGTGTGATGTGTTGTCTCTTATACAGGAAACACGGGGTTACCATAAGAGTGAGGTTTACAGAACTCTACAAAACGGAGCTCCTGGAGTGTTTTTTACTGCTGCAACTTTATTGTTTCGTTTATCCCTTTTTTTCCCTTTCCCCTGTTGTGGTGTACTCTGCTGAGTGTTCATAGTACTCGCAGGTGATTCCATAGGAGGGGAGGAGGAAGCATAGCATCTTCCATCGCTCCCGCTGTATCCGGCTGACCAGGTTAGTGTTAACCTATATCCGTGTCATGACAGGAATCCCCAAGGTCCACCTTGCTCCAATCAAAGCAGTGCTCAACCTTGCAGCCAGGCTCATTACAGACTGCAAACGCTTCGATCCACATATCCCCGGCTCTCAAATCTCTTAAATGGCTTCCTATTGAAGGCAGATCTGCCTATAAAACTGCCTGCATCACCCATAAAGTCCTCTACCAAAACACTCCGCAGTACCTCTCCAAGAAACTCCTCATTGCGGGCACCACTCGACCCCTGAGAAGCACCAACTCCCTCCTCCTTATACCACCACTGCATAAAAAGAAAGCCACACAATCACGCTCCTTCTCTGGTAATGCCCCTATCATCTGGAATGCCCTCCCAAAAAACCTGCGCTGCAACCCCTCCTATTTCAGCTTCAAAAAGACCTCAAAATCCACCTCCTCAATCATTATTGGGGATCCTAACCTGTGACCTGCACTCGATCTCCAATTTCACCATGTTATATTAGTCCAGTAATTACTTGTCCATTTCATGAACATCATCGACCTAATTACTTGATATGTATAGCTCCTGCCCCTGTTTACCTATTTGATTCGTTTATCTATTTGTTTGATTTGTTTATCTATTTGATTTGTATAATCCACATATTGTTGTCATTATCTTTTATCTACTTATACGCCATGTTTGACTCAATTATTATTGGGGATCCTAACCTGTGACCTGCACCTGATCTCCAATCACCATGTTTACATTTTGTCCAGTATTATCTGTCCATTTCGCGAACATCATATACCTAGTTACTTGAAGTGTATAGCTCTTACACCTGTATATTTACTTTGTTGTGTATATTTCATACGTTGTTTCATTATCTTTTTATCTATTTACATGCCATGTTTGCTTTATATTATCTTCCCATGTAAAGCGCTCTGATACCTCTGGGTCTAGCCAGCGCTATATAAAACTTTTAAAATAAAAAAATAAAATAAATTGACACCATCTGCCATGAGTTAGGCCTCATCAACTCTCCACCTTCTGGGCAGTTTGTCTACTCAACCCAGGGTTAGTACCTACAACCAGTGATGAAAACAAGAAAAATCCAGGTATTTCCTACAATTTACATCTTCCAGAGCAGTGATTCTTAACCTTTGGTCCGCGGACCCCTGGGGGTCCGCCACGCCTACTCAGGGGGTCTGCGACTGCTTAGAAAATGAAATAATATTAACAGGTTAATAAATTGTACATAAATAAAGAAGTAAGATGTGCAATTGAAAACGTTAAAACATTCTGTAAAAGTGAAGGAATCTGAAAGTGGAAGCTAAAAAGTAAGGTAGTATCCTCAGATTGATTTGTGGGAGCAGTGCTAGTGCATCAAACAGAATATAGTATGGACGATGATAGGCCTCCATTGAATTTAGAACAACTCCATCCTTCCCATTCAAACTGAGAGGCCGATTATGATGGCGGGCGGAAAACCATTCCGACCGCCGTGGCAATGGGAAAAGACCGCCCGCATGGCCTGCGGCACCACCGCCGATCACATTACGATGCACTGCCGGAAAAATCCGACCGCCGCGGTCGGAATCCAAGAAACACCGTCGGGCACGTGTGGAAAAGGCGAAATTCCGTCCACGGCGTTCGGATTCACTGCGGAAAGCTCACAAACCGCCGATACACAAGCGGAATTTCCACGAGTGCAATTATGATGTTACCGCGGTGCCTGCGGTACGACCGCTTGTTTCCGACCGCCGCGAGTGTCATCAATGATGAATGGGAGAGCCGGAGGAAGGACTATTGCAGTCCGACCGCGGCGGTCGCGCGGAAATAGTAATGGCGGTCGAAAGCAACTACACCACAAAACTACCAAATGTGGCTGTGTATCTGGCTCAGCCAATAAAAACAGCCAACACACCCCATTGACACATGCCCCTGGCAAATAAAAACTACAAATCCCAGCTCAACACATACAACACACCTGACACGAATACTCCGTTTGGACCCACCCACATAGCAGAGCATAAAACCAGCCCCTGCATGACCACAATTCTCTGCACAACTCCAGACCTGAAGGGCCCAACAATACCACACAAAGGATAGGCAACCCTGCACACATCACACCATCACAAACACACACACACACACACACCACACACATCACCACCACCTTCACACCTGCACTCTTAACCACTCAGCACATCACACACCATGGCACAGAAGATGCCCAAATTCACTGATGGTGAGTTGTCAGTCCTGGTGGATGAGATTATAAGAGTTGAGCCATATATTTTAGGAAGCAGGGTCCAACAGACCCCAGCAGCCAGGCAAAATCAAATGTGGCAAAGGATAGTTGACAGAGGGCTGTAGGGCAAGTTCCACGCAACAGGAAGGAGATCAGGAAGAGGTGGACTGACCTCAAGAGCAAGGTCAAGGAGAAGAACAGCAAGAACCGTGAGCTGGCAAACCGGACTGGCAGTGGCCCTCCCATTCCACCAAGAACATTCAACGCATGGGAGGTGAAGGTGCTTGGCATACTGCACCCAGAGAGTTGCACTGGAATTGAGGGGGGAATGGAGGCTGGTAAGTACCAACAAAAGTCTGCCATAACACTGCTATGTAGTAGCTTGCACAACTAAAAAGCAACACCTCCTAGGCCCAAATGTACTCATGTCCACCACACTCCCCCCAAACATGTCTCACAGATCCCACAATAACTCCCTCTCATTCACCACAAAGGTACATAACAATATTTACATGGGGGCACATGTACAGGCAGCCAGCATTACAACTCCCAACAGGCCCCCTTGTCCCACAGCTGAGCAGGATGTAGCATTCCCCACGCAGCCATTTCCCTCCAATGTGTAACCTTACAGGTAGGTAGCCATCTCAACAGGGAGGGGTCTTTGTGGCTGGGAAGTCTGCACTACAACTCCCAACAGGCCCCCTTGTCCCACAGCTCAGCAGGATGGAGCATTCCCCACACCCCCAAGCATGGGGCAGCCATTTCCTCCAATGTGTAACCTTACAGGTAGGTAGCCATCTCAACAGGGAGGGGTCTTTGTGGCTGGGAAGTCTGCACTACAGCTCCCAACAGGCCCCCTTGTCCCACAGCTCAGCAGGATGTAGCATTCCCCACACCCCCAAGCATGGGGCAGCCATTTCCTCCAATGTGTAACCTTACAGGTAGGTAGCCATCTCAACAGGGAGGGGTCTTTGTGGCTGAGAAGTCTGCACTACAGCTCCCAACAGGCCCCCTTGTCCCACAGCTGAGCAGGATGTAGCATTCCCCACACCCCCAAACATGGGGCAGCCATTTCCCTCCAATGTGTAACCTTACAGGTAGGTAGCCATCTCAACAGGGAGGGGTCTTTGTGGCTGGGAAGTCTGCACTACAACTCCCAACAGGCCCCCTTGTCCCACAGCTCAGCAGGATGGAGCATTCCCCACACCCACAAGCATGGGGCAGCCATTTCCCTCCAATGTGTAACCTTACAGGTAGGTAGCCATCTCAACAGGGAGGTGTCCTTGTGGCTGGGAAGTCTGCACTACAACTCCCAACAGGCCCCCTTGTCCCACAGCTCAGCAGGATGGAGCATTCCCCACACCCCCAAGCATGGGGCAGCCATTTCCCTCCAATGTGTAACCTTACAGGTAGGTAGCCATCTCAACAGGGAGGGGTCTTTGTGGCTGGGAAGTCTGCACTACAACTCCCAACAGGCCCCCTTGTCCCACAGCTGAGCAGGATGGAGCATTCCCCACACCCCAAGCATGGGGCAGCCATTTCCTCCAATGTGTAACCTTACAGGTAGGTAGCCATCTCAACAGGGAGGGGTCTTTGTGGCTGGGAAGTCTGCACTACAACTCCCAACAGGCCCCCTTGTCCCACAGCTCAGCAGGATGGAGCATTCCCCACACCCCCAAGCATGGGGCAGATATCGCATTGCTCTCCCAAAACTTACACGTAGGGAGTGACTGCATGCACACCGCCATCCTTTTCTAAATGCATGTAGCCACATAACCACATCAGCACTAACATGTCAGCCAACTTGGCATAGTTTTAAATGCCACATCCAGTGTGCAGACATCTAAGTGCACGACCTGGAACACCCTTCCACTAAGCCTACGACAGACCCAAGACCTGCTGACCTTCAGGAGGCTACTCAAGACCTGGCTGTTCGACCAGTAGCAGCATCCCCCCCCCTTCCCTCTCCCCAGCGCCTTGAGACCCTCGCGGGTAAGTAGTGCGCTCTACAAATTCTGTGATTGATTGATTGATTGAACTGTCAGATATTTTGAACTCATACTCACCAAGTCACAAGTGAAACAAATGCATCCCACAATGATGCACAGCAGAGAATGCAATGTGGAAGTGCCATGGTGTCTGAGCATGAAGGCCCATCTCAACACCAAACATGCATGGTCTACATGAAAAAAAAGGAAAGTACATGTGATTCCAAAGCTATGTATAACATGACAATGGTTCCTTCTAGCTTTGTTGAAATAGATTACATGAACAGCTAAATGAAAAGACGCACAACAGAAAGTTGATGTCACGCAACTAGGTAGATGAGGACATGTCCGTGTAGTTACACTATCTGTACACTGCACCAAGTTTCAATTCACAACGGACACCATGGACTACTAAGGTATGTACCTCAACGTCATGTCATGGTGCACAGTATATAGCAGGCATACAAAGTCATTGCATTGTAAAGTGTTTGTTGTATCAAATGTCTCAAACAATTGTCTAACATCAAGCTTGCTGCGTGCAACTCAATTACCATATGACCTCTGTTCAACAGGAGATCAACAACTAACTGCAGAGGATGACACCAACATGCGGAGCCAGTCTCCCCCCCCCGGAACGTGAACTCTCGGATGCAGATTCCCCAACATTCTCGGACGAGGATTCTCAAGCTGGCCCCTCTGGTGTGGCAGGGACTAACATGTCTCAAGCCCTCATTGTCCCCACCACCACCACCACCACCACCACGGCAAGAACAACTGTGCTGCCCCCATCCACTACGAGCTGTGTGGCCTCCACCACCACCACCACCACGGCAAGAACAACTGTGCTGCCACTACGACCTGTGTGCCCTCCACCACCACCACGGCAAGAACAACTGTGCTGCCCCCTGCCACTACGACCTGTGTGGCCTCCACCACCACCACGGCAAGAACAACTGTGCTGCCCCCTGCCACTACGACCTGTGTGGCCTCCACCACCACCATCACCACTGCTGCCTGCAACACACGCCAAGCCACGGTGGTTACCAACACCACCACACAATCACAGCATGCCAGGGAGAGTGTGCCAGTGCGTCGGGGGACTATGCCACAGGTCCGTGTCAGGAGGGCAGGTGGGAGTTCAACTGGGGCAGAGACACAGGAGGACAATGACCCTGAATCCCTGGCCACCATTGCAAGAGTCCTTGGTGCCTACCAAGAGAACCATGGAGTAATGGGCCAGCTTGCTGAAGACATGCATGAGATCCGCCTGCTGCAGCAGTCCATGGACACACGGATGGGCCAACTTGTCGACCTTGTTGGCCAGTTAGTGGGTGTTCTGAGGGACAGACTCCCAGCCCCAAGTGCAGCTCAACCCCCCTCCAGTGGATTGCCTGCTGTGCAGCCCACCATTCCAGCTGCAGCCACAGAGAGGGGTGTGCAGGAGGAGAATGAGTCCTCAGACACCACTGACCCTGCGGCAGATGGCCCCCCTCCCAAACGCACCAGGGGCCGTCCGAGAATCCACAGGGGAGGATTTGGTGGCAGGCCACCATACCAATGCCACTCACAGAGCCAGCCATGATGGTATCTTGTTGTTCCCCTTTGCATTGACTATGTTGACTATCCTTGCCCACATTGCCATGTTGATGGCCTGAGTCTGTTGGACTGTCTGACTTCAGCTTTGTGGTGACTACACTATTTGTCTCAACTACCATGACTGACAACTCATTTATTCACTGTTCACATTTATGTACATATTCCCTTCACTTGCATAAAAACTAATTTCAAATAAACACTCTTCACATACCTATGTCTGTGTGAGCTACATGTTTATTCCAGTATGTACAATGACAAATCAGATTTCAATGTTCCAACAGCTCTGAAGGAGAGGAGGCATTGAGAGGGTGAATGAACCTAGAAAGACACAAGAGAATGACATTTACTTATCAGGTGACGCCATTACAGCTGAAACACAACACTAGGCATCAAGGTACAAAAACAAGCACACATAGCAATGGTCAACAACCTCAACATACACATGATGGACCTGGATACAAATACCCTGTGCCACACACATCAGCCCTTATCACACACACAACGACAGCCAGCAGTTAAAATTCTCTATGCCTTGATACTGACATCCAAGCAAACACACAATGTCACTGTTCTACAAAGTCACTTACATTCAAGGGAAGTAGTTGGCAATGAGCTGTTGACGCAGGTCAACACCTTCCTCTTCACCACTATCGTCCGCACTGGAAGTGTGTGGGTGTGCAGGAGGGGGCATCTGCTGCTCATCGTCATCCAGGATCAGCGGAACGGCTTTGCGCAATGCAAGGTTGTGTAGCATGCAGCATGCTACAACTATCCGGCACACCTTTTGTGGGGAATACAACAGTGCACCTCCGCTCCTGTCCAGGCACCGGAATCGGGACTTCAGGAGGCCAAAAGTGCGCTCCACCACACGTCGTGTCCTACCATGTGCCTCGTTGTAGCTGACTTCACCCGGGGTACTTGGATTCCGCAGTGGGCTCAGCAACCACGGCCTGTTGGGATACGCTTTTGGCGATGCAGCGCTCACAACGAAATTCGTTTTTTTAATTTAAATGTTCACTTACCTGTATTCGGCCTTAATCCGTAGTTTACTACCCCCCACCCTGCCCCTCCCCCGCCCCACGTCACCGCCCGACCGGCACTCCTACCACGGGCCGTGCCTGGCGGTAGGCGTGCACCGCCACCGCGGGTCCGCTCATTGGCCACACTTGAAAGATGCAGCATAGCGGAAGCGACCGCCTGGCCTCCGCGGAGTGACACCACCAATGCCATTGCAGACAATGGGAACCGCGATCGCGGTAGTGCAATGCTACTTTAAAAACTGCGGTAGGCGTGCACCGCCACCGCCGGTCCGCTCATTGGCTACACTTGAAAGATGCAGCATAGTGGAAGCGACCGCCTGGCCTCCGCGGTGTGACACCACCAATGCCATTGCAGACAATGGGAACCACGATCGCGGTAGTGCAATGCTACTTTGAAAACCACGGTAGGCGTGCACCGCCACCGCGGGTCCGCTCATTGGCCACACTTGAAAGATGCAGCATAGCGGAAGCGACCACCTGGCCTCCGCGGTGTGACACCACCAATGCCATTGCAGACAATGGGAACCGCGATCGCGGTAGTGCAATGCTACTTTGAAAACCGCGGTAGGCGTGCACCGCCACCGCGGGTCCGCTCATTGGCCACACTTGAAAGATGCAGCATAGCGGAAGCGACCGCCTGGCCTCCGCGGTGTGACACCACCAATGCCATTGCAGACAATGGGAACCGCGATCGCGGTAGTGCAATGCTACTTTGAAAACCGCGGTAGGCGTGCACCGCCACCGCGGGCCCGCTCATTGGCTACACTTGAAAGATGCAGCATAGCGGAAGCGACCGCCTGGCCTCCGCGGTGTGACACCACCAATGCCATTGCAGACAATGGGAACCGCGATCGCGGTAGTGAAATGCTACTTTGAAAACCGCGGTAGGCGTGCACCGCCACCGCGGGTCCGCTCATTGGCCACACTTGAAAGATGCCAGCCAGGTGGACCAATTGCAGCAGCTGACTGCCACTGATATCACCCCAGGGGCCTATAAATCTCTGTGGGAGAGCCACACATTTCACATGCATTCAGACACTGCTGACTGCCATTCCTCTACAACTGCATATTTTTCTGTGTCCTGGACCCAGTGATGGCGAGAACAGAGAATGTCAGGGCCCGTCCCTTCACTACAGAGGAGCTGGAGCTTCTGGTGGACGAGGCCCTTGCACAGTATGGGAGGCTTTTTGGTGCGCCAGATGTACTGGTAAGTGTTCCTGATTCCAAGTGTGAGTGATCAAAATGATACCATGATGTTGCTGTGCAGTAGTATGTGCCTGTGAGTGCAAGTCGATGTACAGGCATCCTAATAGTTACCATGGCATGCTCCATACATGTTCTGTGGAAATTGCATTTGATTATGTGTAGAAAATGGACACTCCTACAGCCATTCTTGCACAAACTTAATAAACATGTTGGTCTGAGACTAGGTGTTGTAAATGTGTGTTACACTGCCATGCATGCTAACTTCAGGTCAATGGTGTCTGTAGGCTTATTTCCACACATACATAAGTTGATTGAAGGTAGGGGGAGACATGCTTTGTTTAAACAGCCACACAGATACGATGGTGTTTTGAAACAGTACAAGTCGGGACTAATTTTTACTGTGCCATGTGATGTAACTGTCCACTCACTCTTCACAACCTCACATGTGACTGTTGAGATGTATATTGGAATGGACCAATGACTTATGTGTGTTGTATATTTCTTAAGTGCACTATGTTGATGTGAGCATCATGCACAATAGTCCAATGCATGAGTGGAACCCACTTGATGTTAATGCAACTATGACACTTCACATCAATGTAAGTAGTAGATGTCATCCTTACATTGATTTGAACATGTGTTCAGTCTCGCATGTGTTGGCCCTTTTCACCCTCTCATGCTGTACATCCATGTGATTTATCTGAGGGACATGTTGAACCGCAGTGTGAGTTCCTCTGGCCTGCACAGACACTGTCCAATGTTACTCTGAGCCATGCCTAACTGGACTGAGTCAAACATGTGTTTAGTCCACACACCTAATACTCACTGAGCCATCATAGTCCTGAGAATTGCACAATAGAGGACTTAACATTGTGAGAAGGGCGTGATAATTCAGATTAGGTCCCAATATGTTTCCTGAAACATGCATTGAGCCATTCACAGGCCAAGGGCATTGAGGGGTGTGTAGTGGTGGACACAGTGAGTCTGCCACTACACTTCATTAGCACTGTATTGCATGTCATGCTCACTCACATACTGCATCACAGATGAGGGCCTTCTGCACATAGCTGTCTGTGCTGCCATTGTGCATGTGTATGAGATGGCCATGTACTGTGTGCCACGTCATACATGCATTCATTTCTATGTAGTATTGTAATGAACATGTACTATGTGTCATGCTGTATGGCCTCTGATGAAGATGTAGCGATTTGTGTGCCATGCATTTATGTTCTCCTGTACTGACACACAGTGTGAATGACACAGGGTCTCTGATACTTCCTTTTCTTGTCTCCCATGCCTGCAGCTGAAGGTCCACCAGCGTAAGGTCACATGGAAGAACATTGCACGGAAGGTGCGGGCTCTGGGTGTATCCAACAGACGGCACACACACTTCCACAAGAGGTGGGACGACATCTCCCGTCTGAGCAGGACCGTGGCAGAGATGACGGTGGGGCTGCTCCCTCGAAGTGGCAGGTTGGCGCGCCGAACCATGACTCCACTAATGTCCCGCATCTTGTCTGTGACACAGCCAGAGCTGTATGAACGCTTGAGGACCATCAGCAGGAGTTAGTGGTGAGTATTCTGCGTAGGCTGACTTTGTGTGTGAGTGACTGCATGAATGGCGACCGGGAGCCATTGCTGATCTTGCTGATGTGTCAATTTTGATGAAATACTTCTCAGTGGCCTATGTGTTGAGTGCAGGTGTCATGTATTTTCCCTAGATGGACTTTATCATGTGTTTCATACAATGGCCCTTGACATTGCATGATGAGATGTGGCCTTATGACATCTTCTGCATTCTGGGTGTCATGGACATCACCAGGCAGTGTACAGCAGTGTGCATCATGTCAGTGTGCATTTAACGATGTGTGCACTGCAGGACTTGTAAATGGTGTGAACTACACATCTGACACCAACGTGCAACAGTCTGCGTGATGAATTGCTCAACTTGTTAGACATCAGTAGCTCATGGACATTCTAAAGTACAAATTAGAATCTGTATCTGTGTTGTCCCCTTACAGTGACTCCATATGTGACAGAGGCAACATGCTGAGATGTATGCCTCTCTCACATACAGGCACGGGGGTATGCTTGCAGAGATGTTTATGTTGGATTACAAGGAGGCAGGGACCTGCTATTTGCCTGTGTGAACCTCACATGGCTCATTGATGTAAACAATGCATATTTCCATACATCTTCTGTGTTTAGCATGATTGTTGCACATGCAGACTGCACAGGGTGTTGTGCAACTTGGGGTTGTCATTATCTAATTTAGTGGTGTGCTTGCATTTGATGTTTGTGTGTATGGCACTGTACTGAACCTATGTCTCTGTCCATTGCAGCATCTACCGAGTGCACGGAAGGCCATGAGACGGACACCAGTGCTGAAGCATGTGGCACGCATGATAGCCATGAGATCACTGACACTGAGGTGACCAGCGCCTCGGAGGGGGACAGGAGTGTCCTTGAGGACTCGCGCACAGAAAGCACAACCTCAACATCATCTGACTCCAGTGGGGAGTCAGCGACAATGGTGGTCACAGGGAGTGACAATGCTGCCTCTTCCTCCACCACACATCGGCCAGTGCCCACCATCCCGGCTACTACCACTAGTGCTGTCCGTGCCCGCAGGGCTGTAAGGGTAGAGTCGCCTTCACCCCAGGCACCGCTGCCCCTGCCCCTGTCTCCCCTGCTGCCCTCAGTGTTGAGGCGTTAGAACTCTTGGGCCAGCTGTGTGTGGGTCAGACAGCTCTCCTAAATGCTTTCCAGGATCAGGACAGAGTTGGGACAGGTTCTGGCATTTATGGAGGGCATTCATTCGGACGTGGGTGGGCTACACAGGACTGTCCAGGGTTTGTCCTCCACCGTGACGGCAGCCATTCAGCAATCACAGCATCCAAGTCCAGCCCCAATGCCTTCAACAACCACCCTGCCAGTGGCAACCCCTGAGGAGGGTGACCACACAACTGAGCCCTCAGGCCCCAAGTCGCCGACACGCAGCACACCACAGCAGCGCTCCAAGCGTGCCAGACCACAGACACCATCCCCAAAAATTAACACAGGCACACAGGGACGCAAAGAAAAAAGCCCTTCACATGACACTCAGGGGCATCAGGCAAAGAAGCAGGCCTCTAGCTCACGGTCCACAAGATCACACCCATCACAAGAGCCTCCCATCCACACAACTGCTCCAAGTGACAGACAAACAGTTGGCATGCCTGCTGTGGTGCTGGTGAATCTAAAGGAAAAGCCCAAAAAGCTCCCTAAGACTGCTTCACCCAGGACCTCTACTCCCACCCACACCCCTGTGAAGCGTGGTCAGGAGAGCAATATGAGGAGTTCACCAGGACTACAGGGGATGGAGGGCAAAAGGCAAGCAAAAACCAAGGCTAAGTCCATATCCAGCAAATCCCCACAAGGAGGGCCACCTGCACCTGTTACACCTTTGGTGGCGAGGGACTCTGTTGTGCCGGCCACACTTCCCACTACTCCCAAGACACTTCTGCAATATCGGATACCCAAGAAGTGTCAAGGCAGCCCTCAACATTCACCCTCACCCACTGTGTCTCACGGCAGCATCTCTCCGCCTCCACGTGCCAACATGCCACCCGGTCCGAGCAGCCCTACACCTGCCACAGCCACTACTGCCTCTGTGTCTCACGGCAGCATCTCTCCGCTTCCACGTGCCACCATGCCACCCGGTACGAGCAGCCCTACACCTGCTACAGCCACTACTGCCTCTGTGTCTCACGGCAGCATCTCTCCGCCTCCACATGCCACCATGCCACCCGGTACGAGCAGCCCTACACCTGCCACAGCCACTACTGCCTCTGTGTCTCACGGCAGCATCTCTCCGCCTCCACGTGCCACCATGCCACCCGGTCCAAGCAGCCCTACGCCTGCCACAGCCACTGCTGACTCTGACTCTGACGATCCTCTCTCTCCCAGGTCCAGGTCCGCCACTGGCCACCACAATCAGCCACCTCCCAGTCCAACTGACAGGCAAGTCTGAGGCAAAGACCCCTCCCATACCCATCTCTCCCACAGCGGTGCCTGGACTGAGCTTTGATATCCCCGGTGCTTTGGTCATTCACATGGCAGTGTACGGTGTTACACATTCACTGTAAACATTTTCATGCACACATGTGCATTGTTTGAACTGTGGACTGGCCAATGGCCTTTTATTTGTTTGAATTTTGTGCCTATCAGGATATTTTGCAATAAACACTGTTACTCCTGTCGTATAGTTTGTTACTGCCCTTGCTTAATTAAGCATTTTAATGTGTGTGTATGGATAAATGTGCCACATGCTCTGCATGGCACTTCCACATTGCCATTTACTTCATTCACTTTGTCATTGTTTGGCAAACGTAACACACACTTTTGGTCTGCTTGACTCTGAGGTTTGGGGGTGCAATGATGTTTGTTGGTGTTGATGTACTCTTGCAATCATCATTTGCTGTTGATTGTAGTATGATTGTACACATGTTATGTTAGGGGGATATACCACAACAGAGGTGAATTCTACACACAGTCTAACTTGCGGGGTGTCCAAGGTTGGTGATGTCTGTGTGATGTGTTTGGATGTGTGAACAGCAGTGTGTGTGTGGTAATCTTGTATAGGCCTATCTTCGTACTCACATGGGTATATTTGGATGTGTGCAGTTGAGTGGTCACACAGTGTGCTTGGCCTGTCCTTGTCAGTGGTGTTGAGGTGTATGTGGCCCTGAACATGCCAACTACACACATGTATGTTCCAGGTGGGGTTTGCCCCCTAATCCTCATCTTGGCACTAGCATGAAGGGGGTTTAACACCACAAGCACCTTTTGGCATTACTATGCAGGTGGGGTTTGCCCCTAATACTCATCTTGGCACTAGCATGAAGGGGGTTTAACACCACAAGCACCTTTTGGCATTACTGTGCAGGTGTTGTTTTGCCCCTAATACTCATCTTGGCACTAGCATGAAGGGGTTTAACACCACAAGCACCTTTGGCATTACTATGCAGGTGGGGTTTGCCCCTAATCCTCATCTTGGCACTAGCATGAAGGGGGTTTAACACCACAAGCACCTTTGGCATTACTATGCAGGTGTTGTTTTGCCCCTAATCCTCATCTTGGCACTAGCATGAAGGGGTTTAACACCACAAGCACCTTTTGGCATTACTATGCAGGTGGGTTTGCCCCTAATACTCATCTTGGCACTAGCATGAAGGGGGTTTAACACCACAAGCACCTTTTTGGCATTACTATGCAGGTTTTGTTTTTCCCCTAATACTCATCTTGGCACAAGCATGAAGGGGGTTTAACACCACAAGCACCTTTTGGCATTACTATGCAGGTGGGGTTTGCCCCTAATACTCATCTTGGCACTAGCATGAAGGGGTTTAACACCACAAGCACCTTTTTGGCATTACTATGCAGGTGTTGTTTTGCCCCTAATGCTCATCTTGGCACTAGCATGAAGGGGTTTAACACCACAAGCACCTTTTTGGCATTACTATGCAGGTGGGGTTTGCCCCCTAATCCTCATCTTGGCACTAGCATGAAGGGGGTTTAACACCACAAGCACCTTTTTGGCATTGCTATGCAGGTGGGGTTTGCCCCCTAATACTCATCTTGGCACTAGCATGTAGGGGGTTTAACACCACAAGCACCTATTTGGCATTACTATGCAGGTGTTGTTTTGCCACAATACACCTATGAACTTGTTCACATACATCACTATCCCTGAATATCAGATGGGCACACATTTTGATGTTGAACAGGGTGGGATGGTAGGAGCTGTGATGGTATCAGGTAATGACAGCTGCTACCAACAGAGGCACACAATATACATTTGGCCCAGGGCCAACACAATCCTTACACGTCCCTGAGACTGCCCATGCGTGCCGCTGGACCTGCCTACTAGATTGTGCGGAACTTTTCCCGCGTCTTCACCGCTGCGGTGACGTGACCGGGATGATGCGGTGATGACGTTGTTGATGGATGACCCCGATGCGGAGGTGTGGTTTCACGATTTGCAGCACCTTATGAGGACACTGGTGGATATGGTCCTGTGACCAACAGAATGTCTATTGTGGACAGGAGGCCATTTACAGGTCAGGTGTTGTGTATTGGTGTTGTATGCGGATGTGTGTCATTGACGTACCTGCGGTGTTGTCGACGGTGGCGGCGTCTTTGTTGATCGCGGATCAGGAACAGCAGTGGTAGGGCTTGTAGAGCAGGATCCATAGCGGTAGCGAACGCGTGGAGTTGTCTGTGATTCCCGTTTTCCTCCGCAGTATTGCTTCCACCGTGTTTCAATGGGTGGTTTCTCCGTTGCGGACCGATTGCCTATTTGAGGCATTGTGATTCGGACGGCGGTCTACACGTCATTCCGCACGGCGGTCTCTCGCTATTGGCTCCGTCCGCCCTCGTCGCGGAGCCAAACTACTGGCGGAACTAAAAACACTGCGGCGGTAGGGATTTGGGCTATGTCTGCCCATCGTAATATGGCGGGAGGGGAATCGCGACCGTGGTAGGCAAAACAGCACCCGCCAGGCCGGCGATCCGCCCGCCATCGTAATCAGCCCCTGAGATCTTTGTATATGTGTTTGTTAATTAAATAAAATATTTCATCATTTGTATATTTGTTTTGATGAATGCTTGTTTCTGTATTTCGTATGCATTGTTTTGAGGTTCAAATTATCGAAAATGCTTAGGCCGGGGTCACTGGCTTCCGGGTGTTACTCAGTGGGTGTTTCTGGGTTTCAGTAATGATTCAGTGGGCGTCCCTGGGTTCCAGTAATGATTAAGTGGGGGTCCCTGGGTTCCAGTAATGATTAAGTGGGGGCCCACAGAAGTCAATAGGTTAAGAATCGCTGATCTAGAGAAAGAGCCTGTCAATCTCATTTCGCATGCACCCAACACAATTGCCAAAAAATTGGAACGCTTGTTGAGAGTTCCAGAGAAGTACTAAAAAAATGAATGTATGTATGTGGTATTTTTATATCGTGCTCCCAGCCAAAGGCAGCAGGAGCTCAGTATAGGGTGAAAGGCAAGGATACAGTCAGCAAGTGAATAGTGAGGTAGGTGGTATGTGGACGGTTACTGCTGCATGATGTAGTGTTCTTTAAAGAGGTGCATATTTAAGACTTTCCTGAATTGCAGCAGGGTTGGGGTTGTCCTAATTGATTTGGGGATGCTTTTACAAAGCTTAGTGCACAGATGGAAAAGGCATGCTGCTTTTTTCACTTTTAATTTACGCTTGTTTCCTGTCTGATGGTGTTCTAGATGCTGGTATGCCCAGGGCTAACCCAGGTTCTGATTTTCCCCTTCACCAACTTCAGCAGGTTTGTTGTTCGCTGGTGGTCAGTGGGGCAGCTTGATCTGCAGTGTGTCACGACAACTATTGCTCTCTGTTTGTTGTCTTTCACTAGCACCAAATGCACACCCTAAATCACCCAAGCACCCAGCGGCAATTTAATGCACAGTGTGCGCCTCATAAAAAAACACTTGATCCTACTTCTGTGAAACTAAATATGTGCCAAGTTTGTGTCCTGATGGGCAGGAAATCAGGGACCATTGCCTGCATCTGTGCCACTTTCGGCTTCTGTGCGGCTTGGATGTGACAGCTGTCAGCTATGAGCTATGCCTTTTGAGGTACCTGCATGTTTTGACTCTCTGTGCAGCATGAGTCTATGTACACCATTTTATTCTACCCATGAGTAAGTGAGTGTAATGCAGCAGCAGAGCGGGCATGTTCGCACCCGCTGCCAGTGCCAGAGACACTGTTACGTTGCATTAGTGTTAGAAGCCGTGCCCATCTGCTTCGTTGGCATCCTGCTAACGGTGCCAGGCGGCCGGCTGTGCACATGGCTGGCACTGTGCACAGCGCTGCGGATACTGCCCCCTGAAGTCTCTGCACCAACTGTTTCTCCCTGCTGCCTCCTCTCTCGCAGCTGCTTCATCTCCTCGGCAGAGGGACATGTTCCACCTGCCCTCGTGCAGTCAATCACCAGCATGGACCCACCCCCTCACCTCCTGCCCCTCCTATAGCCACCCAAGCCTCCCCAAACTTCAAGTAATGAGTGGCTGACGAAGAAATAACGGATGTTGAAAGTGATGTATATGACGCCATTTTGAACAGTCCCGAGTCCGCCAACTGCTAGTTCTCTTAGCCAGGGCTTTAAGTGGGCCGGGTCCTGCTGGTGCTCAGCTCCGGCAGTTCTAAAAAGCAAGTGCCGAGACGGGTCTCTATCGGGCTCCCCATTTTTGCCCTCACCCTCAGCGTAAAGAAAAAAAAATCTTAATTCTGCAGCAGTGCCACCCATCACTGCCATTGAAGTAACTTCAAAGAGACTCGTTTTAGTTCTTTCACAGTCTCATCATTTTAGAACGGAAGCATTTTCTATATTATATACGACGAAGCCATAGTTTCTTAATTATCTTATGCAATTAATAAGCATTGACAAAGTCAAGAGTGCTGGCTTGTTGTAGGTGTAATGTTACTTGTTGTTATTTATATTTCTGGATGCAATGACAGAAGCAGCAAAATACTAGTCAGGCGGCACACTATGCTAAGTACAGATTTTTACCTTGTGTGTGTTTAAGCCACGCCCTTAATTACAACGGCCACGCCCCTTTGAGAGACCCCCCCAGTTTTTTCATCCCACTTAAACCCCTGCTCTTAGCTTCTTATTATGAGTATGGTGGAGTGGAGCCTCTGTCCTACTACGGATGGTCCGTTGTTTCTGAACCTGAAACTATTGGGTCCAACCACAATGCACCAGGTTTTACCAAGTGCTGATCCACATCGGGTAAAACCATAGCTGGTGGGGGGCGAGGGCTGTCGTCAGGGGCATGGTCCAGCCCCACTTGCCTGTTTCAGAAGCAGAGGGACTGTTAGGGTGACCAACTGGCATGGGTGCAAATTCAGGACGGTGAGTGTAAAAATTCAGGACAAAGGGTAAACATTCAGGACAAAAATTCAGGACAGAAGGTCAAAATTCTGGACAAAACTTCGGGACAAAAGGTACGTTTTACAGACACATCAGTGCCGTTGTGAGATTTAAAGAGGCACGCATCGGATGTAGCTAATTGGGACCTGCAGTGCTGGACTAGAGTACAGTCCTCCGAGTGGCCAGCTTTATGCGTCAGATCACTTCAAGCATTCCATTTAATTTCAGCTGGTGATGCCTTGCATAGGGGCTGGTACAGTACTGAGTGATGAATAAGACCCATAGCGGACAGGTCTTGTTGAGGGTAAGAGCATTAAGCACGAAAAGGGAGTTATTAACCAGCCTGCATGAGCTATAATTGTCTGCACACTGCTGAGCGTTATGGTATTATTGTGGGTCAGAGTGGTTAGATAGGAGTTGACATTACTATATAATGGCCTGGCTAGCGGCTAGCCATATATCAGCCCTCCTTATTTTACCTGTATATTGGAAATAGTATACTGCTTGGGCTGTTTCATTTCTGTGAGCTGTAAACTGCAGATTCTCATTGATGCACAGAAGTGTGCTACAGACTCAAAACTGTATACACTGTTAAGGCATAATTGTAGGGAAGAAGGAGGCACTGTCTTTTACATACAGAACATTTTCTATTAGATGGAAGCAAAATGCCAACATGCAGTTTTACTGATAAAACTATATAGCGCGCAAATACTAATGTGTGGAATTGTGGTTTCGGCAAATATGCATCATTTGAACATCACCAAGTAAAGTGTCTTGATTGTTTTGATCCTATTAAAACTCTGTTTCTAGCACACTTCTGAATTACAAACAAGTGGTCCATTTGTGGTTTCCTAACTGCTGATATGTTTTGAAACATTTGTACCGTTCATTTGCAGATATTTAAAAGTTGTGTGTTACAAACTCACAGCTTACAGCCTTTGTTTTTCCACTCACAAGAAAATAAGGGAAAACGTGGTGCATTCTACAACACATTTGTCAATATATATCAATTGTATTAGCTTCTAAAGCATAGTAAATGATGACTTTACTATGCACCAGAATCTTTGATGGGGCTCTTCATTGATTCCCTCACTATCGCCAACAGTGCCTCTCTCTTACATGTATTTTATTTGTTTTATAGCGCCTCTCATACCAGTGTAGGGTGCCAGAGCACTTTACATCACACATACATACAGAGACTATGAATCATACGTGTAAATCAGTGTATAGAAAATGTTACGTAAGGCAACGGGGACTGCAAGGTGTAGGATGCACGTCACCCATACTGGTAGGCATTTTGTAAGAGTGTTTGGTCTGACGAAGCTCAAACTCAGGATTCATAACATAACACAGTAGTTTGCGTTGACTTTAATGATGAGAATTTATTACTACCCAAACAAACCTTTTTTAGCAACATCAGGATAATGAAAAACTGGGAAGAAAACATAACTTTCTAACCTGTACCATGCAGCTTGGATGCAGCTCTTTAATGTCAGTTCATAGCTCACAATGCTAGATTACGTATGTAACTTATGAACTGCACAGTAACAAAAGAATCTCAGTGACAAAAGCAGTAAACCACTGAGCTCTGCACATAAAATATTGTTCTTTGATAGGCATGGTACACATTCTTTGCAGCAGGCATACTAACCCTCTGTGCTACCATAGATGATTCAAAACTGCCACTAAACAAAACTCCCATCCCTCTCCAGCAGGTACATTAGTCAGCAGAGTTATGGTGACACTTTTATTATTGCCTGAAAACTGCTGGATATACAAGGAACTTTGCAGTGCCAGCCCTCAGTAACAAAACCGCCCCCCCCCCACCCTTCCAGCCTTCTGGTGAAACGCCTGATGCGGGTACAGCCAGTCCGGCCTTGCTACCACCCTCCAATGGTGACCCTCATCTTCACATAAACCCTCTCTCATGTGTATTTAATTTCTTTCATAGTGCTACTCATCCGAAGTATGTACGGCAGGGTGTCGGAGTGTGTTACATCACACACATATTATATAGAGACAATGATTCATAAATGTGTAAGTCAATGTATAGGAAATGTTACTTAAGACATTGAGGGCTACCAGGTGTAGGAGTCAGATGTCCTCCATACTGGTAGGCAATGGCGTAGTGTGGGTGGGGCCACAGGGGCAGTTGCCCCAGGCGCAGTATTCTTAGGGGTGCAAACATTTTAAAGAATTTGTTTTTTGTGGTGGATGGGACTCGAGTCACGTCAGTGCTGTTGCCTGCAAGTGCAGGTTATGTTGTCTTGCCCACCTTTTCCCGCAGTAGGGCTGCACGGAGCTCGGCCTCATGCATCTCTCATGGCCTCGGGGCAGGTGGAGGGCTGCTCCCGCTGGTGCCTGGTGGCATGGGAGCAACGCCTTCCAGAGGCGCAACTGCGGAACGTCTCTTGTAGTACCACGGCGCCGTACAAGGGATTAGTTTCTGCTTTTTGGCCGGCAGGAGGAGCATTTCAAGCCTGAGTTCTTCACTTGCTGCCTGACATCATGTGTTGGTTTGGGATGGTGGGTTGAGTCACCTGGGGGTGTGGCATCCATTCATTTTTTCATCCATCATTCAGTCTTTCACCATTCATTCTGTCCTTTCATCTGGGTGCCCATCCATATCCAAACCTATTCAACCATTTCCAAACCTATCCATCATCTATCCTTTCACTCATCCATCCATCCTTTCTCTCATCCATCCACCCTTTTACTCATCCATCCATCCTTTTGCCCATCTACCCTACCTTTTACTCACTCATCCATCCTTACATCCACCCTTTCACTCACCCGTCCACCAATTCGCCCTTTCACTTATCAATTCATCAATCCATCCATCATTTCACTCATCCATCCACCCATTCACTCGCCCATCATCCACCCTTTCACTCATCTATCCATCCTTTCACTCATCCATCCACCCTTTTACCCATACATCCACCATCCCACCCATACATCCACCATTCCACCCATACATCAATTTATTTACCCTTTCTCTCATGCATCCTTCCACTCACTCATCCATCCTTTCTCTCATTGTCCATCCATTCACCCTTTCACTCATCCATTTATCCTTTCACTAATGCATCCAGCCATTCACCCGTTACTTTACTTACTTACTTACCCACTTTTTCATATTAAGTACGAGCTGAGCCTTTGTCTGCAGAGTTGCAAACAGGAAAGGCCCATCAAGAACTTCACCCCTGCTGTAGTTCCTAGAGCAAGGGGTGAGGCGGGGGAGGGTTCACTATGCCCCTGCACATAGGCAATCTGAAAACTTGGAAGTCATGAGTCATGCATGATGCACAGTGCCAGGACGTGAGGTGAATGTGACATGGGTTGCTTCAAGACTTTAAGTGGGTTGTAAACTTGGGGTGCTCTCCAAAGAGTGTGTTCAATGTAATTAAGGGCGAGGCTTAAAACACATAAGCTCAAAATCTGTTCTTAGCATAGTGTGCTGCCCGACTGGTATTGTGCTACTTCTTTATTGCATCCAGATATATAATACATTACACCTACAACAAGCCAGGACTATTGGCTTTGTCAATGGTTGTTAGTTGCATGAAATCAAAAGTAGCAACTATGGCTTCGTTGTATATAATATTAAAAAATGCTTCTGTTCTAAAATGATGAGACTGTGAAAAAACTATAACCCCTTCTTTTTAACTTCTTTCTCTGCCGCCTTTTCATGAACTGGATTCTGTACGTTTCTTACATCTGGTGAGGAGTAACATTTCTCTAAATGTACTGTTAAAACAGAATGCCCTGCCCTAGACCGAGGCTGGAGGAGGCTCACCACATGCTTTAACAGCCCAGACTGGCCCATTGTCATTCTGTATGTGACAATCAGCCACATACAGAATGACAATGGGCGGGGTGGGGTTGCTCTTGTGCTCCGAGGATGAGTGCGAGGCGGCCCCATCAGGGAGCTGAGGCTTCTCGCAGGGGAACTGCGCTGCTCCCTGCAATGCCCAAAATTACGTACAAAAGGCGTCCGTAAAAGGGATCATCATGGACAACAGACATGAGATCCAAATCACGGACGGTCTGTGCAATTTACGGACGGTTGGTCACCCTAGGGACTGGACAACTCTCCCCCTAGCAACAGCCTCCCTTCACCTGGGACGGCATCCCTTACCTGCCCACGTAGCAGGTGATAAATGCCAGCAGGTTTGTCCTCAGAGTCGTGGATAAAACACAACAGAAAAGGGCGCAGGAAGTCTGGATCCAAAGGTAGTATGTGATTTCATAGAAAAATGATTTAATTGAATACCATTGATGAGAAAACATTTCATCTAAACTGTTTTTAATGGAAATTTTCAGATTGAATGGTATTTACCTTTTTGTAGGAACCAATTCATAGAAAGTCTTTTTGTTCGAAATTGGTTTTTGAATGCTTATTTATTATCTTTAAATGCAATGGTTGCAGGTCTTAATTTCAGAAACATTTTTGTCAGAGATATTTATATCAGTGCTTTACGTCAGGGGACCTTATTTCATATTTATATCCGTCCACATTGTCAGACAATTACTTAGGATGCTTTTAATTCTCTGATCCATCACCACCCGTAAACAACATCCATCGGTGACCCCTCACAACCCCTAAACACCATCAATCCCTGCCCCTTAAACCCCTCATTCACCTAAGCAACTCTCATCCCTGAAGCCTAAAAGCCCTTTTTATGCCAAAAGTCCACCATGCCTGAAGCCTAAAATCACTCACTACCCCAAACCCTACCCATTCCTGAACCCAGGAACCACTTTCTATGCCTAAGCCTCACCCTTCCCATACCCCTTAAAACACCTCCGCACACCCAAACTCCACCCTTCCTTGAACTCTAAAAAACACTCACCACCCTTAAACACCAGCCATACATGACCCATAACAACTCATCGCCCTAAACTACTCATCCCTGAACCCTAAAAAACCCTTTCTACATCTAAACTGCACCCATCCCTGAATCCTTAAAACCCCTCACCACCCTAAAGTCCACCCCGTCCTGAACCCTAAAACCTCTCGATACCCATACATTGCACCCATCTCTGAAACCTAAAAACACCTCAAACACCTAAACACCATTCATCTGTGAGCCCTAAAAACCCTCATCCCCCTTGCATTCCACCCAACTCTGAACCTTAAAAACCCAATCTATGCCCTAATTCCAATTATTCCTGACCTGTAAGAACCCCCTCATCCCCCTAAACATGATCCTTCCCTGAGCCCAAAAACCCCCCAGCAGTCCTAGACTCCAACCAAGTTTAATGTCATTTTGGATTTTCTTTAAAATTACCTTTCCTGAAAATGCACAATGTTTCCTTTAATTTTAGTTTTTATTGTATTTCCTTAAAATTTGTTTTCCATGATTTGATTTCCTCCAATGTGGTTTCTATGTTTTAATTTTTCTATGAATTCACCTACTATTTTTTTCAATGTCTTACATTTGTGGTCCCAGATAGGTAAAATCAACAATGGCCCCCGTGAACAGTTAGAAAACTCTATGTGCGACAGGGTCATCGCCATTTTGTTTTCTGAATACACATGCCTGCAAGAAGGCGCATCAAACTTGGTGCCTGATTGGAAAAGTTCAATGCCTTCAGATCCCCACCTGGCTGGTGTGGAGGTTTATATATGATGGACACTCCTCTGCCAGGGGAGTAGAAAAAGTGCTTAATATGAGACAGTGGTTTCTGGTGCTCGGCACCGGCACTTAATTGTCATCACTGTGACTTATGACAGCCAGCCACATGGTGGCGCTGGTTGTCTGACTTTGTGATGAGACCAACGACAGTTGTGTAATAATTCAATGTACATTAAAATGACCAAAACCTGCCACCCAAAGCTATAAAAATAGCTTGGGTGGCAGATATTAACCCCTTCGATGCTTGTGACGAGCTCAGCTCGTCATGCTGCGCGGTTGCGCTGTGCGCATGACGAGCTGAGCTCGTCACGACCCCACCCGCGATCGGAATGTCCAGCACACGAGCGGAATTCCGATCGCGGTCAAGGGGTTAATCATTTATAATGTATAAAAAGTCTGAATTGTCAGTAGTAGGGCAATGTGTTTTGCAAGCTGCTGTGGTAGCCTCACAAGGGCCCTGTCACTTATTTCTTTACAAATTAAGTACTGAGTGGAAACCATTGGTTCCCCAGACCTGGCAGGCAGGCGGTCCACCCACCATGCCATGAATGAGCCCCTTGTTATTTTGAGGTTTGTTTGTATAGTGCTAATACATATCGAATGTATGGGTTGGAAAAGTTGTTAAATATTCCCATCCCCTTCTGCCTACTTGTTTGTGAAAAAAGGTGAGTCAAAAAAGCAGCTAAAATGTAGGTTTGTGTGGGAGAAGAAAACTCCAAAACCTCCAAAATCTGCTTTTAGCAGGACAGATTTAAAATTAAAAATATTTTCGGCTGATAATTCTTCAGCAATTCTTGATAATTCTTCATCTTCTTCAATTTCTATAATAATTTTGTGAAACTTCACCTGAGAGGCAAAATTGTCCTTCACCTAAGGATCACATCAGAGCACCTGGTGGGTGTTCAGAGAAAAAATGGAGTGAAAAATATCGTGTGGACAAAATATTGTGTCAGGAATATCGAGGACAAAAATATGGTGAAAGTAATTTCTATGGGAAAGTAAAGTTTTACTATACCTAACTCTACATATGCGCACCTTGACAATATATATATCTTCAAGTTACGTAGATGTGGAGTTAAGAATAGTAAATCTACACTTACCTGTTTGTACTTACCTTCTCACTATTTTTGTCCTGGATATTTTTGACATGAGATTCTGTCCACTCAATATTTTTGTCATCGATATTCTATCAGACAACCATATGGTGGATGGTAAGAGATAGATATTGTTGTCATTGCCCTCACATGTATTTTTACCAGTTAATTGTTATTATTGATATGTTGATTCTACTAAGTTGGAGGAACAGATTTCTCTCGTGATGTGAGGAGGGACTCAGCTTTTCCCACTGAGTCCCTCCTCTATGCTGTACAGGAGGTTGAGGAGAGTCTGGGCTTTACCTATGTTCTGTGCCTCGGCCATTTTCATTTGCAGGGGGTGGTCGTTGCCTTATGCCTGTGCTTGATGGCTGTGTCAGTTTCTGTCCCCCTGCAGCTGACTGTTGAAGGCAAACGTCAATTTCTGAGGATTACAGATGACATGAAAATTACCTGCATCTGGCTTTTCACCTTCAGCTAGGCCTCTCACGTATGTCACAGAAGAAAGCTCCTCATTGTCATTCAATATTGAAAATTGGGTTAAACTCCTGCTGAAGAGATCTCTGTGTAACTCAAGTTTATGGATTGAATGACTACAGTACAACTAAATTGACTCTTGGATTGTTTGTTAGTTGCCCACCTCAGTGGTGCTTTGAGGAAAGTAGAGAGAGTGTTGAAGGATTGCCCCAATAAGTGCCTCTTTTTGTATGATGAAGAGTAAGTAAACAAAGGCACTCACCAGTCAAGGTTATCCTAGATAGGTTCAGGCTTGAGTAGTTTGCAGCGTGTTGGGGGAGTAAAGAAGGAAAAACCTGTTGGATGAGGGACAGGAAAAGAAACTAATGACCCCCACCCCCTTTGAGAAAGTTCCCAGCATGTGAGGGTCATTATGTTTTTTTTTTTCAGAAACAAACTCCAGCTTTGAGAATTTGTTTCTGAAAAACAAATTGAAAAAGTTTGGTGGACCCCAGTCAAAACAGATGACAGCTGTCCACCACACTTTTTGTACATTAACAGGAACCGCCATGAAGTTGTCTTCATGACGGTTCCTTTCAATTGTCAGAGGTGACTGTTGGGCCAGCAGTCATCTCTAAATTTGGCAGATGGAAGTCAATTGGGGTGGCGATGGAAATGTTCTCCACCACCCTGACGAACTGTACTCTATCCACCAAACCATAAATCAGGCATGTACTCTGTCTCTTCTGTCCATTGGAAATTTGTGCTGGTTGGGGAGATCATTCTGAAGTCCATTTGTGAGTGGTGACTACTTCTATTCGAGGGGACCATACTGAAGCCTGTTTATGAGTTTGTTAACACTACAAATAGAGGAGCCCTTCTCAGGTTTGTTTGTGAGTTGGTGATTACTACTAGTGTGTAGGAGAGCTTTTCTGAGATTTGTTTGTGAGTTGGTAATTAGTATTATTAGCAGAGAGCTATCTAAGGTTTGTTTGTGAGTTGGAAATGACTGCTACGATAGGAAAGGATTCTGAGGTTTGTTTGCGAGCTGGTAATTTGTTTGTGAGTCTGTGATTTGTAATATTAGAGAAGAGCTATTTAAAGTGTGTTTGTGAGTTGGTAATTACTATTACTAGTGGAGAGCTTTCTGAAGTATATTTGTGAGTTTGTAGTTAGTACTATTAGAGGAGAACTTTCAGAGGTCTGCTTGTGAGTTGTTAATCAATACTAGTAGAGGAGACCTTTCTTAAGTCTGTTTTTGAGTTAGGGGCCGATTTCGATGTCGGGCGGAATTCCTTCCGCCGACACCGACTCGGTCCTGGGACCGACCGACATCTGGTCGGCGGTCCCGCCCACCTAATTAGGATGCGAGCGAACACTGTTCGGTCGCATTCTCACATTTCAAATGGGAGGTGTGGTTCATCCCAGCACCCCGTGGCAGGCTCCTCAAGGTGCCTACCACGGGGTGCAGGAATCAACAAGGAGGCACAATAGGTGCCCCCTCGGCCCCCAACCGGACGCCGCAAAGCCAAGGGGGCCTTGCTGTGGGCCCCCAAACACGCTTTCCGACATGGTTTCCATGTCTGACAGGTCGGCATGGAAACCATGCTGGAAACCGTGCATTGTAATCTCAAGGGCGGAAAGGCCCACCCTTGAGATTACTGTCCGGCTTCCGACTGCCCGGCGGGCTCCTGGAGCCCATCGGAGGCCAGCCAGAATGACCGGCCGGCTTACTTTCCGACTGCCTAGATCATAATTAGGCGGTCGGAAAGTAAACCGAGCGGCCCATTACGATGCGGTCCTGAAGGCTCTGACCATGGATCGGAGCCTTTACTGGCCGCATCGTAATCGGCCCCTTTGTGTTTAGTGATATTAGATTAGAGCTTTCTGACAACTGTTTGTGAGTTAGTGATTAGTACTGATGGAGAAGAGCTTTCAGGGGTCTGGTTGTGAGATGGAAATTTGTCCTATTGGAAGATAACTTTATGAGGTCTGTTCGTGGGTTAATGTTTAGTGATATTAAATGAGAGCTTCCCGAAGGCTGTTTGTGAGCTAGTAATTAGTATCATGGGAGAAGAGCTTTCTTTGATTTGCGAGTGTGAGAATCTCATAACATGTTATAAACAGCTCCACTTTGAAACTTACTAAGAGAATCTCCAATTTCCATGCCAATTTCTTCTTCAAGTCGATGAATCTTTGCCACTGTATTAGAATGGAGCACAACCCAAATACATTTCTAAATTAATCATCAACTTATAGAATTTAATGTTCAGTCAATGATGAGAGGTTTGGTGAAGCTTTATCTCATTATGAGATTAGTCTGTATTTTTGTCTTTTTATTTAGGTTAGTCAAATGTGTCTGTTTACAGAAATGCCAAGAAAATTTTGGTTGGAATTAGCATGCAAAATAACAGCGTGTTCCAGAAAGGAATTAATCCCTATCTTAATCTAAGAACCTAACGTATCCCAGCCAGAACCCATAAAGAGTTGCTTTGGAAAAGAGCAAGAGAAAATTTGGAGCAACAGGCTAATAGCTATGAGAGGTCGAACTCGCCATAAAGAGTAGTTCTGGAAACTCAGACGAGTTCCCTATCAGCTGCAGTAGCAACCGTTAACACAGGTGGAAGGAAATATTCACAGCAGTAGCTATGATCAGCATGAAGAAAGTCTCCAAAAAGGCATCAGAGAAACAGAAAATCACTGTTAGCAGTATCAGACAGCAATTTCAGGCGAGTGTGGCACAGTCAAGTGGTAGCGGGCATGGCAAGGGGGAAGATGTGCATAAAATGCATTGCCCCTCTAACTCGGAACACGTACTATATAGAAAAGCACACAACATGTTGCAAACTCTGAATGTTGGATCATCTCTAGCCAATAGGAAAGGATCTTCCGATGGTACATTGTCTTCTCTCTCGATTCCTCTTCAACGTTATTTGAATGTTGCTACAGCGTATTACAAAAAGATACATCTATGAAGGTTCTCATGAGAACCTTCGCAAGCTTACTCTGTTAGTTGTTCAGTGTCCCATTGTGTTGCAATGGGCTGCTCTATGAAATGTAACATTAATATCTAGCATGTCCTGGTTAGATCATGAGACTCTAATCTATAGCAATATACTTGTTCATTACAAGCGTGCAGCAGAGGTAACTATCTAAATTATGGTGAAGTCATATGGTGTGAGGAAGGAAAGAAACACATTTTGCAGCAAACAGTACATTTCATGAACATGTTAAGATCTACAGTTCAATTATAACGTTAAATCAGCATTTACAAAAAAGCATTTCTTCTATTAAAAGGGAAAGGAAGGAATAACGGAAAATATTGAGGCCTAGCAGTGAAAGAATGACAGAAATGGGAGATTTCTGCAGAAATAAGCAACATTTTTCTCTTTTTTGCATGTTTAATAAAAGCTCATTTTCTCTAACCTTATATTGAGACACATTTCCTACGTTAATGTTAATGCACATTTCTACATTGTCATGTGGTTAATTTACATCAAAAATGTCAACTTCCTCAGGCTTGTTTGTGTGTTGATAGTTAGTACTGTTAGAGAAGAACTTTCTGAGGTCTCTTTGTGGGTTAGTGTTGATTAGTACTGCTGTAAGAGTGCTTTCTGAGGTCTATTTGTGAGCTGTTGATTAGTTCTTCTGGACGAGAATTTTCTGGGATCAGTTTGTAAGTAGGTGATAGATTCTTCTGAAAGAGAGCTTTATGCGGTCTGTTTGTGAGTTGTTTATTAGTTCTGCTGAAGAAGAACTTTTTTGAGGTCTGTTTGTAAGTTGGCAATTAATAATATTGGAGTTAAGCTAACTGAGGTCTAATTTTGAGTTAGTGATTAGTACTTCTGAAGGAGAGCTTTCTGAGTTCTGCTGATGAGTTAGTGATTCGTTCTGTTGCAGGAGAGCTTTTTGAGAACTCTTTGTGAGTTGGCAATTAGTACCATTGTATGAGAACTTTCTGATGTCTGTAGAGGAGAGTTTTCTGATGTCTGTGTATGAGTTGGTAATAAGTAATATTAGATGAGAGCATTCTTTGGTTTCTTCTGAGTGGTTGATTGCTGTCAAGCTTGACATGTCCATCCATCCATGTTCTCCTCAGGACTCACTGGTAAAATGGTGCAACTATTCCAGCAGTAGTGACAGGGATTTAGACAAACCAAGAGATACCAACGGAGACTATGACTGAAGGAAGGTTAGTGCACCAGTACTTCCAAGGCCCAAGGCAGGAACAGCAGTGTTAGAAAAAGAAACCTAGTCCTCAGACTATCCTTGCCTGTCAACAGCGATAGGTGGATTCATTCTGAGTCTGTTCCGTTTGTGCACCCATTGCGTCAATGTACTTTATTTGGTTAGTTAACCAAGGGTAGTGTGCATTTAGGGAACTGCTTTCTCCCTTTCTCTCCCAAGCCTTGCTTCCTTGCCTTGAATCCTAAAGACAGCACCGATTTAGCACAACGAACTCTATGAGCATCGCCCGCCACAGTCCTCCTACACCAGTGCTCGCCTAGAGCAACTGCATGAACCAGTTCAGTTCTTCAGCGGTTTCCAAGTAGCCGGGTGGCTAGCTGCGTGGTTTCATGTCAGGTAGCACGTAAGAACTTCATATGTAGATTTCGCATGCCTTACTTGATTTTACTTGTTACTCCTGTAGTTTCTGACTATCTTATGTCCTCCCTCAGACGTTATCATTTTTATGAACTTCAGAAAGAGCTTGCTGTGTACCTACGATTGAAAGCCTTTGAGGTGTCACCAGCAGCAATTTGTGTTTCTTGCTCCACCTTTTCCTATTTTTTTCCAAAGGGATATCCCAGTATTTTGAACCCAATAGGCTTTGGGAACCACCCCGGTGAAAGGATAGTGAAACTTACATCTGTGGTTCTGACATCACCACCATTACCTCTCCAAGTCTTGATAAGTTTTACTGCTGGAGGACAGCTTTCTGGGGTCTGTTTGTGAATTAGGGCATGATTTAGATCTTGGCGGACAGGTTACTCCATTACAACGGTGACAGATATCCCATCTGCTGAAATATAAATCCCATAGGATATAACTAGATTTATATTTAGGCAGACGGGATATCCGTCACCATTGTGAGGGAGTAACCCGTCCGCCAAGATCTAAATCAGGCCCTTAGTGATTACTACAATTAGAGGACAGCAGCCTGGGTTCAGGTTTTGGGTAGGTGATTAACAATATTAGGAGAGCGCTTAAGGAGGTCTGTTTCTGAATTGTTGATTGGTACTGCTACAGGAGAGCTATCAGAGGTAGTGAGTGGATAATTAGTGCTGCTGGGGGAGAGCTTTCTGATGTTTTTGAGTTGGTGATTACTACTGTTAGGAGAAAGCTTTCTAATGCCTAATTCTGATTTGGTGATTAGTACTGCTAGAGGAGGGTTATCTGAGTTCAGTTTGTGAATGGGCTTGGCACAGCTGGAGGAGAGATTTCTGAGGTTGGTTTGTGAGTTGGTGATTAGTTCTTCAAGAGACAGCTTTCTGGGGTAATGAGTGGATAATTGGCACAGCTGGAGGAGAGCTTTCTGAGGTTGGTTTGTGAGTTGGTGATTAGTTCTTCAAGAGACAGCTCTCTGGGGTAATGAGTGGGTAATTGGCACAGCTGGAGGAGAGCTTTCTGAGGTTGGTTTGTGAGTTGGTGATTAGTTCTTCAAGAGACAGCTCTCTGGGGTAATGAGTGGGTAATTGGCACAGCTGGAGGAGAGCTTTCTGAGGTTGGTTTGTGAGTTGGTGATTAGTTCTTCAAGAGACAGCTCTCTGGGGTAATGAGTGGGTAGTTAGTACTGCTGGGGGAGAACTCTCTGAGGTTTGCTCATGATTTGTTGATTACTACTATTAGATGTATGCTTTCTGAGGTCTGATTCGAAGTTGGTGATCAGTAGGGTTAGAGGAGAGTTATCTGAAGTAGCGAGTGGGCAATTAGAACTGCTGGAGGAGACCTTTCTGAGGTCAGTTTGTTGGTTGATGATCTGCTCTGTTGGCGGAGAGCTTTCTGAGGTCAGTTTGTGGGTTGATGATTTGCTCTACGGGAGGAGACCTTTCTGAGGACAGTTTGTTGGTTGATGATCTGCTCTGTTGGCAGAAAGCTTTCTGAGGTCAGTTTGTGAGCTGGTGGTATGGAGGAGAGTTTTTTGGGTTCTGTTTGTGAGTCATTGATTAGTACTGGTAGAGGAAAGGTTTCTGAGGTCTGGTTGGGAGTTGTGATTAGCACTATTAGCGGATAACTTTATGAGGTGTTTTATTTTTGTGCTTGGTGACTAGTAGTTCTGGAAGGGGAGCTTTCCATTTGTACTGTAGTGCATATAAAGCTCTGGGTATTAACATTGGATTGTAACAATAGCATTTAAGTCAGCTTCCCCTCGTACATCATTTATAGATTATAGGGAGAACAGAAGGCTGCTGCATGCTTAGTCCTGAGTTTAAACCCAGTGCAGCCCTTTGAGCCATCATTAATCATTTACATCGGTTTCCAGAGGATAATGGGTGGCTGTGGCTCTCGTATCAGCATAGGTGGCCCATTCGGACTTCAACCAGAGTGGCCCAAAGTGATGACCCCCACCCAAAACATTAATAACAGCTCTCCTGCTGTCAGCCCCCCAATACAGGGAAATAACAGCGAGTAGATGTACCTTCTCTGTCCAGCCTGCTTGGTTATGGAGTATTTGGGATCAGAATACACTATCCTCAAACTTCTGAAAAGTTTTCTCTATTAGCCTTACATTCAAATCCTATATCATTCATCGGAAAGAACTGCTGGCATGTTTATGTTCGATACCTGTAGAAGTGCTGCTTTATAAACCAAACATGCAATCAGATGACATGCTAAGCAATGAACACAGAAAGCTACGTTGGTACCTCTGGAAGCCATCTTCACAGCCCAAAACCATCACTACCCGTAAGGTGAGTGGCTATACATCATTCTTCTGTAGAATCTTTTGTTGCTTCAGAATTCCACATTATCGGAAGGTGTAAGCAGAAAGTTATCATACAGAAGAAATGGACTTTTCATCAGCATTTCCAATAGGGCTGAGCCTGGTGCCTCCTCCCTCTCCAGCAGTAAAATGTAGCATGCTTTCAAAATGACCAACAAACATGCAAATAATCCACTTTTCAGTGGTTGATGAGCCCCAACCTAATTGCAATCACGGTAGGGAGCCCAGAGCTAAGAGGACTCTCCCTAATCAGAGTTTCTTCTCATCAGCAGCCCAGTGAGGCATGATTATCCAGGACACCCTCTTCCCTGATTTCCAGCACCAAAGACCATTGCAGTGCTGGAAAACATGTTTTTAAAATGTCTTGGTAGCAGACTATTGTAGTCAGAATATCATCCTTCGTAAATAATGTGTCTGATATATAGTTTACAAAAATATTGCCCGGTTGGAATTAATAATAGAAAACCAACACCCATTGTACAATATATTTGCGAGTCATATTTAGGCCACAATATGTATGTCAGGAGATTTTTGTGACTATGATATTCTGACATACAGCCTTTGAAATGTCCATCCATAACCTGTGTGGAGGGTCTTTTATAGCCGAGGAGGCTGCCAGTATTCAGAACATGTGGGCTGCAGTGCTTTTCGAGTCAGCATCATCCACATCATCATGAATGTAATGCCACGACCTTTAGTGGATGACCCGTGGTATCTCATAGAACATTGATGTCTAAATAATTGAAGTGCACCTTTTAATCCCTGTGCCTCAATATAGAACTACTTTTTTGAGGACCAAAGATTCACTCCTTTGCATTGTGACTAGGTAAAACATTCGTCGTTATTCCTGGGAAGCAACAAGACTAACGCTGAAGGCTATCAATGGGACCACTGGTGGGCAAGGGCTTAGTTTGTAAGAGACACTTTGCCCCCTTTTCCTGAATGCTTAATTCCTACCACAGTATATCTCTTAGACACATTTTCCTGCTGCGTTAAAGTAGATTTTATTCTTTCAGCAGAAAAAAGCCTACCCAGTTTACATTTGCTACTGAATGGCTTCATTGGCTCTGAGGCACGCTAATGTGGCAGGCTGGCAATTCTGGGAAAACTTTTATATATCTAATTTTTTTATTGATTTCAGATAGTCATTAAAAATGTATTGTTTTAAAGTACAATATTCATGTATATGAAGTAGGTATAATCAGGCCTTAATTTGAGCTGGTAGTTGTAGGTGGAGCTGCCACTTATTTTTCATCAAAACAATTTGATCCAGAGCAAGAGAGAAAAAAACACAAACTTGGTGGAAAGAAGCAGGAAAAGATAAACGGCAAAACAGTGTCAAAGGGAGAAAACAGGGGTGGAAAAGAACCAGCAGTCGTAAAATAAAAAGGCAGGGAGTACCTGCTGGTGGATTAAAGAGGCACGAGGCGGAATCGAGACTGTGCAGCCCTGGTATTCAGCATCCCGACATTCCATAGCGCCAGCCATCGGCTTCTGCGCAAGACTTTGAGCACGAGCAATTATTCTTTTAAAAATTAAGCAATGGGTATAATACAATCACTACTCATTGAATGTATGTGTACATGTAAGAAATATGGAGGAATTGGTTCAGGTGAACCGCCAAATGGGTAATTAAAGTTTTGACAATTGGGAAATAAGATTCTTTTCTGAAGTATATTCTCGTCATTCCTTTCCCAGTTAGAATCCTGGGAAAACTTTGACAGCCACCAGGCTCTTAATGTGGTGAGCCATGCTTCATTCTGAACCTGGAGAGGGGATGGTCTGATCGCCTTTGAGGAGGACACCTTGATAACCTTGGATAAAGGTTATTGGGTCTTATTTTGCCCACTTGCTCTTCTGCATTGTTTGACAGTGCAGAATTTCTTGGTCACATATCACAGAGGCTGGTAAGATCTTGATCCAATTTGTCGGCTTCGACAAACCTATGTTTAATTAATACCTTTACTCTTTTGTCCTTGTTTCATAACTTCGTGTACTGTGACTTCCTCTCGAAGATATACCAACTATTAACAAGTGGGAGGCACCATTGACTCCAATCAGTTATAAAAAAAAGTAGCCCAACTCCAATTCTGGACATCTGGTTTGTAGGAGGTGATTGCAGCCGTGTCAAAGAATCAACAGCATAGACATCCACGCTGTGGTGAGGCTCTGTCAAACTTTGTTGTTGTTTATATGCGAGGATCTAGAAAAGAAAACTAATCCAAAAAAGGAGCTGGACTGAACTCCATCACTGGACCATTGAAGAGTTACAGCTAGTGATACTCAGCTTCTCAAAGTGCAGAAAGTGATCATGTCCTGTCATGGCTAGACCTGAGAACTATTCCCATCGCCCAAGTTTAGGCAAACGTTGCAAACCTTTTTTTTTTTTTTAAAGCTGTAAACATTTCTCTTCCCCAGAGGGTTCTCATTCAATTCTAGTTTTATTTCAGAGATTATTGTTTGTGCACAGGTCTTGAGTCATGGACTGTGACAATTAAGTACATTTTGATCAGAAAAAAACATAGAAATCAAGTTTAGTTAGTTATTGGTGGCAAGGAGCTGATCACTAGAAAAGAGTGATTGTAAGGCCAAATAGTCAATTCTCAATAAACATCAGAGAAAGAAGGATGACACACATGTAGCTCAACCTCACAGAGATCAGCCCTCTTTCTTTGTTTTCATTCTGCACTCTTCTTGGACCCCTGGTTCCTTTATTACTTGCAAGCTGAAGGTATATGTACTTCAATGTTTTGCCTCTTTGTGTGTCATCAGTTTTTCTAGGGGAAATAGGAATATGTATGACATTGATGTTGTGTAAAGGGCTCCCCCTAAACATTTCAAACTTGCATTTGCTCAGAGCTACCCCAAACAAATCTGGGACATATATATGCTTAGAACTAGATGTTGACGGAATTGAAAATCTGAGATGTTCTTACAACAAGCAGATAAAAACCTGTAGATTTGCTTCATCTCAATCTCTTTGCTTAAAATGTCGAACACATGCTTGCATTTTACTGAATTGATATTCTGGTCTCTTAAGAAATATTTCCCCTGGTCAAGCTGCTGTCTATTTCTGACTGTCATCAGGGCTTCATTCGCGTCTCTCTTCGGTGGTACCCTTAAGATGAATCCAAGAAGACTTTAGGTGGTATCCTTCTGATCTCTAGTGACAAGACTGGCAGTCATCAGGTGTGCCAGCAGCCAAGGGAAACTTTTTTGAATTGAATAAAGGTCCATTATTTTAGGATGTTTCATTTACTGCGTGGTGAAATATTATATTCCGAACGCTTATTGGGCTCTAAGGGGCTGAATTAGAGTTCAAGTTATGGGTTTTACTCCTTCAGGGTGACGGAGTAGAATACTCTGTTGCTCTGATGGAATACCCATCCTCCACATTTAGAGGTGTGTGGACAACTGTTAACATTGGCAGGAACCAACGTCACAGCCCTTTCTGTCAATGTGTTAAAAGTTTGACCAATCACTCTGTCAAACATTACAGCCACTCGTGAAACTTTTAACTTGTTTTGTTTTTCAAAAATAAAATCCCAAAGCGGGAAAAAACAAAAACGAATGATCTCCACAACATGAGAGTTGTCTGCCAAGATGTGGGCATCATTTAAACATTTTCACTGTCCCTTTCCGTCAGGTTTGTCAAGGCGGTAAGGGAGAGTGAAAACTGAGCATTTGACCTCCCACTCTAAACGAGGCAGGTGGTCAAATGGCCATAACTCTGACAGCCTGAACTCCATGGAGCTGGAGTAGGCTTTATCAATGACATTCTTAGGGTCAGCCCGCCAGTATATCCGACGGGAGGGCGGAGGGGTTGGTGCAGAGGGTACTCAATCACAGTTGTGACAGACTGCCATCTCTACTAAACTCTAAATCAGGCCCTAAGTCTTCAATCCGAAGAATGTTTCGAAGCCACGTCATCGTAGCAACAATGTTTACTATTAGCCTTACCAATAAGTAGTGCATAAAGTTGAATTCATGGAAACGTCCCTTTCGAAGGCATGTGCTGATATTAAAACTGTGTGCAGCAAACCATGGGCATTTTTTGCACCAAATCACAACAACAGTTGTGTAATAGACCTGGTTCCAGGAGCTGAAGATCCACACACATCGATTCATGTCCTTATGAAAAGGGAAATCAGGAGATACAGTAAAACGTTTTATCGGGCATTCTGACAATTTTCTAACAGGGGATCCAATGCTCTTTATTCCAAACTCGGCTTTTAATTATGGCCAAGTAGCAATTACCAGGAGCAGAATAGATTAAAAAAATTGTCACCCCTTATAACTTATCTTCTTGCATATGGAAAATCACGTCTCCAGGGTTGACGTAAGCGAGGTAGACAACCTCATCAGGATATGCTTAGGAGAGGAATAGGAAACATTTAACTTGTCCTGTTTACATATTTGAACACCTGATCAATTGCATCTTTAGCAATCTGTAGCTACTGAATACTTTCAACAGGCATATTTCTTTGAAAGTGTTTCACCTTAGTGCATCAGATTGTATCCATAGATGGAAAAATATTTTTTTAAGTGATAGTTTTTAACCAGAAACAGAGAAACATTCCTGCCCCCTCCGCGATGACAATGTTGTTAGTGAACTGAGTCAAGTCAGTTGTCATATGTGCCCTATTGTGCACACAGCAACATTATAGTTGATTAAATCACACACAAGAGAGGTTTTTGTACAGCGCATATCCTAAACTCATGTATTTGAAGGTATTCTGAAATGTGATAATGAACAAAAAGGGGGCTTAGAGACAGTATTTGCCTAAGATCACACAATTTGGTCAAGCAGGGATAGATGCCAGATTTTACATTTTTGAGCTGTACAATTCAGCCACAAGATAGGTATCTCTTTCTGGCATCAAAGGTTAATGTTTTGTCCTCAATTCTTGGAAGATGAGATTAAAACATGGATGACTGGCAGTATCCACATTTTCCTTTTCACAGAGCACAAACCTTGCCTGTAGTCACTTAAGCACTTCACAACAGACACAAAGTGCATTACATGGAGATTTGCCAGTATTCAAAACATGCGGAATTGAGGCTGGGATTTGAACCAGATTCCCCATGTTACATGGTCGGCATTTGTGGCCACTGAGCCACATGGCCTCCAGGGAAAACTTGGATCATTTTGGGCTTGAGGTTTCAAGAGGACCTTGAGCTGAGCCAGTTATCTGACCTGAGCTTGGTGCGAGCTTTCAGTGGCTCACGCACCTCTACCATTATGGCCTATATCGAGGGTGAGGGACTTTACCAACCATTAGAGTCCGAGGTAGGAGGGCTGTAAAGATATTAGTACATTGCACACACTGAGGGTAGAATGTTCTAAATTAAAAAGGGAGAAACAGAAAGACAAATCTTGGAATGTTGGAGCAAAAGGTCTACACAAACCATTATTGACCTTTGTAAGAAATCGGGGTATTAGTTGATGGGAGTAAGTACCCACTTCAAGTAATAATCACATTCCTTGTCAGGCTAAAAACCACTAAAATCGCTAATAAACCTGAGCACAACCCCCTATTATCTATGGCACAGAGCAGGCAGGCTTAACTTAGAGGGAATGTGTAAAGTATTTATATAGTACTAAAACAGTAATAAAGTTGAAATGCAAAACAGTAAAAATGCCAAAACACATTAGAAAAATAGAGTAAGATTTAACAAACAAAATGACATGAAATTACAAACATCCGGTAAGGGGAACCGAAGATGCGAATTTAAAAAAACTGTATGTAGAACTAGCACCAAGAAGCACAAAGTGTCAATGATAATCAATGGTCACGGTAGAATAGGACCTAGGAAAAATGTGACGCTGACTGCAGTGAAGTACAGGTCAGATACATTAGCCATGTTTGTCCTGATCAAAGATTTTACCTTTTGACTTTAGTCTTTAAGTCCCAATTCACCACTGGTGTATACATCTAAAGCCCTCATCCCCCCCCAGGACCTCAGGGAATACACTTAGGCACTCACAGGGTGGCAGGCAGAGGCCAACAGAAGGGTCCAGTCCAGGTCCAGTTGCCACTGGTCAGCAGGGCAGTTGCAAGAAAAAGCCTCTTTTAGCTTGTTGTGTCCCTGTAGCTTTAACAGGAGATCAGTCTTATGGCCCTTGGAGTCCACTTCTTTGTCCCGAGTACAAGAAGGAGCGTAGAACCAGTTTTCTAGGCTCTTCTCATGTTTCAGACAGCAGGTTCAGCCCTCTTCTGATCTGGCACAGGTCCAGGAGTGTTCTGAGGTAGGTGTCTGGAAATGCCAGATTTATGTCTGGCACAAGCTAGTGGGTGGGAGTGACCCCTGGGGTCGCCCTAACCAATGGGTTAAAGGTTACTGGTGCTAATCCTACCCACTTTGGGCATTTGAAAGTTGGCCAAAGTCTTTGGCCACACTAAATTTGTGCTCTGAGGGCTGGGTGTGTGTGCTACCAATGGGGTAAATGTTCTCTGGGCTAACCCTACCCACTTTGGGCATTTTCAAGATGTCTGAAGTCTTTGGCCACACTAAACTTGGCCTCAGCGGGCTGGGTGAGTGGGGGGAGTATACTATGTTAAGCACAGTGTCCACCCACCTCTAACACCAAAACCACGTTCGATGAGTCTTGTATAACAAGGCTGAGCTTTCAACAACTAGACAGTGGCTACACAAAAAACGTTTTGGCATTCTGTTTCCCTCCTTTGAATTGTGCCCCAAACGTTATGTTTAAACTCAGCAGACCTGTCAGACAGGCTGTGACACTGTAGTGTAAACAGAGGCCCACTGTGACTGTGACCTGACTGACTGGGAAGACAACAAAAGGGCTCTGCAAGTGTCAGCTAACTCTTTCCTGTGACAGGTGAGGCCTTTTTGAAGTGCGTCCCTAGTTTCATATGAAAAGCCCCAGCAGACTCATCAAGCAGGATGTGACATTCAAGCAGGACTTGACACTTTAATGTCAAAAAGGAACCTCTCCCCCCCCCCTGCATATTCTGTCAGGTTCAGAGGGGTCATTTTTGCCCATTCAGTTCAGCCTATTGTTTTGCTCCGGCGAATAGGTTCACACCTCATTCACGCCTATTTAAATGCTAATTATTGGCTGGCCAAACTGGGAAAACAAATGCAGATTTATCTTCCAGAGACTTCAGGCAGGGCAAAGGTAACTTTTTAAAAGCCAGATTTCTGTAATATTTAGAAATCCGACTTCACCCGTGAAATGGCTTTCTGACAACTATTTCAAATAGTTGCTCAATTTTTTTACTTGTTTCCCATTCCAGAGATACAAGATTAGTATTTAAAAATGCATTGCAGTGCTTTAACATTAAATTGTTACATGTCCTACGTTTAAAACCATGCACCCTGCCTTTATGGGCAATAAGGCCTACTTAGGGATGACTTATAATTATTTAAAAAGAAGGTTTAGGTCTGTCCAAGGGGTTATGTTGACCAGTTAAATATGCATTTAAAACCTGCACAGCCAGGCTACAGAAGGTAGTCCTGCAGTCATGTTTACACTGTCAGTGTAGTGAATGGCACAATGGTGCTGCAGTCCAAATGTGACATAAAACGTATAGGCCCTGGGTACACCTTGGTAGTACCATATACTAAGGGTGTATAGGTAAGTTAAATATGCCAATCAGGAGTATACCAATTTAGCCATGTTGAAAGCATCAGCACAAGCACTTTACCACTGGTCAACAGGGAAATGTGCACAGAGTTCTGTAGCCAGCAAAAATTGGGTTTAGCAAAAAGGGAAAACAAATCGAGGTGTCCCTGCCGAAAGGGCGAAATTTCCAACAGCCCTCAGTTACTCTGTCTTCAGTGGCACTCCCAACATTCCAGAGTTCTAATTTAGTTTCACAGTTTGTTTGGCCTCAATGCAGTTCAATAGCAATCTAATACCTCCTTCGGTTCTCAGACTTTTTAGATGCATTTAATTAAAATGTTCTCAGTTAATGACCTCTTTGTAGATGATCACTGAGAAGGGAATCATTTAGACATAATTATAACTTGCACCCTTCATAAAAGTCTTCGCTCATGTTGGACTCCTAATTGAGAGTCTTTAAGAAGCGGTGGCACACAGTTTGCTTTAGTGACCTGTGTTCTGAGACTGTGGCTTCATTTGTAAAAGAATAATTGATGGGCCCGAAGTTTTTCTCAGAAGGCAGCCTTTTGTGCTGTTAAATGTGGTTGTGAATGCCAAGGCTGTAGAGTCCTGAGTCCACCTCATGCTTAATACTTCCACCACCATACACTCTCTGCCCCTGTATTCCACTCTTGTAGCTTGGTTTTCATCCCTTCTTTCTCCTTTGTCACTATTTTTCTATATTTCTCTTTCTCCTTTTTGTGTCTTTCTCTCTCTTACTCTTTGTCAAAGTCTGGTCATTGAAAATAAGCACCGGTCCCCAAAAAAGAGTGGCGGGGGGCCCCACCTGCAGCTGCTGGCTCAAATTAATCACTGTCTGTGGCATACTTTGAGTGTGGCATAAATCGCTGAATGTGCCCTCTTCATTTCTGTTGTACCTTACCTTTGCTGTCCTTTGGGTTCTTAATCCCATAAAACACTGGAGGCATTATCTTTATTTTAAACCCATTCTGTTCTGAGGAAGAAACTTCAAATTCCTGCTGTGGGATAGAGAGGCTGGTGACATTGTAGTTATAAATTGTTAGTTAAAGGGGGGTCATACATTTTAGAGGAAACACTGTTCTCTTCACCCAGTGCTGGCTCTCTAACAATCAGCAATAACCGGCATTCTTGAATGTTGATTTTTGCATGATATCAGCAAAGGTTTGAGACATGTTAAGGCATCATTCACTGGAAGCCTCTTTTAATATTTCTTCCTGAATAAATTGTACATATAACTATAACACCTCCAATCTAAGATTGAGTTTGTGTTCGTACTAGATCTGTTAATGTTTGCACTATTGTACACCGACCACAGGGTCATTGCACATTTTATCTGTTTTACTACCTTTGCCATGATACAGTTGACATTAACATCATGTGAATTATCACACATCCCAGGCCCTTTTTCCATTTCTTGAAAATTTTCCTGGATTCTTTAGCCTACAGGAGCATCGAACTGGCGCTTGACACTTTGTTATTGGCAGAATATTGTTTTTTATCACAGTTCACAACTGTTCCATCTTGGAATATAAGGTAGCCATCTATGTATGCTTACGCGGCTCTTATAACTTGTCACTCACATTTGACTTATATCTTTACGGTTGAAACAGCACTTTGGGGGCTATTCTCTGAGAAAGAGATATTTGGTGTGGGAGGCTGGCCTGGTATATGATATCCACTAATGTAAGTGGACACCCTGCACCAGTCCAGACAACCCTTATGGGTGATTTAAGAGGTCTTAGACAACCTTAGAAAGCTCTCTAAGTGGTAGCTGTGGAGAGCAGCCTTCAGGTTTAGTCCAAAAGGAGTGTAAATCAGCTTGTCTTACCAGAATGCAATCTTATAGTATAGATTAAATGAAAAAAGAACCACACAAGGTATTTATAAAAATATGTATTTATTATATAATACTCTCTAACACGTTTAGATATCTCCTACACAGAGATAAACACAAGGCACATAATACTTTGCATAGAAAAACAGTAAATAGCACAAAATACACAGTGGACCCCAGGGGGACCACACCATATACTAAACAAGCATTGGCATAGCCAATAGGTCTCGCCTTTGGGACCTTATAAGTGTTTAGCCAGAGATATTGACTTTGCCTGTCTTTAAGCTGTGCTGTACAGAAGTCTGCAGCATGCTGAAAAGTTATAATAAAGAAGTGTCAGAAGCATTTTTGTTACCTTATATATGACCAAGAAAGCATTATGTACAACTGAACGACCATATTAAAAAAGTATTAACAATAAATAATGTCTTGAGGTTTTTTTCGTCCTTTCAATGCTGGCAACTTCTATCTGCCTGTCCCAATGGTTGCTTGTTATGGTTTTTTTGTTATGGGGGGGGCATAAATAACAGGAGGGTGAAGGTTGGGAAATAGTACCTGTATCACAGTCAGTGAGAGAGTCAGTCAGTTAGTCAGTCAGTGAGAGAGTCAGTTAGTTAGTTAGTCAGTGAGAGAGTCAGTTAGTCAGTCAGTCAGAGAGTCAGTGAGAGAGTCAGTCAGTCAGTCAGTGAGAGAGTGAGAGTCAGTCAGTCAGTCGGTCAGTGAGAGAGAAAGTGAGAGAGTCAGTCAGTCAGTCAGTGAGAGAGAGATTGAGAGAGTCAGTCAGTCAGTGAGAGAGTCAGTCAGTGAGAGAGAGTGAGCGAGTCAGTCAGTGAGAGAGAGAGAGTCAGTCAGTGAGAGAGAGTGAGATAGTCAGTGAGAGAGAGAGAGTCAGTCAGTGAGAGAGAGAGAGTCAGTCAGTCAGAGAGAGAGTCAGAGAGTCAGTCAGTGAGAGAGAGAGTCAGTCAGTGGGAGAGAGAGAGTCAGACAGTGAGAGAGTGAGAGAGTCAGTCAGTGAGAGAGAGAGAGTGAGAGAGTCAGTCAGTCAGTGAGAGAGTCAGTCAGTCAGTGAGAGAGTCAGTCAGTGAGAGAGAGAGTGAGAGTCAGTCAGTTAGTCAGTCAGTCAGTGAGAGAGAGAGAGTCAGTGAGTCAGTCAGTCAGTGAGAGAGTCAGTCAGTCAGTGAGAGAGTCAGTCAGTCAGTCAGTGAGAGAGAGAGTGAGAGAGTCAGTCAGTCAGTGAGAGAGAGAGAGAGAGTGAGAGAGTGAAAGAGTCAGTCAGAGAGTCAGTGAGAGTCAGTCAGTCAGTGAGAGATTGAGAGAGTCAGTCAGTTAGTCAGTGAAAGAAAGATTGAGAGCGTCAGTCAGTCAGTGAGAGAGAGAGTGAGAGAGTCAGTCAGTGAGAGAGAGTGAGAGAGTCAGTCAGTCAGTGAGAGAGTCAGTCAGTCAGTCAGTGAGAGAGTCAGTCAGTCAGTCAGTGAGAGAGAGAGTGAGAGAGTCAGTCAGCCAGTCAGAGAGTCAGTGAGAGTCAGTCAGTCAGTCAGTGAGAGAGTCAGTTAGTCAGTCAGTCAGTCAGTGAGAGAGAGTGAGAGAGTCAGTCAGTCAGTCAGTGAGAGAGAGAGTGAGAGAGTCAGTCATTTAGTCAGTGAGAGAGAGAGTGAGAGAGTCAGTCAGTCAGTCAGTGAGAGAGTCAGTCAGTAAGTGAGTCAGTTAGTCAGTGAGAGAGTCAGTCAGTCAGTGAGAGAGTCAGTCAGTCAGTCAGAGAGAGAGAGAGTGAGAGAGTCAGTCAGTCAGAGAGTCAGTGAGAGAGTCAGTCAGTCAGTCAGTGAGAGTGAGAGAGTCAGTCAGTGAGAGAGAGATTGAGAGAGTGAGTCAGTGAGAGAGACAGTCAATCAGTCAGTTAGTCAGCCAGTGAGACAGAGTGAGAGAGTCAGTCAGTGAGAGAGAGAGTCAGTCAGTGTGAGAGAGTGAGAGAGTCAGTCAGTGAGAGAGAGAGAGAGTCAGTCAGTGAGAGAGAGAGAGTCAGTCAGTGAGAGAGAGAGTCAGAGAGTCAGTCAGTGAGAGTGAGAGAGAGTCAGACAGTCAGTTAGTCAGTCAGTCAGTGAGAGAGTCAGTCAGTCAGTGAGAGAGTGAGAGAGTCAGTCAGTTAGTACGTCAGTCAGTGAGAGAGTCAGTCAGTCAGTGAGTCAGTCAGTCAGTGAGAGAGTCAGTCAGTGAATGAGAGAGACAGTCAGTCAGTCAGTGAGAGAGAGAGTCAGTCAGTCAGTCAGTCAGTGAGAGAGAGTGAGAGAGTCAGTCAGTCTGAGAGTCAGTCAGTCAGTGAGACAGTGAGAGTGTCAGTCAGTGAGAGAGAGATTGAGAGAGTCAGTCAGTCAGTCAGTGAGAGAGAGAGTGAGAGAGTCAGTCAGTCAGTGAGAGAGAGAGAGGGAGAGAGTCAGTCAGTCAGTGAGAGAGTCAGTCAGTCAGTGAGTCAGTCAGTGAGAGAGTCAGTCAGTCAGTGAGAGAGTCAGTCAGTCAGTCAGAGAGTCAGTGAGAGTCAGTCAGGCAGTCAGTCAGTGAGAGAGTGAGAGAGTCAGTCAGTCAGTGAGCGAGCGATTGAGAGAGTCAGTCAGTCAGTGAGAGAGCGATTGAGAGAGTCAGTGACAGAGAGAGTGAGAGAGTCAGTCAGTCATTCAGTGAGAGAGAGAGTGAGAGAGTCAGTCAGTCAGTCAGTGAGTGAGAGAGTCAGTCAGTCATTTAGTCAGACAGTCAGTCAGTGAGAGAGAGTGAGTCAGTCAGTCAGTGAGAGAGTCAGTCAGTGAGTCAGTGAGAGAGTCAGTGAGTGAGTAGGTCAGTCAGTGAGAGAGTCAGTCAGTCAGAGAGAGAGTGAGAGAGTCAGCCAGTCAGTCAGAGAGTCAGTGAGAGAGTCAACCAGTCAGTCAAAGAGAGAGTGAGAGTCAGTCAGTCAGTCAGTGAGAGAGAGAGTGAGTGAGTCAGTCAGTGAGAGAGAGAGTGAGAGAGTCAGTCAGTGAGAGTCAGTGAGAGAGTCAGTCAGTCAGTCAGTCAGTGAGAGAGTGAGAGAGTCAGTCAGTCAGTGAGAGAGAGTGAGAGAGTCAGTCAGTCAGTGAGAGAGTAAGTCAGTTAGTCAGTGAGTCAGTCAGTGAGAGAGTAAGTCAGTCAGTCAGTGAGTCAGTCAGTGAGAGAGAGAGAGTGAGAGAGTCAGTCAGTCAGTTACTCAGTCAGAGAGTCAGTGAGAGTCAGTCAGTCAGTGAGAGAGTAAGAAAGTCAGTCAGTCAGTGAGAGAGAGATTGAGAGAGTCAGTCAGTCAGTCAGTGAGAGAGAGAGTGAGAGAGTCAGTCAGTCAGTCAGTGAGAGAGAGTGAGAGAGTCAGTCAGTCAGTCAGTGAGAGAGAGTGAGAGTCAGTCAGTCATTTAGTCAGTCAGTCAGTCAGTGAGTCAGTTAGTCAGTGAGAGAGTCAGTCAGTGAGAGAGTCAGTCAGTCAGTCAGTGAGAGAGTCAGTCAGTGAGAGAGAGAGAGATTGAGAGATTGAGAGAGTGAGTCAGTCAGTGAGAGAGAGAGTGAGAGAGTCAGTCAGTCAGTGAGAGAGAGAGTCAGTCAGTCAGTCAGTCAGCGAGACAGAGTGAGAGAGTCAGTGAGTGAGAGAGAGTCAGTGAGAGAGAGTGAGAGAGTCAGTCAGTGAGAGAGAGTCAGTCAGTGAGAGAGAGAGTCAGAGAGTCAGTCAGTGAGAGAGAGTCAGAGAGTCAGTCAGTGAGAGAGAGTCAGACAGTCAGTCAGTCAGTGAGAGAGTCAGTCAGTCAGTGAGAGAGAGAGTGAGAGAGTCAGTCAGTCAGTGAGAGAGAGAGTGAGAGAGTCAGTCAGTCAGTGAGAGAGTCAGTCAGTCAGTCAATCAGTGAGAGAGTCAGTCAGTCAGTGAGAGAGTCAGTCAGTCAGAGAGAGAGAGAGTGAGAGAGTCAGTCAGTCAGAGAGTCAGGACCAATTTTGGCAAGGAGGGACAACTAAAGGAAGGTTGTTATTATTACTACAATAATTATTAAGGTGGTCATTATTATTAGTTCTAGTAGAACTAGTATTAATATTACTTTTCCTGCTGATGATTTAAAGACTAACAAATAGTGTAATGAAGGGCAATAATGTCAATGGCAAAGTTGCTAGGAATAATAATAATTAATAATATTATCATACTTAAGAATACAAAAGAAGACAAAAGGGCGCCTCAAATGCATATAAACCGTTGCAAAAAAATAATAAGGGGTTAAAATAACGCGTGCGTTTGCAATATATGCACAAGGACAAAAATCATGGGAACAGAAAACAAGCGCGGCCGCAAAGTGAAAGCGGCCGCAAAGTGAAAGCGACCGCGCTGTGTTTCATTAGTAACATGATCCACAACAACACGGGAGGAATGCAGCTGCCACAAAGCGCGCCGCTGCTCGCTCCCGACACCAAAACGCCGTGGGAGTGACCTTTACACAAAGAGGTGGGACATGCACCCGCCTTTGGCCATTTGCGTGCTTTCATTATTGAAAGCCACACGCAAAGGCCAATAGAATGTAAGGGAGTTACCAGACCCACACGAAGAACTTTTGGGGAAGTTTGGAGTGCTTACAAGAAGCCTCCCATAGAGCAGCGCATGCGCGCTGCGCTAGGCTCGACCTAAGAAGTGGTATAAGAACCACGACTCGGGTCAAGACAATGTCGAGAGGACGTAGAGGTGCTGGGGACCCAAGGAACCACCCAAGGTGAGTGACTAGGAGTCCCACTGAGAGCGTGTGCAGTATGGGAAAACGACTGCGTACTCCGTACAAATCAACGTGTAAGTAGCGGTTGGAATTTTAAAGATTAAGGACCCTTCCCAGTGGACCCTGATGAAACCCCGTGGAAGACAGAAGGTTGGAGAACCACCCCACCTGTGGATACCCTAGTACCCATGTTACCTACACCAGGGAAGCCGGGTGCATAGGTGTGAAGTGGTGTTGGAAACCGCCGTCGAACCCAATGGAGGACTTCAGGAAAGTGCCGCTGCTGAAGAAGGAAAAATTGTCCGGAGGAATCCGAAGGTGGATTCTAGTTGAGAGGTACCTGGAAGCAGAGGGGGCAGTGTCTATGTCACTCAGGAGTGACCAGGAGATCTGGAAGACGAATGCCCACTGATGTCGGGTGTTGCAGAAGAGTTGATGGTGACCTTGACTCTGCAGCTGTGAGGACCAGGCGACACTGAGAAAGACTAGGAATCATGCACGAGCTGTCCCACGTCGGATGTCGAGTGCTGAGGGGTCAGTGTCCGTCAGAAACACCAGCAAGCCTTGGCAAATGCAAACAATGTGGATGTTGAAGAAGGTGCAATGTCGGGACCAGCAAGGTCCAGGGGACTCACTACAAGCAGGGGAGTCAGGGCAGGCCCCAAGCAATCAGGGGAGCCCAAAAGACACAAAGGTGACTCTCAACAGGACCCACAAGCCGGAGGCACTGGAGTCGCAAGAGGACCTCGAGCAGCTCACCAAAGATGCAGACCGCGGTGCAAGCAATGCGGTGTAGATGAAGATTCTGGTCACTGGAGATGCTTGAGGTTGGGGCTACTGGGAGCCTGCAGAACTTGGTGGAAGAAAGCCAACAAGCCCTTGCAACAACAAGTCAATGCAGTGCACAGGGGTTCGGTTCCTGCTGCTCCCACGAGGGATACTGGCCTCAAACTTGGTGAGAGGGCAGGGCAGGCCTCAAGAGCTGTGGAGAACCACCACCTGTGTTGTTGAACCTTTCGGAATTCGTAGGAGCTCAGGATCAGCAGACCGGTCAGCTTGGTTGTGGTGCCTGCCGATGCAGGGAAGTGACTCCTTCACTTCAAGGGAGATTCCTTCAAGTGTCTTGGATGCCCACAGGCCTTGGAAGGTTCTTGTATGGTGCACAGGCACAGAGGATGCAGCAGACTGAAAGGGGGACGAAGTCGAGCCCAGTCGAGCCAAACGAAGTGCAGCGAAGTCCAGAGTGCCCAGACGGTAGAAATTGAAGTGGTGTCTGAATTGAATCATGTCCCACGACTAATCTAAGGACCCACCCACAGGTAAGCCCTTAAGTACCCTTAGGAAAGGGTTGGGACGATTCAGGGGACCCTCCCAGGGGAGGGCTTGGGCAGGGGGGGAGGTTACTCCCATGTCCTTTGTCCAGTTTTGCGCCAGAGCGGGAGCCAACAGCTCCCAGAACTGGTTTGAACTGGACTATGCACAGGGACACCAAATGTGCCCCTCATGCAGACTGAGTGGCACTGGCAAGCGCACCCACCCTGCCCCAATACACTAAATCCTGTCTGGGAGGTGGTCACACCTCCCTGTGACAGGATACCTATTGTTCTGCCTTCTCCTGCTCAAGCTTGGCTCAGCAACAGCAGGGCAGAATCGTGTCTCTGGTCAGCAGCAACCATTTTGTGCTGTCTGGGTCTAGAAGACTGGTACCGGGGACATGGAGAGCCTAATGGAGGGCTCCTCCAGTGCTTGGAATCATACCTCCCACACCGTTTACGGTATTGGGGGTATGATTCCAACATGTTTGATACCAAACATGATAGGATTCGTTGCAGCCGGTTTCGAGATGGTCATCGCGTGATTACGCGGTGCCCCTCTATATAGTACATGGCTGCTTCACTTACAACCCGGGAGAATGGACTCCGTCGGCTGTAGGGCTGTCCTGCTCATGCAGGGGCACCCTCACACTTAGAACTAGGCACCCTGCCTTCAGCATTGCAAAGGCCTGCTATAGAGGTGACTTATAGGTTTTAAGTGCAGTGACCCTAGAGATAGTAAACCTATATCTTTAGTAAGTGGTGCTAGCACCAGCTTACACAGGCTGCAATGGCAGGCCTGTAGTTACAGTTTGAATGGTCTCCCATGGGTGGCATAATACATGCTTCAGCCCATGGGGGACCTCTGGGGTACCTATGCCCTGGGTACCTTAGTACCATATACTAGGGACTTATAAGGGTGACCCAGTATCCAATCTGGGATGTACCTAAGTACTGAACATAAAAAATTAAGGGAGAAAGCAGAGAGAATAGGGGCCTGATTAGCAAGATCTCAGTCAGATCAGACTAGTCAAAAACAGCTTAGCACCAGGCAAAAAGTGGGGGTAACCATGCAGAAAGATCCCACCTTCCTACATTTGGAATAAGAAAAAACACCCTGTTTTGTTCCTTTAATGAATGGCCCCTAAAATGATGCTCCGCTATACTGTTACATTAAATGGGTACAGCTCCTGAGGTAGGGTTGAATAAGGGAAAACATTATCTAGCCAAAACTGTGTTTACAGTCAAAGCACGCACAAATCAAATTAAATAGCATTTTTTCAAGTGCATTGAAGCTGTGAAGACAAAACATATGAGGTCGTACTCCTGGTTGTTACAATGTAACAATATATTTATGTTCTGCCATGAAGGAAGTGATAGTTATTGTTTCGACTTGTACCCACAAGACAGAAGCTGCAGTTGCTTCCACCATTCTCAGGGAGTGATTTGTTTACATCACAGAAAAAACAGAAGTAAACCTAAAATGCACCACATTGAACATGTAATGGCAAAAGTTGGTGCAAAATAGAACCTGATTAACTGCAACAGTGAGATGAAAAGTTATTCAGCATTAAATCCAGCAAAAAATAACTATTTATAGCAAAGGCCACTGAAAGTAAAGCATGTGACAAAGAAGGGTCAAATAATGTGTCAGGTTGATAAATTATGTGGCAAGAAAAAGCAAATTATGTGGTACATTCTGTGGCATTAATATTTCACTATTTTGTCATGTTCACATCCAAACATCTGGGCAAACATTTTACCTCATTAGTACTAGTTTAACGCCTAAATACAGCAATCTGTGAAACTTTGCGAAAAGTCTGACAATGTGCTGCCATACCGTTGGTGCTTTTTGGTAACTTTTGATCCTATTGAAGTGGAAACATTTTAACTGAAATCTGCTAATCATGCAGTACATTGTATATTATGTGAGTGTGTTACATACATAAGCATGCAGAAAATGCTGCAGTTGCAGGATCTCATTATTCCGGAGGTATTGTTGTTACCTAAAGAATACTTATTTGTGATGGGAAACCATGATCTGTAGCTGTGACACATGACTGGCTGGTCAGTAGTCTATTGTGAAGGACTCACTGATAGAAACCTTTGAAGGCAGCTCCTAACTCTGATAATCAGAGCTATGAGGTGGCATATCATAGACTCTTCCAAAAAATCTCCTTGCCTCCTGATTGGGCCATTCATTGTTTTTTATTTGTTGGTCATATAGGACCTACCCTTAAGCAGGGCAAGGAATGTACAGACAAGCTGAGCCTGATTTTCCTAAACTGCAGTTTGTATTTTACCTGGCAAACACAAGTTATATCCATAGCTGCCAGGTTACAAGGGCTTATGGAGCTTGGCCCCACCAATAATTTGTGATAAGTGCCCAAGGGCAGGGCCAGCCAGAGCTGGCTGGACGTGTGCGAGGCTCACATATTTCCACACACCTTCTTTCAAATAGACAAAGTGTGAAATAGTGGTCAGCATTTCTAAAGGGGACTGAGGTGGGGTGTCAGAGACATATAAGCTGCAAATCAAAGCCATTTATGATTCCCTTAGCAACTAGGTATTATAATATTCAAGGCAGAACACTTCCTTCATTTGTTGAAAAACTGCCCCTTTAAATGTGCCATACAAGTCTAACACTTGTTTAAAAATATCGTTCTGTTCTGAGGTCAGCTCCTTAATTTGTGGAAAGTCTGCATGTATGTTACTTTAGTAAAATAACTTAAATGTTCTTTTCACTTTCCCACATGGGATAATATCTCGCTTGTTGTTTTTAATAGTGCTCATTCAGGACACTTCTTTAGGGCACTAGTTGAAATAAAAAATAATCATAAGGCTCCTATACCCCCTGCAAGAGGTTTATGTATATAAATGTGCACTATAAGCTGTATATTTACTTGCATATGTAATATACATTTCTACGTTTTTACGGTGACCGTAAACGAGGGCCTCGTAAGGTCGTGGCAGCCCTTCTTCTGATGCAATGACATTGATGCACATTACCTACACTAAATATTACACACCCATTTTTCTGGGACTTGGTCCCTCATCTCAGGGTTCAAGGGATGGCAGACTTGGGTGTGCAGCACTGATTGGTTGGCTCTGCACAAAACTGATAAAATAAGTTGCTTACTTGTTGTTTTTGAGTTAGGGTTCGTTGTTTTATTCCAGGGTCTTTTCCATGGACCATCACATTGCCGGATTAAACCCAGTGGAAGCCCCTAGGCAGTCGAAATTGCGTGGTCCCTCTCGCTAATTATCTCCTAATACCCAATGCACTGGATTTGTTTACAAACTGACAGCTGCCAGAAGATGAACTTTTAAGAGACAAACTGTTATGCGAATCTGATGTCTCTGGTTTATGTACTTTAAGTTGTTAATGGGTACATTACATTAATACAGTATTTTCTCTATAGAGTCTTTAATGTAAAGTTTTCATTTCTTTGAGTTGATTCATTTTTTCTATCTTTTGGAAACAATATTTGAGAAAGCTTGATTGTAATTTTCTTTCAAGATCAAATCAATATTTTTTTTATCCTATGTCACGGGGCCCCTAAAAGGAGTGGGGTCCATAGGCCGGTGCCTACTTTGCCTATTTGGTAATCCGGCACTGGACCATCATGCTTGTGGATAAAGGCATTCTGTGAGGCGCGCTCAATATTTCACCTCCACATGGAACTCCTCATGTGAACTGACTCCTATGGGTTTGTCCTCTCCAGGTACCTGGGGTGAGTGCACTTTTCAAATAACACTACCCTGCCTCTTTCTGCTGCTGCTGTGTTTCCTTGAAGCTTTTCCTCCTTCCCTCCTTGGGTGTGCTGTTTGCAGAGGGACTGTCTGCTCTCTGCGCTGCCAATCCTGACGCGCTGCATCTGGCTGCCATGGTGAAGGCCCGCGCCTGGGCGGGGGCCTGCGGTTTGCATGCCACAGTGGGTTTGAATTTAATTAAAAGAAGACCTCTGCCACGCTAATTTCTTCCCCCTTCTCCCTCTTTCTTTTTGCATATTGTAATTTTCATTTGCACAGTCTCCAGGCGCCCCCCTTAGAATACCAGCCCACCTCAGGCCTCCGGGAGGGGTGGAGGAGGTGGGGGTTCTTGTTGTACTCTGAAAGACAAGCAGATGATTAACTCGTGTGGTGGCACAGGGGCTTGGGATCTGCAAACAGCCTTGGGCGCACTTTGTGTCTGTGCCACCTTCAATTAGAAGGCCTGGCACAGATTAGGTATTTTTGGGACTAGGTGTTACACAGATATGCAGGCTAAGGTCTGAGGTATTCTCCCTGCCTACTTATATTTCATGCTAGCACAGCTGCAAATGGCTCCATGTCATGGGTACATCTTGGGCCAGTCCTGATTTTTTAGCCAACACCACATTGCATGCTGGGATTTTACAAAACACGCTCAATACTGCAAGTGCTGTTACTAAAAAGGCAAGACTGGCTTATGGTGTATGTATGTATGTATATATGGATGTGGTATTTATATATATATAGCCCAAACCTAGCAAAAAGACAGCAGAGTAATGTACAGGGTCAAAAACAAGCATAAAGTCAACAGGTGATAGTAGAGGTAGCTGGTCCATGGACTGTTAATTCATTGTGATGTAGTGTTCTTTAAAGGGGCGTATCTTCAAATCTTTCCTAATTTGGAGCAAGGCTGGGGTGGTCCTGATGGATACAAGGATATTGTTCCAGATCTTTGGTGCATAGGTGGGAAAGGGTTGCTGTTTTGTTTACACTTCTTAATCTGCAGTTTAATGGTGTTCGGGGTGGGGTGTGCCAAAAACCACCAGAAATGGTGAGCTTGCCTGCAAGATATGCAGGGATGCTGGCCATGATGACTTTATCAATGATGTTGCTTGTTTTGAAGATGGTGTGGACCGGCAAAGTGATACAATGGAGTTCCATTAGGGTTCGGTCATATTTTTTCATGCCCTGAAAACATGCTGCTGTGTGTAGGATGCCCTTAGGGGATGCCAGTGTGGAGCCTGTGAGGCCATGGAGCAAGGCATTTCCCTATCCAGATTTGAACATATAATTCTCTATTTGAGAGGACGCAATAACACCAGTTGAGGACAATGTCAGAGATGCATCTAAGATTCAGGAGTAGTGCAAGGGTGGTAAGTAATACTGGGTGGTGAAACAGAGTCAAAGGCCACTGGGAGTTTGCAATGGACCAAAAGGCAGGGAGCATCTTTGTGTATGAATTGAAAGGCATTGTCAGTCACTTGTAAGTTTTCACTCTCAGCCCTGGTTTCAGTCTCTGGCCAATCCCCTCCTGCACATGCCCCAAAGGCTTGCACAGCTGGAAGGTTAGCCACCAGTAGGAGGATGGGTGCAGTGACAGGCTGAAGTCCAGGCCCTGCAACCAACTCCTTCAGCCATGCACAGTGAAGGAGCCGGCCACACGAAGGGAGATGGGGCCTGTCCTCTCATAGGGAGTTGGCTGCAGGGCCCTGCTAGAGGCCAAGACCTGTGGCCAACCTCCAGCTACACATGGATGAAGAGTGTTCGCAGCTGGGCAGGGATCTTGCCATCAGCGGGTGTTGGGTGCAGGGTCCAACCAGAGGTATTCACCCATGTGCAGTGGATGGCCAACTCCTCCGCTGAAAATGACCATGTTAGACTTGGCATCTTTTGGCGTGTTTCCCCTGACTTTTTGCTTTCTGACCTTCTGGTTTTTGACTCTGTTTTTGCTGGTGTAATGATTCTGCGCACTTTCCTCACTGCTGTCCAGTGGGAAAGTGCAAGTGCTCCTGTATAAAATGTGTTATGGATTGGTATTTCCATGATTGGCCTATTTGATCTATGTGTCAGTCCCTAGTAAAGTGCACTGCGAGTGCCAGGGCCTATAGATCAAAGGCTGTTGGTGGGCTGCAGCACCGGATTGTGCCACCCACGCAAACAGCCCGTAAAGTGTAACTCTGGCCTGCCGTTGCAGAGCCTGTGTGCAGCATGGGGCTGCCATGTCGACTTGGCAAGTGCACACACTTGCAAGTCCCTAAACCTTCCCTTTTCTACATGTTAGTCACCCCTAAGGTAGGCCCAAGGTACCCCTGTGGGCAGGGTGCATTGTATGTGAAAGGTAGGACATGCCCTGGTGTGTGTGGCATGTCCTGATAGTGAATTACAGCCTATTTCGTTTTTCACTATTGCAAGGCTACCTGTTCCCCATAGGCCAGAATGGGCAGTTTTGATTATTATAGCTTATAATCCTAACTGACCCAGGGAACATGGTAGAAATTCGAGTTTAGTATGCCTGGACTCAGAATGATAAAATGCATCTTTTAGTGAAGTTGGTTTTAACATTCCGTGTTCGAAAATACCACTTTTAGAAAGTGGGTATTTTCTTGTCTAACCATCCAAGCCTACCTCTGCTAGGTTGTGTATTCCTTGTCTGGAGGGTGAGTGACAGGGGCTGGGGGATGCCAGGAGACAGGGTGAGTCAGCACAGGGCTGAATAGCAAGATCTACATGTAGATGGGTGGGAGGAGTACACCTGGGACCTGAATAGGGCTGGGCCTTCCCTCCACAATGCTGGCTCCACCTCCTGTGGTGCGTCTGATGTCCCTGGCCTGCACCCTGAAAGGAAATACGGAGGCTTGTCAACAAAGTGCTCCAAGACTGACCAGAACTGGTTTGGGCCAGGCAAAGGCCTCTCTGCCTTCAGAGAACAAAGGAATTTGGGATATAAATATTGGGGCCCTGACCCCATGAATTTAGATCTCGCTGGAATCAAGGAACCTGCCAAGACGAAGAGCTGGAAGAGCTGCCAGGAGGAGTACTGCCCCTTTGCTGTGTTGTTGCTTTGTTGGGTTGGCCTGCAGCTGCTGCTTCTGCCTTGGGCAGTGAAAGGACTGAACTTTCTACAAACTTGTGCTGAGTATCTCCAAGGGCCTGGAACCGAGCTGGCCTCCTGTTAAGAAGTCTCAGGGACTACAAAGACTTCACAAGCCTCTGGGTACCGCTTCTGGAACGCTGTTTCAGTTGCCACAGAGGAAGGGAACTGCAACCGACTCCGTCAACCGAATCCATCCCTGACCGGTGACCTGTTTGCACCGCAGACCGCATCGCCCCGATTCGCATCGCAACCCTGGTCTCACCGGAGGCGACGTCCGACGCCGTCAACACCGAGCCGCTGCTTGCACCGTGACCTGTGGACACCGCAGTTCGCATCGCATCGCTTCACTGAACCAGCTGGACCCGACCGACGCGGTCGCTGCATCTGGCTCAACAGTCGTGACCGCATCGCATTTGGGGCACCGCTCGCACGTTTGCGACGCACCGCTCCGACTCGCACCGCTGTCCGACGCCAGCTCCCGCACACCGGCTTGGTCGCCTGCATCGCAACCTGTCAGCACCGCATCGAGCATCGTCTCACCCTGCACCACACGCCTTGGACTCACCGACTCCGTCTGCACGACGCTCATCGAGCCGCTGCCTGCACCGCATCGAGGGACACCGCACCTTGCATCGCTCCGTCTTCCACCGCAACCGCGACGAATGCCGACCGGCTCGTACACTCCGTACCAGCCACAACGAGAAAGGTACTGTGACCGAGTCTGTTCACGACTCTGCTGGCCCGTAGCGATGCTGTCGGCTGGAACTGTTGGACTCTGTGTAATTCAGCATCGCAGTAGACCCGGACGGGGCTACCGACTCGTACGAACTTTACTTTTGTGCTATTCCTGCAAAGAAGAAGTTACCTTATCAAGCATTCATTTTTAAAGTATAGTATTGTGGATTTTTGTCGTAATTGGTCTTGTCTGAAGTATATAAAAATATTGGTTATTTTTCTAAACTGGTGTGGTGTCCGTTTGTAGTGCTTACACTGTATTACTGTTGGTTATGTGCAAATGCTTTACACACTGCCTCTGAATTAAGCTCTGACTGCTCGTGCCATGCTACCACGAGGGTGAGCAGGGGTTACTTCACGAGTGTAACACCCTTACCCTGACTAGGAAGAAGGGTCCCTACTTGGACAAAGGTGCAAGCCCTTGCCAACTAGAGATCCCATTTCTAACATTGGTTGTCAGCGGTGAGGATAGGACTTGTGTTTGCACTTGACTTACAGTGATTGGTGTGCACTACTACCATATCGCAGACCATTACGTACCACATACAGGTTCTTTTTCTTTTTGGCCTATTTTTGATCTTGCCAGTTTTGAACTTGCTACTTCAACATGCCTGAATCTATAGTATCATCAATTGCATCAGTCGAAATTGCCTTTGAGGAGGATCGATTGGAAGCCTACAGTGTCAAGGAGTTAAAATCGATTTGCAAGAACCTGAAAGTCCAGGTCAGAGGCCTCACCAGGAAGGATGAGCTACAAAAGGCGCTGAGGGCCTGGGTAGCAGCCAGAGGTGCCAGTGGGCAACCTGGTGATCTCAATGGAGAGGTGGAGGAGCCTGTTCCTAGGGTGGATGTGCTTTTGGGAGGGGGGGAACCCTCCAGGCCAGGCAGCAGTAGTTTGTCCCCAGAGGAGCTGGAGGACAGGCGGGAAGTAAGGAGGTTTGAATTGGAGAAACTCAGAATAGAAAGTGAGAGGGAAGAGAAAAGGATAGCCATGGAGGAAAGGAAAATGATACTAGATCATGAGAGAATGATCAAGGAGCTGGAGCTAAAGAGTAGATCCGGTTCAGATGGTGGCAGCAATTCTTCAGCACACACAGACAGGATTGTACACATCCCCAAGAATGTAGGTAAAGAGTACAAAAGGGAGATGACATACAAAGGTGGTTTCAAGGGTACGAGTCGTCTATTCATATGAATGGGGTCCCTGAGAGGCACTGGGGAGCGGGGTTGTGGCCTCTCTTTCCAGAGGAAGCTAGGGATACTCTGATAGCTTTGGATAAGGGGCAGGACCTCACCTATGCTGACATGAAAGACGCTCTCCTCACTAGGTATGGGCTCACTCCTGAAAAGTACAGGGATCAGTTTAGATCCAGTAAAAAGTCTGAGGCCAACACTTGGTTGGAATGTGTGGATATGTTCTGTAGGTCGCTGGATGGTTGGGTGAAGGGCAGTAATGTAACAGATTTTCAGGGGCTCTACAATTTGATTGCATGGGAGCACTTGTCTAGTCTATGTTTTGCAGATCTGCGCCAGCACCTAGTTGATAGTAAGCTAACTGACCCCAGGAAGCTTGCTATGGAGGCGGACCGCTGGGGGGGTACCAGGGTCTACAAGAAAGCGTTTGGGGGAGACTCAGGCAAAGGTGGGCAGGGTCCCCAGCAGAAAGGTGGGGGGACAAGGGTAAAGCACAGGAGTTCTCTAAAGGGCCCCAAACTAGTACCCAGGGTAAAGGTTCCCAGCCCCCCGGTGATAAGAAGAAAGGGGTCTCTACAGGGAAGCCTGTTGAGACCGGCCCCCGCAAGTGTTATGCATGTGACCAGGTAGGTCACTTTAAGGGGGACCCCAAGTGCCCAAAGGGGACACAGCCACCCACCGGTGGACAGTCCAAAGTGTTGGCTAGTGTAGCGTTTGGGGAGGAGGGGTGCCCACAGGAGGGTGGGGATCCTGCAGAAATGACCCTTGTCTCACTAGGGGACAGTGAGATGGTCCCAGGAAACCAGGTGCCCCCTAACACAAAGAAATATAGCACCTGGGTGACCATTAATGGGAACAGGGTAGAGGCTCTCAGAGATACTGGAGACAGTGTGACCTCAGTCCGGTGTCACCTGGTCTCTGAGAAGCAGGTAGTCCCAGGGGCATTCCACCAAGTAGTTGCTGTAGACAACTCTGAGCGCCAGTGTATGGTGGCGCAGGTTCCCTTTGAATGAGGGGGTCTCCAGGTCCCTTGAGGGTGGTTGTGAGCCCCACCATGCCTGTAGATTGTCTGCTAGGTAACGACCTGGAGCAGTCCTTATGGAAGGATGTTGAGCTCAGGTCTCACTTGGAGATGCTTGGGTTGCCAGAGTGGGCATGCGTGTCTACTCGGTCAATGGCAGCCAGGAAGGGTGATCAAGAGGACTTGGAGCCTGGAACAGTGGCCCAAGTCCCTGCCAAGAGGAAGGGCAGGGGGCGCGGGAAACCGGCCCCGAAGTTCCCACGGACCGGGAGGAGGCGGACCTTGAGGGGGACGCCCCGGTGCCTACAGGGGAGCAGGTAGCCGAATTGGGAGACATCTCTGAGCTGACCCATTGGCAGCAAGAAGGGGTCCCACCAGGGAGGAGTTCTGCAGGAGCAGAACGAGTGCCCCTACTCTGGAGGGTCTGCGGCGGCAGGCTGCAGACCAGGCAGCTGGTAATCAGTCCGGGTCACATCTGATCTACTGGGAGAATGGTCTCCTATACAGTGAGCCTAAGGTTGCTGAGCCTGGGTCAGCCCGTGTGCTGGTGGTACCCCAGCGCTTCAGGACCTTCCTACTGGGACTGGCTCATGACGTGCCTTTGGCAGGACATTTGGGGCAGGACAAGACCTTTGACAGGCTTGTCACCCACTTCTTTGGCCCCAAATGCGAAGGCAGTCAGATGCACACTGTAGGTCTTGCCAAACTTGCCAGGCAAGTGGTAAGAGTGGGAGGAAGGTCAAAGCTCCTCTCCAACCTTTTCCTGTTGTTGGAACACCCTTTGAAAGGGTAGGGATGGATATTGTGGGGCCACTGGATCCCAAGACAGCCATGGGCAACAGGTACATCCTGGTCTTGGTGGACCATGCCACCCGGTACCCTGAGGCAATCCCTCTCCGGACAACGACGGCGCCAGTGGTGGGCCGGGCGTTAATGGGGATCTTTTCCCGTGTGGGCTTCCCCAGAGAGGTGGTTTCTGACAGGGGGACCAATTTCATATCCAAGTATATGACATCCCTGTGGAAGGAGTGTGGTGTAACCTACAAGTTCACCACTCCTTACCACCCACAAGGAAACGGTCTGGTGGAGAGATTCAACCAGACCTTGAAAGGCATGATCAAGGGTCTAACAGAACCCATGAGGCGTAAGTGGGACGTCCTCTTGCCATGCCTACTCTTTGCTTACAGGGAGGTGCCTCAGAAGTCTCTTGGGTACAGCCCCTTTGAGCTACTGTATGGCCACCCTGTCAGAGGACCTCTGAGTTTGGTAAAGGAAGGCTGGGAGGCAGCTCCCAGGAAAACTCCCCAGGATGTGTTTAGTTACATGCTGGCCTTTAGAAACCAAACTGCCCGCTTCAGGAAACTCGCTCAGGCGAACCTAGAAGCAAGCCAGGAAGAAATGAAGAGGTGGTATGACCAGAATGCCACTCTGGTCGAATTTCAACCTGGGCAAAAGTGTGGGTCATGGCCCCAGTGGAACCTTGTGCCTTGCAGGACAAGTGGACTGGGCCATATGAGGTGGTGGAGCGCAAAGTGACGTCACCTACCTGGTGGATTTGCAGGCTCCAAGGAACCCTTTGAGGGTCCTTCACGTGAACCGCCTCAAGCCCCACTTCGAGAGGTCCGAAGTGAGTATGCTCTTGGCGACAGATGATGGGGTGGAAGAGGAGAGTGAGCCTCTCCCTGACCTCCTGTCTACCAAGGAGCATGATGGGTCAGTAGAGGGTGTGATCCTCTCCCCTACTCTGACTCAGGAGCAGCAGGGGGATGTCCCCAGTTGTTGGGACAGTTCGCCCCACTGTTCTCTCTGACCCCCGGTGTTACTCACTGGTGTACCCATGACATGGACACTGGTGACAGCCCTCCTGTGAAGCACAAGATTTACAGGTTGACTGATCGGGTCAGGGCCAGCATCAAGGAGGAGGTCTCTAAGATGTTGGCGTTAGGGGTGATTGAGCCCTCCAACAGTCCTTGGGCCAGCCCAGTGGTCTTGGTCCCAAAGGCTGCTGCGCCCGGTGCCACTCCAGAACTCCAGTTTTGTGTGGACTACCGTGGGCTCAATGCCGTCACCAGGACTGACGCACACCCCATCCCCCGAGCTGATGAGCTCATTGATCGGTTGGGAGCTGCCCGGTTCCTCAGCACGTTTGATTTAACGTCTGGGTACTGGCAGATTGCCTTAACCGATGGGGCCAAGGAGAGATCAGCATTCTCAACCCCAGGAGGAAATTACCAATTCCGGGTGATGCCCTTTGGGTTGAAGAATGCCCCTGCCACCTTTCAGAGGTTGGTCAATCAGGTGTTGGCTGGGCTGGAGGATTTCAGTGCCGCCTACCTGGATGACATTGCTGTGTTCAGTTCCAGCTGGGAAGAACATTTACAGCACCTTGAGAAAGTGTTGAGGGCTCTGCAAGGTGCAGGCCTCACGATCAAGGCCAGTAAGTGCCAGATCGGGCAGGGTTCTGTGGTGTACTTGGGACACCAGGTAGGAAGCGGCCAGGTGGCGCCCCTACAACCCAAGATTGACACCATTCTGGCTTGGGAGCCCCCCAAGACCCAGACAGAGGTGATGGCCTTCTTAGGTCTCACCGGCTACTATAGGAAATTTGTTAAGGGCTATGGCACCATCGTTGCCCCCTTAACAGAGCTGACTTCGAAGAAGCAGCCCAGGAAAGTGATCTAGACTGAGTCCTGCCAGAAAGCTTTTGATGCCCTGAAGGCCGCCATGTGCACGGCGCCCGTGCTCAAGGCACCTGACTTCTCCAAGGAATTTGTCGTGCAGACTGACGCTTCAGAGCATGGTGTGGGAGCGGTGCTCTCACAGCTGAACGAAGAGGGTCTGGATCAGCCTGTAGTCTTCCTTAGCAGGAGACTACTCCCCAGGGAACAGAGGTGGAGTGCCATAGAAAGGGAAGCTTTTGCTGTGGTCTGGGCACTGAAGAAGCTGAGACCATACCTGTTTGGGACTCACTTCCGGGTTCAGACAGACCACAGGCCCCTCAGATGGTTGATGCAAATGAGGGGTGAGAATCCAAAACTGCTGAGGTGGTCCATCTCCCTACAGGGAATGGACTTTACGGTGGAACACCGTCCTGGTACAGAGCTACGCCAACGCAGATGGTCTGTCCAGGTTCTTCCGCCTTAGTGAAGAGAACTCCAATGGGGTTGGGTAGTTCTCCCTACTTTCAGCTGGAGGGGACATGTGTTAGACTTGGCATCTTTTGGCGTGTTTCCCTGACTTTTGCTTTCTGACCTCCTGGTTTTTGACTCTGTTTTTGCTGGTGTAATGATTCTGCGCACTTTCCTCACTGCTGTCCAGTGGGAAAGTGCAAGTGCTCCCTGTATAAAATGTGTTATGGATTGGTATTTCCATGATTGGCCTATTTGATCTATGTGTCAGTCCCTAGTAAAGTGCACTGCGAGTGCCAGGGCCTATAGATCAAAGGCTGTTGGTGAGCTGCAGCACCGGATTGTGCCACCCACGCAAACAGCCCGTAAAGTGTAACTCTGGCCTGCCGTTGCAGAGCCTGTGTGCAGCATGGGGCTGCCATGTCGACTTGGCAAGTGCACACACTTGCAAGTCCCTAAACCTTCCCTTTTCTACATGTTAGTCACCCCTAAGGTAGGCCCAAGGTACCCCTGTGGAGCAGGGTGCATTGTATGTGAAAGGTAGGACATGCCCTGGTGTGTGTGGCATGTCCTGATAGTGAATTACAGCCTATTTCGTTTTTCACTATTGCAAGGCTACCTGTTCCCCATAGGCCAGAATGGGCAGTTTTGATTATTACAGCTTATAATCCTAACTGACCCAGGGAACATGGTAGAAATTCGAGTTTAGTATGCCTGGACTCAGAATGATAAAATGCATCTTTTAGTGAAGTTGATTTTAACATTCCGTGTTCGAAAATACCACTTTTAGAAAGTGGGTATTTTCTTGTCTAACCATCCAAGCCTGCCTCTGCTAGGTTGTGTATTCCTTGTCTGGAGGGTGAGTGACAAGGGCTGGGGGATGCCAGGAGACAGGGTGAGTCAGCACAGGGCTGAATAGCAAGATCTACATGTAGATGGGTGGGAGGAGTACACCTGGGACCTGAATAGGGCTGGGCCTTCCCTCCACAATGCTGGCTCCACCTCCTGTGGTGCGTCTGATGTCCCTGGCCTGCACCCTGAAAGGAAATACGGAGGCTTGTCAACAAAGTGCTCCAAGACTGACCAGAACTGGTTTGGGCCAGGCAAAGGCCTCTCTGCCTTCAGAGAACAAAGGAATTTGGGATATAAATATTGGGGCCCTGACCCCATGAATTTAGATCTCGCTGGAATCAAGGAACCTGCCAAGACGAAGAGCTGGAAGAGCTGCCAGGAGGAGTACTGCCCCTTTGCTGTGTTGTTGCTTTGTTGAGTTGGCCTGCAGCTGCTGCTTCTGCCTTGGGCAGTGAAAGGACTGAACTTTCTACAAACTTGTGCTGAGTACCTCCAAGGGCCTGGAACCGAGCTGGCCTCCTGTTAAGAAGTCTCAGGGACTACAAAGACTTAACAAGCCTCTGGGTACCGCTTCTGGAACGCTGTTTCAGTTGCCACAGAGGAAGGGAACTGCAACCGACTCCGTCAACCGAATCCATCCCTGACCGGTGACCTGTTTGCACCGCAGACCGCATCGCCTCGCTTCGCATCGCAACCCTGGTCTCACCGGAGGCGACGTCCGACGCCGGCAACACCGAGCCGCTGCTTGCACCGTGACCTGTGGGCACCGCAGTTCGCATCGCATCGCATCGCTTCACTGAACCAGCCGGACCCGACCGACGCGGTCGCTGCAACTGGCTCAACAGTCGTGACCGCATCGCATTTGGGGCACCGCTCGCACGTTTGCGACGCACCGCTCCGACTCGCACCGCTGTCCGACGCCAGCTCCCGCACACCGGCTTGGTCGCCTGCATCGCAACCTGTCAGCACCGCATCGAGCATCGTCTCACCCTGCACCGCACGCCTTGGACTCACCGACTCCGTCTGCACGACGCTCATCGAGCCGCTGCCTGCACCGCATCGAGGGACACCGCACCTTGCATTGCTCCGTCTTGCACCGCAACCGCGACGAACGCCGACCGGCTCGTACACTCCGTACCAGCCACAACGAGAAAGGTACTGTGACCGAGTCTGTTCACGACTCTGCTGGCCCGTAGCGACGCAGTCGGCTGGAACTGTTGGACTCTGTGTAATTCAGCATCGCGGCAGACCCGGACGGGGCTACCGACTCGCATCTGAACTTTGCTTTTGTGCTGTTCCTGCAAAGAAGAAGTTACCTTATCAAGCATTCATTTTTAAAGTATAGTATTGTGGATTTTTGTCGTAATTGGTCTTGTCTGAAGTATATAAAAATATTGGTTATTTTTCTAAACTGGTGTGGTGTCCGTTTGTAGTGCTTACACTGTATTACTGTTGGTTATGTGCAAATGCTTTACACACTGCCTCTGAATTAAGCCTGACTGCTCGTGCCAAGCTACCACGAGGGTGAGCAGGGGTTACTTCACGAGTGTAACATCCTTACCCTGACTAGGAAGAAGGGTCCCTACTTGGACAGAGGTGCAAGCCCTTGCCAACTAGAGATCCCATTTCTAACAGACCATCTGCAGCGAGCCAACCCACTGGCTTTTCAAACAAGGTGGGGCATTCTCTTGCATGTGTCATTTGAGGGTGTTGGTACTGTGGTACAGGAAGTTGTACCACGACCCCAATGCCCATAAACAAAGCTTGCACTGGTCTGCAAAATCATGGTGATAATATGGTTGAGAGGCTTGCTCTGTGTCTGAGGACCATGGTTGTACTGTGGTACCATACCGGGATCCTCACTGGGTCCTGCAGTCAGTACCATTTACATAGACTTTATTTTTTACTGTAAGGAGACCCCTTAGCATCCCTCTCCGTGGGCAATGGGCCTCGGGTGTTCTCACCCTGCCTCCTTATGTACCCCCCGTTCATCCATATTTTTGTGACTTGAGGACTAAGTCCCGAGTCCGAGTCCTGTAATGGCAGCTGCAATATTTTTATTCCACGTTGCAGGTAGCCAATCCTATTGTTTACGTACCGTGGATCATTCTGCAACTCTGTGTGTTGTAAGGGCCAACGAGAGAGAAAGCTCCCTCAGACTATCACAGCCGACTATTTTTTTTTAGTTTTGAGAGTCACGGATATCATGCTACCCAACTGTCCAGATTTCTCTAACATTATGCCCACCTCTAGCTGTCCAGATTTCTCTAACTTTATGCCCACCTCTAGCAACTTTTTAAATTCTAATTTCTCCAAAACTACTGAGCAGATTCATGTCAAATTAAAAACACACTGTCTGAATGATGTCCTGACATTGTGCCAAATTTGGTGCAATTCCTTCCAGTTTTTTAATAAAGAGACTGTTTCCCATTCTGACTACTGTCTTATCACAAGTAAATAGGAAATGTCAACTAAAGATATAATATTTTTGGTCAGGTCTGCATTTGCTGAACTAATCCATGCAGAAGGACCAAATATTGGAGAGCAAATTTTCCTATGGGAATTTCAAATTGTAAATCACACTATGGAACCCCCATTTTCTTGTCCCCTGCTTGACAAATCACCGCAAAACTTTCCAACAAGGACCCAAAGTGAATGAACTTTTTGTCTGGATAGTTTTGTGCAGATTTGACAAATGGCATCAAAGTTATTAGGAAAACAAAATATGCCTTTCCTATGGAAACTCTGACCTAACGATGATTACAGCTGGGGAGTTGGTCACTCAGGTGGCCTTCAGTAAATGGAGATGACTAAGGTAACCTTTTGATGGCCTGTGATATTGGAGGAGGAGAAGCCGTCAACAGTGGTTCCTTCTCCCATGCCCAGCCAGTGGAATCAAGGGTAATGCACCATCTCTCAAGCTACTGCAGGCAGCCAAGTGGATAACCATGTGCAGAAGCCCATCACCACTCCCCTGTGGACTATAGAGCTTCTCCCCTGCAAGGCCCTCAAAGGCATTGATGAGTTAAGGGATGACAAGAGGAACATTTTAAAAAGTCTAGAAGTTTTAGGGGGGCATACTGAGTAGGGTCAGGGGTGGTGAGGGTGGTGAGGGTGGTGGTGTTGTGGGTGGTGTGGATGGGAACATTTGGGGAAGACCGGGTTAGTTTAGGATAGTTTGGTTTTGTGGTTTTTTTGAGGGATTTAAGGAAAGGGGTGAGCCTGTAGAGGGTGGTGTGGGTGGGAACCAATGAGGCGGGGGTGGATGATTAAGATTTACGAGAGCTGTTAGGGTTTAGGTAGAAGGATGGACCTGTTGCATGTGGTGTCCTTTGGAACAGTTAGAGAAGGGGTAGATTAAGATTTAGGATAGTTTTTTAAGGGTATATGGATAGGGGTGGCTCTGTTGGTAGTGAAAGGGGACATATTTTTGTAAAAAATAAATACTTCATTTTTATTACTTATGTTTTTTTTTATTAAGGTAATGGTTACTATTATTATTGTTATTGGTCGTATAATTACTTGTACTTTTTGCTGTAACCTCCATGAACCAGGATGGTGCATCTATCTACCGTCAGAGCAAACGCTGATCCACGAACATGGCCCACCATAAAGAAATTTATTTAATTGCCCACCCGTATTGTCCTCTCTCTCTATCTTACTCTTTGCTTGACCTGAGCTCCATTACCAGCTAACCCCAATCCAGGCCTCCAGTCCACCTTCCTGCAGTCACTGGCGGAAAACTGACAATGCTTAACTTTTGCCTTTCCTCTTAATGACTTGATGTCACTTGAGAGCACCCTCCCTCCCATCAGTCAGCAGTAGTAGTAATATCTATGTACTGCCCTATCCACTGCACCCAGTCATCATTACTCACCACTAAGGAGGAATATTACTTACAATAACCTATGGAAAACAGTATATGTGTTTATGTTTTGCATACTGTGAAGTCCTGTCCAACCCTGAATCCTTCCACACGCTTCTTCAAGTTCTTCTTCTTACCTGAGCAGAAAGGTATTGTCTGCCACCTCCCCCAAGAATTTCTGTTGTTGAGAATGTGGTTTTTCCAAAGTGACTAATTGTTGGTGGCTCTAACAGACCCAAACAGGGAAAATGTGACAGAAGGGACAAGGTTCTTCTTTTTTAGAATGGAATTCAGTAAAGAAGGATTCTCCATCTGTAATATGAAACTAAAATTAGAAACAGTGTGAAGAGAAACTCCATACCAAAGTTCAGCATAAATCAAGTCAACATAGCATAAGAGTCAATTACTAAATTGAGTGTGCAGTCATCTCTGGAGAATGTTACCTCTGCACAAAAGAATCCTAAGGTACAATATTTCTCGAAGCTGGGTAGATGGTAGAAAAAAAGTTCACTCATCCTATCCAAGACCTACCATTGTTATAACGCATTCTTTGCCCTATGATTTCACTTTCTGGCCTTGGTAAGGGCCATAGTGCAGGCAAATATGAGATCTGTTAATGGTGGAAATAGATAACATCACAATAATTGTCACAACTTGGGAGAAGAGGGTTAGGGGTTAGGTGATTGATGACTGGATGAGTAGTGAGAATTAGAGAAAACTTCAGAGAGTCAAACACAGAACACAGCTAAGTTAACCTACTCAGTCTTTAGAAGCCAACGGACTCCCAAGTTAGTTATAGGTATCTAGGTCAGGGTCCAAAAGGGCAATGATACACACAGTTCAACAACGTTAGCAGTAAAAGTTAAGAAAAATGCTACTGTATTCAAATGGTGCAACTCCATTCTTATGGCACTTCCCATCTTGGGAGTAGCGGGGAACGACAGAGTAGGAGCGCCATGAAGGTTCCAATACTTTGCCTAAGAGAAGACCTGTACAATGAGAAGGAAAATGTTAATATTTGAGAGTTTAAAGAAACATAGTTCATGAGGGGTCAGAGTGTAGAGGATAAGCTGGAATACAGTTAACTAATGCCCAATCCAGTACCACCGACCTTATACAACTTTTCGCAAGTACCCTGAATGACTGGTTACAGAAAAAATAAAATTGTTTACCTGTGCTCATCAACACATTTACCACATCCACTTAGGATTTTTCACTCAAGTCACTAGTCTGCCTTGTTATAAAAAATGCACGGGTAGAGGCCTAATTGAGACCCCATGTTTCCCATAGAAATATAGACACATTGGTTCTTCCTCCGCATATTGTTCTTTATACATGCAGATTTTATTTCTTCCAAAAAGAAACAGACCTGTTGCACAAGAAAATACAAAGAGCTTTAGTCTTAAGTGTTGATTCAGAGTTTGGCAGCTGGAGTTTACTCTGTCGGGATGACAGAGGACATTACTTCTGCCATCCCCAGGGACCACTGCCCACCAAATTTTGAAATGTTCATTGGCCCCATGGTCATTCCTCTACATTGACAGGAACCGCCATCATGGTGGTTCTTGTCAATGAAGGGAAAGTTTGACAAACTTTTCAAAAGTTTTTTGTTTTTTAAAAACAAACTCCCAAAGTGAGAGTTTTTGAAAAATAAAAAACACTTGGCCTCCACTTCCTAGGAGTTTTCTCCCAGGGTATCTGGGTAATTTGAGTTTTTTTCTTGTCCCTCACTGAGATGTGTTTCCTGACTGTGATGGACAAGAAGAAAAGGCATTACTCCTTCCACCATGAACAGGATGGACTGATGGTGTAATGTCTGTCCCCTGATGCCTCCTACTCTGTTGCACCATTAGAGAACTTACAGTTGAGCATGGGAATGTAAGGTTAAGCATGGGAGGTAGGCATCTCCTATTTTCAGGAGATAGTCTGGAGGCCTCCATTACTGCCTTAGATACCGTTGAATGTTCACTGCTAAGTCTATGGTTGACCCTAAAGTTGTGATAGTTTTCCTTCTTTGTCACTGCTCAAAACTCAGTCACCAGGCAAAATGACTGTGTCCTCCGTGCCTGCTTATCTGTGTCATTTACACTGGTCTATTTAAGTTTATTTACATTAGCCACATACCAAATATTTTAAAAAAACATTTTTTTTTTTACAGCAGAGATTTCTGTTGTGTTATTGTTTATTTTTGTAATTTGGAAAGTGGATCTCATCTTCAAATGCAGAAAGATTCTCAGAAGCACGATCACTCGCCACACTTGTGATGTCCAAAAAATTGCCTTAAACATAATTGTGTCTTGTGGAGCTCCATCATTTTTCAGTATGAAATGTTTATTCATTTTAATCATCATCAGTCTCTGCATGTTTTTGGAGGGAGACTGGCCCTTCTGACAATGACAGTTTTCCCAGCTGTACTAAACATCCACTCCAAGGATACACTGGCTATAGATCACGCACGATACTTTATTGCCAGTTCTGTCCACTGTTCCTTTTTCCCATGCCAATAGGTCAATGGCTCTTGATCTAAGTAGATTTCTGTTTGGCCATCTAAGTGGTCTTGTACCATTTTTTCCATTGTCATAGTAGTGGACATTGTCTGTTTCAGAGTTGCCTGCACCAGTGTCTTGGAATACTCACAATTCAACCCGCTGCATTTGTTGAAAAATAAAGTGATGCTCTTGGTCCTAGGGGTTTAGTAGTAAGAGAATGTGCAACTAATGAGTGACGCTGCTGCAGCAGTTGCAAAGTGCTTCTGGCCTGGCAACCAGCACCGTGCTCTCCAGAGGATTCAGACAACAGTTCAGTACTACTATGGCCTTGAAGGTCATCTAGGTCACTCGCTTTCCTGATGATCCAATTCTTGTCAATAGAAACATCCACTGATGAAAAAGGAATATAAGCGGCTAACCCTTTTTTGTATCTTGGATCCAGTATTGTGACACAGATGTTCTTTCAGGAGTACACAATCTCTTTTTGAAGCTTTGATTTGTGAAGGATTAAGCTGTTTACCAAAGCAGCTGCTTCTTCATTGACATTTGTGTATGTTTGTTCCAACTTTAGCAAATGATCCTAAAGCATTGACAACAATGGATTGGCTTGGCTCATGGTACAATCCTCCTTGCTGACTTGCCGTGTCAAAATCTCAAAAGGCAGTAACATTTGAGTCAGGCACTTCACTGGCCCTCATTTGTTAACCTCCATTGTCATGGCTTTGGCAGTTACATACGCTCTCCTTTGTAGTATATAATCATATACCACAAAAGCGTATACTGTACTGCTAAAACAGGCATTGCAGCATGTAGAATGTGGAGTTTGTCACCTACCCGATGATTCCAGCAGCCCGGAGATGGGAGCCAGCTCGGCATTCCTCGTCCACCCCGGAACTTAGGCGGAAGGGAGGGGCCAAGGGTCTCCGTGGAACGTTGTAATACCGGAAGAGGAAGCGCGGCGTGCGAGGAGTGGAACGCGAGAGAAAGGAGTGAAGGAGTATGGAGGAACTGCGGTGAGGGAAGCGAGGAAAGAAGCACACGACGTGTCAACTCCAGAGGAACCTGTGCACCCCAGGAGAGTGACTAACGAGTCTGCGGCGCCCGAAGCAGCGGCCGAAATCCCAGGAAGAGGAGCGGAGTCTCCTGTCTGCCCAGAGCTTCAGAATCCACGCCACTTCCCAGGAGGGACGTGGCTTCACCAGGTGCATGCAAGGCTCTCAATCAGGAGACAGGGACAACAACTGGGGGAAGAGGGGAGGGCTGGGAGTTAGAAAGGATGGGTCAAATGAATTAAGTGAGACAGACCGACTGAGCACTTTCAAGTACTGGTCTGAGAAGACTTTATGAGATTTTTGTTCTTCCTTTTTTTTTTTATTAAGCGGGGAGTTCTCATTCTCTTTGCGACAAAAAGGGTACAAGAGGGAGATAAGCCTCCTTATGCCTTAATCCTTCCTCCCCCTCTTCTTCCCCCCTTCACTTCCTATTAATCACAACCTTTCCTCATGAGGGAGAAGAACAGAAGAACACCCCACTAACAGACCACAAAGAATAAAATACTCAAAAAAAAGGATAGGTTCTTACCTGCGTTTCTTCTTCTGTCGAGGGTACCGGCGGACAGGAACTCCGAAGGCCGTGTAAAGAAAGAAGACTTCGTAAAGCTCCAGCTTGGGACTCATTTTATTTGCTTCACAACGCATGTTCTGAGTTTGCTTTGTTGTAATAAACCAAGGAAAACGAAAAATAAAAACCCTCCAAGTGTTTTTTGGACGGATCGCCGTTTCAAATGGTGACAAGCGGTGGAGAATGCGGTCAGTCCCCTTCCATTGATACAGAATGGATGCTTTGATTCAACACCTGGTACAAGGACAATGAAAGTTAGAATGGGCTAGAGAACGCCAAATGTCTTCGGCAAAAGCTGACCGAGAACTATTTCGTGATGAAATAAAGAACCAGACAGAACAGTTGACCAAACTGGCCCAGGAACAACTGCAGATGACTTCGGGGTTAGTGGGTCATAGGGCGATTCCACCCAGCACCCCTATGATAACCCTACAGAAACTTCTGCCCGGAGATGACCTTGATGCTTTTTTGGTTAACTTTGAATGCACCGCAAGTGCATGGCCTGTAGAGAGGTGGCCCTTTTATTTGGCCCCTTTATTGTCTGGCGATGCTCAGGCGGCATATCAAACCGTTAACTCCCAAGGAGAAGCCTCCTATGAAGAGGTAAAAAGAGTGATATTAGACCAGGCAGGCTTGAATGAAGAGGCCTACAGACTACGGTTTAGGCAAGAAAGGGGTAAGTCAGGAGATACCCCAAAGGTGCTCTATTTCAAGTTAAAAATGGCGGCCGAGAAGTGGTTGAAACCCCACGACCACACCAAGGAGGGATGTAATAGTGGATAACAAATGCGTGCACAGTACCAGGGGGCAGAACTCAGTTTACCATCTTTTAAAGCAGTTTCTGATCCTGCCACTAGGAGGCAGGGTAAACACAAAGTTGGTAATGAAAAGAGTCTATGGATTAAGAATAAAAGAGACACTGTAAAGCTTGATTTGTCATCATGAAAAGGCATCTTGATTCATTTTGTGCATTAAAACATTAGCCCCCTCTGTATGTACATATGTATGCACGTATGTATATATATGGTATTTCTCTAGCACAAACCTAGCCAAAAGCAGCGGCGCTCTGTGCAGGGTCAAAAGCAAGCATAAAGTCAACGAGTGATAGGAGAGGTAACTGGGTTATGAAAGGGTAATGCTTTGTGATGAGTCTTCAACTCTCTCCTAAATTGGCGCAGTATTGGGGATGGCCTGATGGATGCAGAGATGTTGATTCCGCTGAAGGGTGCATAAATGGAAGAGGCCTGCTGCCTTGTTTTTGCTTTTCTACACTTTTGAGTCTGCAGTATGATGGTCTCCTGGTTGCGGGTGCGTCGAGAACCACCACAGATGGTGAGCGTGACTGCAAGATAAGCTGGGCTGCTGGTCGAGATGGTTTTGTAAATGATGCAGCTAGTTTTGATTTGAAGTTGGTGAGGGCCGGCAAAGGGAGACAATGGACCTCCATCAGGATGGGGGTGATGTAGTGATCATATTTCTTCAGGCCCTGGATAAGACATGCTTCTGCGCGTAAGGTGCCCGGAAGGGGTGCTAATGTGGAGTCCAGAAGGCCATGGAGCACCGTCTGGATGAACAAGTACAAGGGCTTGAACACCAGTTCTGAAGTTGCATTCTGAAAGGACTGGAATATGCATTTTAGACCGCAATCTCTTCTTAATTTTTTTATAGTCTTTTGATATATTCTGTTTTATTATCTGAAATTTAGATTAAAGTGGTTGTTTTTAAACTTATGCAGAGGAGGCTTGCTGCCAGCACAATGCGGCACCCCCTAAAATGTTGAAGGTTAGCCCCTGTGCCTCTATTTGAGGGTGGTGGAAACAATGGCGCAACATTACAATGTTGGCGGAAGCTGGGGGAGTTTTTTTCGTCGTAGTATGTAGTTGGTGAGATACAGGGTAGCTTCGGCTGGTTGTAATGAGGCCCAGCATGAGTGGGTCTGTAGGTGTTTGAGAGTTAAATCTGCTTCTAGGTGCAGTAGAACAGTAGCGGAGACAACTTTTGTGAGGTGTTGTGAACCACCACACCTGTATAATGCAATGGCACACTCAGAGGGAACAGACCAGATCTCTTCATAAGATGCAATTTAATGTTATTGGTGGCGGGAGGGTGGTGTCCCACACAACCTGGAGGGCTGCCTTGGGAAGGTGTACAAGGGGCTGGGAAGGGGCAGGCAATGTCTTGGCTTCTAACACTGGCAGGCAGGAGAGGGCCTGCCCGCCTCAGGAAGCGCTGCTAGCGCCATGACGGTGCAGCTTCGCTTAGCTTTCACTGATGGGTAACATTTGCCATGGAGTTAACAAGATTAACCCTGATCCCCCTCCGCGCCGCACTCGGCTGGACCCAATAAATCAGGAGTCTCCATTAGACCTCCCCTGGCCTTAATTCCCTTCCCGCAGCTGTATTCCAAAGTGCCTTCTTCTCCCCGCCCAACCTCCCACCGTGCCCTCTCTGCCCCCACCCTTTTGTTCGGAACCCTCCTCAGCTGCACTTTGGTGGATTGCCCAGGCTAATGACTCCATTATTAGGATGGGGATGCGTCGTGGTCCCCCAGCTTCCGTGCCTCACTTGGAGTAGTCCTGCTCCAGGTCGGCCATTTTGTGCTAATGGGACGTTTTTATATTCCATAATCTGGGCCCCAGGGCGATTCTGAAAGAGGCGAGGTGGTGGTGTTAACCAGTAATTGGTGCCTAGCCCTGCGGCAGGACCTGGCGTCGGCCCCCTCGACGTCCTGACCCGCAGCCACTCCACCTTCAGTCCCCCTGCGGACCCGGCACAGCGGCGATGCCACCTGCCCCGCGTCCTGCGGATCCATTTTGTAAACCGAATTGGTTAAAATCATGTGGAAATGGGAAATAAGAACCCTCCCTATGGCTGACCCCCGTGTCCCTCTGTCTCCCTCCCTCAGCACCAATCGCCCCCTCCCACCATTCCAAATCCCCTGCATCCTCCTCCCCGACGCCCCCAAGCTGGGAAAATTGAAATTAATGGGAAATGCAGATTTTGATGAGCTCGGCAGATGGAGGGCACTTGTTATACGTGAATGCACTGCAGCCTCTTTCATGTTCTGGAAAAAAACGCAATGACAACTGCCTAAGGGTAAAAGAGCTCGACCCTGTACACGCAGGCAGAACAGCAGGGTATCTGATCCTGCCCAGCTCGGCTATCAGGAAGTGACGTGTGACAATGGAGAATTGTGGGACCGGGCCTTCTATAATTCGGAATTCCGTATCCACATAGGTGTTGGTAGTCTGAGGGCAGGAAAGCCATGTTCTGATATGCCTGTACATTAACTCAACAAAATTTTAACCAGCCAGCATTACAAAGCACTGCGTTATGCAAAACTGGCACTGCCCACAGTGTAAAACAACACCTTGTTTAAGCTGTACTCTACCTGTACTGTACAGACCATAACTGCACCTTAGCAGGGTAGTGCTCTGCCTACACTGTAAAACAATTGCAAAAAAAGAAGTAAAACGATGGAAGAAATGCTTAATTTTATCTCAGGCACTAGCGATTGCTTCTCTTTTGTTTTCATACACTATGCCCCTCTGGACAGAGGCTCAACATATGCAAATCAGTCTTGGTCCTGCTCCAATGGAAACGGCCCAGGCTGAACTATCAGGCCAGGTCTCTTCAGATGGAACAGAAAAAACCCTAGACCCGTTGCGGGCTCCTTTGTCTCATCAGTAAGATATAGGCTGGTGCCTATGTCACAATGAGCACAGGACCCACATCTTGACCTACTGATCGCACGTAGGGGGTCAACAGCAACAAACAACAAAGTGATGGAAAGAATGCTTGAAGTAATCTCAGATACAGGCGATTGCACAGGGCTGCATTTCAGTCCATCGTTTTTTACACATTATGCCACTCTATACCAAACCAACCCTATGAAAATCATTGTTGGTCCTGTTCCAATAGGAACAGTCCAGCCCAAAGCGCCACAAAAGAACTCTTCCAGATGGGAAGACAAGCAGCCCAACACTAGTTTCAGCTACTCAGGGCTTGTCAGTAAGGCACAGCTGTAAGACAGGCAGAGCGTCCCAAGAGGCTTGTATTCGTCCCACACTGTTAGACCTCACCCCAGGAAGGCTATGCTCTACCTGTTTTCTGAACACAAAAAGCAGCCTCCTTTAAAGGCTGAGATGTGCTTGGTCTATGAAACATAGTACAGCACCGTAGGAAGACTGTGACCTGTGTGCGCTGTAAATGAAACAGGCTCTCAGCATGGTTGTGCCCTGCCTGACTGAAAAGAATGCAGCACCTCAGCATAGCTGTGAGCTGCCTGTGCTGTAAAACAAAAGACACACAATGATGGACGGAATGCAGAACAAATCAAACATTCACCCCCAGTCAATAGATCTGGATTAAATCCATTGTGTTTTTTGCTCACCATGCCACCCCAGTTTAGACCCAGCCATATACAAATCAGTCTTGACGCTGCTCCTCATGGGGACAGTCCAGCCCGAACTGCCAAGCCAGGTCCTCCCTGGACCAGAAACAAGCATCCTGGGACCGGTTTCGAGGTTTCACCCCTCATCAGCCAGGCTATGTTGAATCCAGTGACACAGTGAGCCCGGGACCCATGTCTGGGCATACCTGGCGCAATGCATAACAAGTCACCAAGACTGTTATGTGACTGTACAGGGAAAATAACACAGACCTAGACGTGGCTCTGCACTGCCTGTGATGTAAAGAAGAATGAGCCAAGATTTGATCTACCTGTACTTTGAACAGAGTACAGGAATTTGGCATGCTTGTGAACTTGCTGTTATGTAAAACAGATCAACAAGTCAGTGATTTTGTTCTGCTTGAAGAATCTACTATATAGAAATATATGAAGTAACAATGACAAAGGCGCTGCAAGTTGTGGACACTGCATTCTGCTAGTACCAAGGTCATGTGTCTTATTTCAACCAAATTTCTTAGTGAACTGGTAGAAATGGCGAATGAGAAATGTATAGAGGTGGAAGATGAAGCACACATAACATCATAACAGAGTGCGTGGATATATTCTTAAATTGATGCATACTTCTCTACTGCATGATACTTTGCAGAGATATTATATTCTGCACTCCAGCCAATAAGTCTAGTTGAGCCGTCAAATAGTGTTATGTTGAGTATTTGAAGAGTGTGTGACTCACCCGGGAGGGTATGCTGGCGCTGAAAGCAGGAGCCCTCTAGGCTGTGTCTAGACTGCATCCATGTGGGGATAAAGAGCCAGGTCTTCGGTTTCTTGCGGAACTCAAGAAATGAGGAAGAGACTGATGTGAAGGGACAGGTTGTTTTGAGCTTTGGGGGCAAGGACGGAGAATGCACAACCTCTGTCTCTGGTTTTGTGTATACGGGGAGTGTGTGTGAGTAGCAGTCCGACTGAGCGGGGCTGTGTGGTGGAGCTGTGGATATTGATGCAATTCTTGAGGAAGGCAAGGCCAAGATTGTGTAGAAATTTGTATGTGTGAGGAGTTTGAAGAGCGCACGTTTGTGGACAGGGAGCCAGTGGAGGTCTCTAGGGTGCGCGTGATGCGAGTGCAAGGAGGAAGTCTGAGAGTGAGTCTGGCTGGTGAGTTTTGAATGGTCTGGCGCCTCCTGGTCCATTGGGTGTTAATTCCAACATTGAGCGCCTTGACATAGTCTACCTTGCTTGCGATGAAGGCCTGGGTGATGGTCCTACATGTGTTGACTGGGAGCCTCTTGAAGATTTTCTTGAGAATTTTTGAGGGTGCAGAAGCAGGAGGCGGAGACTGCGTTCACTATGCTGGTCATAGCGAGTTGGTTGTCAGCCATTATGCAGAGGTTCTTCACTTGGGATGCCGGGTACACCTTCCATTTTGTCCATGTTGAGTTTTAGGCAGCTGGTTTTCATCCAGCTAGCAACTTTGGACATGCAGGAGGTGAGCTTGGTCAGGGTACGTGGCGTTTTGATGGAGGATGAGCTGAGTGTCATCTGTGTAGTAAAATCCAATCGGTTTTGAAGACACTGAGAATAGGTACAATTCCAGTTTACATATTCTGGTTTTCAATGGATATTACTTGCATGCTTGCTGGTCATTCTGAAAAATGTACTGAGTTTGTTACTGTTTCATGGGTGAAAGAGCATAATACCAGAGTTACACTGTTTTCTAGACAAGACATAAGCCGAACACCAAGGTTACACTGTTTTCTAGAGAAAATAGAAGCCCAACACAAGAGTTACACTGTGTTCTAGACAAGACATGAGCCCAACACCAAGGTTACACTGTTTTCTAGACAAGATAGGAGCCCAACACGACAGTTGCAATGTTTTCTAGACAAGATAGAAGCCCAACACCAGTGTTACACTGTTTTCTGGACAAGACATGAGCCAAACACCAGTGTTACACTGTTTTCTGGACAAGACATGAGCCAAACACCAGTGTTACACTGTTTTCTAGACAAAATAGTAGCCCAACACGAGAGTTGCAATGTTTTCTAGACAAGATAGAAGCCCAACACCAGGGTTACACTGTTTTCTAGACAAGATAGGAGCCCAATACCAGGGTTACAGTGCTTTCTAGAGAAGATATGAGCCTACCACCAGAGATACACTGTTTTCTCGACAGGATAAGAGGCCTACACATGAGTTACACTGTTTTCTAGAAAGGCTGGGAGCCCAACACCAGAGTTACACTGTTTTCTAGAAAACATAGGAGCCTACCACCAGAGGTACATTGTTTTCTAGACAATACCAGTGTTGCATTCATTTGTAAAGCAGATTGCCAAGCTACTAAAGCAAGATTATCTACAATGTTTCTCCAATATCTTCTGCCGATATAAGACTGCTAATTTCCAACACTGGAAATCTAGTCTGATCCCTGCTTGGGAGAAATTGTGGGATAATATCAATAGGAGTGCTGACTTCGAACAGAAAACCAAGACCAGGGATTCTGTTCGTGGACAATTCTTTGGAGGAAATGTAACCATTATCTATAAGAAACTAATATCCTTTGACAAAATGTTGGGCATATGAAGGAATGAATAATAAATTAGTTTAAGGGTCAGTTTTGCAAAGCTGGGGTGCCCAGTGGTGGTTCACAAGGGCTGGATCCATGTCAGATTTTCAGGATAAACTTCGACTATGTCATCTATTTCCTTTACCTTGGTTGTTTGTAAAGTTATCACATGCAGATATCCCACAACACGTGCATTAAACCCTCGTGGACATCCCTGTTGTAAACTGTTCACTCACCATTGTAGGGGTTTCTTGGCACTAATAACAGATGCTTCATGTTACGCATCCTAACAGAGATTCATGTTATCAAACTCCAAAGGATGACAAGCTGAGGGAGTCGGTGGTGGATCGAATAATCCGCTAGGCCAGCGGACCATTGAAGTGCTGCGTGTGACTGGATTTCTGCACTGGATTTAAACATCAGAAGTGCGCAATTGGAAAATAAAGGACATGAAAAGATGAACATGTACAGGGTCTCTTATCATCTGGACCTGAGTCTCAGAAAGAGACACATTTATGAGGGACATCCTCATTTTTGCCGAAAGCGATTGAAGTTCTGTATTTGTTTTGCCTTTTTTTACACATTTATCAGCAGGATATAGCATATTTCATGGGAGCCGGTCTTTTTAAAGGTGATGTAACACATGCATATGATTCGCCTGGACTCGACCAATTCTGTGATCTCTCTCAGTCCATGACACATTGCAAGGCGAGGAAAATCTGACAGATATGGGTATCAAGCAGGCTCTAGTGGGATAGAAGGAATACTCTCCACCCATTCAATCCTTGGCCTCTATGCTGTGAATGAGATTATCAACAGGGATTAGAAAATTCAGCTTTTTTAAAAATAAGGAGTGAGGAGGCACATATGTGTCGGAAGATAGAAAGTGCTGCATGGCGCCTGGGGCGGGGTTTCACCGGAGAACCGAATATCCTTTTTTCTCAAAGCACATATGCATCTCAACTTCCAGCCAATGCAACAGATTTCAGATGTGCATAATGAGATGTGCTTCGTTTGCATAATCTGTCACAGTCTGACAAATTGGGGGTGCTCTGTGGTGAACCGTCCCATTCAGCACTGGCAGGCAGTACTCCCTGGAGGGAACTGCAGTCTCAGATGTCACTCTCGACAGTTGGGATGTTGCAGCTGTCAAAAGAGCCTGTTTCTCACCCACTAGTGACGGGAGCCAACTAAAGGGGTCACACTAAGCATATAGATGTCGTCACTCTGTGAACCGGGCTCTGAGTAGGGGTGTGCAAATAGTTTTTTCTTGCCGACAAAGTTTTGTAAAGTTCCAACATTTTGCACAAAGTTTACAAAATGTCCTGGTGTAAGCTCGTCTTTGCCAAGGTGAAGTTTTCATGCACATCGCAATGTAATTTCACTGTTGTGTGAGATTAATTTTCAGTTTAATCAAACCCAGTCAAGATGGAAAACATTTGCAGACCTTTTCTCTGCAAGGTTACCTTTTGCAAAGTTTTTTGTATGCACAATGGCGACATACAGAATGTTTCTCTGGAAATGTGTCTTGTGGACTAATTAAATGGTAGCAGGAAAAAAACCACCAACAGATTAATTTGATTTCACGGTGTTTAAAATATTGCTTCCTGCTGTAAGCATCAGATGTGTTCTTTTTAAGGCTGAGAAATGTTCAAGTTATAGGAAAATATAGTACAAACGTTGTCAGCATCAGCAAAGAAACAGTAACAAAATGACATTCAAAATAATGTAATGCAGTTAAAAATAAAATAATTCTGAGCTGACAGAATAAACTAATGTTCATTTTTTCCTTTTTTTTAAAAAACATAAAGAAAAGAGGAGAGAAGGGAAGGGGAAGGGAAAAAATCTGCAAGAGGTGGGAAAAAATGAGCATTCATAAGCCAAGCATTTATATAAAAAGATTCAGATGGTTCGTAGGGGTGATATCATAAAACAACAACAAAAAAATAAACTGATTGACAGGGTGTGCCCCTTGACTTTAACCTGAGATGATGTTTGTGTTCTATTTATAAACTGTACACTATAGCTGATAAAGGAATGCCGTTTGATACAGAAGGCGTAATTAGAATATGACTATGAATATGTTCTGCTGTTGATTACGTGTATTTGTGCTTAATTGATGTGAGGATTTTATTTTCAATGTTTTTTTCTGCTATATTCAGATATGGCAGTCAACGCGTGGTTACGGGGTAGCTAGGTTCCCAGAGGAGAATTGGACTGTTATTATTATTATTATTATTTTTGTTATTATTGTTGTTATTAGTATTATTGTTATTATTATTATTGTCATTATTATTATTATTTTATTATTGTTGTTGTTGGTTTTATTATTATTACTATTATTATTACTATTCTTCTTATTGTTGTTGTTGTTATTGTTGTTGTAATTATTGATATTATTATTACTATTATTGTTGTTGTTATTATTATTGTTATTATTATCTCCATCGTTATTATTATTGTCATTATTGCAATTACTTGTGAAGGAGACAAGAATAAATCAGTCCATATTGAAATACCCAAGTCACAGCCAGCTACAATGTGGCTTAAACACCCGACTACTTTATAAAGGAGACAGGAATACATCGCCATCTAACTAGGCACCAAAAGTGAAGGCAAAATAAATAGACCTTTTTAAAATTAATATAAAATGTACATAAAACAAAAAAAAAACATTTTAAACCTTCTTTGTCACTGAAAAGAAAGTAACTATTTGTAGGTGGATGTCAGCAATATGCACAGACTGTGTTCAGTCACTCAAGGTGAAGGGAGCCAATGGGTAAAAGAGGCGGACCCGGTGCCCCATGCTGTATGCTGTGGTGGTTGAAGCATAATTTGAATGACAATTTAACAGACCAGTGGATGAAGCCCACTGACCAAAAGCCCTGTAAGTATGTATATTAGGTAGGAATCTTTTGAAAAAACAATAGTCTGGTAAGGTAGCTAAGACTGTCTCACAGGCCCAACCTAAAAACATTCATAAAACGTGTATTTTGGTATACATGTTCAAAAACGATTGATGAATTTCTGAATGAAAAAGGCATTGTAAAAGGCTGCCTCTATGGAATTTTTTGCAATCATGTGAACCACAAGAATCTATTGCTTTGAATTCATGGGGCACAGTCCGTTGACGCAGCAAATGGGTTTGGGTTGCATTTTTAAGGTAGCATGCAACCAATATTGGGAGAAATGGGGCACAGAAGACCTCTGGTGGAAGTTGGTCAGCAGCCCGACGTTGGCCTACTTATACACAACCTAAAGTGGTGGACTGGCCTATACAAAATCAAGGGATACCTCAATAGGTCGGTAAGACTGAAATGCTGGCAGGGCTGGGGAAAAGACAATCAGATGGCAAGTTTTGCCACATCAGCTGTTGGGAAATCACTCAACTTCTTGGGAGAATGGTCTACCTCTGACATGGGTCTCTAAGAGAGTCCATTGAAAGGATGCTCAAAAGTGCTCAAAGTGTGTTTTGTTGCCTATGTTTTACTTTTTGTTAGACATGTGGCGTGGTAGTGTCTGTTAACCATACCCCCACTTAGCCCACCACTGCAACTTTGTCGGCGGCTTATCTAACCACCCCAACCTGGTCATTCTCTGTTGCTACCATTGTGTTATGTTATACCTATTTAGTATAGTGGAACAAATCACACCTGAAGGTGTATCTCGGCGCTCAGCCTCCTCATAAAACGCACCTAGTAATTTAAAACAGCCAGGTTTTTAAAAGTTTTTTTTAATTGAGCAAAATCTGACCAGCTGCGAAGGTGACTTGGAAGCTGATTCTACATTGTTGGAGCAGTGTAGGAAAAGGCCATATCTTGAAGCTCAGAAACAGGGAATAGACAGCAACGCCTTATCGCTGGATCTTAGTGTGCGAGAGGGACAGTAGTTATGGAGTTTGTCTTTGAGATGCAGAGGGGACCTGCCAAATAAGGCTTTATGGGCAAGACAACAGATCTTAAAGACAATGTGCTTCCTGACTGGAAGCCAGTGACGAGACCGGAGTATAGGGGCAGAAGGAAAGCCTGCCGGGAGATTACAGACCATCCGGGCAGCCGTATTTTGCATCACCTGCCATTTAGTCAGGAGAGTGTCATTGGCTGCTATCAGCAGAGCGTTGTGCACTGTCACTGTCCAACCAGAAGCCCTATCTCCGATGCTTGGCCAGTGGTGGGTAACTGTCATATTGTGCATCTGGCCTTCGTAAGGAGCTCTTTGCAGCAGTTCTCAATGCAGTCCACACTATTTCAAAATCCACAGATAAATAAGCAAATCTATACATTTCCACAGAAAATAAGGCTGATCTATGTATTGAAGAAGACAGGATTCTGGGCTTTAGTGCATGGGAGCCGCGAATATTCGGGCTGGTTGAAGACGTGTGGGTTTCATCAGAGGGACTTATGATACGATAGTGCGAAGGGAGCTCAACGGAGGGCACGGGGTCACGTGACAGGAAGTACTGCAGGGGTACATTGTTCATTTAGAGAGTTCAAGCGCATAGTAATGAGAAGAGGACTGTGTGACGTGACCGGAAGGGCTAACAGGTAGCAAGGCTCATTCTGACATTTAAACAGCAGGGTGGTAATAACGGGCGTGGCAGGAAGAATACTGTCACTCGAGAAGAAGAGATGAAAGACAATATTTTACGAAATAGTAAGTGCTGGGCTGTTGTAGGTCTTCATGTCAGTCTGTGGTGCAGGCTAAGTTCAGAAAATGGTATAGTAAGAGCCACTGGAATTATGCACCAGAGGAGGACCCTAGTCAAATTATGCGGCATGATGTGACACATTCTGCGACAGTATCACTGTATTATTTTGTCTTTTTTACACATATTAAAACTGTACGGGCAAAGGTTCCTTTTCATTAGTAACAGTTTAGCACTCAGATTCAGCAATAGGCAATTGAATGGTAACCAGTCAACTTTTGCCAAGGGCCTTCCACTGCATGACAACACATGTTGCAACGTTTTTAGGAACTTTTGGCCAATTTAAACTAGAAACAGAAAGAATTTGGGATAAAATCTGCAGATCATGCAGCAGGTGATGGATCATGTGGCAAACATGAGAAAACCCGATTTCTGCAGAAAAAGCTACTAAATGGCATAATTCCAGTGGCCCTGGGTATAGATCACAATTTACAGTATGTGTGGCAGAAAACTTTATTTTAAAGCGCTTAGAGGCATGTTTAAGTAGTGCTATTTCACCTCGCTGTGAAGATGTTATTCCTGCGCTTAGGTTTAGTTCGCTGTTGACCCTACTACAGCACAGAATCTGAGATGTACATGCAGCGACGGTTTTTCTCTTTTAATGCGCACACGCGAATTGTCTAACGCCTATAAACATGACAAAACTGTGTTCGTAAACAAAAAAAAATAGGAACAGACGACTCCGACCTAGTGGCTTTGTCAATGCTTGTTTTTCTTTGCATTCTAGGAGGCGAGAAGCATTTGCGGCAATTTAAATGCTATGCTAATGAGGCAGCATATTAGAGAGGAAAGCTGCCGCCTTGTCTCTGCTGTGTTACGCTGCAGGCCCTTCTGCGCCCACCAGCCTTGGTGCGGGGGCGAATGAACTGATTAATCTTCCCTGCCGTGCCGAGCACGCCATGCCCAGAGCCTGGTGGCGGGGGCTCGTCAGCATCTGCCCTACACCGTGAGGTGGGGATAAGCCCCAGAGCCACGGCCTGGGTGGGTCACGCGCCTCTGCCACCAGGCGGCTCAGCATTGTGTGCGCGTGTGCATATAGATGCACTGTACTGTACCATATCTATAGCGCTTTCCTTGGGCCCCAAATCGTTTGTTGCGTTTGGTTGGGAGAAGGTGGTGGGTTTGTAAATATGGATGTATTCCATAGCGCTTTCATACACCTTATAGGGCAAGGGTGTAATTACCATTAGTGCAGCAGGTGCAGTGGCAACGGGCCCAGAGCTCTGAGGAGCTCATGAAACTCTGATAATTGATGTATTTTACTACCCCAACAGCAGTCAAAGGAGCCATTTTCCTTGTTTGCACCAGGGCCCATGGCATTCTTTATACCTACTATTGACAGGCCCCAAACTGCTTAAAAGTAGTTCCAGTAAGCAGCTACTCCGTTTGTAGGGTAAGGTTGGGAGAAGGTGTGTGTGTGCCTATAGATCTATTGTATCATATAGTAGCATTTTGTAGTGCTTTCCTACTCCTTAACAGGGCCCCAAAGCGCTTATCACTAAGTCCAGTAAGTAGCTTATCCGTTTATTGTGTATGGTTGGGAGGTGTTAGTGTGCATACAAATTGTATTGTGCTATAACATTTTCATAGCACTACCCCTTGATGTGGCCTCAAAGCGCGTAATAAAAGGTTGAGTAAGTAGCTCAGCCGTTTGTTGTGTATGTTTGGGAGAAGTTGTTTATGTGTATGCATAAGGATGTATTACATTGTGGTGTAGCATTTTTGGAGCATATTCCTACCTCTTGAGAAGGCCTCAAAGCACTTATCAACAAGTTGTGTAAGTAGCTACTCAGTTTGTTGGGCGTGTTGGGAGAATTTGTATATCTGAATGCATATGGGTGTGTTGTATTGTGCTGTTGCAATTTTGTAGCCTTTTCCTAGCCCTTGATGGGTCCACAAAGCGCTTAACAGCAGGTTGAATAAGTTAAGTAGCATCTCCGTTTGTTGTGTATGGTTGGGAGAAGTTGTATATGTATATGCATATGGATGCATTGTATTGTGCTGTTGCATTTTTGTAACACTTTCCTACCCCTTGATGTGGCCTCAAAGCACTTAACAACAGGTTGATTAAGTAGCTACCCCCTTAGTTGTGTATGTTTTGGAGAAGTTGTATATGTTTATACATATGGATGTAATACATTGTGATGTAGCATTTCCGAAGCACTTATCTGCCTATTGACGAGACCCCAAACCGCTTAACAGCAGGGCGAGTAAGTAACCACTCCGTTTGTTGTGTCTATTTGGGAGAAGCTGTGTGTGTGTATACAGATGTGTTGCATCAAAATGTAGCATTACTGTAGCTCTTCCCTGCCCCTTGACAGGGCCCCAAAGCGCTTAACAACAGGTCGAGTAAGTGGCTTCTCCGTTTGTTGTGTATGTATTAAAGACAGAAGGGGGGATATATATGTGCGCGCGCATATGTGCCCGCATGAGTGTGTGTGCGCACGTGCATGAACTTGTGTGTGTGCGTGAGCGCTCTAGAAGGTGTACCGTAGCATCTCATAACGAGCATTACCAGCTTTGCGATGGCATCTTAATTCCCCACCTCTATGCACTTGCTTCATATGCCATCTGGGCTCCTCGAGGCCCGCATCCCTCCTCCCAAGCTCCTGCCTGCTGCAGAGATTAACCAGTTGGCTGCTGCGTGAAGAGGAGGAGGAGGCCGAAAGTGTGTTAATATAATCTTTTGACTGGAAAACAAGGGAATCAGAAAGACTTGCTTTTGTCCAGAGACTCTCCCCTGCTGCTGGAACCTGCGTGTTATTGTTGCGGCGGGGGCGGGGCGGAGGCAGAAGGGTCGGGGTCCCGCAATCAGCCGCCGGCTTGATATGAAATGTCAAGATTAATTAGGAACGGAGGGCACCGCGAGGAAGGCGGCATGAACACATCTCCCAGAGCGGGGGCAGAGCGCGCGCCTTCAGCTAGGCTGGCGACGGTGAAACGCACCGCAAGAAGCAGAAGATGGCGGCTCCCAGCCTCTCGCGTCAGGCGGGATTCCATGCAGGTCAAGGCCATTCAACTAGGCCAGAGCATGTACCGTCCAGGCCCAAGGGCGTGGCTGCCTGTCACAAACGTCAAGCAGACTCAGCTGTCAGCCATCTTGTTCTCGAAATGTTTTGAACTCGACCATTGCAATCAATTACAAATTATGGATTCGGTAACAAAATAAGAAGACCTACTTTGGTTACAAAATGTCCACCTGACACCAAAGAATGTAGTGAAGTCTTAAGGTAGCCTTGTCTGTTCTGGAACTTAATGTGTGGATGTTGAGTTCCTTAAACCTACCTCTTATTTTTACTACTATCTCTTGAGCTCACCTTACTAGGTGACACTTTGTGACCAAGGGCGCAATGTTCCACTCACTGTTTTTTAATTGACAAATATTGTTTTCAGGTGTGTTATGTCAATTGGATTAACTCAAGTGAACATGTCTATAACTTCCAGAATGCCTTAGGTTGTTAAATTTAAAAAAAGCCAAGACGGGTGCATATAACCTAACCTAACATAACTTAATATAACATGAGTGATCGTGATCTGGTGACCTTATCGTGAGCCTTTTGTGAGTGTTAATAGTGCAGACTTACCTTACTGCAGTGACAGGACATAGATTCACCCTTTATGTAAGCCCCTTTGTCTATGAGAATAGATTTTCAATGCTATCATATCTTAAGAATCTCGTTGAATTTTTGTGTACAGGTTTATCTTTGAAGCTGATTCACACTGCCCTTTCATAGATTCTACAATGCATTAATATAACATATCTTTTTTAAAAAGTAGGTCACCTTAGTGGGTCAAAGCGCATGCCTTGAGTGCTAGCCGTTATTCTCTTCAAGGACATACTGCGAGAGACAACCAACATACTCACTAACCTGACCATGGAGAAGAACCGACACACTGATTGTAATTGTAATTGCATTTATATAGCGCTTACTATCCCTGACGAGGCGTTGAAGTGCTTTTTCGGCGAGTAGCACGCTACTCCGGAACCCAAAAAGGATTAGTGGTGAATTAGTATAGAGAAATATGAAATTAATTTGAGCGGTGGACATGTTAGTCTGTTATTTGGATGGAAAAGGATAGTGTAGTGATAGAAGAGTGAAGGGTTTGCATTTATATAGCGCTTGCTACCCCTGATGAGGTGTTGAAGTGTTTTTCGGCGGGTAGCATGCTACTCCAGAACCCAAACAGGATTAGTGGGGAATTAGTATAGGGAAATATAAAATTTGTTTGAGCGGTGGACATGTTACTCTGTTATTTGGATTGAAAAGGAATAGTGGACGGAAGGGTCTAGAAAGTTTTTTTTTTTGGGGAGTGCATAGCAGTAGGAGGAGGTTTGGGATGAGTAAAGGGGAGGTGGAGGGGGAAGGTCACGCCCGTTGTAACACTGCACTGGAAGAGTTGTATACTAAGTGATGTAAAACAATACCGACCAAATGCATTTCACGAGGAGTAGCCAAAATACTAAACTACAACATTGTGATGGTTACACAGCATACTCCCTAGTCATAAGAGTAGAGAGTGGTATAGTCAGCAGGCTTCCCAGGCCCAACCCATTAAAGATATACTAACCAAGACTATATGGTGTAACCGATAGCTAATGCTTGACCCCAAAGATTCCCTACATGGCTCTGAACGCATGCGCCACAGCTCTATGTTCAGCTGCCAGGAAGGCCCCTGTATGTCTCAGCAGGTTTTTGATTTTCACCTCAGAGAACATGACAATGCTCTGTGGTCATGAGGGCTCCCATGTCATGGTTGGAGCGTGGTTGTGACATCAGGAGGGGCATACAAAGCAGAGCCCTATTTGAAACTGACTACTGTCATCTCAGTGGACTGAGGAGGGCCAGCAGTGGTGATAACGAAAAATTATAATACAAGGGATAGATAGGCATGTTTTCCCCCTATTTTTTCCTTCACAAGTGAGATGCCTACTGACCTCTGCTAGTAAAAGACCTGTCCAGTCCCTCGCAGCTAGATCCTTCACTCATCCATGTGGAACAAGGGTGGAACAAGGGTGGACAGCCCATGTTCACTCTTCCTGTAGGTGCAGGTGTCGTGTGGTTTGTGGACTCATAGACTGCATTGCTAAGTTAGCTTAGGCCTGGCTGCCATGATGCCTCTTTGCGCACGTTACTTTGTGCCCTTGTTTTCTAGACTTTGCTATTTTCGAACTGCTTGCCTTTTTATCCTTCTTCATGATAGCTCTGGGTCGTGTCTTGCACATCATGTACAAGGTCGGAAAACAATGTCACTTGTTCTTGCTGATCTGGTCAGCCCCTCGAGCTTAGACATAACACTGATTGCAGCTGCACTGGGGAAATTCGTGTGCTTTTAATATTGTGATTTCAGTGTCAGGGACACTTGGAGAAAAACCTTTCCAGAGAGAAGAGCTGTGCTGGTCTGATGATGTAAACCTAGCATCTAGATATTGAGGTATGGGGGTCTGCCTGACAATGCCCAGAGGTCTTCTGTTTTTATAATAAACTAGTTATTAGCACGGGGAGGGTGGACAGGCCATTTAGCCCTATATCCACTGTCTTTATAAAATGCTATCCCCGTTTGTATTCTATGGAATTGTAACTATGCTGATTATATTATTCTTATGCATTATGCTGATAGTACTTACACGTGTACTGTATCTTAGAACACGATAGTTGAAATAAACATTTTAAACTATACAGTGTCTCTTATTACGCAAGTTGTGGACAGGTATGAGTGAGTTACGAAAGGGTGTCCTTGCTCCGCGAGTCCTGAGAGAGATACCGTGTTTTGGGTTGTCTAATCATTGGTAGTTGCGCTGCTAATGAGACGCTAATGCTAGCCGGATTAGGGTTGTAGGTACTAAGGTTTATGGTTGGCTCACCACTATACTCCGAGGTCCTATTATCCTGTGCATAGCTCTGTATATGTGCAGAATCCCTGTAACACAGGGTGAGTGTGGTGTGAATGTTGTGCAATACTGGATGCAAACAGCAGTCTCACTTGAAACTGCTGCCTGTAGATGAATCATAGGACTGAGGATGGAGGTGAGCATGGAGGGGTGGAGGATGGAGGGAAGCCTTGGAACACAGTCCACATGTTGGCCTGTACAGCAGTGGCGGCTGGTGACATTTGAAAGTGGTGAGGCGTAAAATGATTTTCATACTGCACCGTAGCGAGCAAGCGTAGCGAGCGAGCCCGAACAACCTAAGGAGGATTCGGGGGGCTTCTCCCCCCGAGAAAATTTTGAAAAAAGAGTGGACAAATGGAGCATTTTCAAGCAAATTTGAGAAAGCAGGAAGGTTAATAAAGCGATTGTGAAAGTGCAGTTATTACATTAATAAAGAGATGTCATATAACATAGGTAGCTGCTTATTCAGTATAACCACAGAGCTTCATAACAGACTTCGAGATACAATGCATTTCTGAGTACCTCACAGATGTTTTTTATTTAACAAACAACTAAACAGGTCGCAAACTAGCAGCATTCAACATATTGTTCACTTTTTGTAGATAAAATCAGCACGTCTGTCTTTAAGAGCAGCAAACTTTTCAATAACTTGAACGTTAAAGTCTGGGATTCTTTTAACTAGGTCGCTCTCTATAGAGAGCATTGCTAAAGCATTCAGTCTTTCCTGGATCATTGTGTTCCTCAGGAATGTCTTAATTCTGTTTAAGGTGGAAAAACATCGTTCCCACTCTGCTGTTGTCATAGGAGTGGTAATGACAATTTTTAGTAAAGCCACTGTCTCTGTAAGTGACTTTTCCATATTAAGTTTCTGAATTAAAGCCAGCAAAGAAATGGCACCAGTGGCTTTCCGGTATACACTCATTCCGTACAGGACAGTCAACTCAGTTTTCAGGTCCTCTTGGTTGAGCATAGGATAAGCTTCCACAGCATCATTCAGAGCTTGCTCAGGGAAGTATTGATCATATTTTGCAAAGTGTTCACTTTGCAATAATGCAGCACTCACCAAATGTTTTGTGAAAGAAAAACGTTCTTGTGCATGCACAATTATAATGTCACATATCTCCTTTGCAATTCGGACCAGACTGCTGATGTTTTTCCTGCGGTTTGAAAAAGTAGAATCCTCTGGCAGTTTGCTGTCTAAATTGTCAACCCCATCTCTCACTTTGCTCATGTTGGTGACAAACATACTGGTATCTCTTTGCACAGAGACAGTATCTATGGCTCGTGCTTGTAACTGGTTGTATAACATGTCGACAAAAAACATTATGTCATGAAATAAAAACAGAAAGAACTGAAACTCTCTGTCTTGTAGTGTTCTAGCAAAGCCACGGGCTTCATTCTGACTTCTGTAATCAAAGTCTTCATTGGCTTCTATGGCGTCAAAACATTTCTCAAGGTCCTCCCTATGTTTATATATTAGGTTGACTGTACGTATGTTAAAGTTCTAACGAGTTGAGGATCCCCTTGGAAGCCTTTTGTCCACAATCTCCTGAAGTGCTTTCGTTCTTTTGGGGGAACGTGAGAAGAATGCTGCCATGCCTCCTACATCCTGAAAGAAAATTCGTGTCTCGGAGATCTTTGATACTGCCTGTTGCATAATAAGATTAAGTTGGTGGGCGTAACAGTGCACATAATGAGCATTAGGGTACACATCTCTAATTCTTTTCTGTACTCCACCAAGGCTTCCACTCATTACGGACGCACCATCATAGCTTTGTGCGATGTTTTTTTTTTTTGAGGCAGCTCTGGAAAAATGAAGTTCAGTTGACGCAGTATAGCTGAAGTAATGGTTTCTGCACTAGAGTCTCTTAAATGTGTGAAGCCATAGAACCTCTCCACAACTTTACTGTCTTTGTCAAGATACCGAAAGACTAATACGGCCTGTGTTTTTGTGGCCACATCAGTGGTGTCATCAGCCTGAATAGCCACAAAGTCTGTGTTTTGCACCTCTTGGACAATATGGCTTCTCATAATTTCTAGCATACACTCAAGGAGTTCATTTTGTATCGTTTTAGAGGTGCCCTTAAAGACTGTAGCACTTGCTAAACGTGCTTCCATTTCCTTGTCTATGCTTGCTATTAAATCCACAAGGCCTCTGAATATTCCAGGATTTGAGGAACTTTCAGATTCATCATGGCCTCGCAATGCCAGTTCGAAAGCACCACAGAAACGAATGCAATCAATTATTTTTGATAGTATGTGTCTATTCCTATCAACTGCTTCATTGTGTTTCTGTATTGTTTTGCGGTATGCATCGTTTATGTGGTGCTCAATCGGTGTGTCTCCCAACATTCCCAGTCTCGTCAGGTTTTCCATATGGTTTCTTGTGTGTGCATGCTTCTTTATTTTGTCAGACAAATGCTTCAAGTCTATTACTCCTTGTTTTGTCCAAGACATGTCACCACCAAACAGCAAGCAAGGGAAGCAGAACAGAGAATTTTTTGACACGCACCCTGTAAGCCAATCAGCTTTTGTGTACCAGGTGTTTGAGAATGTACGTTTGTAAGTTTTTCCTCTGACCTGGGAAGTTTGTTGGAGTTTTAGGTCAGGCCGATCAGGTCCTAATTGCTTGATATTTAGTTTCTCTTCACGTGTCCGTCCAAAGAATGGCCTTGCTATTAGCTGTTCTACTGTATTCATGCCGATGCTGGCCTTACCAATATTAAAGAAACCTGTCAATAATCAAAGTACAACGTATAAGGTTTGGTGCAATATCATCAAATTTCAGTATAAATACATATATCTTGTGCATTATCGCAATATATCTCCAACAGCTCCCCTTTGCACAACATGACTGCTATAAATACAGCCTTACTGCCTGCTGCCTCTGTGTGCCATACTGGTTGCTGAAGGCACTGAAACAGACACTGCTTGAGGGCCTTTAACAAGGCAAGGGATAGATAGTGCCTTTAACAACCGTTATTGCCCAAAGCACAGGGCTAAGGCTATTAGTAAATTCCATCCACTGAGGCTACAATGTTCAAAATGTGTACCCACCCCAACCACCATGTAGAGTGACCACATACATAGCCCTAACTCCAATCTAAAAAAATATAGCATCAGTTTCCTTACCTTTAACACTGGTGTTTGCTGGGTTGTAGCCGGGGTGAAAGAGCAGCAAAGGAGGTTGGGGCCTCTTGTTCTTCGCCCAAAAATTGCCCAAAAATTAGGTAATGGTTGTCAGGCTTTACCAGGTGCTGAAAATAAAAATATAACAATTTATTTTTGAAACATTAGGATAATCAAACAAAGACTGGGGGAAAAAAACATAACGCTCTAATTTTTACTTTGCAGTTTGCATGCAGCTCTTAGATGACAGTTAATAGCTCACTGTTGTATGTTAGGATTTTAACTTACAAACTGCAAGTAACAAAAGGATCTCTCTGACAAAAGCAGTGACTCACTGACCTATTTACATCATGTGCATTTTGTGATCTGCATCAGGTACATGTTCTTTGCAGCAGGCACATTAACCTTCTTCACTGACCTTTCCATGAGTCAAAACTTCCACTAGATCTGAAAACTCTGATCTCTCTCTAGGAAAAGCATTAACCAGTCATGTCGTGATTCATGACATTTTTATTGTTTCTGAAAATTGCTAGAGGCCAGGAAGGTGGTAGCGAGTGCTTTTAGAACCATAATATACTTGCAACTCCATTCAAATTACGCACTAGACAAGAGAGCAATATGCTGCCTAAATAAAAAGTACCAACATCCTGGAAAAAGCAAAGTAAAGCATGTGAAATGTAAGCAAAAAGAACATGGTTACCAATCCACCCATCAATCAGTCATCGCAGTACCCCACGATTGGTGCACTTCCCCACCCGAGGCATTCACAAAGGTTGTGCCAGAGGGGTTTGATGCTATGCTAGAGCACACATCAATTTGCGGTACCAGAGCATATCATAATATGTTTACAACATGCAGGAACATAAGCATCAGACAGTGCCATTATAATACACATAGGACTGTATACCACCTCGTAGCATAATATAACTTAACGTACAGTACTGTCTGTCATAATATGAATCACGTGACTACGCACCGTAGCTAGCATAGCATAACTCACGGTGTCATGTGTCATACCATATTACAAAGCATAAGATTGCATAGCTAATATGCCAAAACGTAACACAACGTACCTTGCCATGCCGTGATATAAGTGTAGCAGAGCATAATGCGTATACCGGGCGTGCAATGGTTAAACGTATAGCATATCAGAGCATACATACTATGCTATAACATAGCATAACACAAGAAACATGATATCACACAGCAATATAAGACGCCGGGTGCCTGAGTCCACCGGGAGAGCGGAGACAGGCACCCGAAGCCTATTAAATTTCCTTATTTGCACTACGGCACATGACACGCGGGCTAACCATGGTGGGCCATAAGGCAAGTCCCATATTTACGTGCTGAGAGTGAAAAAAAGCACACCCATAGCTGTGGGACCAACGGGCCCACACGGCCGGCTCCTGGTGCACCATTGACACAGGCCGGGGACGCGAGGGAGAGCGATAGGAGAAGGGTCACGGGCGCGCACGAGGCAGGGCGGGAGAATGGTTGCGAGAGTATGGCGGGAAGGGGCAGGGGAGGTGATTGACGCAATGTGTAATTTTATTTTTCATAGGTGTCTGTACTGTATATCTGGAGCCTCGATGAAGCGTCGCAGCCCAGGTGCTTAAAGTTTCACTTATCCCAACCATAAACACGTGGCTGCTGCTTCCTGCTACCTTGTGCTGCGAGGGACGTGATGCCTCTGTGAACACATCCATGCTAAGATATTAAAAATTAATAACCAGTCATTATAACACCGCATCACAGGCACCTGAATTCAAACACCCTGCCAATCATTTTTTCACGGTGACCGATGGAAAATGCACACTTACGTCTAAATCTCAACGACGATGATCAGGATCTTTTATTTTGGTGACGAAAATCCAACCAACCAAGGAGAGCCTGAGGTGACCCGAGTAGTAGGCACTGAACATGAGGTGCGTGTGTCGCGTGTCGTGCTGCGCGGTGAGCGGTGCCTCTCAGCCAATCCAGACGCTGCTCCAGCAGCGCCAGGATTGGCTTGAGCAGGGATACTCCCCGCCCATTAGGAGACCGGGGGCTGCGGCATGAAGCAACCCTTGCTCTCCTAAGGGGAAGGCTAGGGCGCATGTTCGGGCTGATCGTAAAAATGACCAGCCCAAAACCGAACATGCGCACTATTGCTGCTGCGCTTAGTGCGCTGTCACTGACTGTCAGTCAACCCAGAGTGCTGTCGCAGCCCCACCCCCTTCAGCGTCCTGATTGCCTCGGGCGCCGCGTTAGTGTCAGTGTCAGTGGTGAGCGACTAGCGAGTTTTATAGACAACAACTTAGACAGTAGTAGAACGAATTTGGGGCCATGTGGCATTAGTGAGGCAACGCCCCAGCGCCCCAATGGACGCACCGCCACTGCTGTACAGTGAGCCAGGCCCCATTAGCTGAAGGGCTGAGGTGATCTCCCTCTGAAGTGCAAAGGACACACAGGCACTTCCTGTTTCCCCTCTCTCCGCCAGTGTCACTCCAGACAGGATTGTGTGGTGAACACTGTGAACACTTCTCCCTTCTTTATGCGTTTGTTTTCCACCTACTGTCAAGTCACAACCCCACCCCATCTTTTTGCTCTCTTTACAATACAAAGATTGTGGCTGGAGCAACCTATGGGAAACTTTCCAACACCCCAAAAATTAGACGTGACACCAATCGGATTAGGACTCCGGAATTCACTTTTGCGTCTGCCAGCCAAGGTTACATAATGGTCAGAAATCCAAGGTCAGTGTTCCAGGGGTTTCTTACTGACCAGTGTCGAGGCTGCACATACAGTGGTTTAATTCAAACTCATGACCCGCCCCCTACAAAATGTGCTGGGGGCCCCTGAGTGTCCCAGATCTTACCAATATTATATTCATTGGCCTTGGGCACAATGGGGCCATGTGAAGGTTTGGGGGCCCCAAGAAGGACTGGGGTGCCACCTGCATCACAGGGATTACAGGAGCCCGTGTTACACCCCTGTCCACACAGCTGTGTGGGGAGTAGGCGTCTGAATCGCAGAGCTGGTATCTTTGAAAGCCAGCTCCCCTGATAGGCTGGGAATACAGTCTGAGCTGCACTGCATGGATGGCTGTCTGGTGCTCTTTTAAATCTCGCAAAGCATGATGAAATGAGAGCCATATCTTGATTAATTAATTTATTAATATACTGAGGGCCAGATTTACCAATTTCTCACACAGCGCAGTGTAGCAGCCTCAAATGCTGCACTCCCTGAGCAGGAGAGAGCAGGAGTGCGGCAAATATACTGAAATATGGCACTCTCCTACCCTCTCCCTAGCGCCGGTGCTGAAATCAGCTGCCGTGCGCCATGGAGATACCTTTGCGCCATAGTGCAAGGGTGTCTCTGTGAGTCTAGCATAGGTTTTGTACTGGAAGGATACCCTTCCAGTACAAAATACTATGCTTAGACTAATTTTAAACATTTTCCCACTTTGTATGTGTGCTGTACAATGAAGCACACATGCAAAGTCAGAAAATAAAGGAGAAGAAAAGCATTTCTGCTTCATAGCGCCTGGTTGAAGGTTGCACTATTTTCTGACACTAAACACTGTCTACTTTATTTAGTAAATTTGGTTTAGTGTCAGAAACATTGTGTGGTTGCATGGGAACGCCCATGCACCACCCAGGGTATGCCCCCTTGGCGCTAAGTAATGCAAAGTGGCGCTATGCGCTTCTTTGAGTTACTTTCATGTTATTTCCAGCGCTAAACAAGTTTAGCGCTGGAAAGAAAACTGAACAAAAAGATGCAAACACGACATAAAATCTTAGTAAATCTGCCCTTGAGAGTGCAGATCACTTTCACTGTCATTCTAGATCTTAAGGACGAGTTGGCCTATTGGGTAATCTATTACTTTCCCTTTGGGCTGGTGTTTCTGGATGGTGGGTGCAGTTAGAGCAGGGCCAGTGACATACCAGCCCCACCCTAGCAGGAGACAAACCTGGCCTAACCTGTGAGACTTTTCAGTGGCACTAACATGTCATGTCCCCGAATTTCCCTTATAGATCTGTTGCCGGCTGTATGCGGCTGTTCCCAAACATCATCTATATCTGTGTCCACCTCTATGTGTGGTTGAATTGGCCCTCAATATAACTTGCAGTCTAAAAACAACTGTGTGTGGTTGAGTGGGTTGCCAAACACCAAGCCCTTCCCACGTCTATGTATTTGTGGGGATGCTCACAAACTCATGTATAGCGCTATCCCCATTTGTGCACGGATGGGGATTTCTACAACATCACTTATAGACCTGACCCCCCACTATGCGGTTGACTGTTTCCGAACGTCTACCACTATGTGTGGGCAAGTATGTCGCCCAGCATCACTCATTACACTCTCCCATTGTGTGTGAATCGACATGTTCCCAACATCACTTACAGCCCTGTTTACCTCTATGCATGGCTGACGTTGTTGCACAGCATGACTCATTACCATGTCCACTCCTATGTGTGAATGAATGTGCTGTCAATATCACTGCGATATAGCAATCTAAGAATTAAACTGGTCATCAGCATACGCTTTAGCCAAATGCTACATTGAAAAACGATAAACTTAAAGATAGTAAATCCAGCGCTTCTGTTGAGAAGAGCCATGAAAATAAATATAGCGTTTCTGCTGAGAAGAGCCGTGATAGTAAATATAGCGCTTCTGTTGAGAAGAGCCATGATAATAAATATAGCGCTTCAGTTGAGGAGAGACTTGATATAACTATAGCGCTTCAGTTGAGAAGAGATGATCCCTCTTCTATCCCTCCGCTATCCTTCTCAATCCAAATAACTGACTAATATCCACCACTCAAATTACTTTCATATTTCACTATACTAATTCACCACTAATCCTTATGGGTTCCGGAGTAGCGTGCTACTCGCCAAGAAAGTGCTTCAACACCCCATTAGGGGTAACAAGCGCTATATAAATGCAAATTTTTTTTCCCTCTTCTATCCCTCCACTATCCTTCTCAATCCAAATAACTGACTAATATCCACCACTCAAATTACTTTCATATTTCACTATGCTAATTCACCACTAATCCTTTATGGGTTCCGGAGTAGCGTGCTACCCGCCGAAAAAAGCGCTTCAACACCCCATCAGGGGTAACAAGCGCTATATAAATGCAAACCTTTTTCCCTCTTCTATCCCTCCGCTATCCTTCTGAATCCAAATAACTGACTAACCTATCCACCACTCAAATTACTTTCATATTTCACTATACTAATTCAACACTAATCCTTATGGGTTCCAGAGTAGCGTGCTACTCGCCGAAAAAGCGATTCGATGCCTCGTCAGGGGTAGTAAGTGCTATATAAATGCAATTACAATGACGTACAGCCGGAATGCAGCTAGGTGTGGGCGAGCATGTCCCCAGTATTACTTATAGCGCTGTCTTACTTTTTGTGTGTGTTAGTGTGTCAATCAACATCATTTATTGACCTGCATGCTTCCATGTCTGGAAGGGGTGCTCCTCAGCATCACTTATAGCCAGGGCCACTGGAATTATTCGGCAGGAGAAGGCCAAATTATGCAGCAGGGTTGAGTAAATTATGCGGCAAGAAAAGGCAAATAATGCGGCATAATGCAGCACATTTTATAATAGTATTACTTCATTATTTATTCATTTTTAAACTTGGTAACCCTGTCTGGGCATTGGTTGCACCTCATTAGTACAAGCTTAATACCCATATATAGCAATAAGCAACAGAAAGGTGACCAGCCCAGTTTTGCAAAGGACCTTCCACTGCGCTGCAACATGTGTTGCTGTAGTTTTAGTAACTTTTGATCAGTTTGAGCTAGCAACAAAATGTTTCTTCGTTAAAACCTGCAGATTATGCGGCAGATGATGGATTATGTCGCAAATGCGGCAAATCGATAACTGGGCGAAAATTGCAGCTGACGCACAATCACATAATTCCAGCGGCCCAGCTTTTAGCTCGCTCCTCCACAATGCGTAGAAGAGTGTGTGATTCCAACATTACAATAGAACTGTCTAACTTCAAGTGTGGATGAGTGTGTCCCCCAACTTCATTTCTAGCACAGCCTATCTCGAGGCATGGAAAGGGATGCCCCCCTCGTATCACGAACAGCCATGTCTCCCACTGTGCGGGTGAGTGTGTTCAACCTTACCACATCTGTGTGGTGTGGGTGGGGATGCTCTTCAACATAACGTATATCCCTGCCTGTCCCTACTCGCAGGTAGGTTGGTCCCTCAGCATTACTTATTAACCCGACTGTGTGCGGATGGGGATGTTCCACAACACCACATAGAGCCGTATCAGCCTCCAAGTGTGGGTGGCCATCAAATGCCAGATCTTTTACTTTGCACATGCAAATGTCAAATCTCCTCCAAGGAGATCATTCTGTCTGATCTCTGTCAATTACAGCTATGCTGCACATGGCTCTTCTGGGATTTATTCTGTGTTAATGGGGAGTGGATTAGAGTTAGCTTTGCATATTCTCTGCTTGTTGTGGCCACTGGGGATGTCTTGTCATGGGGCTGTCAGTGTAAGCCCTGTACAGTAGCTGCCACTCCTAAACCCCTCTCCTTGCTAACAGTAGACAACATTGTGATGGGAGAACACACAACAAAAACACATGTATATCATACTGGATGTCAACAGTATATTCTCCCCCCTACAATTAGTTTAAATCCGAGAAAGATGACTGGCACCCAAAACATAAAACACACAAGAACAGAAAACAAAATAAGCAACAAATAAAATAATAAGATTAAAAGCAATCACAACTGAAACAATGCAGAAAACAAAAAGAAACTCAAAAGCATGCGGGTATATAATTTCAAAGAAAAGAACATTTGGAATCTGAAAATGAGACATCTGGTAAATATTTCAAAACAGTGAGAAAAAATGAAGAAGTGAAAGAGAAAATAAATAAATGATTAAAACACATTCAGATTGGAATGAAAATTAGAACAATAGAGAAGGACTGTTAAGTGATCTATTTAAAGTTACAGGGTGAGATCAAATAGAAAAATATACACGGGAATTAGAAGAAAATAAATATTAAAGAAGCAAGAAAACCAGGAAAGAGTAACTGAATGTTTAGAAGCTACATGTAAAAATGCAGAAAACGCCCTTCAATTAGTTTGAACCCAAAAAAGATGAGTGGGACCCAAGAGCATAAGTACAGAAAATAAAAAATAAGCCCCAAATAAATTAATAGCCATAAAAACAAACACACGTTGAAAAATGGTGAAAACAAAGAAAGCAAAAAACAATAGGATATATCATTTGAAAGAGATGATAATTTGGAACTTGAAAATTAGAAACTTGATATTCAGAAAAAAATGAAAAGATGAAACAGAAACAATGTACATGAGAAACACATCTTGAGAATGCAATAAACAGGAACGATACAAAGCAATTTGAAAGTGATCAACGTAAAGCTATCAGGTGATATAAAAGTAAAGATGTACAACCAAAAAAAACATGTTAAACGAACATTGGAAATACCAATAGGTCTGGCTTTTAATGGCATGTGGTATGGTAATGTGAAGCATTACAAATAGCTAGCATTGGAATAGCTATGTATGTGTGTGAATGCAAAGAACTGTATAATAATATTGGTGTAGGTTAAAAGGTCAGATGACAGTTGCACTGTCAAGCCAGACCTAAAAATCCATGTAGTTTAATGATTGTCATCCTCCCATCTTTTATGCTGCCCAAGAAAAACACCATAAATTATCTAGTTATCTAAGACACTTTAATAGCATTACAATGTCATGTGTGTGCCTCTGAAAGTTCAACCTTACGCAGTTCTATAAATAAAACAATCACATCTGTGTGGATATCAAGCACTTTTTTTGTGGAAGCAAACAACTTCTACCCAATCAAAACATGTACTCCTGGCTCCAAACATGTGGGCGGATCCAAAGCCCCTCTCCTGGTGAGACATAATTGTCTGGTTTCAGCTGCACTGTCAAGGCAGACCATAAAAAGCAAGAAAACCATGAAAGATTAAATTAGTGATTATAAACACCATGTAAAAGTGAGGCAAACAATTGTGAGGGTGAGATGAAAGATGTCAAACATATCCAACATACCTACGATGGACAATATAGTTAAGCTATCATTGAGACCTCAACTGTACTCACCACATGGAAACGTCTCATAAAATACCCAGCACAACAGGCAAATCACCTCGATAATACCCAATAGGAAAGAATGCATTCTCCTACTTACCAATCTGTTCCAATTCTGTATTCTATCCGTAGATTAACATCACTCATCGCAAGTTGCACCATACTGTACCATACATGGATCAGAATAACCTAAGCATACCAACTCAAGAATTTTTAGACTCCTGTTTGCCATGTTAACTTTTACATGGCATGGATGGTACCCCAGATAACTGACAGTGCTATGAGACCACAGTAATGGCAGACCGGGAGCTAAACAAATGTCAAGTATTGTAAAATGAAGCAAACACAAGGAGATGATGGACGGAGTGCTGAAACTTTTCAAACACTCACCCCCAGTCACAGATCTGGGTTGAATCCATCATCATTCTTTAGCTCACTTTGCCACCCCAGTTCAGACATAGATATATGCAAATCAGTCTTGACCCTGTGCCTCATGGGAACAGTCCAGACCGAACTGCCAAGCCATGTCTTCCCTGGACCGGAACCAAGCATCCTGGGACCGGTTTCGGGCTAACAGCCCTCATCAGCCAGGCTAGCTTGAATACAGTGGCAAAGTGAGCAAGGGACCCACGTCTGGGCATACCCTGCCATCTTAGGGCGAACAAAGCAAACACAAGGAGATGATGGACGGAGTGCTGAAACTTTTCAAACACTTACCCCCAGTCACAGATCTGGGTTGAATCCATCATCATTATTTAGCTCACTTTGCCACCCCAGTTCAGACATAGATATATGCAAATCAGTCTTGACCCTGTGCCACATGGGAACAGTCCAGACCGAACTGCCAAGCCATGTCTTCCCTGGACCGGAACCAAGCATCCTGGGACCGGTTTCGAGCTAACAGCCCTCATCAGCCAGGCTAGCTTGAATCCAGTGGCAAAGTGAGCAAGGGACCCACGTCTGGGCATACCCTGCCAACTTAGGGCGAACAAAGCAAACACAAGGAGATGATTGACAGAGTGCTGAAACTTTTCAAACACTCACCCCCAGTCACAGATCTGGGTTGAATCCATCATCATTCTTTAGCTCACTTTGCCACCCCAGTTCAGACATAGATATATGCAAATCAGTCTTGACCCTGTGCCAAATGGGAACAGTCCAGACCGAAATGCCAAGCCATGTCTTCCCTGGACCCGAACCAAGCATCCTGGGACCGGTTTCGGGCTAACAGCTCTCATCAGCCAGGCTAGCTTGAATCCAGTGGCAAAGTGAGCAAGGGACCCACGTCTGGGCATACCCTGCCAACTTAGGGCGAACAAAGCAAACACAAGGAGATGATGGACGGAGTGCTGAAACTTTTCAAACACTCACCCCCAGTCACAGATCTGGGTTGAATCCATCATCATTCTTTAGCTCACTTTGCCACCCCAGTTCAGACATAGATATATGCAAATCAGTCTTGACCCTGTGCCTCATGGGAACAGTCCAGACCGAACTGCCAAGCCATGTCTTCCCTGGACCGGAACCAAGCATCCTGGGACCGGTTTCGGGCTAACAGCCCTCATCAGCCGGGCTAGCTTGAATCCAGTGGCAAAGTGAGCAAGGGACCCACGTCTGGGCATACCCTGCCAACTTAGGGCGAACAAAGCAAACACAAGGAGATGATGGATGGAGTGCTGAAACTTTTCAAACACTCACCCCCAGTCACAGATCTGGGTTGAATCCATCATCATTCTTTAGCTCACTTTGCCACCCCAGTTCAGACATAGATATATGCAAATCAGTCTTGACCCTGTGCCAAATGGGAACAGTCCAGACCGAACTGCAAAGCCATGTCTTCCCTGGACCGGAACCAAGCATCCTAGGACCGGTTTCGGGCTAACAGCCCTCATCAGCCAGGCTAGCTTGAATCCAGTGGCAAAGTGAGCAAGGGACCCACGTCTGGGCATACCCTTCCAACTTAGGGCGAACAAAGCAAACACAAGGAGATGATGGACGGAGTGCTGAAACTTTTCAAACACTCACCCCCAGTCACAGATCTGGGTTGAATCCATCATCATTCTTTAGCTCACTTTGCCACCCCAGTTCAGACATAGATATATGCAAATCAGTCTTGACCCTGTGCCTCATGGGAACAGTCCAGACCGAACTGCCAAGCCATGTCTTCCCTGGACCGGAACCAAGCATCCTGGGACCGGTTTCGGGCTAACAGCCCTCATCAGCCAGGCTAGCTTGAATCCAGTGGCAAAGTGAGCAAGGGACCCACGTCTGGGCAAACCCTGCCAACTTAGGGCGAACAAAGCAAACACAAGGAGATGATGGACGGAGTGCTGAAACTTTTCAAACACTCACCCCCAGTCACAGATCTGGGTTGAATCCATCATCATTCTTTTGCTCACTTTGCCACCCCAGTTCAGACATAGATATATGCAGAAAGAAGTGGATGAAAGTAAGTCAAACGCGAAAGCTGTAAAATGTACAAAGTTCATAAACCTTGAATGAAGGTTTTTTAAGCAGCACTCTGTGACCTGTGTAGGATGCACCTCTCTTAGTTTCCAGCTCTCCCATCCTAATCTTTGAAATGGCAGAGAATTATTTAATTGTATTGAATTGCAACATTTATATAGCGCTTTACTACTCCTATGTGGGGCGCTGAAGCACTTGCATCGTACTAAGCATGCTGTCAAAGGCTGTGTCGCAGCACAAGATTAGTTTGAAAGAGATTTATGGTCGTTCCATGAGGCCCTCTGACGAATAACAAGAGTTTTTCTCAAAATCGGCAGTTCGTAGTGACAGTGAGACGTCCTGATTGGCTGACGAGGCCAGGTCGCTGAAAGAAGGGTGAGCAGAAACCGGCTTCGTGCCCATACCTCTTGTGTGACTGTTAGACCTGGCACCATTGGCGCGGGTCTCCCTTCCATCTTTCGCTTTTTTGTCTCCTCTGTGTTTGCTGGTGTTAGATGCTCTGGGCGCTGTGCCACTGCCATTCAGTGCTACAGCGCGAATGCTCCCTATTGTAAATTGACTGGATGAATTGGTATTCCCATAATTGGCTCATTTGATTTACCTGTTAGTCCCTCGTATAGTGCACCGTGCGTGCCCAGGGCTGGTAGACCGAATGCTGCTGGTGGGCCTGCAGCGCTGATTGCGCCACCCACCTAAGCAGCGCATAAAGTGTGTCTAGCTGACCCAAGGAACACGTTTGGAAAGTCGAATTTAGTATGCCTGAGCTCAGAATATTAAACTACATCTTTTAGTGAGGATTATTTTTATATTCGGTGTTTGAAAATACCACTTCTAGGAAGTAGGTATTTTCTTGCCTAAGTCGTCCAGTGTGCTCTGCTGTTATGTGTATTGGATGTCTGGTCTTGGAGGGACAGGGCAGGCTGAGCCCGACCTGGGGTGAAGAGTGGAATCTGCAGCTGTAGTATGGGGAGGGGTGACCCTTTGGTCTGAGCAGGGCTGGGCCTGGCAAGGTGAATGATGGCTCCAGCCCCCACTGTGCGTCTGATGGCAGACCCCCTCTTCCTCAAAGGCAGGATGCCGCCTCGTAAATAAAGTGCTCCAGGACCACACCGAACTGGTTCTGGCTGGGTTCAGTGACTTGTGACTTTTGAGAACAAAGACCTGGGGGGTATAAATATCTGCGCCGAAACCCCTACAGGGTGTGTTACTTCTGGATGTCAAGACGAACCTCTGTCCGTGTAACGAGAGGAAAAGGACTTTGAAACTTTCATCCATCGTGCTGAAGCAACTACCCAAGGGCCTGATTTGAGCTTGCCTCCTGCTGAAGTCTCAGGGACATTAGACTTCACCCATCCGCCTTCTGAATTCCTATTGAGAGGGGTTCTACTCGCAGGTGAGGCCTCTGTCGAGAATTCCAGAGCCTCTGGGTCTACTGCGGGGAACGCGGGCTGAGAATCATCGCTATCGCGGGCCGCTGCAGCTGAGGAGCTGTTGCCGCTGAGAGCCCGCATCTGTTTGTGTTACGAGAATCATCGCTATCGCGGGCCGCCGCAGCTGAGGAGCTGTTGCCGCTGAGAGCCCGCATTTGTCTGTGCTACGAGAATCATCGCTATTGTGGGCTGCTGCAGCTGAGGAGCTGTTGCCGCTGAGAGCCCGCATCTGTCTGTGCTACGAGAATCATCGCTATCGCTATTGTGGGCCGCTGCAGCTGAGGAGCTGTTGCCGCTGAGAGCCCGCATCTGTCTGTGCTGCGAGAATCATCGCTATATCTAGTGTGGGCCGCCGCAGCTGAGGAGCTGTTGCCGCTGAGAGCCCGCATTTGTCTGTGCTACGAGAATCATTGCTATCGCTATTGTGGGCCGCTGCAGCTGAGGAGCTGTTGCCGCTGAGAGTCCGCATTTGTCTGTGCTATGAGAATCATCGCTATCGCTATTGTGGGCCGCTGCAGCTGAGGAGCTGTTACCGCTGAGAGCCCGCATTTGTCTGTGCTACGAGAATCATCGCTATCGCTATTGTGGGCCGCTGCAGCTGAGGAGCTGTTGCCGCTGAGAGCCCGCATTTGTCTGTGCTACGAGGATCAGCGCTATCGCTATTGTGGGCCGCTGCGGCTGAGGAGCTGCTGCCGCTGAGAGCCCGCCTTTTTATCACCGCCTCAGGAGCCTCGTGAGTGCACGCCGCGGACCACTGCAGCTGGGAGCTGCGGCCGCTGCGAGTCCGCCGATCATCATCGCGGCTTCCTCCCGAAGCTGCGTGCCGTGCCCCTTTAAACCTCAGGTACATTGTGCATCACCGGGTCGCGTAGACCCCGGCCTCGAACTAAGTTCGTTTCACACGCTTTTGAGTGCTTTTAATTGCCTTTCTTCGTGAACTTATATTTACGTGCATTGTGGCTTTTTGATCGTATTTGAGCCTTGTGTTAAGCTTATATAAAGATACCTATTTTTCTATAGCTACTTGTGTGGTGTCCCTTTGTGGTGTCGTCACTGCGTTATTATGTATGGTCATAAATGCTTCACACACTGCCTCTGAGATAGGCCTGTCTGCTCGTGCTACGTTACCACAGGGTTGAGCAGGGGTTATCAAAGGTGTAGCCCCCTTACTCTGACTTAGGAAGAAGGGTCCCTACTTGGACATTGGCCAGCCACTGCCAACTAGAGACCCCCATTTCTAACATTGGTGGCAGCGGTGGGATCAGGACTTGCATTTGTGATCCACATACAATAACTGGTGTACACCACTAGTGAGTGCAGACCTAAACGCAACCACGTACGTTGTTGATCTTGTTCTATTTTTTGATCGTAATTGCCAGTTTTGTCTACAATGGGTAAGCCAGCATCCAATGCTTCGGAGGATCTCACCTTTGAGGAAGAGAGGTTAGAAACCTACACTGCCAAACAGCTAAAGTCTTTTTGCAAGCAATTCACCGTCCCTATTGCAGGTCTCTCTAGGAAGGAGGAGTATCAGAAGGCGCTAAAGGTCTGGTGGGAGGCGAGGGAGTCCCCCGGGAATGGGGGAGAGCCTGGGGACGGGGCAGAGAATGCCGGAGGGCAGCAGGATGACGAAGTGGATTTAGAGGGAGGTAAAGCACTTTCCAGTCCAGGTACTAGTGTGTCCTCAAAGGGCCTGTCTCCAGAAGAGATAGAGGACAGGGAGAGAGATAGGAGGCATAGGTTGGAGATGGCCAAATTAGAAGGTCAGAAGGACCTAGAGAGTAAAAAGTTGGATATTGAGAATAACAGGTTGACATTTGAACTTGAGAAAATGAAACTGGAGCATGAGAGAATATTGAGGGAACTGGAGATCAAGGCTAAGAGTTTAGAGATCTCCCCCTCTGGTGGCAGAATACCTTTAGTACCTACCGAGGGTAGAGTTTATATACCCAAGGATGTCATCAAGGATTTCCATAAGAGTGAGGATATTGGGCAATGGTTTGCCGCCTACGAGATAGCCATGGTGTCCCACCGGGTCCCTGAGAAGGATTGGGGAGCGGGGTTGTGGGGACGCTTTGTGAGTGATGGGAGGGATACCCTGTTGGATCTGCCAGAAATGTACAGGCAGAGATTTAGAACCTGTAAGAAGTTAGAGGGTACCACCTGGGTTGAATATGTGTCTTTTTTTTGCAGAGCAATGGATCGCTGGGTAAAAGGTAGCATGGTGGAAACTTTTGAACAACTGTATGATTTGTTTGCGTGGGAGCATTTAGCTAGTAACTGTTTTCCAGAGCTACGCCAGCACCTTGTTGATAGCAAGCTAACTAACCCTAGGAAGCTTGCTGAGGAGGCGGGCCGCTGGGTGAGCACCCGGGTTCGCAAGGGTCAGGTGGGAGACTTCGCCAAAGGTGGGCAGGGTCCCCAGCAGAGAAGTGGGGGGGACAGGGGTAAACAGAGGGAGTTCCAGAGAGGGCCCCAAAGTAATTCCCAAGGGAACCCAGGAGTGGTGTCCCAGTCTCCCCCTGAGAAGAAGCCAGTGCCCCCGACAGGTAGGCCTGTTCATAGGGGGCCCCTTACTTGTTTTAAATGTGGTCAAGTGGGCCACCGGTATTATGATCCCCAGTGTCCCCAGAGGGACCTCAATGCACCACCCCATGCACCACCCCGCCAGCTTGCTAGTGTAGCCCTGGGAGGGGAGTAGATGGGTGCCCCAGGTGGGTGGGATCCCGTAGAATTGACCCTTGTCTCGCTAGGAGACTTTGAGAAGGTCCCTAACCCCACGCTGCCTGATAACACTAAGAAGTACAGGCAGTGGGTGACAATCAATGGCCATAGGGTGGAGGCTCTGAGGGACACCGGAGCAAGTGTGACTGCTGTCAGCTCCCGGTTGGTGTCCCCAGAGCAGGTTGTCCCCCATGCATTCTGCCCAGTAGTGTCAGCAGACAACTCTGAGAGCCAGTGTGAGGTGGCTCAAGTTCCCTTTGAGTGGGGGTCTCAGGAACTCTTCAAGTAGCTGTGAGGCCAGCCATGCCGGTAGACTGTCTGTTGGGCAACGATTTAGAGAACTCCCCGTGGGCTACGGTGGAGAGGAAATCTCACTTGGAAATGTTGGGTCTGCCTGAGTGGGCGTGCGCGACCACTCGGTCCATGGCAGCCAGTAAGGATGTTCAGAAGGACCTGGAGCCTGAAAGTATGGCCCAGGCCCCTGCCTTAAAGAGAAGGGGTAGGGGGCGCGGGAAACCGGCCTCCATAGTTCCCACGGCCCAGGAGGGAGCAGACCTTGAGGGGGATGCCCTGGAGCCTACCGGGAAACAAGTAGCCGAACTGGGGGACCTGCCTGGGCTGACCCATTGGCAGCAGGAAGGAGGGCCCACCAGGGAGGAATTTTGTGAACAGCAGAGAACGTGCCCTTCTCTTGAGGGGCCGCGGCGACAGGCTGCAGCCCAGGCAGCAGGTGATCAGTTAGGGTCACATCTGATCTATTGGGAGAATGACCTCCTTTACAGCGAGCCTAAGGTTGCTGAGCCTGGGTCAGGCCGTGTGCTGGTGGTACCCCAGTGCTTCAGAGCCTTCCTACTGGGGTTGGCTCATGATGTGCCATTGGCACAGTGGTCGAAGTGGGGGGAAAAAAGTTGGGGAACTGTGGGCGGAGAATGAGAGTGCGGGAATAACCCGTAGATTGGGTCAGTGGGCGGAGTCAGAGGTGTGGCAGAAAGAGCAAAATATCCCAATTTTTAGTATTTGTTTCCCATTTCACTAACCGGTTACAGCTTATTACGTTATTTAATTTAACCAATGGATACACATGTTTATTTAAGGTTTAATATGAGTTATTGACATTAAAATACATTCACAAAGTGGGATACGTTTCCAATCACAGAATGTCCCAAATATCCTTAAAAGTGGAATCACAAGCCATTTGTCTCCCAGCCATGGAGTTTCTGTCATCAGCACTTCTCCTCCCTTTTTCCACAAGAGCAGTTCAAACATGAATGGCAAAATATCCTAGTTTGAAAATGTTTTCCACATAATTATGGCTCTGCCATATTTGCCACATAATACATCATCTGCTGCATAATCTGACGATTTTAACTAGTAAATTGTTTATAGCTCAAACGGATCAAAAGTTCCTAAAAATGTGACTTGTGCTGCTGTGAAGTGGAGGGCCCTTTGCAAAGGTTGACTGGTCACCCTCTCACTGCTGCAGTTCTATGTTCCACTGGTACTAATAAGGAAAAATCTTTGCAGAGACTGTTAGGATATGTAAAAATGGCAAAATAATAAAGTATCAGAAAATTTACAGCACCACTAATACCAGTGTAGGGTGTCAGAGCACTTTACATCATACATATTACACAGAGACAATCAATCATACGTGTGTAAATCACTGTATAGGAAATGTTACATAAGACAAAGGACTACAAGTTGTAGGAGTCACATGACAACCATACTAGTAGGCAGCATAGTTTAATAGTGATTGGTCAGGAGAAACACAAACTCTGAATTTAGAGCGTAATACCATGGTTGGTGGTTCTCTTTAATAATCAGAATTGATTTCTACCCAAATAAACCCTTTTTCTGCAACATTAGGATAATCAAAGACTGGGGAAAAAACCATAACACTCTAATTTATACCTTGCAGTTTGCATGCAGCTCTTACATGACAGTTAAGAGCTCACTGTTCTCTGTTAGGATTTTAACTTATTAACTGCAAGTAACAATAGGGTCTCTCTGACAAAAGCAGTAACTCCACTGACCTATTTACATTATGTGCACTTTGTGATCTGCATGGTACATGTTCTTAGCAGCAGGCACATTAACCCTCTGCGCTTCCTTTCAATGAGTCAAAACGTCCACTAGACAAAACACCATCTCTCTCTACTAAGAACATTAATCACTGGAGTTATCATGACATTTTTATTGTTGCCGAAAATTGTTGGAGGCCAGGAAGGAGGCAGCAAGTGCTTTTAAAACCATATTATACTTGCAAACACGACGACCCCACCTGAAGTCAGCGCCAGCCGCGGTCCATGCAGGTAACAGAGGTGGGGCCGGGTAAGGGGGGATTTCGAGGGACGATGCAGAGGTAAAATTAATTAATTATTTAATTTTCCCTCTGCATCGTCCCTCGCAGTCCCCTCTTACCCGGCCCCTCTGCCCAACCGCTGTTAGCTGCACGGACCGCGGCTGGTCAGCGCCTGGCGCAGTTGCACTGCCCTAGAGCCTCCCTGCTCAAGGGTCCTGTGACCTCAGTGACACAGTCACTGTCACTCTATGGTGTGCTGCTTCATAGGCCTGCCTGCAAGACTGGAGGTGAACTTCAGAATGAATTGTGGCGGACAGGCCTTCAAGGTTAACCCACACTTGCCACTGCTATGGTCCACCTGCTGGTGCTAAGACACCAGGGCTTTTAAGATCTTGCGGGGCCTTCTATGGTCTAGCATGGGAATGTGCTCCCTCAGGGAGAGTGGTCTGGTGGACTGGTCATGAAGGCTGAACCTGGTTCCCCAGTTCCAAATTCAGCAGCTCTGACCATAGTGCCACATCCTCTCCCCCACTGAACACCATACTGCCCCACTGGGAGAAACCTGCACTGCACTGACCCGCTATAAACACCTGGATGTGACTCAATTCAAACTACGCACTAGACAAGAGCAATATGCTGCCTAAATTGTTTTTTACAACATCCTAGAAAAAGCAAACACTCATAGGGAATGCAAGATTAAGCAAAGCATGTGAAAAGTAAGCAGGAACAACATGGTTACCTTTTTCTTTTTACACTCATTATTCAGAAATTAGTGAGTGCTTTTGCCTGAAAAGTTAAGGCCATGACTACAGGGCCCAGAAGGGACCTGCTTCAATGCCCATTGCTTATATCCTTACCAAACGTAAGCAGTATGGTTTAAAAAGACCACATTTGTGAATACAGAGCCGCGGTATGCATTTTGTTTTCCAATTCACCCATCAAGCAGGTATTTCAGTACCTCCAGGAATAGTGCACTTTCCCACCCAGGGAAAACAATGTTGCTCAAAGAGCGACGAGAAAACAAAAGGAGCGCTTCACTGGCAAACACTGTAAAGTGGCGCTAATGTGTTTAGGTGTGAATAAATCAATCTGGCCACCTTGCAACCACTCTGTCTTGCTTTAGTTAGTTATTTTTCATATTTGTAATGTTTTATTTCTCTCCACCCGAGGCTGCACTTAGAAATTGAAAAATGTCAGAAAAAACGACGTTTCAAGCAAAAGTGTTTTTCTTTTTTGGATCCATTTCACAGGGGAGCAAATAAACGAAAGGAGGAAAGAGAAGGTTATACCTGTTTCTGAAAGTCTCGGTTTTCACTAAATGAGGAGGAGTGAGACAGAAAGAGAGGGAACAAAGAGGGGGGGTGGGGGGCAGCTGCCAGCGGCAGGGGAACTGGACACTGTCCTTGTCTTCTCCTTCTCTGCCCGTTCCGCCCGTCCCCAAAGGCCGAGCCTTAACTATCGGCCTTGGCGGTTTCTGAGGTGCGGGAGGCATGTTTAAAAAACAGAAAGTAGGGGAACGGACTCTATTAAATTAAAGAAGTAGGGGCACGCCGTGCCCTGCCGATCCCGCCCACTTCGACCACTGCATTGGCAGGACATCTGGGGCAGACCAAGACCTTCGAGAGGCTGGTCACCCACTTTTATTGGCCCCAGATGCGCAGGAGCTCAGATGCTCACTGCAGGACATGTGAAACTTGCCAGGCAAGTGGGAAGAGTGGGGGGAAGATCAAAGCCCCACTCCAGCCCTTTCCAGTTGTCAGTACCCCATTCAAGCGAGTGGGCATTGACATTGTGGGGCCTCTGGACCCCAAGACAGCCATGGGCAACAGGTTCATCCTGGTCTTGGTGGACCATGCCACCCGGTACCCTGAAGCCATCCCGTTCCGGACAGTGACGGCCCCCGTGGTGGGACGTGCACTGATGGGGATTTTCTCCCGTGTGGGGTTCCCCAGAGAGGTGGTGTCCGATAGGGGTACTAACTTCATTTCCAAATATATGAAGTCTCTGTGGGAGGAGTGCGGGGTAACTTATAAGTTTACCACCCCTTACCACCGCCAAGGTAATGGGCTGGTTGAGAGATTCAACCGGACCCTCAAAGGCATGATTATGGGCCTAGAAGAGTCCATGAGGCGTAAGTGGGACGTCCTCTTGCCATGCCTGTTGTTTGCTTACCGTGAGGTGCCACAGAAGTCCCTAGGGTTCAGCCCCTTTGAACTACTCTATGGTCACCCGGTAAGAGGGCCTCTGGGTCTGGTCAAGGAAGGCTGGGAGCAGTCTCCCAGGAAACCTCCCCAGGATGTGTTTAGCTACATGCTGGCCTTCAGGAACCAGACTCGGCATTTCAGAAAGCTTGCTGAGGCAAATCTGGAAGCCAGCCAGGAAGAGATGAAACGTTGGCACGATCAGAATGCCACTCTGATTGAGTTTCAGCCTGGTCAAAAGGTTTGGGTCATGGCCCCAGTGGAGCCCTGTGCACTCCAAGATAAGTGGACCGGACCATTTGAGGTGGTGGAGCGCAAGAGTCCTGTTACCTACTTGGTAGACTTGTGGTCGCCCCGGAACCCCTTGCGGGTCCTGCATGTCAACCGCCTGAAGCCCCACTTTGAGAGGTCCAAAGTGGGCATGCTCCTGGCCACAGATGCTGGGATGGAGGAGGAGAGTGAGCCTCTTCCTGACCTCCTGTGTGCAAAGGAGCAAGATGGGTCAGTGGGGGGTGTGGTCCTCTCCACCACACTGACCACTGAGCAGCAGAGTGATTGTCGCCAACTGTTGGGACAATTCAGCGATCTGTTCTCCCTGGTGCCTAGTGTCACTGATTGGTGTGTCCATGAAGTGGACACTGGGGACAGTCCTCCTGTTAAGCACAAGGCTTACCGAGTGACTGACCGGGTTAGGGCATCCATTAAGGAGGAGGTTTCCAAAATGTTTGCTTTAGGGGTGATTGAGTCCTCTAGCAGCCCTTGGTCCAGCCCAGTGGTCTTGGTACCAAAAGCTGCAGCGCCTGGTGCCACCCCAGAACTTCGGTTCTGCGTGGACTACCGAGGTCTCAATTCAGTCACAAAGACTGACGCGCACCCCATCCCCAGAGCTGATGAACTCATAGATTGGCTAGGGGCTGCACGGTACCTCAGCACGTTTGATTTGACGTCTGGGTATTGGCAGATCGCCTTGACTGATGGGGCAAAGGAGAGGTCAGCATTCTCCACACCGGATGGGCACTACCAGTTCCGGGTGATGCCCTTTGGGATGAAGAATGCCCCTGCCACCTTTCAGAGGTTAGTCAACAGGGTGTTGGTTGTGCTGGAGGATTTCAGTGCCGCCTACCTGGATGACATTGCAGTGTTTAGTTCCTCATGGGAGGACCACCTGCGCCACCTCTGGGAAGTGTTGATGGCCCTGTGAAGGGCAGGCCTCACAATCAAGGCAAGTAAGTGCCAGATTGGGCAGGGTTCTGTGGTATACTTGGGACACCAGGTTGGGAGCGGCCAGGTGGCGCCCCTACAGCCCAAAATTGAAACCATCCTGGCTTGGGAGCCCCCAAAGACCCAGACACAGGTGAGAGCCTTTTTAGGACTCACGGGTTATTACAGGAGGTTTGTCAAGGGGTATGGCAACATTGTTGCACCCTTGACTGAACTGACTTCTAAGAAGCAGCCAAAGATTGTGAACTGGACTGATACCTGTCAGAAAGCTTTTGACGCCCTGAAGACTGCCATGTGCACAGCGCCTGTACTTCAGGCGCCCAACTTTTCAAAAGAATTTGTTGTCCAGACAGACGCTTCAGAGCATGGTGTGGGGGCTGTTCTGTCACAGATCAATGAGGAGGGCCTAGACCAACCGGTAGCCTTCATTAGTAGGAGGTTACTTCCACAGGAACAGAGGTGGAGTGCAATTGAGCGTGAGGCATTTGCTGTGGTTTGGGCACTAAAGAAGCTGAGACCATACCTGTTTGGGACTCACTTCCGGGTTCAGACGGACCACAGGCCCCTCAGATGGTTGATGCAGATGAGGGGTGAGAATCCAAAGTTGTTGAGGTGGTCTATTTCCCTACAGGGGATGGACTTTACGGTGGAACACCGCCCGGGTACAGAACACACCAATGCTGATGGTCTGTCCAGATTTTTCCGCCTCAGTGATGAGAACCCCCAAGTGGGTGGGTAGTTCTCCCCACATTTCAGCTGGAGGGGACACGTGTTAGACCTGGCACCATTGGCGTGGGTCTCCCTTCCATCTTTCGCTTTATTGTCTCCTCTGTGTTTGCTGGTGTTAGATGCTCTGGGCGCTGTGCCACTGCCATTCAGTGCTACAGCGCGAATGCTCCCTATTGTAAATTGACTGGATGAATTGGTATTCCCATAATTGGCTCATTTGATTTACCTGTTAGTCCCTCGTATAGTGTACTGTGCGTGCCCAGGGCTGGTAGACCGAATGCTGCTGGTGGGCCTGCAGCGCTGATTGCGCCACCCACCTAAGCAGCGCGTAAAGTGTGTCTAGCTGACCCAAGGAACACGTTTGGAAAGTCGAATTTAGTATGCCTGAGCTCAGAATATTAAACTACATCTTTTAGTGAGGATTATTTTTATATTCGGTGTTTGAAAATACCACTTCTAGGAAGTATGTATTTTCTTGCCTAAGTCGTCCCGTGTGCTCTGCTGTTATGTGTATTGGAGGTCTGGTCTTGGAGAGACAGGGCAGGCTGAGCCCGACCTGGGGTGAAGAGCAGAATCTGCAGCTGGAGTATGGGGAGGGGTGACCCTTTGGTCTGAGCAGGGCTGGGCCTGGCAAGGTGAATGATGGCTCCAGCCCCCACTGTGCGTCTGATGGCAGACCCCCTCTTCCTCAAAGGCAGGATGCCGCCTCGTAAATAAAGTGCTCCAGGACCACACCGAACTGGTTCTGGCTGGGTTCAGTGACTTGTGACTTTTGAGAACAAAGACCTGGGGGTATAAATATCTGCGCCGAAACCCCTACAGGGTGTGTTACTTCTGGATGTCAAGACAAACCTCTGTCCGTGTAACGAGAGGAAAAGGACTTTGAAACTTTCATCCATCTTGCTGAAGCAACTACCCAAGGGCCTGATTTGAGCTTGCCTCCTGCTGAAGTCTCAGGGACATTAGACTTCACCCATCCGCCTTCTGAATTCCTATTGAGAGGGGTTCTACTCGCAGGTGAGGCCTCTGTCGAGAATTCCAGAGCCTCTGGGTCTACTGCGGGGAACGCGGGCTGAGAATCATCGCTATCGTGGGCCGCTACAGCTGAGGAGCTGTTGCCGCTGAGAGCCCGCATCTGTCTGTGTTACGAGAATCATGGCTATCACTATTGTGGGCCGCCGCAGCTGAGGAGCTGTTGCCGCTGAGAGCCCGCATTTGTCTGTGCTACGAGAATCATCGCTATCGCTATTGTGGGCCGCTGCAGCTGAGGAGCTGTTGCCGCTGAGAGCCCGCATCTGTCTGTGCTACGAGAATCATCGCTATCGCTAGTGTGGGCCGCCGCAGCTGAGGAGCTGTTGCCGCTGAGAGCCCGCATCTGTCTGTGCTACGAGAATCATCGCTATCGCTAGTGTGGGCCGCCGCAGCTGAGGAGCTGTTGCCGCTGAGAGCCCGCATCTGTCTGTGCTACGAGAATCATCGCTATCGCTAGTGTGGGCCGCCGCAGCTGAGGAGCTGTTGCCGCTGAAAGCCCGCATTTGTCTGTGCTACGAGAATCATCGCTATCGCTATTGTGGGCCGCTGCAGCTGAGGAGCTGTTGCCGCTGAGAGTCCGCATTTGTCTGTGCTACGAGAATCATCGCTATCGCTATTGTGGGCCGCTGCAGCTGAGGAGCTGTTGCCGCTGAGAGCCCGCATTTGTCTGTGCTACGAGGATCAGCACTATCGCTATTGTGGGCCGCTGCGGCTGAGGAGCTGCTGCCGCTGAGAGCCCGCCTTTTTATTACTGCCTCAGGAGCCTCGTGAGTGCACGCCGCGGACCGCTGCAGCTGGGAGCTGCAGCCGCTGCGAGTCCGCCGGACATCATCGCGGCTTCCTCCCGAAGCTGCGTGCCGTGCCCCTTTAAACCTCAGGTACATTGTGCATCACCGGGTCGCGTAGACCCCGGCCTCGAACTAAGTTCGTTTCACACGCTTTTGAGTGCTTTTAATTGCCTTTCTTCGTGAACTTATATTTACGTGCATTGTGGCTTTTTGATCGTATTTGAGCCTTGTGTTAAGCTTATATAAAGATACCTATTTTTCTATAGCTACTTGTGTGGTGTCCCTTTGTGGTGTCGTCACTGCGTTATTGTGTATGGTCATAAATGCTTCACACACTGCCTCTGAGATAGGCCTGTCTGCTCGTGCTATGTTACCACAGGGTTGAGCAGGGGTTATCAAAGGGTGTAGCCCCCTTACTCTGACTTAGGAAGAAGGGTCCCTATTTGGACATTGGCCAGCCACTGCCAACTAGAGACCCCCATTTCTAACAGTGACCCTGCATTGGGCATGTTCCTAACTTCTCCTTGCTAGCAGCAGTCAGTGTCTGAAACTCTTTCCTGGTGTCCTCTGTCTTTGCTTTTTGGTAACACCCCCTGTTTCTCTCTTAAAACTTAGTTTGCCTGGTGCTCAGCTTTTGCTATGCCCTGCTTCACAGATTGCTTCTATCTTCAGCCCTTGGTACAACCTGCTTGCACTAGACAGCCTTTCCACTTTTGCCCCCTTGCTCATCTAGGCCCTGGTTCTGCCCTTGCTCATGTCTGCCCTGAATTCCTTTTGGATCTACGTAGGTCCTCGTAAAGACATCTTGGGAACATTTAGAAAGCTGACCTGGGAATGCATTCAGTTCATTACTTATGATTGGCTTTGTGGTTTTGTAACTCACATTTTCTGGCTTTCTATTTTGGCTTTATTTGCTTTAGGCTGTCCAGCTTGAGCTTGTCTCTCCCGTTGCCCAAACTTTGTTTACTGTATTCTTCCACGAACTCGCTTTCTGTAAACAGGCTTTTAAATCTTGTTCTTATCTTGTCATATGTGCTGTACATTAAAATGCAGAGGTCAAATGTCAAGCTCTCTCTTCTGAGGGAGCTTGGTGTTTACTTGACTTCAAAGTGAAAGAATTTATTTGACAATCCTGCTGAGTATCCATGTAAGAGACAGGTTGTAGGATGTTTTCTTTTCTAGCACACAAAAAAAGATTATGCTGATGTTTCAGAATATATCAGAATTAGTACAATTGAAGCACTTTTTTTTTGTAATTCTTAAGTGTGGTGGCAGCAAATATTTGAATACAACCAAAACACATCAATACACTAGGTGATAACATTTGCACACATTATCTTTTGTGTGCTATAAAACCCTATTTCAGTGCAAATGTAATGGTCCTTTTAATTGAAAAAGTGTTTTTCTGTTATGGCAGTGCGCTACCACACCATGCATACTCCACTCTACACCACTCCATTCCACTCTATGCCCTTCCACGTCACTCAATTCTACGACACTCCACTCCATTCTGCGACATGCCACTCCACTCCCCTCCACTCTACGACACGCCACACCACTCAACTTCACGCCACTCCAATTTGCTCCACTCACTCCATGACACAACATGCCACTCCACACCAATTACCCCACTCTACTCTACCCCACTCCACTTCGATCTATCCAATCTACCTCACCCCATTCCACTTCGCTACAATTTACCCCAATATATTCCACTCCAATCTACCCCACTCCACTCCAACCTGCCCCACTCCAATCTACCCAACCCCAATTTACCCATCCAAATCTACCCCACTCCAATCTACCCCGCTCTAATCCAATCTATCCCACTCCACTCCAATCTACCCCAATCCACTCCAATCCAATCTACCCCACTCCACTATAATCTACTCTACTCCACCCCAATCTATCCCACTCCAATTTACCCCACTACACTCAATCTAACCCAATCAACCCCATCCCACTCCACCCAATCTACTGCACTCCACTCAAATCTGCCACACTCTGCTCCAATCTACCTCACTCCACTGCAATCCACTCCAATCTACCCCACTTCAATGTACCCCAATCCAACCCATGCCACACAAATCTACCCGACTCCACTGCAGTCTACCCAATTTTACTCTACTCCAATTGATCCCAGTCCAATTTACCCTACTCAATTCCAATTTACCCCACTCCAATCTACCCCACTCCACCATAATCTCCCCCATTCCAATCTACCACAATCTACCCCACTCAATATACCACACTCACAACCACCCAATCTACCGCACTCCACCCATATCTACCCCACTCCACCCATATCTACCCCACTCCACTCCACTTCACTTCAATCTATCCCAGTCCACTCAAATCTACCCCATTCTACTCCAATCTAACCCAATTCACCCCACTCCAATTTCCACACCCCACTTCACCCCAATCGATCCTACTCTAATCTACGCCTCCACTTCAATCCAATCTGACATATGCCACCCAAATCTACCCTATTCCAGTCCAATCTAACCCATTCCACCCCAATCCATCACACTTCAATCTACCCTACCCACTCCACCCCAAACTACCCTACTCCAATCTACTGCATCAAATCCACCTCACTCCAATCTACCCTAATCTACTCCATTCCAAACTACCTCACTCAAATCTAACCCACCAATCCCAATTTACTTCACACCACTCTATTCAAATCCACTCCTATCTGTTTCATCCCAATCTATCCCACTCCACTGTAATCTACCCCACTTCATTTTAATCTACCATACCATAATCCACCCAATCTATCCCATTCCATTCTACCCCACTCCACCATAATCTACCCCACCCCACTCCAATCTACTCCTCTCCACTTCTATCTATCCCACTCCACTCCAATCTACCCCAATCACTGCTCTCCACTCTTCCTCAATCTACCCCACTCCACTCCAATCTACCCCAATATATCCCATTCTACTCTACCCGATCTACTCCACTCCAATCTACCCCACTTCAATCTACACAACTCCAATCTACCCCAGTCCAACCTACACTACTCCACTCCAATCTACCTCACTCCACTCTACCCCACTCCACCCCAATCAACTCCACTTCACCCCAATCTACCCCAATTCAATCCACCTCACTCCAATCTACCCCACTCTACCCCAATCTACCCCACTCCACCTCACTCCAATCTACTCACCCCATCCCAGTCTACCCCACACCACTTCAATCTACCTCACTCCCCCAATCTATCCCATTCCATTTCACTCCACTCTACCCCAATCTACCTCACTCCAAACTGCCCCAATCGACCCCCACTCCAGTCAACCCAGCTCCACTCCATTCTACCCCACTCTATTCCAATCTACCCCACTCCACTCCATTCCAATCTACCCCAATATATCCCACCCCACTCTACCCCAATCTCCCGTACTCTTATCTACCCCACTCTAATCTACCCAAATCTACTCCACTCAAATCTACCACACTCCAACCCAATCTACCCCAATTCAATCTACTCCACTCCAATCTACCACACTAATCTATACAACTCCCTCACTCCAATGTAGCCCAATCTACCTCACCTCACCCCACCCCACTCCGCACCACTAACTTTCAGCCATGCTGAACAGCAGTCACACTGGTGCACATAATGGCCAAAACTCCATGCCAAAGCCAATAACTGTTGCATAGGAGCGACCCATTGGCTTTGCCAATGCTTGTTTTTATTTTTATCATACCATTACCTCTTCCTATTCCGTGGTACACAGCACGGCTTCTACTTCCTGACAGAGTTTTGTAGTCTTGGGTTGCAGGATATAGGAGTGATCCTTCGTTCTGTCTTTTGGGGTCCTTTGAAGAAACCACCCCTTGTGCCCTTTCATTGGCCATGCAGAGTGGGTCTCTGTAGTAGTGGTAAATCCAACCTCAATATACCCTCTGTGAAAACTATTCAGAGAGGCACATTATTAGCCCACTTGCTCTGCTGTTCTGCCTTGCCTTGTGCCAGGCACTCCCTTCTGCCAAAAACCACTTGAGCATCTCCTTCTGCGCCAGCCAACCACAGATCCTATTTTTGTCTTCCCCTTTTAGTTTTAGACCTGCTTTCCTGAGCACCATACAGACTCTCTTGGGTCATTGTGACTTTCCACCACCCTGTGCAGGTGTGATTGTCATTCGTGTGTGGGTGAGTCTTATTTGCGGATGTGTAGGTGCGTGTCAGTGTTTGGTATCATGTGAGGGGTGCTGTGTGCGTAATTGACTGTAGGCTCCTGTGCATTTTTAGAAAGGTAGCTCTAGGCCACCTAGTGCACTGTGTCTCTTAGCTATTGTTCAGATTTCATAGTACAATCTAGTTGATTAGTGTCTTTCGGTTTGGGCAGAGTCATGACACTAGGGTAAGAATTAGATGTTAGACAGGATGTTGAAAGACTTTTTTGACCTAAGTCTTGAGGTACTTACTGCCAGCTTCCTGGAAGGGCGAGGGACTATCATTCCAAAAAAGCTGCATCCTGCTGCTGAGTATCTGCCTTGAAAAGGGGACTGCAGCGCTGAGAGAGGGGCACTGAAGGTGTCCCTATAAAGTGTCTCTTGCAAGGAGAAATCCAGCTCTGGATGCATTCTTTGGGACCTGCCTGTCAACTTTGTGGTTGAGTGCTTAATGTGCTTTCCAAGAAGGAGTCTTCCTGAAGGAGGTGAGAAGTGCAGTAACAGTGCTGATGCAGTAATTGACCGTTGAGGAACTATTCTAGTGAATTTGTGCCCTGTGTGGCAGCATTAAGGCCAAGCGAGTAGGGACCACTCTCAGTGTGACTACTCATGCAGCGGATATCGTTGGGACAGTGTGGCTGTGACACTTCATGGTGTACCTGCCAGTGATACAGACACCATTGTGCCTCAGCACAGTTATTGGGCCCCAGCGTTTGTGTCACTTCATTGTGTGACTGCCATTCCTGTCACAATTGCTTCCTATGCTCTCGTGCCCACCATCATCTTTATCTATTGTGACTGTGTATTTTAGTTCTACACCCTTGCTGTTACCGCTTTGCATGTTCCTGTTTGATCGGCAGGATTTGTGGGGACAGCTGACAACCTAGGAGGTGTTTGTTCACTGTGTGAATTGTCTTTGAATTACTTTTATAACATCACCATAGATATCAGCTCCACAGACCCTGGCTTTGCATCTATCTCCTATGTGTGGGTATTTTCAGTAAGTATCTATAACAGCAATTGTGGGTGAGGAACTTACTGATCTTGTCTTACTATGTGGAGCTCCTGAGTGCTTTATCCCACATTCCCATTAATTGCTAATGTTGTTATATATATGTCTTGCACATCAGTCCTGGGTGTAATGTAGTCTGAATGCCAAATGTCCTCTTGAGTCCCTGTCTTTTTGAGCTTTGACTTTCTTGTTCCCTTGTGCAGAACTTCCTGTGTGGATCCTCTTTCTTCTCTGACACCCTGTGTGATCTTTGGAGGCTCTGTACGCAATATTCTGCTTACTTTGTCTGTCCTGCCATTGTCATTTCCAGAGTGCAGGACAGAATGACCAACACACCAACCAAGGATCACTTTCGAGGTTTCTTTGCATTCCCCTAGCTCCCATTTTTCTCAGTTTAAATTATTGCGTGTGAATTGTTGAGTGTGCATCATAACGAAAGGTCTAAGAAAGAAAGGCACGAGTACTTAGTTTAAGTTTGTGCAGGGAAGTTCCCGATCACCCAACAATGAAAGGCATTTAGTGTCTGCTTTGAAATTTGAGGGTGTTAATCCTAGTCCTGAAACAAAGAATCTCCTTATGAGAAATTGACATTTATGTTCTGAATGTTTAGCTCATTAGCTCTCAAACACCTCTATGCCAGATCCTGACTTAATCTGCTGTTCTGATCCAGATTCTATGACTGTGTCAGCATTGCAAAAGGAGAAGGATACCTTACTCTGTTTGCTGAACAAGAGTTCTGATTCCGTTTGCCTGCTGGAAGTGGAAGTGGTTATAAAACAGAACATTCAACGACACAAGAGACAAGAAAGAGCAGATGCATTACATAACCTCTTTTTTCATTCAAGTGATGTAGCTCAGTCTTGTAACCCAGTAAATATCACAGTCCATAATACTAAGGAGACTATGTTTAATACTATATTCAAAGTAAACAATGATCAGTTTTACAAAAGAAAGATATGACCTACTAGAAAGCAGGCAGCTAGTAGCCAGTTTGAACAAAATTCAAGGTTTAGTGCTGTTGCCTGTTGTGAAGGTTCCAAGCCTACCACTTTCCTTCCAGAGAAAGATGTACAGTCCACAGAGCTCTAAATCTAAAATTCTCAAAAGATAACAAGAGAATAACACTTTTCAAACACTGTTAAAAATACTATAACCCAGAGTTCAAGTGGTAATCTAAAACCCCTGTACAAGACTACTTTTCTGCAAGTACGCTAGTCTCCTTACAAATGGAGAATGAATCCTTTTGCTCTGTTTTGCGGTCACCCCATAGCTGGCCCCTTGTTGGTGTGAATAATACTGTGAATCAGTACTCAGAATCCACTGAGAACAGCCATGTTACCTTTTGTCAAAGTGCAGTTAATTAAAGTATTTTTTGGAATTCTGCATTTTCTAGTTCCTCTGATGTTTTGTTTTCTAGTGCTGAATTAGATTTAGGTTCTGAATCTGACATGTGCCCCTCTTCCCTTCAGGAACCTCAAATGCCAGGCAAAACACAAAACATTTCTTTACTTTCTCTTCCTGGTAGTGAGATCAGTTCTACCCCAGAGATAACATATAAACAGCCTATTGCGCTACATACAGAGCCTGCCCCACATAATCACTGATGTGACAATATCCTGTGACTCAGACCACACTCTTGATCTAATTACTGCAACCGAATCAAACCTCCTGATGAAGACGAAAAAAAATCCAAACTTCTTGTTTGCTCTCTCTCCTTTAAGCATGTCACATAGTCAAAAGTCAGAATCCAGGAGTACTGTATGCTCTGATGAATCTGTAATAACTTGTAATGCAGAGGAAAATGAAAAGATTGCCCACGATCAAGTAATCTCTGACCTATTTCCTCTAGCAAAGAGATACGATCTGGCAAATAGTAAAGAAAGTCTGTTCATTAGAAGCTCCAAGATAAGCACTATTCTTAGCCACCCTGAAGAAGGAGCTTCAGTGTGTTTTGTTGTGCCAAGAACTCTGAAGCTTAAACTACTGACAACAGGATATCTACTGTCCAAGAACTACTCTCATTCCTTTAGTTAAAAGTCTGTCAAACGTGTGCCCTCTCTGCCTTCTGCACATCTCCTTGCAGGGTCTCTAGAGTCCTCAGCTGGCCTGCTGTCATCAGAATCTGAGCTCTTCGCCAGCCTGCTTAGGGAGCCAGACCCTGATCCCTTTGCCAGCCTGCCTCCAGAGCCAGATCCCGAGCCTTCATCCTGCCTGCTTTCAGAGCCAGAGCTTCCAGTGTGCCTGCCTTCAGAACCAGAGCCTCCAGCCTGCCTGTCTTCAGAGCCAGAACCTCCAGCCTGCCTGCCTGCCTTCGGAGCGAGAGCCTCCAGCTAGACTGCCCTTCTGAATGTGAGCCTCCAGCCAGCCTGCCTTATGACCTGAGCCTCTAGCTTGCCTGCCTTCTGAGCCTGTGCTTCCAGACTTCCAGCCATCAGAGGTTCCAGCACATATACTCTCAGAAACGTATGCACTTTTTTGTGATGCTGCAGCAGTGTAAAGAATGCGCCACACTGCCCCTTATTTACAAAGTGACACATCTAGGCAAATGTGTCACTTTATAAAGGCCTGTGCTACATTATAACTGTGTCAGGTATAATGTATGCAGTGTGGCGTTCCCCAGTGAAAACGCCTCGTAGGAGTGATGCAGTGAAATCTATGAGATTTCACTGCGCCACTTCTACGACTTCACTGCGTCAAATCCTTACGCCTGCTTCAAACAGGCATAAGGAGTGACGCAGGACTATTTACATGGAACTCGCCCATGTGTAATGACACATAGCTGGAGTTGCATCAGTTATCTGACATACTCCAGCAATGCGTAATTTTTGTGCCACCAGATACATCAGGATTCCAGATGTTTCTGTAAATCCTTGCGCCGTGGAGCGCCGTATTGTAAATACAGTGCATCCATGGTGTCGTAAGGATGCCGCTATGAAAAGTGACGCATCGCTGTTTTTGCCCAGCGATGCGCCACTTTTCATAAATGAGGCCCTTAGTCTTCAGCCCCAGAGACAAAACTCTCAGCATGTAAGCCTCCAGAGCCTGGGTCTCCTGCATATCTGCTTTCAGAGTCTCCTGCATGCGAGTCTTCTGCATGCCTAACTCCAGGGTCAGAGGTTAATGTCTGCTTCCTTTTAGCTCTTTTGCCTTCCACCAGCGTGCCTTTGGCTTCTGCGTCTCCTGCCAATTTGCTACCTGCTGTTGAGACTACAGTCAATCTGCCTTTATTTTCTGAGTGCAACTTCAGCCTGCTATCATCTGATGTTCATGCACCTTTGATTTAACTTCATAAGCTGCTGTTGCTGGTTTTGGACCCTTCAAGTCTGCATTCAATCCTGCCTCCAACACCAGAGTGTTTCCCTCTTCAAAGTTCTGCCTCCAATGCTCCTGTTAGTCCAGAGCCTCTGATTCTAATTTCCAGAACTTCTCATCTTGCCAATAGTTCTCTGGTACCTTGCACTGCATCTCAGATTGAAAAGGACTTATTTCACAGAAGCAAAGGCTTCGGTTCCAGTTCCAGATCCCGGGAGCTGGCCCTCGGAGGTAGTAGAGTGTCATGATTCGCTCCCTCTGCTCTCTTGCCCATCTCCAGGGGCCTACCTGTGGGACTTTCCAGTGTTCTAATAAGCTTCCGGACCCACCACTGTATACATATACTAACTTCCAGCCTTTTGGACTTTATTCTGAAAATTCCATTCATTCCAAATCTGTGCCGGGTTTTGTGGAAGCCTGTCTGCTCTTGCTAAAAACTCCAATACTTAGAATTCCCTGCTCACGACTTCCTCTCCACCACTTGAGAACAAGGATGGGTGGAGGAGAATAACACACCTGTGGCTGGCAGCTGCTAGCCTGCTTACACCTGAGGTGTGTGATCACAGTGAGCTCTTTTAAGACACAATTTCCTTCAGTCCAGCATTGGTCACTGTAGCAGTGTTTCTGTTTGAATGACCCCCAGGGGCGGCTCCTCTGTTAAGGTGAAGGAGCATCGCCCCACTGAAAAATAAAAACATAATAAACCCATTTAGTATCATTTTATTTTTCTTACTGAGCCATTGCCAGCCTTAGGGCAGGGCCATCCTGACAGAGCGTCAAGTCAGCAGCATGAAGGAGGAGTGGTGGGCACTGTAAGTGCGCATGTTGGTTTGGCCAACTGTCTTAGGACAGCCAAACCGACTTGCGCACTTACATTTCTCCAACCCAGCTGTGTTTCACAGCCGTGTGGAGAAATGGCACATGCTCCCTGTGCGTGAGCGAGCGTCAAGTCAGCCTGCTGAGGCCAATCGTGGTGCTGCTCTCATGCTGGCAAATAGTATTACCAGCATGAGAGCAGTGCCATGATTGGCCCCTGGGAGCCTGTGCGGTATGCCCAGTGTCGGGAGCGAAGCACCGAGGCGGTGGCCGCAGTGGTTGGTAAGTGATTTAATTTATTATTTCACGCTCACCCCCTGCGCTCGCGTTACCCAACCACTCTCAAGTTAGAGCAGCCGACACTGCTGACTCCTTGTTTTCTGAGTTTTTGAACTTTTAGTTAATCCTTTTTCCTTGAGCTAACATTGAATGCAGTGCTTCCTTGAAACCTGAGCCTGCAGTATTTAGTGCATCCTTGACCCTTGAACTTTCACTCTTTCTGCATTTTCCTTTTCCCCTGTGATTGCCTTCTTCCCATTTACCTTAGTTCCAGTTTCTCGTTTGCTATCTTCCTATTCCTGCTGTCTTAGCTTCCTCTTTCCTTGTGTGGATTGTTACCTGCTTTCTGCCAAGTGTGCCCTTTGTTTTACCTTCTTTCCTATTGAGCAATCCTCCTTGCTAGCTCCTTGGCTATCATGACTGTATATTGTAGTTCTACCCCCTTGCTGTTACCGCTTTGCGTGTTCCTGTTTGATTGTCAGTATTCGAGGGCACAGCTGACAACCTAGGTGGTGTTTATTGTTTACTCTGTGCATTGTTTTTGAGTTACTTTTATAAAACACACATAGGTATCAGCTCCACAGACCCTGCCTTTACATGTATGTTCTACATGTGGATATTTGCATTCAGTATCTGTAAAAGCAATTGTTGCTGAGGAACTTACTGAGCTTCAGTCTTACCGTATGGAGCTTCAGCATGCTTTACTCCACATTCCTTTTAATTTTAATGTTTATATAAGTCTTGCACATCCTCCTGGGTGTTACCTAATCTGAATGCCAAATTGTCTCAAGAGTTCCTGTTCTTTTGGGGCTTTGACTTTCTTTTTCCCTTGTGCAGAGTTTAACCTTGTAATCGCTTTTCTCCTCTGTCTCCCTGTGCGAGCTTGGTTGGTTCTTTATCCAGTATTCTGTTTTCTTTGTGTATCCTGCCACCAGTCCTTGACAGAGTTCCTGACAAGTCCTGCCGACATTGATGAGACCAAACACAGTTGGGCCACTTCATCTCGTGAGTGCCTGTGGGGGAACCTGATTCCACTGTGTCCCAGCGCCGAGAACCCACTCCAAGAAGAATCTACACTTCAATGCGCCTCCATTCTAAAAATCTGTCTATGGCAATGTGGTGACAATCTGACCTGTAAACTCCACCACCCACCTTGTCTGATAGCTCCACTATCGGCTTCCGCAAGATGTCCTTGACGACGGATGGAGCCGGATGCGAGGCCCGTGAAGATCAGCAGTAGTGCCGTTGGACAGCCTAAGCATCTGCCATATTCATGTGAAGCTTGAACCTATTATTATCCATTCATGCGCTTTGGTGTCCTACAGTGATTCGGCTGTAGAGTTGCCTTTTGTACCATGTTGCCTCTGTAATCATTAAGATCTTGCAGAGTTTTGAGTTATAAGAATGAAATACTTACTTTTTATTAAGATCAAGTTTTGTATAGACACTGATATTATTGGTGGGTTATTGTGTGAGTTGTTGAATTCTGAGTCTCTAACCCCACAGCACCTCCCTGAGTAAGCGTTGGAAGGCTCGCCTATGTTTACCATTGAGCGTTAAGTGCTAAAGGTATGTACTTGATGCTCTATTTGCAGGGCCATAGTGGGTAAGGTCCTGGGATAGCAATGGTGAATCCCCATAACTCCCATGGTTGTGGCCTAGTACCACCTGTATGTCCACGGCCCCTGCACTGAGTCGGATAGTTGGTCTATTGAGGCACTGACTAGCCCAATTGACGTGGTAAGTGAGTCTGAGGACTTATGTGTCACTCTCTCATTGTTTCCATGTTGGTGCTTGTGCAGACGTGCTCAACACAAGTCATGCTCAACCTTCCAAAGGCAAACACCATGGACCTAGTGCTGTGGTATGAACATGGGAGATTGCTGAAGTCTGCCATAGAGAGGATAGAAGGGGGGAGGCAGGATACAGGTTACGGACAGGGTGTTGCTCGCCAACAATTAGAAAAGAGCAGGGGAACCATGCAACAGAACGGCCACACTGTAATTAATGAGGGAAATGTGGCAGAATAGAATCAAAATGGATGCCAGTAGGCTGCTAGGCTTGGATGTCTGACAATGTGAGGGACCATGGTGGGTGAGGAAATTAACACGTTCACAGCGCAGGAAGAGGGAATCCTCATAGGATAGGATGCTATTGTGAGCGAGGGGCACATATGCATGTTAAGCGTCTCATGTGGGACTCCACCATGCTGTTAATCAACAGTCAAGGTGAGTTTGTGTTCCTGTGAGGGAGAAGGGAATCTAGAGAAGATGCTATGCTCTACTGCACCTTTCCATTGTTTTTCTTGAGAAGGTGTTATGTCCTGTCCCTTTCTTCGGCCTCCCCTTCACCTCCAGAAATCCTCTCCCCCCACGAATCCGTATTGCTCTCTTGATCATGTGGATCCCCTGCAAAACACCTGAATTCCCTGCACTCTGTGTTGCCCTCTCCCTCAATTGCTTTCCCCCAGGCAGCCCCCACCAACCCCCAAACTGCAATGGTCAATAGGTCCAAAAATGCTTGTTTCTTTTAGGTGGGCAATAGGTTTTCTGTCAAGGAGGTGAACACACCTCGTGTTTGTAAGAAGAGAGAGAGAGAAGATATTGTTCAACACTGTGGTCTCAAAGTTTGCAAAAAAGACAGCTCTTTCAGGATGGGGGCTGTGTGCGTGCACAAAGAGAGGTCTACTCATCTGCAGATGGTGGATTATCTGCCATGTGTGGTAAATCCATAAGTATGTGGAAACCGGTGCACCGCATAATCCTGTAAGTGGCTCTGAGAATAGTTGTGCATCTATCACGTGAAAAGTAAAACAAGTATCACATACCTGCCAAATCACATGGTGCTACCCTGTGACACACGATATCGGCTCCCATCACACGGTCTCCCGGTGAGGAGCCGATATCACACGGTGACAGGGAAAACGAGCTGAAAATCACTGTAAATAGTGGTTTTCCAGCTCGGTTTCCTTGGTTTTGAACTGCCGACGTCCATTAAGAGGTGTGGCAACACCCCAGGACATCGGCACCAGCCTCAGCAAGCTTTTGTTTTGGGAGAAGGGGGATTGTGAGTGGCGTGGGGGTTTAAAAGTGCCTCATAGGTACTTCTCAGCACGAGGCTCGGCCCCTTCAAGACCCCGCCCCCTCCTCACACAGTGAGATTGTTCTTTAAGTTGGCAGGCATGTATCAAAATTCAACTGAAAAAGAGAGCTGCGTGAACTACTCACACCTGTACGGGACAACGTAAGGTCTCCAGGGATGATCCTCTCTCTGAGAGGTCAAAGGTAAAAAGTAAAGTTGTACAGGTTAAGAATAATCAGCTAAAACATGCTCTGGAGCTAGGGTGACCAGGCGTCCTGCATTTGCTGGGACAGTACAGTTTTTTCAGCATCTGTCCTGGGAGATTTCAGTAAATGTAGTTTCTGTCCCGGTTTTCAGAGAAGTCGGATCAACACAGGGGGGAGCAAGTTTTAATGTGCTATAGTACATAGCAGAAAGCCATCTAGTTAAATCAGGTGATAACATGTTTAAAAGTTGCTTTTAATTCCCCTTAGTGCCTTTTGCTCCGTGTGCTAGAGTTGTCAATTGATTCTGTACCTCTAGGTTGCTGCACAATTGTTGTCCTACTTCTATGTTTGTGAAATGTTCCAATTTTTGATTTTCAAGATCTGGTCAACCTATCTGGAGTGCTTCCTCAAAGCTGCGCATATGGGGAGCCCTGTGGGACTCCAGCACTGGGGGCGTGCCCTACTAAAAGAAGGAATGAGAACATCCCCATTTTAGAAGAGTCAAAGGGAGTGGGGTGGTCTGTGAATCAATCAATCAATCAATCACGGCATTTATAGAGCGCGCTACTCACCCGGGAGGGTCTCAAGGCGCTGGGGGAGGGGGTAAGTTACTGCTCGAACAGCCAGGTCTTGAGCTGCTTCCTGAAGGCGAGATGGTCCTGGGTTCGCCGAAGGTGAGTGGGGAGGGAGTTCCAGGTCTTGGCCGCCAGGTAGGAGAAGGATCTTCCTCCGGCGGTGGTTCTGCGGATGCGTGGTACGGTGGCGAGGGCGTGGCTGGTTGATCGTAGCTGGCGTGTGGGCGTGTAGAAGGACATGCGGTCGTTGAGGTACTTTGGGCCCAGGTCGTGGAGGGCCTTGTGTGCGTGGGTGAGGAGTCTGAACGTGATTCTCTTGCTGACGGGGAGCCAGTGCAGGTCTTTCAGGTGTACGGTGATGTGGCTGTGTCGGGGGATGTCCAGGATGAGTCGTGCGGAGGCGTTCTGGATGCGCTGGAGTCTCTTTTGAAGTTTGGCTGTGGTTCCGGCGTAGAGGGTGTTCCCATAGTCCAGTCGGCTGGTGACGAGTGCCTGGGTGACGGTCTTCCTGGTTTCAGTGGGGATCCATCTGAAGATCTTGCGGAGCATGCGCAGGGTGTTGAAGCATGAAGATGATGAATGCAAGGAGCATGGATGCTCCAATGCCTATGGTAGCAACAGATCAATGGATCTCATTCAGCCTGGCAGCTTTAAAGACATTGCTTCAGAATATGAGTCTTAAGATGCCTTCAATGGAGAAGGCGGTGGAGGCTTTTCTGGCCATGGCCCCTGCAGGTGTTTTATTCTGGCTGGATATTGCTTACCCCAAGGCCTTTGTGTGTCTGAGGTGGCCTGGCTAAGTGCTCAGTGCTGACTTTTCTGAAATGAAAAGTTGCTGAAGCCACAGGTTGCTCCTCTCTTCAGGGCTGGCTGTTAATACCTGCCAAAGGGCATGTGGAAATTGTGAATATTTGTTACTGGGCACCTTCTCGAACTATGCTCCCTCGCAGTAGTTACAGAATTGCAACGTGGAGTTAATACAGTGCTTGTGTGCCTGAGCAGTCTCTGTACTGGCAACATCACTATGGAATTGTCTTCCTTTGCCCTTTAGGAAAATTCACAGGTGATTTACCTTTTGGGGATGGTATGAAACCTGGCGCTTTGGGAAGTCCCCATCTCAGAAGTGTACAATGCATTTCAAAGTTGTCAGGTCTGGGGTTGGCAAGTATGGAAATTTCAACACCGAGTTCATGTCCCTTTTCCCTCTACTGGTTCTGTGTGATTCAAGAGGACTATTTCTAGGCCGCATACTGCTGTAGGCCAGATACAACGTCATCTGCACTGTTTAATCTGTCCATCCTTTTTTTGAAGTCGTTTACGAAGCTGTGGTGCAGCCAATGTGTCATGGACATAGCAGGGCCACTGGAATTATGCGATTGTGCGGCCGCTGCATTTTTTTGACCTAAATATAGATTTGACGCATGTACTACATGATCCATCATTTGCTGCATAATCTACAGATTTTAAGAACAAAAAAAATGTGTTTCTAGCTCAAACAGTTCAAAAGTTACTAAAAGTAAAGCAACGTGATCGTGCGCAGTGGAAGGTCCTTTGCAAAGGTTAACTGCTCACCTTTCTGTTGCTTATTGCTTTATTTGGGTGGTAAACTGGTACCAATGAGGTGCAACCAATGCCCAGACAGTGTTAACTGTAAAAATGAAAAAATAATGAAGTGATACTATTACAAAATGTGCCGCAGTATGCCACATAACTTGGCTTTTCTTGCCACATAATTTGCTCAACCCAGTCGCATAATTTGACCCTCCCCTGCCGCATAATTCCAGTGGCCCTGACCATAGTTCAAGGAATAAAATGCCCCCTCCCCCCCAATAATCAGATTCAGTGCGCCCCCTTAAGGCCTCTGGGTCCCGGCACCACTGCACCTGCTGCACCAGTGGTAGCTACGCCCGCCCCGGTACGTGAGTGCAGGTAAAGTGTTTACGCTTGAAAGGTAGTCGTCTTTCCCTGGCAGGCGTAGCAGAGAACACTCCGCCTGGGCTGTGATTGTACGCTGCGCCGCACTTAACATGGCGCGCAGAGCGAGGGCGCACCGACATTTTAATTTGCGCTGAATAAAATAATTGAATAAAGACCGCGGCCTGTGGGCTTCCATTGTGCCTTTAAGCACACTGGAAGCGCGATATTGTGCAAGTCACAGAGAGGGGACGGGCCCGCCTGCTTTATCATAATAGCGGCGGCTGCTGCTGAAAAAGTCACTGCCAGTTCTCTATGGGAGATAAAATTAAATCCCTCTCTTAACCAATTTTCCTCACATTCGTCAGGAGTATTGCGCCTGCCAAGGGCACCTGAATGTACACAATTCAGGGGACCTACTCGATTTTTCAGTGAGCTGACTGAAAGTAAAAAACATTGTGTAGCAGGTTGTAAGCGCCCTTGCATGACGCAATAACTGACAGGAGCCTCTGGGTGACGTCCTCTCCGGGAAGACTGTCCCAGAGACCACCGCGTGTCATGCTCTTGGACAATTGAACTAAAGTACTGAATAAAGATGCTTTCCGCAAAGTTTGGGGTTGCGTTTCTAGGTTAGATGGGTGACTGACTGCATGTATGTATTGCTGTGTGTAAAACGCAAACCTATGTAGAAAACCCTGGAACACGGGAAAAAGGAGGGACCCATGCGATACATATTAAGGTCATTTGGCCCAATAATTGAGGGACATTTGTTTTTCTCGTGTAGAGGAAGTGTTTCTTCAAATCCTTTCTCAATCATTTAAGATTAAGAGCATTTGTCATATTGGTGGAATTGTTATTAAAGATTCTAGGTATGTAGACAGAGAAAGTCTGTCTTCTGTTTTCTCATCCAGGTGTGCTGCTTGTCAGCCACATAGGTGGGTGTGCTGGTCATGGTGGCTTTGTAGATGATGCCACCGGTTTTGAAGATGGTGTAGACTGGGAAGGGAAGCCAGGGAGGTTTCATCAGAGTGGGGTGATGTGGTCATATTTCTTAAGGCTTTTGATGCGATGCGCTGTCATGCATAAGATGCCATTAAGGGGGGCAATGTGGAGTATAAGGGGTCTTGAAAGGGGGCGTTAACACCATTATCAACATTAAGACGCAAGAAGATGAGTGTGGACTGGAACTAAAATTAGCCCAGGCCAAAATGTTCAAACAACCCCAACACTGCACGTAGCCAGTGGCGTAGCTCCAGGGGTGGTGTTGGGTGTTACACCCCTCTAAAAAATGTATTCTGTAGTGAAGATTTGGCTACAAGTGTGTTCAGTCGGGTAATGTACAGTGTCTGTTGCATTTCACCTGGGATATTTACATGCCCACAGTGATCAAAACACACACACACTCTCTCATCTAAGATTTGAAGGCCTGAAAACATATTGATTAGTTCGAAACATATTGCGTTTTAAGTGCCCCTAGCAATCCGCACTCCTCTCTCTTTCCTCTGCCCCTTAAGTCCCCCTTCTGTCCTGGTTCTCATATAATGTGGTTTAACAAGATGTCCCAGCATGATTGCTGGTTGGAAAATCTGCAGCTCTCCCCCACCTCCCGCCCCCCCATCATACTGACCAAGCTTCGCTCCTGCAAGTATCCATCACAAGAAAGGATGGAACCATGGGGGCATGGTTGGTCATGGCAGTCCATCCTGCTGTGAAAGCTCCCCCTGCAGCCTACCAGGTAAATGCCAGCCTGCTAGAATGACCAGTCCAGCCCTGAGGACAAGGACAACAGTTACTTTCTGAGAAGAATGGCGTCACTTTCGTGAGTATTATGCTATCTCAACATGATATTTGGGTAGAACTTTGAGCAGGCAGGGGATTTAAGAGAGAGCAGATAAAACACAACCACCCTGTCTATAAGATAAAGAAATAAAAATCCCTTAGAGTAGAGCAGTGAATGCAACCCATGCGGATAAACACTCCCAGCAGTAAACTAGAAGGTGCAGCTGTCATGTGCTTTGCCTGTTTCCTGCTTTTTGAACTCTCATTGCATACATCTCTTCTTCTGTTCATGTATTCGTTATCATTTATGCCTGTTTTTCAAAGAACATAGTTTTTCAGTGGCGGACGGTAATTATAACATGGAGGGGGCCAAACGTGCACACGTACACTCATGCATTCACACATGTGCACAAATACCCATTCACAACACTCACTCCCAGGGTTGGATTGGGATTAAAAATCGGCCCGGGCACGCAAAAAAAAGTGGCCCCCATTTGCATATTGTCTTTCCGCAAACCACTGCTTCCGTGAAATTTTATTTAAAAAAAAAAAAGGGGGGGGGGCGGGGGGAAGGGTAAAAAAAATGCACGGATTAGTTTACACTGGTGAAACACACCTGAAAATAAGTGAGGCCACTTCTGCTCAGGCCCCCTGCCCCGCTCAATCAGCATATATTAATGGGCCGGCCCAGCAAGAGAAAGGGAGTGACACCTCTGCCCTTGATAAAAGGGAGGTAATGGACGCCTATCAACCTCCTGAAAGGTCACTCAGGCACCCACTGGGCCGCTGGCGGTATCCGAGCAACGCAGGAACCACCCAAATCGGCCCCCAGGCTGCTCAAAAAAGCAGCCCACAGCTGGAACTGGACACCGGCCCCTCGGGCATTGCCCGAGTGCCTGCGTTACCAATCCGACCCTGCTCACTCCATACACACATGCACGCACCAAACATTAAAAACCACATTACACTTACCTGTTCCAACTGTCGGGGATGGAAGCCTTGGAAGTTCCCGGAGGGCAGGGACTTCTGCCTTCTCTCATTGGCTGACCTTAGGTCAGTCAATGAAGGGAGGCAGCAGTCCCTACCTTGTCACAGAGTGGTCAGTGAGAGTTGCTGATCCCACCCCACTCTGTGACGATGTGTCAGTGATAGACACTCAGCCCTGGGCACTTCAGGGCTTAAAAGTGAAGCACTCAGGTTTGAGGCTATCCATGACGCTCCCTCTCATCATGAGGGGGAGGACTTTGAGGTACTTCGCCAGGCTGACAAGGTTACGTCCACAGGAGCTCTAACATCTTCAGCTCGGCAAAGTTCAGCTCAGGCAGCCAGGAGCCTGCGCATTTAGCGCGTATCTAGCTCCTGGCTATCTGACCTGAAGAAGAAGAGCGTCTGTCCGGCTGATCTTTACTCAGCCTGACAGACACTCTTCTTGTCGGGAGCAGGGCTTTAAGTGGGCCGGGTCTGTCCGGGTCTGAGCACTGGCAGTTATTTTCAGGGGGCCTCGAAACGGGTCTCTATCGGGCTCTATTTTCGGGCCTCTCAAAGGTAGTCCGTTTTCTTTTTTTAGGTCGAGCCTATAGCGCGGGAATGCGACTGAGAGGAAGCACGACCGGCACGTAGGCTTCCGCTTTGCTTGTCTCCCCACCTCAGCTCATCACATAGGCAGGGGAGTGCCACAGAAGCAGAAGTGGTGCCATAAATATATAAACGTGCTCGCGCTGCATAATGTTAAAGTCCACAACATGCGAGCCTCACTAATTCTGTGCTACAAGTGCTCTGGTTCAAGTAAAACAAGCATTGGCAAAGCCAATAGGTCTCGCTTTTGGGACCTTATAAGTATTTAGTTATGCAGCACAATATCCTTGGTGCAACAACATCAACTGTTGCATGGCTAAACACTTATAAACTCCCAAAGGCGAGACCTATTGGCTATACCAATGCTGGTTTCTTTGTGCGAAGCACTCTATTAAAGTTTGTGTGTTTTTAAGTGGCCTCCTTATCTATGTCTCTCCCATGCACTCAGCGCTGCTCTCTGTTTCCCGAGTGCTTCCCCCGACCCCTTTCTCTTGCGCTTGCCAGTGTGCAGATTCCACCCCACTCACACCCTCCATATTACTTCCCCAACCCCTGTGTTGCTTTAGCTTCCCCTCTTGCCCCCATTGCTTTCATGTCCCCTCCAGCCCTTCAAACCCGTTACTTTTGCGTCCCCTCCCATGCTGCTTCATTGATCGCCCCCGTGTTGCTTCGCCACTGCCCAGCACTCTGTGCTGCTACATTGTTCCCTCCCCCCACCTGTGTTGCTTCCGCTACCCCGCCAACTTTAATTAAAAAAAACATTTGTGCGTTTTATTTTATGTTTAATTAACCATCCGACTCTGATCAGTAACTAAAAAGAAAAAAAAGCCTCTGTCGTTTTGCAGGTGCGCATGCCTACAAAATGACGGGGATGGCAGCATCTGAGGCTTTTGTGGATTCTTTGCAGCATGGCTAAAAACAAAACAAAGCAATGGAAGGCAACCTCAGGTTTCTAAGCTGGTCGATCACTGCGGAACCATGGACACTGCGCCCTAAGATATTCAGGTGGCCTTTCCAAAGAAAATTGTAAGGGGCAACAGCCTGGTGCTATCCCTCCCTCAGGACATGGCGAGTTTAGGAAAGGAAGGGCAATAAGATAGAGCGATGAGGCAGTAAAGCAGTACGCAAGCCAGCTATCCAAAGAGAAGCAACATTTTTTAAAACCAAGGCTTAAAGCAGCAGTTCCACCCCAAAAACATTATTTTCCAAGCCATCAGTGACACCCAGTCCAGACCGCTGTTTTCATTTCATTACCTTGAACATTTCAAACAAGCATTTGAAGGCACGAGCGGGGAGGAGGGGGCGACGCGAGTGGTGTGCGCGCACGCGCCACAGCGAGACAGAGCTTCTCCGTGTTCGGCGTATTAAAGTATCCAAGCAGCTGTGAGCACCAAGACAACACGAGTGCGTCAGCTCTTGAGTCAGCCATTGGAGCTGGAGAGAGAGGGCGCAGGAAATGCCCTTCGAGATCCCCCATACTCAGACAGAGGGCACAGAAAATTCCCCTCCGAGGTACCCCCATACTCACAGACAGAGGGCACAGGAAATGCCCCTACCACAGATACCCCCATACTCACAGACAGAGGGCACAAGAAATGCCCCTCCCATAGATACACCCACAGTTACAGGCAGAGGGCACGGAGAATGCTCGTCCGAGGTACATCCATGCCCACAGGCAGAGGGCACAGGAAATGCCCCTCCGAGTTATCCCCTTGCTTACAGACAGAGGGCACAGGAAATGCCCCTACCACAGATACACCCATACTCACAGGCAGAGGGCACGGGAAATGCACCTTCGAGGTACACTCATACTTACAGACAGAGGGCACAGAAATTGCCCCTCCGAGGTAACCCCATACTCACAAGCAGAGGACATATGTAATGCCCTCCGAGGTACCCCCAAACATACTCACAGACAGAGGGCACATGGAATGCCCTCCGAGGTACCCCCATACTCGCAGACAGAGGGCTCATGAAAACAAGATGCTTTGATATAAAGAGACTCGCGGTACAGGAGTTACCCCTCACATCCATACAGACGAAGCCACCGAGGGCCGATTAGATACTCGGCCCCAGGCCTTTCGGCCTGGCACTTGTGCCACATCGACCCTGAGCACTACGAGCTACTACACAGCACGTATCCCGGATGTGTGTTTGATTGTGGCCCCCTGGCAGGGCTACTGGGCAGGGGGATGGGATGCCAGCTCAGCGGAGGGCACGGCCCTTCATGGTTTCCTGTTCAGGCCGCTTTCAGCCAGAGGGTTGATGGTGATGGAGACAGGTCCATTGTGCACACGCCTCGCGCGCGCTGTAACCTCGGACCGGAAGTAATCTGTAGTCAGTAGCAGGGCCGCAACTAGAGTCAAACTTAGGGGCGGGGGTCACTTTGAGCAATGGGGCGGGGTCCGTATCCAGAACCTGGGTCGAAATGTCTTTTCGGGGCTCTCTTCACTGTTGTCGAATTCTGAATACTATGGGGAACATTTTTCTGGACAAGATACAGCCATTGTTGCATTTTAAAGCATTCTCGGCCAGTAACATTGGTCTCAAATTAATATCCTTTAGTGAGTTTAAGGTTTCTCCATCATGGAATGTTAACAGAATGAACGGTGAAATCTACATTTAAATGCACATTTGGCCAGGAAACCAAGTAGGACGTGCAGTTTGAGAAACAATAAACGGCAAATAGTGCATCCTAGAGTGCACCGGGCCAGTTGAGTTGGTCTTAACCTATTGGGACTTACAGCATACAGGATATTTCGGGTAAACTCCCATAAAGGAGACTTTTCAAACTCTATAGCTGATGGTGCAGTTTAAACGCATTTGATTTGTCGTTTCTCAGCACACAGTCGGTTTATGTCAGAAAACAAGCTGATTAGAAGCAGCAGCTCTCTCGCTGTCCTTAGGAGGACGCCTCGTGCCCAGCCCTGTAACTCACACGATAGTGAATCTATATTCAGTGGTAGCGCACACAATAGTGAATCTATATTCAGTGGTAGCGAACGGTAACCCTGAGGTCCATCTCTCATCAGGTACTGATTGCCTGATACACGTGGCTAGGGCCATAGCCTGAAATGCATCTATCATTTGGAAACATTTGGTGTTAACAGCACACGGAGTGCAGAAACTGAGCAGAACGTGTGATTATCAAAGGCGCCTCTAACCGCAAAAATTAGACTTAACTAGCAGATCAACAGGTAAACCTTGCTAGGGCGTCTGCTAACGTGGCACTGTCCTGCAACGGCTGGTTTTGGGGTTCATCAATACAGTGACAGGATCAGAAATGAACCGCAGTTCAAATGTCCTTTGGTTCTCAGTCCTTTTCTTGCAGTTGGACTCTGAGGGGTTAAGGGGAGTCTGTTGAGGAGCAAAGGTGGGTGAAGGGGTCACCCGTGAATAGCCATTTGTGGTGAAAGGGTGTTTGATGTCACTTCCACTTTGGTGTTTTAGTTATTTGAAGTCCATGCAGCGCAGGCCCAATTCCCGTGCATGTATCACATACATGAATATTATTATCAGGAGAGGTTTGAGTAACGATACTTTCTAGAAGCATGGAGAAACAAATGCTACAACTTAAAATCTTACGTCTGTGGAATTTAACTTAATGTTTTACAGACTGCATAGTGTATATACTTAATTGGAATACTTATGTGGGGAAAAGGATCATGAGATATGACGTCTTGGGGTAATGTTCAGTAGAAGCAAAAAATGCATTTATAGAACAGTGGTAAACTGGCTTCTGACAGCAGCAATGTGTGGAAATTCAGAACATTTAAGAAAACAATTTTGGATACCCATGAGTAATGAGCATGCTCCTCCACGTAACCTAACTCATCCACTCACACCCCTCAAACAATTGTGAAAAGGCCTAATACCTAACCTTGGTGGCCTCTCTGCCCTCCTGGGACCTCAGTTTATCCTCTGAACCTCACTAGAAAAGAAAATTCCATCGCTTAAACATGCCCACAGAAACTCGAAAACTCATTTACAAAGTTCCAAAAATGTGGTAGGATTTAACATGATTTTCCACAGCAGTTCAGTAGATGTTGAAAAAACGATATTCAAGCTGCTGGGTCCAGTCAGCATAAACTGTTTAAAACCGGTCGTGCATCCGCAAGTACTATTGCGTTGGAGTCTGCATGAAAAAAAAGTCTGCACTGAACTTTTTCAGGCAGAGAGCAGGACATGGTGATTAACGGCCTCGGTCGGGGGCGGGGCGAGTCCATGTCTTGCTGGTGTGGGACTGGCCGTTTTTCACTGCTGCGCCTCGATGTGTTTCCGTGCTCCTCGGAGCGGTGGCAGAGGCTGTTAGTGCCAGGATGAGGGAGAGTGCTGCGCTCTGACAGGATAGTAAATGTTTTTATTCCAGAGCCCCGGGGTCAGGTCATGGTTTGTCTAAATGGCTTTTGTTGGCAGTAATTATCAGATTAGCTGATCTCTTTTGCAACATGTTTGGGGCAATTGTTTCATTGACACTATCCTGGCCCGGAGCTTGAACTGAGCACTCGGATAACGTGTACTCGAAGAAAATAAATCGAGTTTCTCGAGCCACGGGTATTACTCTGTACACATAGGAAAAGTAAACAAGTGAAGCGCTGGACAGCAGAGACGTCGGCAGCGGGGGTGAGCGAGCGCGCAGCCTGCTGAGCTGACCACACGCTCGTGCACAATGGCCATGTGTTTCCAATTATCGCGCCCGCGTCTGGGCACGATAATTGGAAACAGATGTCTGCCCTGCGGGTAACCGCAGGGAAAAGGCCATTGTGCACGAGCGTGTGGTCAGCTTTCTGAAACCCCTAACTTAAAGTCTCGCCAGTGCAGAGGCTCGACCTAAAAAATGCTTAATTATAGCACTATCGTCAATGACCACACTGGTGCAGTCCAACTTCCAGCACGGCCGGCAGTGGTGTCACTTAGTTAAGAGCCTGATGTTTTTTAAACATCTACTTTTATTGAGATGGCAGCGCGCACGAATGGCTTCTAAACGTGCCATCCCTACAGTCAGTGGTATATGAAGTGGAGTTCTGCCTGTGTGGGGAAGCTGTAGGCAGGGGACGCACAAGCACAATCTCACATAGCACAACACTGGGTGAGAGACCGTGGGTTAGAGACCGACTTTGGGGTGGCCCTTTTCTCAGAAAAATAAACATTCCAGCGTTTCTGATTGAACCAAGAAATGATACATAAAAAATAGCTTGTGCGATTCTTCAGTATTCCTTTTTAACCTGGAAATTCAACCTCCAACTATTAATAATTTATATAGCTCTAAAATGCTTTTCACTTGTTTCCATTTTGTATGTGTCGCTATTATCTTATATTTCAAAGGGGGAAATCCCAATATTGATGATCTTAACGTTTTTTTTTATTTTACCTTTCTTGCTATAAAAATATCAGACAGACCGGTAACTACTACTCATGTGTCAACCCTAATGATTGCACCAGTTCACGTGCCTTCTCACTGATGAGTCCACACCCTGCTCCCTTAAACTGGCAAGGTGCACACACGGCGCATCATACAATGTGGGGCATCTTCAAACACTTCGAGCTTTTGAGCTCACAGAGGTCGCCAGCTATCATGTATAGACTTTTACATGTGGTAGGGCCAAAACAGCAAGCCTCACAATACAGAATATATTTCCTGGCTCACAACAGATGTTGCTTATATATGATATGTTGACCCACCCCTGTCAGACAGCTATAAAATGCCATTCCCTTCTAGATTTCTCTCTGCTCTGATCCAGCATGCGTAGGTGTCCACCATTTCCAAATAAATATCCAATATCAGGCTTAGATTTACTTCAGCCTAATTCAGATTCGTTTTCAATTACTTTTTGCCATACTCCCATGCCAAATAAGTAGCTGAATCCAGCATCCACGTGGGCATAACGAAAAGTAACACAACAAAACATGTATTTGTAAAGTGCATGTTCACCCTGAAGGATATTGTAGGGATGGCAAATGATTACTTGTAGTTTGTCCTCCTTTTAAGGTTTATAAATTGTTCTTTAATTTTAGGTTGGGAATGTTGTCATGGCCCATGGGCCAGGAGGCCACTCATCTGTGAAGCGAGATAACTCATAGTAGTTTGTTTCATCAAGCCAGGGTCACTAACCCAACCCAGGAGGTGCTCCATAATTGTCTAGATTGATTGTGCAGGACCTCGACTCCCTCTAGTGAATGATTGTTGGTGAATAGCGTTTTTATAACTGATTGCCTATGTTCTATGGAGCTCAGACAAACAATTTGTGCAATGGCGAGGGTTGATGGGTCCCTGTTAGAGGACCTCACTAGCATTGCTTGATCTCCAGTCCATCTTCAGCTCTAGTCAGTCCTCTAGCATTGCTTGATCTCCAGTCCATCTTCAGCTCTAGTCAGTCAGTAAAGGAACCATTAGGAAGCTTTTTTTTACGTCTCGCCTAGGCAGCGCTAGCACTGTCTCTTCTACATATGCTGGCTATAGGCATAAAGCTCCACCCACTTTACGCCCACCTTTTTAATTCACTCCAGTCACAGTCCTTTGTAAATGGCTGCTTTTCATTAGTCAATAGGCTTAATAGTCCCTCCTTAGTACCGCATTTTCTCTTCTTGTAACCTCCCATGAGGACACCCTCTGTTACATGTCACTTGATACGTTTTAATTACATCCTCGGAGCACTATTTTCTTAAATGTCTACACGCATTTTTTCCTGTTTGTTTACTTTTGCTACAATCGCGGCACCCTCAATTTAGCTTTAAACATCTTAAGCTAAAGCCCGGATGTGCAATGGCTTCAAAAGTAAAGACAGATTTTTTTTTAATCTTTTGCTTTACTTTTGAAGCTCTGGCATTACTGAAAGTATGAGCTATTGGCGTTGCATTAATATTAGCAACGCCAATAGCTCAAACTTTCACTCATGCGAGACCTATTGCATTGCAAATGCTTGTTTTATTGGACTGCAGTGAGAGCATGCACATCGATGTGCGCATGCTCATTTTGCTCACTACTGAGAAGTGGAGGTCGAGGCATGATGTCATAACGTCATGCCAGGTGAGCTGCGTTGTAGGAGGAAGGGAAATCCTTTTTAAAGAGAGCCATTTTCTCTCAGGATTTCCCTTCTCTTTTTGCAGCGCAGGAGCAACCTCGGCCGTGGTGCCAGCCTTGACATCGTGGGATGATTAGGAGAGAGACGACCACAGGCTGCCTGCTCCAGCACGACCCTGCTCTGACCTTTCACACTGAGCGTCAAGGCTGCAGTGTAATCCAGCAACAAGTGAAGCGCAGAGAGAGGAACTAGTCTGCGTGATCCTGCCCCAGCCCTAACAGCACCAGGAAGTTAAAAAGTTGAAATCGATCTCCTGTTACTACATTAAAGTAATTCAAGCATATACTTGATTCCCAAAATTAATGAATTTGTGCCTTTATAAAACAAGCATTGGTAAATGAAAGAAGAAAAAAAAAGTTGAAATCGACCTACTTTTGGGAAATCCTACAATAGATTTCGAAGTAATGTAAATAATTTTTACATGTTTTTTAAAGTGTTTGGTATTTTTATGGCTTATTCTTAATAAATATACCTTTTTGCCTATTTTATTATCCTTTGCTGGATGCGACTTTATGATTTTCCTAAGCACACAATGCTAGTTATCTTGATTTAGACCACGCCCCCTACTTGGATAGGCCACACCCCTTTAAGAGGTTTGCCCCACCCCTTTTAGAGCACCCCCAGTTTTTTTTTCCCACTTAAAGCCCTGGTCGGGAGGATGGTGTGGAGGAAGGCCCTTATGCTCATAAGGAGGGGCCGTGGCTGCATAGTTTTGTTTACTATAATCAATCAATCAGTAGATTTGTAGAGCGCTTCTTGTCACCTGTGAGGGTATCCAGGCACTGGCAGGTTCCAGTTGATTAGCCGAATAGTCAGGTCTTTAGGTACTTTCGGAACGCTGGAAGAGATGGGGAGGTCCGTAGAGGAAAGGGTAGCATACAGAGTATAATGACACTTTGGTATAAGCTCATAGTGAATCTATAGTTAATATGGCATGTATTCTGACAATATGATTTATAGAAAGAAACACAATAGGCTTAGTTAACTGAGCAAGAGAATTCACATATTTCTTTTCATGCCATACATCATCGGTCACAAGGGCATTTTTCTCATAATAATGTTGAGATTCAGTATATCATGTCAAAACATGGGCATTTTAGCAGAGAGAGAAGCTTCAGCATAGTGAGGGAGCCTCAAAGTCACAAAGAGTCTGCTTGAAGCTCATGCACTGGTGTGGGCTAGTGATGTGGTTTCCTTCTCCGGAGTAGTGCATAACAATAACATAGAGTGACCTCGCTTCTCTAAGCAAGGCTGTGAACTGAGAAAACATCGACTATGAGCAAAAGGTTTGAGAGCTAGAGACCATGGAGAAAAGTCATTATCACAGCATTTGCTAATAAAGTATACATTAGCTAGAGGCTTAGAGGGCAGGAATTCTAACACAAAAGTTGATAAGTTGGTCCAAACCTGTGCATGCCAGTGGGTCTCAGAAAGTCTTTCTGAGCAGTATTCACAGGGGGGCTTTAAAACATAATACAAAGCTCTATTATTCGACATGCTAGGGTTAAACAGTGTGAGACAATATGCATACATATTTCCATTGACCTTGGATGGTTGACTGTAAGATGCTGACTCCAGTGACACTGTAAAAAGAGCCAAGACCCCACACACAGAGGGTGCTCTGAGAAACACTAGAGAGGGTGAGGTTAATGAGATTAGAGGCTCTTGTCTCTAATCCCTCTAAAGTGCAGTCCTCACAGATCCATTCTGAAAACAGTGGGTCTTGAAGATGCTAAACACTTGGCAATGTGAAGTGAGGATGGTGTTCACTGCATCACACAGAACTGAGAGAACTAACTATGCAGTGAGATGGCTCTGCCCACCATCGAGTCCTCTGCGTTGATGAATTGGACCTGCAGCAGGCCAGCAGACGTTGGGCAGACAGAGGACTGACACGGTACGCTGCAGCAGTTTACAACAGGCATTGAGGTGAAAGGGGGGCTTAAAGTTATAAACCTTGGATCTTAACATCCCAGCTGTAACTGAGCACATTTGGCCTGAGCCAATCACCATACAAGTGTAAACTGAGTCAAGAGAAGCATCCAGACTTCCAAAACAGCCCAGGAGGGATTCTAAAACGTATCTGGATCCTGAGGGGTATATGGTCTGTTCCTGTAACACCCCATGGCTCTTGCTTTCTCAGTGGACCTCCCAACTAGGGGTGGAAAAGAGGTTAAGTAAGCTAGCAGTCCGAACTGTAGCCATTGGTAAGATATGTGATCATCCTTGGCTCATGGCCTGTAGCCTGCTTGCTGCAGGGCTCTGCAATGGAAGATGCCTCACTGCAGGCTGAAAGGGGTCTGTTTCTTCTCTGGCTCCTTCCACAGAAGTGGCAGAAGCCTGAGAATAATCCAGGCTGGAATAGTAACCTCTGGCAGCACATTCTTCCTGCCTGAGGAACCCCACAGTAAGTCAGACAGAGCCCTATTGGTGCCCCCCGTTATGCCCTACTTTCTCATAGTGAGTGTCAGGCCCAGAAGGCTAATGCCTTAGAGGCAAGGAAGGCTTCATTAAATAGACATTGTGGCTACCTGTTAGAGCTTCCACCCCTCCCTGGATGATCAGAGTGATGACCCCAACATCAAAACAAGATCCTGTGGAGGCATAGGGCCTGTTTCTATCCACAAACATTACACTTCTTGTAAAGCCTAGCATACCTGAGGCCTACAGCTGGCTCAATATAGACTCCAGAATGGACCAGGAAGCCGTAGCTTCCTGGATACAGAGTGCTCAACACTGTGGCCCTTAGGCCCAAGATATCCAAGATCCCAATTTCCAAATGAATCAATAAATAATTTTTATCAAGATTCTGACACAGACTTTTAATATATCTTATGAGTATGTTATGCTCATGAAACACAAATGAAAACAATTCATGTGAAAACAAATAAATGATCAATTCTTGTCTGTATTCAATTCATCGCAATGCATTTCAGGTGGCTGGCACCCTATAGACTCCAGCCAGGAACCATAAAGTTGAGCAGCCTATGTAGGGTCTTCCCTAGTGGGCTGCATGGACCCCGTCCTCCTGGAAGCAAATAGAACTCACCAATGCTCTCTACAACCCTCCCAATGTAGAATTTTCTGAGATGGCACAACATAAACTTCCCGCTAGTTATCACGCTGTGCGGTCGTCGTGTACGGAACCGTGTTACTTTTGTCTGCGGTCCATTTGATATTGATGTGGACACTGGATTGGTTTTCTTTTGACACTACCAGATGTCTTTCTACACTTGTTTGGATTGAAATATCGTCTATCTCGACTGTATTAACGAGTCTTAATCGGGCGTTTTAACACCCACATGATTGTCAAGGGGTGTCTCATTCAACCTTGATTTAGCCCTGACGAAGTTCCCCTGGCACAAGGGAACGAAACGCGTTGGCTGTGTGCCTATTTTACAGTTAAAGTAATATCAATAAAGAGATGATTTTTTGGCACTACACATGGTTTTGAAGTGATTGCAATCAGAGTGCGCCTTCCTTTTCTATGAACTTCACAACATAAACAATGTTTAGTAGACCCCTCAAGCCCTCTGGAATGCCTGGGATCCTGAGGTGTTCACTATTTTGGCCCCCTGACCTGAACCTTGGGCCGTGGCACTCACAAGCCTGTCGGCAGGGGCCCTCTTTCCACTAATTGATGAATATATACATAACCATGGCTTACATCTGCTTGTTCTGGGTGTAGAAATGTTGCAGGATATATTATTCCCAACCCTGCTCTTGTGCCTGTGCCCCTGCAGTGGTCGCTGAAGGCCCACTAGCGTGTCCCAGGGCCAGAGGGGTAAGCTAGTCTGCTCTTGAGATGGGACCACTGGCCTTCTTAAGCCATGACTTTAAATAGTGGCCATCTTTCTATATGGTGTTTGCCACCTGGCCTTTTTGGGCTACAGGTACAGCCTGGGTTTCTGGAGGGGGGTTCTGGTGGCTCACCCCTCCTGGAAGATGTGCAGCCTGGGTGGCTGTGTGTGCGCACTCCCAATCTGCACTGATGGGCGAGCGGGACTCCTTCCCCTCTGGTGGGTCATGGATGTTGAGGCCCCATTGCTTGGAATTAGAGGGCAGAAGTGATGACAAGCATTGAGGATGGATATTAATCTCATTCAACAACCTCTTATTTACAGTAATTGGAACATTACCAAATAGAAATAAAAATAGGATCAACATTTTAATTCATGCAACTCGGCCTAGAATCAAAATGGGTAAAAGATGCCAATTCTCTAATAATTTTTTTACCTTATCAAGTGTTGCCCAATAGTTTAGCCCGTAGAGGTCTAAAATATTGGAAGTTACATTGACACCTAAATATCTAATGGGGATGGTTTTGAGAAAACTGATCCCTAATTGTAATAGGGAGATCCTCCCTTGTGGAATTGAATAGGAAGATCTCAGATTTATTGTGGTGGATCTTATAGACTCCAATTGAAGTAAACTGCTAATGTTCTAATTAAGGTAAATAAGAAGTATTTTATTGAGATCGATATCTAAATTAGGACGTTTGAATGGAAGCATTAGTGTCCAAGTATTGAACTGGCTAATATCCAATTAAGCTAAGATCAGGGGGGTTTGGCATAACCAGAATTTTGTTTATATTATCAATCAGTCATTATAGATTCTCTTTCCCACTTTTGTATTAACCCACTCTCTTCTGATAATTATTTTCTAAGAGCAATGTTAAGAGTCAGGACTATATGAGGACCAGGAAAAAGGTGCGCGCCATGTTGGGGCTATGTTTCACTCTCGAGAGCCTTAATTTTAATTTTAAGGGCACCCACACCATCTTTAGAGGAGTACATTGATCCAAAAACCGCATATGGTAGTCACCTGCCCACGTGAGAGGTGGGCAGGCAGTATGTACTAATTGGTATTCTGTTTTATTCCCATAACAGATACTACGAGTCTAATTTGGAAACCGTATGTATTTTACTTGATGCCCACACATTAGGTGTGCATATATTATATAATTTTTGCTTTATTATAGTTTTTTCCTTATTATAGGTTTTTTCACGGAGTGGTAAGCATGAGGCTGGTCCTCATGTGGTCCTGAAGAAGAGGTTAGGGGACACCTCGAAACATGTCGACAAAATATTAGGGACAGTAATCCCATAACAATTACTTTCTCTCCTAATATTAACCCCATTTTATCCATACCAACTAGGAGCAAGAATAAAACATTAGCTCACTAGCTAGGTATTTTTAACGTCACTTTACACCACTCCCCCAACAATGCACTACACATATTTCACATGTAAGTGCTCCTACGTAATTTTCGCAAGTCGCAGCACGCCCTAAACAGTAGCTGCTTGGGATGGCCCCAATGATGAAACATGTCACCTAGGGGAAACCCTGGGTGAGTGAGGGGACTCAAGAAAAGGATTCTTCTTTTCTCAGTACAGGGGTGTGTTTTCGCGCATTTGCTGAAAACCCCCACTCCCCAGGTTAGGTTCAGCGATCCGTCATTTACGGATTTGTGTTACATTACATATTTCATGCATTGTACTTTTTCGGAAGGATTTTTGAGTTGTTGTACCACCGAAATAGATATTTTTTTCACAAAAAAAAACATTGAGAATGGCTTGCGGTCATTAAAGAGAATCCGGACTCTCAAATGACCAAGGCCTGACAGTATCCACTAGAATCATAGCCACTACCTCTGACCCAGAACGCTCTCAAAGCCATTATCAAACACCTTAAAATTGTGTCACCAGTGCGGTGCCTTTCATCTGCCACGTTTACGTGTCTCCTTCAGAAGACTCCTGGATGAACTGTAGAGCTCTAGGGTCTAAGAATAAACACCCCCTTCCATGTTTACATTATGGATTCTTAATTAGCACATTCACATGATAATATGTGGTGGTTCTGGCCTTGGACTCATGCCAAGAAGCAGATCTTAAAAGTGTGGACGTCTGGTGGAAATACTTTTTTGAAGAACTGGTACCTGGGCTCATTGTACTTACCAAGAATGAGAAATTCAACCTTAGAAAGGTAGCGCTTTTGGACAAAGATGACAAGATATGATTTTCCTTTAATGATTTGCAATCATGATATGATGTTGAGTCCTGCCTTTTTTTTCCCTGTCGACACATTATTAATTTCCCACTCTGGCCTTAATTTCCATCTGTATGGGTAGTTTATCTCTCAATATGAAAACTTGTTTTTCTTTTTATAAAGAGGATTGTATTTGTCTACGATATTCATTACAGGGCTATGTAGTTATTTTGTTCATAACAAACATGTGAGTCCAAGAAAATAAGATACAGACAGGGTAATTGCCTGAGGACAATCTTAAAGATGAAAATGCCTGATCAGCAGAAGTTCCTGTAAATGTAACAATTGGAGTTCCCTGTAGAGGGAGATGAAGGGTGTTTCACAACTTGGCGGCTGCAACTGAGACTGCGCTGTGTCGAGCGAGCTCTGGCCATTTTAATAGGTAGTATATTCAGGACCACCTTAATTTGGTGGCTTAAATGTTGGGGGAGTTGGAGAGAGGAAAATCTTATGAATATTTCTTTCCATGTTCTTTCAGATCGAGATGATGACATGTGGTCTTGTGTATGCATTTATTTACATCCCTAGTAATGCAATGAAATTATTTCCTAAAAAAACGAAAAAGCGAACACAAACTAGGCAACCCTTCCGAAAAGGATGTCCATTTATCCGATAGCGCCAATGCCATCTCAGTCCCTTCTAATCACCTTAATGTCCACCAGTGAGGCTACTGGGCCACGTCCAAAAAGAAATTCTATCCCTGCTGGACAACAGAGAGGCAGGAGTCCTCATGTTACTTTGTTCATGTACTGCAGTATCCTTCGTAGGGCCAGAAAGGTCACATCAAGGCCATTTGTTCACGATAATCACTAACTTTGTAAATTACTTCCATTAGTTTCATTGTAATGCAGTTTGTCTTTGGGGTATCCTGAAATGATGTACAGACCCGGCCCTCCTGAACCTATGTTGGACACCTCTGAACTACTTCCTTTCACGCTGTGGCCCACAACATACTAACTAGCAGGTAAACAAACACAGTAAAGCACTGGATGCACGGCACGAGTCGGGGGTAAACGCAGGTGGACGGCGTCCACCCACTTTTTTCACAGGGTAAACGCCGTCCACCCTGCCAAGAATTTGAGCCGCACTGAATATTGTGCTGAACTTGTCGCGGTGTAATTTCCAAACACGGGACACTTTCAGCAGCGCCTGCACGTTGTCTGCTTTCCATCTGCAACAAGCAACAACGTGCAGGCCAGGCGGGGACGGGGCTTTCTCATTTTAGACTCCTGCTGGGCCCATCACAAAGGCCGAATTTGAGGGGTCATCAGGCCTCCTTTTGTTCGAGTCTCTTGGCTAGGAGCACTCAGGAGCCTCACACCTGATGCAAATGAAGCGGAGGGGAAACAAAGGCTCACACCTTGTTAGCACTTCACACATACTTAAGAGAGGAAGCTTTTCACTTTGTTCAGTCCCTGTTTAGGAGATACACATGCACTGTAAGAATATCAGATGTGTTGGTCTTTCCCAGTATTTACACAAAGCAAATTGCATTTATATAGAGCTTACTTCCCCTGAGGAAGCATTGAAATAATTTAAGTACCACTATTTTTTCTTGTATAGCCCTACTCATCCCAATGCAAGGTGTCAGAGCGCTTTACATCAACACATGCATATTACATGTATAATAAATTATATAAGTTTGTAAATGAATGTACAGGATATGGTACATAAAACTGGAGGATTGCAAGGTGTAGAAGTCACATATCATCTTCCATAGCTCACTGTGCTATTATCCTCGCAATGCGCTCAAACATACACATGATAGACCTGCTAAACATATATGTGAGGGCTTTAGATCTTGTGATGCCACTTCCTGTAAAGTTGTGGCTTGTGATGCCACTTTCTATGATGTCAATTCCTGTGATGCCATGTGTGATGTCATGTGCGCCGTGATGTCATGCGCCGTGATGTTGAGCGCCGTGATGTTGCGTGCTGTGATGTCGCGCGCTCGTGATGTCACTTGCATACTGCCTAACTAGGTTTGTCCCCCCACTTCTTTATTTGGGACTTGTGCCCTGACTGGATGAAATTCATTCCAGCCCCAGACTACTCCCATTTACTAAAAGAGATTCCCTCCACCAGGGTTAGCAGATGATGACATGTTACTAGGACATCACTTTCTTGCCCTAAGGTTTCATTTAATCAAATGCAGTATGGGAGATGTAGTTTTAGTTGCAAGCATCATTTTAGAAAGGTTTCTATGGGCTCAGTCGATACTAGTAATGTGAGACGTTTCAGAATACAGTGTTAAACTGAGCGAAATTTAGGACTTGCTGAAAGCATTTTTTCAACAGACCAGAGCATCTGCAGATTGCAGGCTGGTAGGACTGGCTTCAGGTAAAAGCTATACCAAAGGGGATGATGGACGGAGCGCTTGAGCAAATCAAACACTCACCCCCAGTCAACTGATCTGGGTTTAATCCATCATCATTCTTTAGCCCACTCCACCACCCCAGTTCAGACATGGCCATATGCAAATCAGTCTGACCCTGTGCCTCATGGGAACAGTCCAGCACGAACTGCCAAGCCATGTCTTCCCTGGCCCGGAAACAAGCATCCTGGGACCGGTTTCTGGCTATTCAGCCGTCATCAGCCAGGCTAGCTTGAATCCAGTGGCAAAGTGAGCAAGGGACCCACGTCTGGGCATACCCTGCCAATTTAGGGCGAACAAAGCGATACCAAAGGGGATGATGGACGGAGCGCTTGAGCAAATCAAACACTCACCCCCAGTCAACTGATCTGGGTTTAATCCATCATCATTCTTTAGCCCACTCCACCACCCCAGTTCAGACATGGCCATATGCAAATCAGTCTGACCCTGTGCCTCATGGGAACAGTACAGCACGAACTGCCAAGCCATGTCTTCCCTGGACCGGAAACAAGCATCCTGGGACCGGTTTCTGGCTATTCAGCCGTCATCAGCCAGGCTAGCTTGAATCCAGTGGCAAAGTCAGGTCGAGGGCCACTAAACGAGCTGTAATAAAATATGTGCAGTGCCCAATTCTAACCTATAACTCGCTTTTATTAGGTGCTCTTTTGCCTTTCCAATTTTATATTAATTGTTTTCCTCTGCCTTATGACCTGCACCTTGTCTTTGCCTTATGTAAAGCGCCCTGACAACCTCTAGGTCTAGTATGAGCTATAGAAACCTGCTACTGAATAAATAACAGGGCAGAGTATGTCCGTTTTTAGGCCAGTGACAATAAAGGTCACAGTGAAAGGATTCGCGAGTTGTCATTCTGAAAGGAAGGCATGCATGGCTGGGGATGAATGAGCCACAGTCCAGCCCAGGAAACACAAATGCTGGTTGGGCTGTGGGAAGACAACCTGAAGGATGGGAGGATAGGACTGAGGCAAAGTCATATCTGAAAGAGAAGTAGGACTGAGGCAAAGTCATATCTGAAAGAGAAGTAGGACTGAGGCAAAGTCATATCTGAAAGAGAAGTAGGGCTGAGGTAAAGGTATTATCTGAAAGGGTGGTACGAGTGAGGCCAAGACAAAGCTGAAGGCACAACATGGTCGCAGGAAAGACAACCACCAGTCAAAAGAAAAATGTTTCTCAAATGCACTTATTTGTCCCATTCTTCCCCCCCAAAAAAAGTCTTTAGAGTACGCTTATATTTCCACTACTTATGTACGTATCTCTCTTTTAATATTTTACTCTCTATAAAACAACGATTAGTAACTAAACAAACAAACAAATAAATACAGCTGGCTTATGCTGCATTGTAGCGGCCCGCTCAGACCTATGGAGTGCGGTACAGGCCCCATCAGCAGGTGGAAGACGGGTGGGGGGTGGTTGGGGTGCACACTGCCACCTATTGTACATCAGAGGAACTGGTGAACAGGGAAACATCAGGGGCAAAGCTACCAATGGTAAAGCAGGTGCAGTCGCATCGTGACCCAAATACCTAAGGCCCCCACTCGACCCTGACAATGCTGTACTTTACTATCACACAGCAGTGAAAATGGCAATTGTCCTTCCTCGCACCAGGGCCCGAGGAATCCTTGCCTCTCTACCGCGACTCGCCCCCAATCAGACCTTGCCCCATCCCACAAAGTTAATAAAAATGTGTTATTATTTTCACTGGGAGAATGACAAATTGTGCCCCAGTGCAATAGGGACCGCTCTCTGCTTATGTTATCCTGGGAACATTCCTTTATTTTTTCAATTCTCTATCCCATGATATGCCTAAAACGATAGTGCTCCGAAGTGCGCGAACAGCAGTATTAAAAGCGCTTTAATAAAGAGCACCATTGTCGGTTCCCTTTCTCCTTTCACACACTGTTCTCCGGCTGACAGTCGCAAGAGGCCCCTCTCACCTCCTCTCCGTCTAGGGAGCAGCCTCCGAGGGCTCGGCATATGCCCAGGGCCTGCGTACCCTTGTGGGCCCTGTCATCCTGCTCTTGGGGTTCCCCTGGAGAGAGTCCCCCGCTTTGTTAAGGCGAGAGGCTCAGGTTCCTCCGCATTTGTGGTGCGCGGACCGGCTGCACAGCTGTGTGGCCGAACAGATGTCCTGCAAAGGAAAGCCCTTCTAGCCAACAGACCGCCCCCCCTCTTTCACGGGCTCCCCCCTCACTGCACCTGTTGGCCACCAGCCATCTGCAGTGCTTTCTCAGTCCAGCCCTCCCTGCAGGCCCGATAGACCAGGCTTTGCTGTAATTAAGCTGTGGCGACTTACGTGTCGCCCCCTCCCCCCCCCCATGCACCCCTCCTTCCTCCAGCAGTCTGCGCACTTGGCTGGGGTCCAGCTGGAAGTTTCACTCACAGATAATGGGAGGTGGGCTTAAGTGCGAAAGGGGCTTACCTCACTAATCCCCCATGTTAGCGACTCGGTGGCACGTTTAATGAAGTGGTTTCATTGACCCTCTTCCCCCAGCCCCGCCCTCTCGTTCGTATGGGAGTGGAACGTTGTTGCGTGTGCGGAAGGAACTCTGATCTTGACAAGACAAAGGGTACAGGGGACAGCGTCAGAACAAGACAGCTCTCCCTAGCTTGTTCGAATTATTCATAAACAATGTGGGGCAGTGGTTGGTAGCCCAGAATCAGGATGTGCCAGTGATAGATGGAGACCAGAAGGTACCCTTACTACTTTCTATTGGCAGATGACGCTACTTTGCTGGCCCGTGACACCTATTAGATAGCTTTGAAACATACTGCAGTCTTAAGAACCTCATTGTCAACACTGAAAAAACAAAGTATATGATAATGAATTACAGAAAAAGCGTGAAAGCAACTTTCCAACTCCACGGAGTCAACTTGGACCGCGTCAAACACGTTGACTATTTAGGAAAACACTTTATTGACAAATGATTCTGGTCAGATCAGTTTGCAAGAAGAGAGAGAGCGCCCGGTGAGCCGCAATGCAGGGCTGTACCACGCTTTGCCCACAAATGTGGAAGAAGATGGGTTGGTCCTGCTTTGCAAGCTTATAAATGAAAGCAATGGCCTCTGGTACCCAGGATGTAATGGAGGCCCCTGCAGCCCCTGCGGGCCAGGGTGTCCCCAACCCTTCAAGGGTCCCCATACCCTTTAGAGCAGTGCTTCCCAAACTTTTTAGAACCACCACCCACTTTTTACTATGAAAAACTTTCAGGAGCCACTTAGCTTTGAAGGACATGAGAAGGGTGATTTTTTATTGTAACTAAAGCACCGTGTGGTAGCGCACTGTCATTTACAGACAGCACATTTTTCATTGAAATGGTCACTAAATTTGCACAGACAAAGTCTTACTGATAAAACTATATTGCACACAAGTGATAATGTGTAAAAATCGGATTTTAGTGAATAGTTATTACTTGTGCATCACCAGGTAAAGTGTCGTGACTTGTTCTGATCCTATTAAAATCTTTGTTTCCATCACACTTCAGAATCACCAAGAAAGTGCTCCATTTTCACGCACCTAACTGCTGAATGTGTACAGTTCATTTACAGGTATGTACATTTTGTTGTGTGTTATGGAAACATGACACCCTACAGTCTTTCTTTTCACACTTCAAGTAACCCAGCAAGATTGTCACATAATTCACTTTACTTATCTTTCTTTGACTGCAAAGTAAGAGGAGTTTGTAAACACCAGTCCCCATATTAAAAAAGAAAAAAAGCAGCAGAAGAGATAGCCTGACGTTTGACCTCTATATTTGAAGCGCAGCAAATGTGACAAGTTAAATACAGAATTTAAATACATCTTTATTTATTGCTTGGATTGTGCTTGCGACCCACCAGTGGGTGGCAACCCACAGTTTGGGAAACACTGCAGAGGGATCCCAGTCCACCCAAGGCCAAGGAATATCTGTAAGATATGGGAGGCTCAGGGGCCCCTCTTCACATTCTACAGGGGGGCCCCATCATTTTATGTTGCGCCACTGCTGGCACCCATGCAGCTGAACTGTGGGGGTTTATGAACTCACCAGGGCTTCAAAAAATGTAGCATACATTTCTGCGCCACCTACCATGTCTGAGGCCAGGTACACCAATGGAGGCCCTAAGGGCTGAACTGGGGCATCACAGCATCCATGCACTGATCCTGTTAAAACCTATACTCTATTGGGCACATTTATGGACAAACCCAAACACTGCAGCCTTATTTAAGAGCCCTCCTCGACGTCTGGACAAAGAAACTCTTCCAAGATTGCGCAGGCTCGAACACATTTGGCAGACACAAAAAGCAGTAGCGGCCCGTGGAGGGAGTTCCGTGGGGCGGTGAGGCGGGGCGGGGGAGGGGCAGGGTGGGGGGTAGTAAACACCGGAATATGGATGAACGGAGGTAAGTAAACAATTAAATAAATAAAAAGAAATAGGATGAATTGTATTGTGGGAAAATCCTGAGTTAATTAATAAATCGAGACAGGCAATAATGACAAGTTGTTACTAGAAATGGACCTTGGCCAATAGACACAAAGCAAGCGGGAGTCTTTTGAAGCAGTACTTGAGCACCAAAGTCCTAAGTCCCTATAAAATATTCATTAATCGTATATTTCTGCAGATGAAAAGGTGACTGTATGTAAAAATCAGATTAGGAGTGCTCCCAGTACTGGCCTTCACAAAGAAGTGGTCTAACACCAACAAGTCTTCAGATATTTATTGTTGTTTGATTGGGGGCCAAGAAACTCTGACCAATTTCTTGCTTCTAGTGCCCTTACGGTGCGGGTAAGAGGCCGTTCCTCCGCCCACTTTAAAAAAAAGTTTAATATAAGTCGTTGCAGGGAGACAATTTCACTGTGCTACTGGGCTTGTTTGAAGTTTGTCTTCATGCCTGTAGCCTCTTATTTTTGGCTCATCTGGAAATTAACCAGACTGTGATCTTTTAATCAGTGGTTAATTTGTAAAAAAAATAAGTGCCGGCTCTTTTCACGAGGCAGCTTGCACCAGCCCATTTCTTCTGTTAGCGCCGCCTAAAACAGAACTAACTACTAACCATGAAAGTGGGGAGAGGTCCGAGAGGATGTGGCGTAATGCCAGAGCTGCTGACTTTGGAGCTGGGGAACCAGTTTCACGTCTCGGCATCAGCTCAACATCCTGTGATTCTGGGCAAATCACTTCATCTCCCAGTGCCTACCATAAATGAATGTGTCCTTAACTGGTGGTCATGAAAAGCGCCAGTATTGATGATTAAGTGCCAGTGCTTGCACAGGAAGCCACCGGCTCAAATTAAGCACTGCTTTTAATGTGCCCATAAAGAATTCCTGACTCTTTTTGATTCAAAGTAAGCTTTTTTTCTGGCCGACTGTTTGATCATGGTTTTTAGAAGGGACGTTATAATCATGGTGCTAGTATTATATTGTAACTATTTTATATGGAATATTTTGTATGGCTTGTTTTAGCTGAAACAAATAAAGTATTGTATTGCATAAAAAGACAACTCCCAGAACAAGATACCATGACATCAGGCTGAAGTCTTGGGAGTAACAACAGAAGTATGTGCTGTGCAAGAAAGAGTAGTAAATAAATGCACAAAGCTGCCTACCCGCAGAAGCAGCAGAGGTGAACACAGCAAATGAATTTGGAAAGGCCTGCGGTGGACACAGAGGGCTTCATACTGTGTTAAAAAAAGAGAAAAGCCAATTGTGCCAGCGCATGTAAACGCAGATGCCCACAAACACGGTTTACGCGCGCAGCGTGCACAAATGTTTATTACACTAAAGACAGCCCTTTTGGTATTTAAAATGCTGTTATAAAAAGTAGCAACATTTCTTTCTTTTTGTAAAGAATGTAGAGAGGTAAAAATAACTGAATTTGACGAATAGCGTGAGGAGTGAGTGTACTTTTCAGATATTAAATAGTCCCTCATGCATTCCAATGGAAACACTTCCTACACCCCTTTATCTGCTGTCAAATTCTGTGTTTCTAGGGCTATTCATGGATGATCTTGTGCTTTTCCTGCCAGGAGAATCCGGTTCCCTCCGTTTCTCAGCCTATCAGCTTAAGGAAACACCAGATTCCTCCAGTAATAAACGAAAAAGGTTCATAAAAAAGCAAAATATATGACAAGCAGTAGTTTATGGTTTCAAAAAAGCCTGCACATTTCTTTTGCACACTCTACTCCACCCCATCCCGTCTCTAACAATCCTAGTAGACAATCTTACCATGCCTGTGCTACATTAAGGCTACTGTTGGAGTTTCCTTCGACTATTTTTGAGGACATTTGTTGTACTATGGTGACGTTTTCGAATGTCACCATATTGCAACAAATGTCCTCGAAAATAACTGTGTTACTAAGTAAGTGGGAGCATCCAAAACCTAAACTCCCATTTTGCATCGTACTCTGAAAATCCTTGCTTCAGAGCTGCATTCAACACAGTTCACAACAATTGGTGGCACTTAATAATTTTTAGGTTTTGCCTGCACAGTGCTTGCGAAATCTCTTATAATAAAAAAAAAATCTTAAAAGGGGCTTACAGACCACCCATTTGCTGACATGCTTGTCACTCTAATTTCCTCACTTTTTATTGGTTATTGGGTGCCATTTCCTGTAGGTTTCTGGTTTTCTTTTGTGCGCCCTCATGTGTTTGTCTTTTCTGTGGAGCATGGACCAAATACTTCTTCCTTTTGTAGTCTTCATCTGCTTCTTTTGTTGCTGGAGGTACTTTTTTCTTTGTAAACAAGGTCTTTTTGCAACTGCATATTAGTTTTGAAGCTGTGCTTTTTCTGCCTGCCTATTCTTTCTCTTTACATGGACTTTGGTTACGAGGATTTGTTACTACAGATAGAGATCACAACTTTCAAAATGGGGACCCATGTTCGAGCTTTGACGTGCCTCTAATATTTTGTAGGGTGCGCCTATTACTTTCAGGTTTGGTGAATTGAAATATGGTTTGTGCCACAGCCTTTATGCATTTGATTTGAGTTTCGGCGTGCCTTTAGACAGTGGCGTAGCAAGGTTAGGTGGTGCCCGGTGCGGAAAATTTCTTATCACCCCCCCCCCCACTCGAGTACAAACTGCAGAGACAGACTTCGGCGGAAAGAAACACCCCCTCCCCTTCCTTATCCATACGCTCTCCACCATTTTGTCACCCTCCTCAGTGATGACACCCGGGGTGGCCTGCACTCACCGCACCCCCCTTCCTACGCCGCTGCCTTTAGAGTTTGTGCTACTGCTTTTTGCGTTTGTTTATTTTGCAATTAACGGTGTGTTTTTACATACTGAATTGCACTACATGTAACTGCATTGGGAGGATCAGTTTTGATTTGACGTTTACGAAAATGTAACAAATATAACTTATTTTATACTTTTATACACATTTTATTAAAAGGGGCATATGACGTGTGGTGTAAAAACAAGATTCCCCCGAAAATAAAGTAGAATTTCCCTTTTCTCTACTACACATTATACTGCGTGCAAATAGATTTTGGTGACTGTGTGCTTGCGTTTGTTTTCTAATTAACTGTGTGTTGTTTCGTACAGTTCGTTATTTATTCTTGGACGTTTTGTCACTCTTCTTGAACTGCATGCCAGTGTATTGTGGGGCCCTGTTGCCGTTTTATGGCACCCAAAGTTCAAAGAATTATTCATTTCCGTAACAGGATATGGGATTACGAACAGAGCTGATAAATTGTAAAGTAGAAAAGAACATTTGATTCTCCGCTTCACCCTAACATCTAATGATCTTGGGCTACTCACAGTCTTCAGGCCCATTTAGTGTGGCACAGTTTTTATTATGAAGTACACTGCCTGCAAATATATTTTGGTGACTGTGTGTGAGTTTCTTTGAAATTAGATGTGTGTTGTCTCCTCAGTTTGTTATTTATTCTTGGACGTTTTGTCATTCTTCCTGAACTGCATGCCAGTGCATTATGGGGCCATGTTGCCATTTTATGGCTCCAAAAGTCACAATAATTATTAATTGTAGTAGCAGGATATGGGATCACGTTCACAGCAGGTAAATGTTAAAATAGAAAAGCATATTTGATTCTCAGTGTCACCCTACATTTTGTGATCTTGGGCAATTCACAGACTTTAAGGCCCATGCAGTTATTAATATGAATCACACTGCCTGTATATAGGTGTTTGTGGCTATGTGAGTGTGTTTCTTTGTAATTAGCTGTGTCTTGTTTCGTACAGTTTGTTATGTTTTCTTGCACATGTTGTCATTCTTCATATGCACTGCATGCCAGTGCACTTTGGGGCCCTGTTTCCATTTTATGGCTCCTTGCTGTAACAGGGCATGGGATTACCACTTTCACAGTCTTTAAGGGCATTCAGTGTGGGGAAGTTAATATTATGAAGTACACTACCAGTAAAAACATCTTGGTAACTGTGTGCAAGTGTTTGTTTTGCAATTAACTGTGTGTTGTTTCGTACAGTTTGTTATTTATTCGTGCACGTTTTGCCATTCTTCATGTGCACTGCAAGCCAGTACCCGGTGGGGCCCTGTTCTCATTTTATGGCTCCAAAAGTTCAAAGAATTGATAATTGCTGTAACAGGATATGGGATTACAAAGACAGCAGACACATTTTACACTAGAAAAGCACATTTGACTTTCAGCGTCACCCTAAAATCATCTTGTGATCTTGGGAAATCCACAGTCTTTAAGCCCCATTCAGTGTGGGGACTTCAACAACTGTTGCAGCGCTTGATAACATCTTTTAACAATCAAGAGCCAGCCAGCCTTTGGCACTCTTTCAACATGCATTGGTGAAGCCAATAGGTTGCACCTATGCAAGATCTATTGTCTTTGTCAATGTTTTTTTACACGTTGCACAGCAGCGGTTTTGTAACATGGCTTAAAGTTAAAAAAAAAGTGATATGATGCGGTCAACGCTGGCCGCGTCATAGCGCTTTCGTTTTTAGGTCTCGCCTGAGCCAGCGCATGCGATGCTCTGCGAGATATTTAGTAACAGGGCTTTTAAAAGTGCTACCACAGCTTTTGCTGGCCTAGCGCTTGCGGTTACGCGCGCGTGCACGCGCGCAGCCGCCATCTGCCTCCCTTCCAGCGCGATCACTGCTGCGCGCGCACCACTCGCGTGATTACCACAGAGCGTGTCCGATCACTTTCACGCCCCTCCCCCGCCGCGCTGCTTTCACATTCGCGCGCGGCCAAGCATCTGTTCCTGCTTCTACAATGACCTCCTTTGTTTTTCACGAGCACCTTTTCCACCACATCTCACCGCCTCTCCCTACCTCCCCAGAGGGCTTCCATCTCTGCAGGTTCCTCTCACCTCACGTCTGTGGCTTTGCTCTGGTGTGTTTAACCTTGTTTTTCCTTTCACTTTTGCGCGGCCGTGTCACTTTCACGGCCGCGCGGCTATCAGCTTCATTTTCCTTTCACTTTCGCGCGGCCGTGTCACTTTCACGGCCGTGCGGCCATTGCTTGTTAGTATGTGGAATTCAGGATAGGGCTCCTACCCGACCGTATCACCGGGAGCAACTCCTAGAATCTCATCTGATTAAATTAGGCCCGGCTCCCTTTACAGAGGATATGCGTTTGCGATGTTTTGCGCTGCAGGTTAAATTAGTGACTTCACGACTCTTGGCTGACCTATCCCTTGACAGCCTCTTCATTGCTTCCTCGTTGCCGCGCTATGAGGATACCTGTAGGGGGCGCAAGCCGCACCCGTCACTAAACAAGCTGCTACTGCGCTCACCCACCAGTCCCTTCTCTCTGAGGGAGGCCTAAAAATCACCCCCAGGTGCAGTAGAATTGCCGTGTATCAGCCCCAGAAGCATTTAAAACTGGTTACTGTTTACTATCATAAAGTACATGTAGTAGGTTACGCAGCTCATTGCTTGCTGCCCCACTGCTAATGAGTTTGCCTATTTGAGGCTGTATCAGAACCAATTTCATATGTAGAAAGCTTTTCTTATATGCAGCCCACTCAATAATCCATGCTTAATTGCGGGCATCGTTGTGTCATTATCCACTCCCCCCACCCCCCCCGTGTTGCTGAGCTCTCCCTCCTGTTCTCTCGTGTTCCAGGGAAGTGAAAACTCACACACCGCACGTGCCACTTCAAACGAAGGGAGCTTAATCTTTGACTCCCACATTAGCAATGTTTTCCCACAAGAAAGCCCAACACTCACCCACTGTAACCCTGACCCTAACCACGCTTGGCGTTTCTCGTCTTCTTTCCAAGCGACGGTTGCTAACCACTAACGTCACTGCCGCAGCCGTAAATTCCGAGAAATTCTGAGCCCTTTGGACAAGCTTACCTACTGTGCCACTTTTTTAAAATACACAAAACAAGATAAAACAAGAATAGCAACTACAAAGGCATACTTGTTGCAACCATTAGATAACCCATTTGGAGAAAATTAAAACGTTTTTTGTGTTTATTTTTTTATAATTGTTTACATTTTCATAGCAATTCATCTTGTAGCACCAAAGTTGTTAATAAGCTTTCATATTTACTTTTTATGATCAATGCCATTCACCACTTCTGGCAAAAAGAGATGGCTGCTTCAAGTCCACGATCCCAGTCCATATCTAATGCTCCTTTAGTGTGTAGTCCTTTGTCTATCTCTAAGGCCGCTGAATAATATTGCAGCTTCAGCTGTAACTATAACGTGACGTTATACGTGACGTGTAGTTTCAACGCATTTCCTCATGGGAGTTGTAGTTTACTACAAGCTGGTTTGAGTGTTCGGCGGCTCTTTCCAGACTCCATGAGCTGGCGTTCCTCGCTTGTGAGGTAGTCACATGTCGGTGAGTGGAGACAGTAATATGAAGAGAAATGGGGAACAAGAAAAAGAGAAAGAAGTCAAGGTAAGTACAACTTTTTTTGTGCTGCTTTATTTCCATTCTTGAGAGCTGCATAACTTCACTTGCTGTTTCTGTCTCAGGTGCTTGGAGATCAAACAAGGTAGGGAATTCTAATAACGTTGCTATTAGATTGCCAGCTGTCTCGTTTTATGTAGTACTGTCCGTGCTTGGGTTGTCTTCATTACCCAGTTGGTACACGACGCCAAACATCCCGCCTTTTCATCCCTCGCACTAAAAGGTGTCACGATCGATTATTTTAGTTATATATAGCGCAACCTCGACCCGAAGGTACCCGAGCACCACCAGTTGCATTACAGACGAACCCATTCATTGCTAGGCATGGGGAGATTAAGTTATTTGCTCAGAATCACAGATGTTTTAGTTTCCCTGTCAGACTCGAACCTGGTTCCCTAGTTTCAAAGCCCTCCGCTCTAGCCTTTAAGGCCATGGAAGGCAGACGGAAACTGACTGGGAAGTCTTGAGATGCTGCTCTTCTGACCCTGCACACTGTGAACCTGAGGTGTGAGACGTAGAGACCAGTTTTTTAGGTCGAACCTGGGCAGTGCATGCTCTGCTTTGCGAGGCATGCTGCCTGTAATAATGTACACTGTGGCTTAAAGCCCCGCCTCTTTTTAGGTCTCGCGCGCACGCACCACTGCCGGGCTTGTTCTCTTTCACATCGTTGTGTCATTATCCGTTCAACCCCCCCCTAGTGTTGCTGAGCTCTCCCTCCTGTTCTCTCGTGTTCCCTCTCTACCCGTTTTCAGCATTCTTTCCTCAGAATCCTGCCTTTCTTTCTCCTCTCTTCCCCTGTTCTCTTTTCCCTTCAACTCTACATCTGGCTATAAGTCAAATGCTTTGTACATCTGTCTGCCTGGACCCTTTCTTTCTCCCTCGTCTCTCTTTAATTTCAAGAAATCGAGGCCATGAATTTTTCAGAGTACGTAAGCATACACAGACCTTTGTTTATATTATAAACACCCTGCTGACTGTGCACATACGTACGTGCTTGGAGTGTAGCTGAGGGATGCAGGCGAACAACACTTCCAATTTGTCAACTAGTGAAAAATAGCCACATTTCGGCAAATTACATCATGGGTCTCTAACAGGTGTGGCACCCCAGACTGCATAAGGTGTGAGCAGGCAGCGTCATAACGCTCAGAGTGTCATCGACTGCATACATGTATATTAGTGTAGGTTAAAATGATCCTCCACGGAGTCACACCTGCATCTGCATCACGTGTATCTCTCAGCTTTACTCTGTGTGGTTAGCTGCTTATTTCTCCTCTACGTTGGTTTTCGCTGCTAGTTGAAGACGGTTACAGGAAAAGCTATTTCTGTGCTTTTCTTTCTTTTGTTTTTGTCTCAAGAAACTGCTTCATTTTTTTTTTTTAAAGAATGCTAGCCATTTTCTTCCTGTGGTTTTAGAGCAGGGATGTTTATATAGGCTCTGAATGTCCCCATGAACAGTTTGCCTTTCGACTGAATCAAAATGTTGGACACATGCCTTCGGATGTAATAACATACTCTGTGCTAACTTTGTACTAGCCAATTTAGCCCGAGATGCTATACATCAGAGTTTTGTTTAGTAATTTCGAAGGCTGAGTAAAATTTGTTTTCTGTCGCTAATTTTAAGACACAAGGAAGGGCACTGGGGGGGGGGGGGCAGGGGAGGTGAGGAAGGATTCTTTCTGTGAAGCATCTTAAAAGAGGTCACACATCTAATTAGAACCAAGCGAAAGTAACACGCATCTGAATTGCTGGGTTGAAAGTGCATGGAAAATCAAAGTGTGGGATTTGGTCATCTTTTATTTTAGATTGTGGAATTTCATATATTTCTAATGTAAGGTGCACATAATCTAAAACTGATTTCCCATGGCTACAGGTTTAGTAATTTATTCATCCTACGATGCTATCCTACCGCCAACATTGTCTGTGCTGGTCCAGTCCCTCCCAATATAAGCACAGCACCATCTCAGCATCAACACAGCACCACCTCCTCATCAGTGCACCACCAAATCAGCATTAGTGCAACGCCATGTCTGCAGCATCACCTCTGCACCAGTGCATCAACTTTGCACTAACGCAGCACCAACTCAGCATCACTGAGCACCACTCAACACTACCTGAGCACCAGCACAGCACCACCCGAGCACCACCACATTATCACTTGGCATCATCTCCGCACCAACACACCACCACTCGGCACCACCTCAGTATCATTCACCATCACCTCTGCACCAGCACACCACTACTTCAGCATCACTCCGCACCACCTCAGCCTGCCCTCGGAATCTGGCATCTATTGATTCTCCCCTAGTGTCCATCCGCTGCTCGTGTTGTAAATCAGGTACTATTTCCCAACCTCCACCCTCCCAATGTTTATATTTCCCCCGCCCCCCCACATAACAAAAATTAGTTATAACAAGCATTAGAAAAGGCAAGAAGACGTTGCAAGCATTGGAAAGAAAAGAAAAATAGATGACATTTTTAATGTTCATTCTTTTTTTAATAGGGTTATTTAGTTGTACATAATGTCTTCTGTGTTATATCTACAGTAACAAAAATACTTATAACACTTTTTTATTGCAACTTTTTAACATGCTGCACAGCAGCCACACTGCTCTACAACAAATCTTAAAAACATTGGCAGAGCCAATAGCTCTGGCTAAACACTTATGAGGACCTAAACGCGAGACCTATTGGCTATGCCAATGCTTGTTTTACTTTAAGCCATGTTGCAAAGCAGCCCAGGCTGCTGTGCAATTTGTAAAAAAAAAAAGAATTCACAAAGTCAATAGAGATCACATAGACGAAACCTATTGGCTTTGCCAATGCGTATTTTTTTTAAACGTAAAAAGTCAGCAGTAAAGCTATAGGGTGCACACATATTTTAAAAGAATAAGAGAAGGGTGTCTGATTTAACTGCAATGACATGGGAGATGGCTGAGCACTAGTGTCTTTACTGCACCTTTCTTCTACTGCAGGTAACCGTGCCAGAGCCCGCACATTGCTGTCAATGCATGAGATCATGTCTATTGCTGCATGGATGTAATTTCATATGTGTTTTTATTCCTGCATGTGCCTGCTTCTGCATGTGATTGTTCCTATTCAAAATGCTTCTGCATGTCAGTGTGTTTACTGTAGGAGGCATCCATCTGTGAATGCAATTATATATGTTCCAGCTTGGGCGCCCGGCTATGCATACCTATTTTTGCATGCTATATCATCTACTTCTACCTGTGCATGCTCCTGTGTGCATCTTCTGCATGCTCATGCTTCTGTTACTGCATCCACTCTGACATGTACCTGTTCCTCAATGTTATCTCTTCATGTCAGCCTGTTCCTTCTTGTGCCTCTACCCACAGGCCCTGCCTCTGGATGCTGCTGTTTCCTCTCAGACTTGGGCTGTTCTTGATGAACCTCTTCCTGCTTGTTCTCGACTCTGTAAGCTGCTGTGCTTGTCACTGCCTGTGCCTGCTCCTGCCTGTGGCTCCTTCTGCTTGTACCTGCCCCTGTATTATATTGCCTGCTACCAGTGGCAGCTCGCATAGGGCGTGCTGCGGGGCGGTGGGGCGGGGCGGGGTGGGGGGTAGTAAACTCGGACATACGACGGAACGGAGGAACGTAATAATTACTTTCCTCCGTTCCGTTGTATGTCCGAGTTTACTACCCTGCCCCTCCCCCGCCCCGCTGCCCCACCCCGCAGCTCGCCCTATGCGAGCCGCCACTGCCTGCTACTACTTTCTCCTGCTCCAGTGTACAAATCTTTCTGCAAGAGTTGACTTTGTTTTTTCAAAAATAAATGCATTTCACTAATGAAAAATCGGTAGCCCCCATACGCCATTTTGTTTGTGATGTTTGCTGCCAGTGCTCTGTATCACCTGGACAAACTCGTATTTTCATGTCTCAGTAGATTAACGTTTGAATGTATTTTCACAGGCAAGACAAGGACCTTCCCAAAAATCTTGGACTGTCACTTCAGCAGGTTTATACATGTTCAGGGTTTCACCTAGAAGTCTTAGCAGAATCACACAAAATGTAGCAATATTTATACTAATACAGGTGGCGTCCATGAGAAGCTCCATGCTCTAGAAGTATGAGAGACTTTAGAAATGTATTTTCTTGTCGCTGTTTAAGTCTAGTAAATTCTGATTGTTTTTTTCTGTGGGAACCTAGTACAACTGTATTGAATGTTTGGGATCCTTTGTTTAGAATCCTATAAAAGTGTGCTGTTTTTGGATGTGTTACAGATCCTTTTCTTACTGACATTAGGAAGCAAATCCATGCCAGAGTGCTCTCCCATTCATTATATACTCTGTATTTTCTGACCTGACCTTTACTTAGTGCTTTGATTGATTCTGTGCTCCAACTGAGCTTTGCACTCTGATTTATTAATTAATTGATTTTGCCGATATTAGTTGATTTCTATATGACTAACAATCTGAAAATAAACTTTTAAGGTTTAAACCTTCCCTGTCTATCATTCTTGTATTACCAAATGGATTCTACTTGTCTAAATTGAAATTGTCATTTAGAGTACTTTATAGAGACAGAGGTCCAGCAATGAGCTCCAGAATCCGTTAACTGATTAACACCGCTCCCGGGCCATCAGTCCCACAAGAGAACAAGGTGGCGAGCGACGTCACTTGCACCTATCTCTTTGTACTACTATGCCTGTTACTGTTTGTACCTGCTCCTTTGTGTGGTTCCTTCTGCGTGTATATTTATTCTTACAATGCCTGTTTCTTTCCTGGTTATCTTTGCATTTGTGTCTGTTTCTGTCTCTGTTGGTGCCTGCATGTTTTTTTCCCCCTCATATCACCATGAGGGTGCCTGCTTGTTTTATGGCTATCCTCTGTGTGCCCACCACAACATATGATTTTGGCTGTTCATTCTCGTGTCTGTTCAAGCGAATGCCTGTCTCTGTGTGTGAAGGCATCTATTGCTACTTTTACCTGCTTATGCCTGCACATAAACATGGACATGCCTCTGTATTCTGAACGTGCCTACCAATGGCTGTGATTGTGTTTATCACCAGGTGCTTGTAGGGATGTGACTGTTAGAATTCATAGAGATATTTTAGTGTATCTGTCATGCACGTGTCTGTGCCTGTGTGTGCATGTCACTCTATGCATCTCTCATTGCACAAGCAATGTTCTGCAGATGAGTACACAGCTTGTTGCTATGCCTACCCCCTTTCACTTTTCTTGTACTAATCCATGTAAGTTGGAGCATGAGTACAGTCATACAGAATGCAGCGATGACAGTCCATCACAAACCCCATGCAGTATTTGGAAAGCAAACCGCAGATGAGTTTTGTAAATCTTATTGTAGGGAGAGCTGCCTAGCCCTCGCCAATGTGAAAAAAGGAACTTTGCTAAAAGCAAAAAAAAAATGTTGGTCTCAAAAAGCACACATCACCACAGTAGGCCCTGGCACTGAAGGGAACTACTTTGTACGGGGATGTGCTCCTTGTGAAAGAGCAGAATGCTGTCATTCACATTGAAGACAGCGAATGGCTGAATGGGGTTGAGCCTTTGCCCCATGCTGTATGCAGTAGTGGGTGGAAGATGCGAATGATACAACAGACCAAGGGTTGAAGATGGCTGGCTGAAACTCCTACAAATAAGCATATTATACATATAATTTTTGTAAAATCAAAATTTCTTGGCTAACGCTAGACCCAAACAGTCATATTTGGTGTGAAGTGGGCCCCCTCACTCACTTGGTCCCAGGTGCCACTGCACCCGATGAACAATAGATAGCTATGCTGCTGAGTCAAACCTTCCCATGCCCATTATAGACTTTTATTATTGTGATGAGGTTATCGAGCATAACTGTATTTTAAAGAAGCCATTTTTTGGTTTCTTTGGCAGAACAGTTCAGCAGTTTCAAAGCAAAATAAATGCATCTGTCAGAGTACAGAGATGTCTCCTGCCCAAAAGCATGAATTCATTCAGGACTTCTAAAAAAAACCTTTGCCATTAACGCCATGCAAAAAACAGACACAAAGGCATTACGCTTGAAACACACAGCTATTACTTCACAACCATCCAGACCAGGACATTTATTTTTACTGATTTGTGATTTGTCAGGACGGGAACGGGCTGCTGCTGAGTGACAGCAGCATATCACTCATCAGGGAGGAGGGTGGGCTGGCTGTGCACTGTTTAAAGTGCACAAGTCTTTTTAGCCGGCCGTCATGTGACGGCCAGCCACACATGCGCTTTTTAAACAGCTCTAACCGAGCTGTTGACAGCTCGGTTAGAGCAAGCCAAAGCCTCCAGAGCGATGTGGAGCGCTGAGTTAGGCCGCTCCCACAAATCTTAGCGCTGCTCTCATGCTGGTGAGAGCAGCGCCAGGATTGGCCAAGGGAGTTGCTGCATCCGGTTCCAGTTCCTGCCAAAGAAGAGGTCCGGACCGGAGGACATCATGCTCATGTAAGGTAAGTGGATTTTTAAAATATATTATTTGTGCACGTGCTTTTTTCAATATGCTATTTGCGCGCCTGCCCCCTGTAGATGCGAGCCGCCACTGCAGTACTCACTATAAATCAGTGACCTTTGCTACTTGCTTTTGGTGCAACTCCTTCACAAATGTTCTGGTCCTGAATCACATGGGCCCTGAACCACATGGCATAGTGCTTTTCCTCCTCAGTGGTCAGGATACTGAGAGCAGTGGCATCTTACCAGAACACGGGCAGGCTGAGGCCAGGGAGTGCTGTTGGAGAGGAGGCATTGGAGACTTGGCTAGGACAGGCAGTTGTGTTCCCTGTCCCACCCACATCCCCACCTGCTCTTCTCACTGGTTGAGATGCTGTGAGACTCATCCAATGAGAGGTGGAGTCTGGTACCTGGATTGGGCTGAGTGCCAGATTGTGTTCAGAGTTAGCCCTTTTCTCAACTGGGCCCTGGCAAAGCCCACTTTCAAATCAGTGCTTAAGTTGAGCCTGTGGTTTCCGGTGCTTAGCACCGGCACTTAATTGTTAACACCGGCACTTATGACAGTCTGCCACATGGTGGTGCTGTTTGGCTAATTTAGGGATGAGCAGAGCAACAGTTGTTTCTTAATTCAATATACATTAAAAACGACTAATACCTGCCACCCAAGCCATTCATCTAGCTTTGGGGGCCTGAAACAGTCTGAATTGTCACACTTTGAAGGAGTGTGATGGTTAGTAGTTGTGTAGGTACTGTCGGCAGCACTGGCAGGGGCAATGGGTGGTGCAAGCTGTTGTGGCCTCCTGACGAGGGCCCTGGCACCTATTTGTTAACAAATTGAGCACTGTTTCAAATGTAAAGTGTTTGTGTTTCTCCTGTTACACCCTCAGCAGTGGAGTGAGCAGGTTGGTCTCACACTCCTTCTCTAGTAGGGCGGTGCCACTCCCATCCCTATGGAGCGGCTGTGGCTGAGAACCAAGTCAGTGTTTATCCATGACAAGAGAGCTGGGTGCTTGACATAGTCTACTGGTCAGTCAGGCCCTTGCACATAGAGGCAAAGTCCTCAGCAGGTAATACCCAAGAAAGCATTGCTGCTGAAGATGGACAGTGTTGCCCAGCTTCATTCTCCTCTTCTCGCCATTGTGGTAGCCACTCTGCTGTGTCCAGTGGCTCCGTGCACCCCAGAATTGACACACAGCAAGGCATGGTCCCAGTTCCCTTGATCACTGGGTGGTAAGGATGATCCCTTTTAATGCCATTGCTAATTACTGTCAAGAACAAAAGAACACTGCTGGAAGAAGGTCCCTGCACAGAGTCAATAATGCTGATGTAAACCTCTTGTTTATGTACCCCACTGCTTCCATTATATAGGCACATGTTTATATATTCATTTTCATTTATATGTGAGGACACGAGTTTCATAAATGCATTTTACATTGACCTAAATGTCACTTTATAATTACTATCTGATAGTTCAGCAATTGTTTTTTCAACAATATTTCACCTTGAACATTATCAAAGATGTTTTTTAAAATATTCAACAAGACCCTGTCCTTGACAGCAGGACTACCACTAGGGCAAATAATGTCTGATTTCATTGTTTATTTTTATTTTTTTATCATTAGTCAACAAAAGACCTTTATATTTATAGTTGATTGTCAAAACAATGTAAAGAAGAGGTATATAAGGGCATGATAATTCATTAACAAGGCAGATGCCATTGATGCTTCCAAAGAGCCAAGATCTGCAGAGATGTCTGTGGGACAGGAGCATCAGCTAAGCCAGTCAGCCTGGTTCTTTATATCTTGGCTGGCAAGTCCACGTCGTCCTGTACACTGTCTCCAGTCCTGAGGTTCTCACCTACAGATAATTGATTGATTATTTTGATTAGTTCAATGGAAGCAAAACAAGATTACAACAACCAGAATGCATTGTGGTTTGCAGTGACCTGGAAGGAGATGGTCACCCTATGAGGGTCAGATGAATCTTCCAGGCTGACTTTTTAAATGTGTGGGAAGGGCAATCCCTTCTTCCAGGGCTGGGCTTCTCCCAAAGTTTACAATTGTTTCAATTAATTTTCCCATTGTAAGGGTGCTCCTTGCAATATTTTCCTGATATTCCTCAGACTAATGTTTTATGTGACCAAATAAGCTAAGACCACTTCATGATCCAGTTTTGGTCTGCGTGTTCACTTTTGTAGTGTAAAGCGCCTGCGCACAGATTATAACCTGTTGCTCACTTCCTGTCCACAAAATTCACAGGGATAGGAACTTGACAAACGACTCACACTGCCCCAGCCCAATCAGATTCCCAAGCCTACGAGTCTGCCTCTACCCTTAAAAAACTTACTTTGAATAATTACATCTCTGAAGTTCAAGTGAAAGTTACTTTTCTTACTCTTTATACGCACAGATTTGCATTTTTTTAATTTTCTGGCGTTGTTGCTAAATTTACGGTTGCGTGACACTCGACTTTCTTTTTCCAGACTCCAAATTTCCAATCGCGACTGCTCTCCACCCTGTGCCGTCTGTCGAAAGAAAGCAAACAGGGTTCCCTGCCTGGAGGACGTGTCTCTCCCAGGGGGCGCTCATCACATAGAATATCTTACGGGCGCAGCTGTCGAACACACAGGTATATTCTCTCAAGGGACTTTTTAGCCCAATTCGCACAATATGCTCTGCTACTTTGAAAATATAACCACTCTGAATGATCCCAGTGAAAGTGACATTTAAAGAAGCCTACAAGATAGTTCAGTGGGCTGTATGTAAACTGGCTGCTGAAATCTGTGTGTAACCATCAAGTGAGATACTTTGTGTTTCTTTAGGACCGGCTCTACATTCATTACACTCTGGGTTGATAAGACCAGTACCATTGAGTTGGGCTCATTTATGTCTGTTAATGAACTAACAGCAGATAGTCAGTTTTGGAGTGGGCTGTAACGCTCGTCTGTAGTCCATAGATAAACAGGAATCTGGGACTTTTTTGTGTCATTCTAGCAACACTAGGGTGAACAGATTTGGAGAACCAAAAACCGTGACACGCCAGAAATAAAAGTAGGACTAAAGCCTTTAGTCTTACTCATGGGTACTCACAAAGATTTTTCTGGGGGCCGCAAAGTTTAGTCTTTAGTGTGACCAAGGGCCGCACTAATACCAGCGGGGGAGGGGGTGTAAAGTGGGTGTAGGGGAAGCGAAGTGTGTATATCTAGTGGCTGAACTCAATTGCGCAATGTGAAGCCAGAAAACCTGGGATGAATCCCGGCTTCTCCACTTGACCAAATTGTGTGACCCTGGGCAATTGTTTTATTTCAATTTCCTGCCTTTTTCTTCATCATTACATATATGAGGAGCTCGAAATACATGACTTCAGGATGCATGTTGTACAAAACCATCTCCTGTGCTTGGATGTGATCACTAATGGCATTGTTGTCAGGGTGGGGGTATAAGCATGAAGGTCAATGAAACACATTTTTTGAATTTTGAAGAGACTATCAAATTTGTACGTTTACTGTCTTTAAAAATGAAGGTGTTCCTAAAGTTAAGGGCCAAATTACTTCCATTTGTTTAACTGCAATTAACCCTAAAATAAGTGCTTGCTGTATATGTAACAATTTTTTAATGTTAGTGCCGAGTCGAGTTCACAGCAGCCCAGTACTGCTGCTGCTCTGGGGGCCGCATGCAGCCCCCGGGCCAGACTTTGAATATCAGGGGTCTTACTTCTATATCTTGCCTATCCCGGCTTTTGCATAGCCTTGTAAATATGTATATATATATATATATATATATATACCGCCAGTAGGTAATATATATATATACACATATATTTATGTGTGTGTGTGTGAGTGTGCAGGTTTAAAAGTCTAGTATGTCTACTATAGGAGGTCCTGCCATAGATAGTGTTAAGTAAATGTATCACTGTAAATGTATGCCTGTATACATATAGTAGACATAGTAGACTTTTAAACGTGCACACACACACACATAAATATCTATCTATCTATCTATCTATATAAATATATATATAGATATACATATACACACATATATATATATAATATATAGAGGCATACATTTACATTGCGACATTTACTTAACATTATCTATGGCAGGACCTCCACCCTGTGCCCCCTGCCCTTCTCCCCACTCTGTCGCCCCTTTGCTGGGAGCATGCAGCCGAACTCCTCCAGTGCTGCCTGACGGAAATGGTATCAATTGCTTCATTTTTTCATTCTCCTGAAGCGCCCGTGTAAGGAGAACATGCCTTCCGATTCTCCTTAAATTTCCAATTATCTGACCTTTGTCCCAAAAACCGGAAAATGTATTCAAATGAAGTAATGTGTCAGGATACCTGGACAGTCCACCGAAAGCCGGCACTGTAAGGAGGAACCCGGGACGTCTGGTCACCGTAGGCTCCACCCCACTTTCAAAGGCCTGTTTCCTTCCCAAAACAACCGGAGGAGGTGGGGGAGGGTGAATCGTCATCACAACCTTCCCTAGAAATCAACAGTCCATTAGAAAGAAATGAAAACAGACATTAGCAAAGCCAGTAGGTCTCGCCTTGCAGACCTATTCGCTATGCCAATGCTTTGAACCGATGCTGAGCAAAACAAAAAAAATGGCGTAATGGTGTGGCTGCTGCTGTTGTTGTTTAAGCGATAACAAAGCCACGGCAAAGGTAGCAAGACAGGTCACAGCAAGAGATACTTCATGAGACAGTGAGACTCAAGGAGTGGCAGAGACTGAGGGCCTAAGTCACAAACAGCTTCCGCACTCGTCGTGGAGTTTCCACACTTGTGGTAGAATCTCCGCATTGCAGTTCTCAGTGCGAAGATTCCGCCATGAGTGCGAAGACTCCACCACGATTCTTTGTGAATGGTGTGAGATGAAGCTTGAGCCTCAAAGCTTCCTTAACACATTGGGGTTGGGGAGAGCAGTAAAGATCTAGCTACTTTGAAGTGTTGTGGGGGATGAGACAGATAGTATAACACTGTTTTTGCATCATTTTTGCCTTCTTAAACAGTTTTTTTCCCCACCTAAACTTAACCTTTTGCCTCCTTTTTGCCTCCTTAACCTTTTTGTAACCTGTTTGCCTCTATAAACCTTGTTTTCCTCTTGCCTAATAAAACTTTTGCCTCCCTATTGCCTCCATAACCTTCTTTTTCTCCTGCCTATTCGTGACCTTCTATCCTGCCAATTGTGACCTTTTCCCCCTGTTTTGTAACACTGCATCTTTTTCCTAATCGTGTTTTCTGATTCCCATCTAAACTAAACCTCTTTCCCCCACCCGCTTCCCGCCTTCTCCTAACCCCGCCCAGCACCCCGCCCCCTCCAGGAACATACTTAAAGGAGGCCGCAGTGCGGCCGCGCCACCGCGTGCCGGAGGCATGCCAAAGTCAAGCCCGTCTGCGCCCGTCCGCTCCTGGACTGCACCCAGCACCAGGACAGTGAATCCCTAAAAACCCACAGCTACTCCAGAGCCAAGTTAACTTGTAGCGACCTCTGCAGCCTCACTTCCCCTCTATCAATGGCAGGACCCTTCTCCTGCCGACATTGCAGATTCTCCTGCAACATCAACCCACCCCCCCTTCGGAGCTCAGTCTGTGCCCACCGCCAAAAGAGAAATCCAATGCCTCCTGATCAATGCCTGATCACTCCACAAACACAACATACCTCATCAAAGATAAAGGCAAAAAGAAGGGAGGGGGGAAACCCCTTTACGGAACTAGGGCTCTCACACACCCAGCAAGCTAGGTGTCATGCTTCATCATATGAGCCTGCCCCTCGTCAGGTCGGCGCTGCAATACCTGACGGGCTCCCGAACCGGGACTCTTTAGCGGGGATCTTCTGTTCCTGCCGGTGGGCGCAGTGGGGGTGAGTGGCCTAGTGTGTGTAGATGTAAAAGGAAAGTGGATTAAAACAGGTCAGTTAGTCCTAACCATTATTTAATTCATAAGGTAAACCGCCTGATTAAAAATATATAGAGAGAGGCAGTGCACTAGATGCAATGTGTCTAGTCATGTAGCCCTACTCTCAGTTGATCGACATGTTTCGTGCCTCTAATGTCAGGGGATCTGGGCACTTCCTCAGGATCAGAGTGAAATACTATCTACACTACGTGGTCAAGTGACATCTACGTACCACGTGTTCAGGTCAGTGACCTGTAATACAAACAAAAGGTGAAACTAAGTTAACCACAGAGTCTAATATAGCACTTGTATTGTATCGTATCTCATCAGCCTTAAAACAGAAAAAGAAAGAAACAAGCATTGGCATAGCCAATAGGTCTCGCCTTTGGGACCTTATAAGTGTTTAGTTATCCAGCACAATATCCTTGGTGCAACATCAACTGTTGCATGGCTAAACACTTATAAGGTCCCAACGGCGAGACCTATTGGCTATGCCACTGCTTGTTATTAATGCTCACTGTTGCCCTTAATTGAAATAAAGGACAACATGCGGCTTATCTATTCATTAATACAATATAGAAAAGTCTGTGTTTTGTGCGTTTCATCTCTATACTGCATATATGCGTCCATCCTGCTACAGTCTGAAAATAAAGTGCTGGTTACATTTTCTAAATGCCGAAAATACATTTACGGGGCGGGGAGCAGCGCGCACACATGGGGAATCCTGACACTGTAGCGTTTACAAACAACACAGCTACCGTCACATACAATGCGTTTACGGAACGGTATGCAATTTTTTAATGTATGCAGAAGTTGTAATACACCCTTGAGAGACCCTCAGGACGTTTGCAATATCAAAGTCACCATTTGTTAAATGTTTTCCTGACTAGCTATTTCCCACCGGGCAGACACATGCCCTCTAGCACTTTGTTTACTGTCTGGGAGGCAAGTCTCTCAATCTTCTCTATAACACCATCTATTGTTCCTCGTGAATTAGCCTCTAAAAGCAAAGTGTTCTGGTTTGTAGACCACATGCTGCGACTTTTTTCATGTCCGTGAAACCTTTAGTTTAACAATTGCAAACAAGGAAACGCCATACTGCAAGTAGCCTTCACCGGTTACTCACCTGTGGCTACGCGCTATTACATTGTGGAAACATATTAAAAGCACGCATTAAAATGTAACTCGCTTCCTCTGTAGTTTGATCTAGAGCTGCCGACGATAACATCCACTCCCAGCAGGCGCCGCAGTTCTGCCCCGGTTTCTGTCCGAAGTTCGGCCCTTTCTACTGCTCGGATCTCATTGTCTTCTGGAAGGTAACACTACAACTTATTCATCGGGGTGTGTTTGTCGTAGTGAACTGAAAAGGTCCCACATAGATCATTTTAAAATTGTGAAGAAACTATTAATGTGTTTGTCTACGATTGGGGTGCTTGACCTAAAGACTTTTGGTTGGCATGACACGAGGAAGAAATAAAAACAAGCAATGGCCGCGCGGCCGTGAAACTGACATGGCCGCGCGGCCGCGAAAGTGAAAGTAATCGCGAGCAGATGGCGAGGGAAGCCATATGGCGCCTGATCGCGCGTGCACGCTCGCGTGAACGCAAGCTGGTCGCCTGCAAACTGCTGGCAGACTTTCAAAAACATTTCAGTTTGGGGCAGGAACTTCTAGCATCAGGGTATCTTGCAAGTAACCTGTTCGCAATGTGAACAGCAGCCGTTAGCTGACCCAGCCATCTGGTGAACGAAATGCTGCAGGACCGAGTAGTAGACACCTTCATCCAATCGTAGCCACACTCCTCTGTGGCCCAAAAAAACTAAAGTATTGTGGTGCACTGAAAAGTGTAACAACTCCGCTACACCAACTCTTTGATTGTGAGGCACAACTCTCCCCTCACTCTTGGGAAGGTAGGAGGGGGAAAAAAAAGTGACTCACAAGTAACCACTCCCATAATATACCCTGGAGCAAAAATGGAAATGCACCCTGCTAAGCGGGTGTCAAAGCTCATTATCCGGTCCTTCGTTGCTCAAGGAAAAGAAATGTAAAGACCTACAAGGTATCGGTTGTAAATCTCTCCTGTTGCTTGCGAGCAAAAGGAAAGGGGGGACCCTCAAACTTGTACAAGGTATGGGGCAATGAACCCCGCCCCGCTTTCTGCCACTTGGCAAAGCAGCGAGAATCAGTGTGCAAATCACTAAAATTGCAATTTCATTAAAAACAAAATCAGCGGTTACAAAGAAAAAAGTTAATAAAAACCTGACAATTTAGTCTTAATGTCTTTTATTAACTCCACAGTTTCGAGACATTAAAGAAAACCCTCCAGCAAGGCCTGGGGTGGTAAAAGAAAAAAAAAACAACCCACCCTTTTGGTGTCAGGGGGGGGGCAAAAAGTGACAACCACTACCTTACCTTTAACAAGAAACGCGCTTTCTGGTGAGGGAGGGGGAGGAGGGGGAGGAAAGGCAGATGGCGCCTCGCCAGCGATGCGAGGAATGGAAACGCGCTCTCTGGTGAGGGAGGGGGAGGAAAAGCAGATGGCGCGCGTGCACGCTCACGTGAACGCAAGCTGGTCGCCAGCAAAAGCCACTGTTTGCACTTCTAAAACCCGCTTACTAAAACTCTCGCCAGAGCAGCGCATGCCGGCTGGCTCAGGCGAGACCTAAAAAGGAGAAGAAAAACCATTCTATAGGTACCACTATAATCGTGTTTATCTTAGCGGGCCTCTATGAGTAATGAACTGGTAAAAATGCACTATTCTCACCATATTGTGCTCATAAAAATATTATAAAACATTGTGTTGTCAAATAGTACATACTAGTAAAGTCTATACATATAAACACTCATGGTCGCGCCTGGGGAACTATTAGGCGGTAGAGGAGGTTCACAGACTCACCTATCCTGTTATCTAGAGTTGCTAGTAACAGTACCGGCGGTCATAAAATGGACACCAATGTGGGTCCTGAAAAGACAAGCAAGAATAGTTAGGACGTTATGGCTGACAGTGAGTAAACAGAAAGCCATGTACAGGAAGACAGAGGGCCAACCAGGGTAAAACGAGCATTCAGATGCGGCAAGGAAATCAGGCTAACCCCGTGTGGTCAACCGTAATACTGGATAGTCGGTGGCACTCAGGGCAAGACGTATCTAAGTGATAACGAGGGGCACACAAGAGATGACAATGCTCAACCGTCTGTCCCATAGAGGTAGTAGTGCTGTATTGGAGCTTGACCCAGGGCAACACATATCTAAGTGATAGCGAGAGGCACACAAGAGATGTAGATGCTCAACCGTAGATCCCATAGAAGTGGTAGTGCCGTTGTGGAGCATGAGGACCGGCGGTAAGGGACCACACGGGCAGCTGAAATCAAAGGCTACAACTAAATAAGTTTTACCTCCGCATTGGTGCGATCCGAAGTCCGTAGTAGCAACAGTTCGCACTGAGATAATACTCACCCGGGTGTGACCACGCCAAGCCTGCGACCTACCCTGCCGCCGGAACCGGGATGGTACCTGGTTACCGGACTGCCCTGCAGATAAGGCAGTCGCTCGCTCGACGGTGGGTGGAGTCGCGCGATGGAGTGTAATCTCGCGTGATTAGGGGGACTGTACGCTCCTACTCGAGGGAGTGGAAAGTAGAGCGGCCATGTTGGAACGGACCGGAAGTATGGGGAACCGGTAGGTAAACACCGGGTTGAGAAGAGCGCTGCATATGGTAAAACGCCCAGCCTGCTCAATTAATACTGGAAATTAGCCAGTCAGGTCGCAGCAGAAAATGAAACATATGCATAAATAAATAAACAAGGAATCCATTCCCCAGATTGTTCCTTGATGATGCCACCTTTAAAAAGGAATGGTCCCTAGTTGCATGGAAATGCACTAGGGACTTGCTGGTACTCAACATCAACACAGCCAGAAGACTGGCAGATGCCCTTCTTGTTAGGATACAAATCGCAGAAGGGGCACTAAAAACAACCATACAAATCACAGCATATAAAAACAAACTAGTGGAAATAAACGCTGAAATCACCGATAATAGAGAGTACCTGATGAAACAAAAAATAACGAAGCTTCAGAAGGACATCCAGAGATTCGATAAAGAAAAAGTGTATCCTTATCTTAAGGCCGATTATACATCTACCAAAACCAGCTACTCCTCTGACGATAACTCGGATAGGAGAGACTCCACGGATAGTAACTCGAGTATAGGGAGCTGGGGCAGCCATAATCCTAGGAGGAACCAACGCCCTAATCAGTACTATAACGTACCAGCTTATCAGGGACCCCCTATATACCAGGGCCCTCCACCGCCCTTTTGGCAGTTCCCTCCATACCAGCAGGGACCACCCCAATTCTTCAACCACAGCAACCCCTCTTTTTTAGACAGAGGTTGGGGCAGAGGAAGAGGGCGCAACAGAAGAGGACATCAGAAGCAGGTCCAATGGCAGGACCAGCCCACGGGAGGCATGGACACCCGGAGCAAAACACAAGGCAAGAGGAATTAGTGGTCAACCTGTCACAACGCACCCTCACTGAACCTGAGAAAGCGGTGTTACAGATGGGCCTAAGCTTTGTCCCTACCCCTAGAGAGGATAAGTTTAGGGACCATTGTGAGGTGCAAAATCTATTCCGGAAAATACGACTGAAGTCGTACTTCCAGGACAGACTACTCACTGAACAAGATGATTCGGGATTGAGGAACCCTTCCTCGTTTACACCAAACAATAGCATGGTCCCCATTGAAGTACTAGCTTTTGAACAGGCAGTACTCAAGGAATTAGCGCTACCCCCTGACCACTGTCCCTTCCACAACTTCTCCAATGCGGAGTCTTTGATAGCTAGGGAGCTTGCAGAAGACTCAACCATAACGATAAAACAGGCTGATAAGGGTGGAGCTACCGTAGTCCAATCCACTGCTGACTACGACGCAGAATGCAGACGTCAACTCTCTAACAATAGGTACTACACCCCTATTACAGTAGATCCAACCACACGCTTAACCACTGCCATCTCCACGATAGTGTACGAAGCTGAGACCAATGGTTGGATTAGTCACAAAGAATCTGATTTTCTGATTGCCAAGGAACCAAGGGTTCCGTACTTTTATACCCTACCTAAGATACACAAGGGTATTACCCCGGTTCCTGGTCGACCTATTGTTTCTGGCATTGGTTCATTACTCGAGCCACTCTCTAAGTTTTGTGACCATTTTCTACATCACCATCGTATGTGAGAGACACAACGGATATCCTCAGAATTATTGAGGAAACACAGAACACCGATGAGATTGACCTTCTGGTCACCCTCGACGTGGAGGCCTTGTATACAAACATCCCTCAGGGAGCTACCTTGACAGTTGTAGAGTCAGCTTTAAGCTCTGTAGATTGGTCATCACCAACACCCATCTCCTTTATTATGGAGTGTGCTACCCTGGCTTTGACTGAGAATTTCTTCGAGTTTAAGCAACAACTTTACCATCAAAGCCAGGGTACTTCGATGGGTAGTACATTTGCTCCCAGTGTGGCCTGCCTTTACATGGCAGCATTTAAAAAGGATGTGGTCAACAACAACAATAACCCTTACCACCACAATTTGAAACTATGGAAACGTTTCATAGACGACATCATCATATTCTGGCATGGTCCCCGCACCACATGTGAAGAATTTGTGGAGTGGATAAATAACCAGAATGACTACCTGAAATTTTCCCACACAATTTCAGAAACGACTGTTCCGTTTCTTGATCTTAACATTATACTGAGTGAGGGTACACTTACCACAACCTTATATAGGAAACCCACTGATCGCAACAGCTTACTCCTATATAAAAGTCACCATCCGAAAGCACTAAAAGATAATCTACCTTTCGGGCAGTTTTTGCGCATTAGACGCAATTGTAAGATGGTCACTGATTACAAGAGAGAAGCAGCTGATTTAGCTACCAATCTCAAGGCCAGAGGCTACCCTGTAAGGATACTCAATGACTCTATGAAAAGAGCAAGAAATAACCCCAGAGAAGCCCTACTTGAGGTACACCAAAAACCTACTACGGACATACTAACATGTGTGACATCGTTTACACCTAATTCAGCTAGAACCAAAAAGATCATTTTGAAACACTGGGGCATTCTTGGCACTGGTGACCTGCAAATACCTAAGCCAAGGTTTGCATACAAAAGAACTCGTAACTTAAAAGACATTTTAATACACACAAGACCCAAACAGCATACGATCAATACACAAAGGAACCTGTGGGGCCTCCCAGCAGTGAAAGGACATCACCCTTGTGGCTCATGCACAGTGTGCAAATTCACTGTTGCATCCAAAGAGATTTGCCTACTGACTAATTTCAAATGGTCCCTGAACAAACACACCAATTGTAACACCAAACAATGTATATACATGATCACCTGCCCTTGCGGCTTGAAGTATATAGGGATGACCATGCGGACAGTCAAAACCAGAATAACCGAACACAGGAGCAACATACGTTGCCAAAGAATCACCACGAGGTTATACAGACATTTCAAAGAGGCAGCACACCCCCCAGACTCACTACATTGGATCGTGTTGGAAGCACACCCACAAATCTCCCAATCAGCATTATTTAAAATTGAGCAGAGGTGGGTCCTGAGACTGTCTACACATATTGAGGGGCTGAATGATGACATCCCATGGGGCTCACTCATCTAGACACAATTGTTCCACCATTACGTACACAAGCCATACGGGCGGGTTCATATGCAGGCCCTATGGAACCCATCTATGTGGAGTGATCTCATGCCATCATTGTCCCCTTTTCGTCCTTTGACCCCCGGGGGTCACATTAAGTTGCGTTTAAAGGCCCCCATAGACAGGTAAAGAAAAGGTATGTGGCGAGCAGTCATGGAACATAGCCATGAATGAATTGAGGGCAACCCCGATGCTTCACTTGAGAGGAAGAAGGAGATAGCAATGCCCACTACCGGGTGCAGGTTAATACATTGATTCTTCAATCACGCCACTAATAAGTTCACTAGTCGCCTTTCTTGGGTTTATCGCCCCACCCCCCCCAGCCACCCCCCCGTTACAAGCATCTCTGTAATGGCTGTAGGCTGGCCCCACCAACATGGTTGAATGGATTCCTTGTTTATTTATTTATGCATATGTTTCATTTTCTGCTGCGACCTGACTGACTAATTTCCAGTATTAATTGAGCAGGCTGGGCGTTTTACCATATGCAGCGCTCTTCTCAACCCGGTGTTTACCTACCGGTTCCCCATACTTCCGGTCCGTTCCAACATGGCCGCTCTACTTTCCACTCCCTCGAGTAGGAGCGTACAGTCCCCCTAATCACACTAGATTACACTCCATCGCGCGACTCCACCCACCGTCGAGCGAGCGACTGCCTTATCTGCAGGGCAGTCCGGTAACCAGGTACCATCCCGGTTCCGGCGGCAGGGTAGGTCGCAGGCTTGGCGTGGTCACACGCGGGTGAGTATTATCTCAGTGCGAACTGTTGCTACTACGGACTTCGGATCGCACCAATGCGGAGGTAAGCCTTATTTAGTTGTAGCCTTTGATTTCAGCTGCCCGTGTGGTCCCTTACCGCCGGTCCTCATGCTCCACAACGGCACTACCACTTCTATGGGATCTACGGTTGAGCATCTACATCTCTTGTGTGCCTCTCGCTATCACTTAGATATGTGTTGCCATGGGTCAAGCTCCAATACGGCACTACTACCTCTATGGGACAGACGGTTGAGCATTGTCATCTCTTGTGTGCCCCTCGTTATCACTTAGATACGTCTTGCCCTGAGTGCCACCGACTATCCAGTATTACGGTTGACCACACGGGGTTAGCCTGATTTCCTTGCCGCATCTGAATGCTGGTTTTACCCTGGTTGGCCCTCTGTCTTCCTGTACATGGCTTTCTGTTTACTCACTGTCAGCCATAACGTCCTAACTATTCTGGCTTGTATTTCCAGGACCCACATCGGTGTCCATTTTATGACCGCCGGTACTGTTGCTAGCAACTCTAGATAACAGGATAGGTGAGTCTGTGAACCTCCTCTACCGCCTAATAGTTCACCAGGCGCGACCATGAGTGTTTATATGTATAGACTTTACTAGTATGTACTATTTGACAACACAATGTTTTATAATATTTTTATGAGCACAATATGGTGAGAATAGCGCATTTTTACCAGTTCATTACTCATAGAGGCCCGCTAAGATAAACACGATTATAGTGGTACCTATAGAATGGTTTTTCTTCTCCTTTTTTCTTTCTTTTTCTGTTTTAAGGCTGATGAGATACGATACAATACAAGTGCTATATTAGACTCTGTGGTTAACTTAGTTTCACCTTTTGTTTGTATTACAGGTCACTGACCTGAACACGTGGTACGTAGATGTCACTTGACCACGTAGTGTAGATAGTATTTCACTCTGATCCTGAGGAAGTGCCCAGATCCCCCTGACATTAGAGGCACGAAACATGTCGATCAACTGAGAGTAGGGCTACATGACTAGACACATTGCATCTAGTGCACTGCCTCTCTCTATATATTTTTAATCAGGCGGTTTACCTTATGAATTAAATAATGGTTAGGACTAACTGACCTGTTTTAATCCACTTTCCTTTTACATCTACACACACTAGGCCACTCACCCCCACTGCACCCACCGGCAGGAACAGAAGATCCCCGCTAAAGAGCCCCGGTTCGGGAGCCCGTCAGGTATTGCAGCGCCGACCAGACGAGGGGCAGACTCATATGATGAAGCATGACACCTAGCTTGCTGGGTGTGTGAGAGCCCTAGTTCCGTAAAGGGGTTTCCCCCCCCCTTTTTTTGCCTTTATCTTTGATGAGGTATGTAGTTACCTTTTACCACCCACACCTCATAGTATCTCCTCTCCTTGTCGCTTGCTTCTGAGGAACTTCATACCTTCTTTGCATACAGTCTCCTGGGGCTTGTACGTTGAACCTCGTTAAACTAGCCCCTCCTCGTCCCCTCTTTTGTTAATCACTCCACAAACACGCCACAGAAATCTGGGACACCATCCCCTGCCTCATCCCCGATGTCATCTTCCTCACCGAGACATGGCTCAACCCCGCTTCTACACCAGACATCGCTACTGCCACCGCCAGCGGCCACAAGGTTATACACTGTGAAGGAAGTGACCCAATAAGGGCCACCCGGGTCACTCACGACCACCTCTCAGCCTTCCACACAAATGAAGAGTCGGTCAGACAGTAGAGAATACAAACCAAGTATATTTATTCAGGTACACTCAAGCGGAGTCCAGTCTGACCATCCTCCTTGGATTGCTGCAGAGGGACTGGCTTCAACAAGCATGGCGATACAGTATGTACAATTCAGAACCAATAAAGACACGCCCGACTGGAAATTTCCAGTTGGTAGCAGTTGAACAAAGGAGATACAGAAAGATGAGTTTCGATCCTGAGACCGGGCACACGCTATCTTAATACCAAGGTCGTTCTGCCTGTGCCCGCCGCTATAGAGGTGGGAGCAGGCCTATCTAGTGGGAAAGGTATGCGCTAATAAGAACAATGTGTTCATTAGTACAGCAGGACCCAACCTTGGAGAAACAAAAACTAAAGCAGTTGCTTCCAGCAGGGACAGAGAGAGAGAAATTAGTTTCGATCATGGCTCAAAATGGTGGCTAAACATAAAATGGTGCCGCGAACGCTAACTTAAGACGTACAATGCATAAACAACACAGCTCAAACATTTTTATTCCAACAGACCCTCCTTTTAGCATTTGCTAAACCTTTATATCACTACCTAGAAACAGATAGCATATTGCAGAAATAAGAGCTATCACTATAAGCTGATGTGTGCATAGTTTGTTTTTTAAACCTTTATTTAAAGTTTTTTCCCAACAAAGACACTCGGTACATCTTAAGATCCACAGTTATACACATCAGCCATGACGTAACAGTTTGTTTCATCTTGTTCCCCTGATTACATACATTGTGGAGCCTAGAAAATACAACAGGTACAATATTACAGTTCCGTGGTGGGCTCCGGGTCAGTTTGCGAGCTCACCGAAGTATGGGCCAACAGATAAGATTTGAAAGGCTGCCAAATATCAAGAGGGTGGGACGCTGGGGGCTGTAGCTGGGCATACAGTTCTGAATTAGTATTGCAATAAGTCATGCTATACATCCAACCCTTCAACGTGGGGGAGCGTTTATTCCCCCGAAAATAGCGACCTCCCTTTAAGCCAAGAGCAGTGCGAGAGCGCAAAAACGCCTACATGACTTGGGGAGACCTCCGACATATCCCAGTAAGGCCATGAGGGGAGATGGAGGGAGGGGTCGGTCCAACATTAACGATAGCGCCTCAAACACTTTACCCCAAAATGAGGCTACTTTGGTACAAGACCATGCCATGTGTGCAAAATCTGCCATGGGGGTACTGCACCGAGGACATGTGTGGGGTCTGGAGGAGTCCATACGGTGAACCATACATGGCGTAACATATGACCGCCGCAGGAATTTGAAATGCAACAATTTATGCCTATAATTAAAGGAAATATTGGGGGTTTGTTCACAACAGTAATGCCACTGGACGTCCGAGAGGGGCTGACCCAGGTCTCGATCCCACGCCTGCCTCAGTTTCAAATCTCTAGGTGGGAGAAGTGCGATAACGGCCTTATACATTTTGGACATCAAGTGGTCATCGCTGGTATCCTTGATGAGGAGTGACAATGGAGGAAAGTCAGGCGGCTCTATAGGATAAGTTGGGACAGTGGACCTCAGTGCGCTCAATAACCAGCGTAATATGAAGTGGTCAAAAAAGGTGGCTTCAGAGAAACAGGTGTCCTCACAGCGAGAGAAGACATGATTGTTCGGAAATAGATCCCCGAAGGTCCCCAGGTTAAATTTAGAAAGGGTGCGTTGCACTACAGCTTCCTTGGGGATAGGAATCCATAGGTTCCCCGCCAACGGGAGAGAAGGAGAATAAAGCAGTAGCGCCCCGGTAGCCCAGGACAGTTGTTTCCATGCCCAACTAGTTGTGGAAAGGGTTTGTAAATCTTGGGGATCATGAGGCAACCCCACCGGTAATAGCGCCGACAGGGGGGAGGGGAGGGCGAGGTCAGCTTCAGGCCTAAGATATGGGACTCGAGCGTCTGCGTGGAACCAGTGGCGCGAGAAGCTACACTGCGCGATCAAATAATAAATACGGACGCTGAACAGAGCAAGGTTCTTATCAAGAACTTAGGAGTTATATAGCCAATTCGTCCGCATAATAGACTCTGGTGCATATAAACTCTGAAGGTCGATCGTTCAATCAGAGACTTCCTCAATGTTCCAGACTAGAAGCTTGAGAGATAGCCTTATGCTAATAAATCAACCCACCGTATGCAGATCTACCAATGTAAAGTATTGATAATTTCTATTGCCAAATTGTATTGTTGCAGAGATGTTCTGTGGGGGGATACTGGAGAGACTTCCCCCTACGGAGGTAACAGGAAATGGGGAATAGGCACTCTGCATTGTTTGGGAGGCGGGTAGTTTTATGTCCATCATGCAGGGAGGCAGGGAGGAGGGAGGAACGGGTAACAGGGATTGTTAGTTTTTTCTTTGATTTGTTTCTTATTGTTCAACTGTTCCTTGAGGAGACTTGCAAACTTAAACACAGTGTTTTCGTCGTCGTATCCGAAAGCTACATCACACGAAACTGGCTTACATGACAAAATTGCCCCCACCAACTGCCCGGCTGCTCCTGCAGCATGCCCCACGCATATTCCACCACTGTCACTTGTCTCCTGGAATGTTAACGGACTGAGGGACAAGTTAAAGAGAGGACTGGTGCTGCAATACCTCAGACGCAAAGCGCCGGCAGTAGCCATGATGCAGGAAACCCACTTAGTGGGATCGACATGTAAAGTCCTAGACAGATGGGGTTTCAAGTTGGCGGTACACTCTAAATTCACATCGGGATCACGTGGTGTGGGGATCCTGATCCGGAAGCAATTCCCTTTCATCATACAGCACACTTACACCGACGATCAGGGCCGCTTTGCAGCTGTCTCCGGTCAATGGGAGGTGCGCACGATTAATTTGGTAACTGTCTATATTCCTTCTGCACTCCATTCATTAGCCTTTCCAGCGCTCGGTAAATTCCTACTCACGCTTCCGGAGGGAGAACTATTAAATGGGGACTACTTCAACACTACTCTTGACGATACTCTCGATCGCATGCCCCCTAGACCGCAACACCGTACACACTCTAACTTTGCAGATTTCTTAGACGCCTTCGGCCTAATAGATACCTGGCGCTTTAAATTCCCACAGGCACGCCAATTCACATATCATTCTGGTGCTCACAACAGTCTTTCTAGAATTGACAACATACTCTCATCAACAGATAGTGTGGGCAGGTTCCGGGGGGTATCACACTTGCCAAAAGGCATCTCTGACCATTCCCCAGTCTTCGCTGAATATACCCTGCAGGTCCCAACGCGCCGTCGCAGATATCCAATATATCCTGGCTACTTGCAGAGTCCTAAGATCTGGAAGGGCTTACTAACTACCACCAAACATTACTTCACAGAAAATGAATCTTCGGTGTCCTCCCCCCTAATCCTTTGGGAAGCGTATAAGCCGGTCCTTCGGGGACAAGCCATAGCCCTGATCTCAGGTCACAAAAAGGAGAAGAGAAACGTAATAGAAACCTTAGAAGAAGAGGTGACACAGCTGGAAGCACTTCATGCTCAAGACCCATCCAACACTAACACACATAGGCTACACATAAGGCAGCAGGAATATAAGGAATACCTGTGGGAAGACGCAAAAACCAGACTCACGGCAGTTTGCCGCAGGGTTTACGAGGCCGGGGATAAAGCTGGTAAGCTTCTGGCTTGTTTAGATAAACGCACACGAGCAGATAGATGGGTGACAGAGCTACGATTAGACAATGGAAGAGTCACGTCAGACCCGCAAGAAATAGTGGACGCATTAGCGGCTCACTATGAGCGCGTCTACACTCCCACGACCCAAATTGAATTGCGGGAAGCGACGGCGTTCCTTCGCGACATACACCTACCAACACTTACGGAGGGAGAGACCCAACTACTTGAAGCAAACCTAACAAAAGACGAATTAACACTGGCCATAAAAAATATACAGTCAGGAAAAGCCTTGGGTCCCAATGGTATACCTATCGAACTTTACAAGCGGGCAGTTACTAAACTGGCCCCCCACCTGCTAAAGATGTATGAAGCTAGTCTTGAGAAGGGAGAACTCCCCAGAGATCAACGAATAGCCACCATAGTGGCCATCCACAAACCTGGAAAACCATCCTTAGATAGCACTTCCTATCGTCCCATTTCTTTGCTAAATGCAGAGGCCAAGATATTGGCCAAAACATTGGCCAACAGATTAACGCCCCACCTATCAAAACTGGTACACCCGGACCAATCCGGATTCATGCCAGGTAGAAACACAGCACTAAACCTCAGACGCCTGCATAATGTTCTGAGCCGTAAAAGCACTATCCAAGAAGAGGCCGCTATACTATCTCTTGATGAAAGGATGGCCTTCAACTCAGTCCAGTGGCCATTCTTCTTTGCGGTCTTCCAGCATCTGGGGTTTGGGCCAAAATTCTGCTCTTGGGTTCGATTACTATACACTAATCCATTAGCACATGTAGTAGTCAACGGACATACTTCCAGTGAATTTCCCCTGGGACGCGGAACGAGACAGGGTTGCCCCCTGTCCCCACTTCTTTTCACCTTGGTGCTGGAACCATTGGCAGCCTGGATAAGAGCAGACCTGATTATTCGCGGACTCCGATGGACAGAGGGGTGGGAGGACCGCATATCCCTCTATGCAGACGATATTCTTATATATATGGCATCCCCTAAACGCTCCCTACATAGACTTCTAAATATATGCGAAATATACGGGACATGTTCTGGATACACCATTAATTGGGGGTAAATCAGTATTATACGTCCTGCATGGGCCCCCTCCAATCTTGCCTAGAGGCTGTGAGGTGAAGATAGTAACGGATAGTTTTAAATACTTGGGGATACATATCACGTCTGACCCCGACGACTTTATGGCAAGGAACCTCCAGGGGCCGCTGCAAAGACGGGATGCTAAGCACTGGCAATCATTGCCCCTCACCTTAATAGGTAGAGCAGCACTTTTCAAAATGATGGCACTCCCTGGATTTCTTTATGCCCTTCATAACACTCCCTTTTGCGTTCCTGCGTCATATTTCAAAGCAATAGACTCAGAGGTGAACAATCTCCTATGGGACGGTAAACCCGCTAGGATAGCCACGGCTAAACTGGTCAGGAGTTGGTATGACGGCGGCATTGCACTTCCAAATGCCCGGATATATTACAGGGCCTCGCAACTAGCCGTACTTAATGAATGGCTCCACTTGCCCCAAACTGATCCCGCTTACCGCCTAGATAGACATACCCTGGGAGTGGACGGAATCAATCGAGCATTCTATAATAAAAAGCGAAAATCGGACCTATTGGGACCCGCCGCACACACCGTCCACATAAGGCATACGGTAACACAACATCTGGGCTGGAGCGACAAATTGACGCAATACACCCCACTATGGGACACAGGCAAGCTAGGCAAACTGGGCAGGAGTAAGGGGTTCAAGCAATGGGACGTAATAGGAATTTCACGAGTGGGAGACCTTTGGAAAGCAGGGAAAATTATCACCTTTGCCCAATTGCAAGACCAATATGAAATGGCACCCACTGAACTATTTCGGTACTTGCAGGTCAGGCATGCACTGGAAGCAGTTATCCCACCTGATACGACCCTACCGGAAGCATCCCCATTAGAGGACAGACTCCTCACGGAATATATAGATAAGAGGGCCATATCAGACCTGAATCACACAGCCCAAACTTGGGCAACCTTAGGCACGACAATATCAAAGCGGAATGTTGCCAGACTTTGGGGGACCTGCACCGCCCCGGTCCTACGAGACTGGTGCAAAGATATGGATATCGCCATGGCGGCTGAGAAAGCTACGTATGTACATAGAGGCTGCCCTAAAAAATGGGAGCGGGTGTGGGGTAAGTGGAATACATGCAGGGGAGGTATCTGTACTCCACCAACTATAGTTCCATTTTCCGAAGATGATGATTAACAGGGAAACACTGTCTAACCATTAACGAACCATAAAATGTACGTACGACATGTCGTTTACCTATGTTTCCAAGTATTGTATAAGGGGAAATACTATCTAATGGATCTGTCAGATCGCAAATGTTAGCAATTGCAAGTCTCGTCCTTAATAAAAATGTTTTATAAAAAAAAAAAATACGGAAGTTAGGAACCCCGAATCCCCCACATTCAAAGGGCAGAGTAAGAGCGTCCCAGCCGACCCTAGGCTGACCACCCCCCACACCAGTCGCAGAAGCTGAGAATGAAGAGTCGCAAAGAAGCTCCCGTACAAAGGTATAGGGATGTTCTGAAACAAGTATAAGAATTGCGGGAGAACAACCATTTTGATGAGGGCCATTCTACCGGCCATTGACAAGGGGAGTTTCAACCAGCGATCAATGCTATCAGATAGTTTCTCCAAGGCCGGACCATAGTTGAGTTGAATGATTTGTGTTTGATCCCTATGAATGTGTATGCCAAGGTATTTGACTGAGTCGTCACACCACTTAAGTGGGAACTCCGAGGTGCGGTTACATTGGGCATCTGTCAAAGGAAAAACCTTGGACTTTCCCCAGTTAATTTGCAACCCCGACATGGCGCCAAAGCGGGTAAATTCACGCAGGAGCGGCTCTAAGTTATCGTCTGGGTTCCGAACATATAGAATGCCATCGTCAGGGTAAAGGGTCAGTAATAGTGGGCCAGTGTTAAATTGAATGCCCCTGTGGGAGTGATTGTCTAGAAGGTGCCGGACAAGCGGGTCCATTGCGATTATAAAGAGAATTGGGGAAAGGGGGCAGCCCTGTCTGGTCCCTCTTGACAACTTGAAGGAGGAAGAGTGTGTGCCATTTAACCGTATTCTGGCCATTGGACGTGTATACAATAATGAAATCACAGAGATAAACCTGGGTGGAATGCCGAGTTGCAACAAGGTGGCCCTGAGAAAGGGCCACTCCAGCGAGTCAAAGGATTTCTCGGCCAGTAGGACCGCCGCGGCTGGAAGAGAAGGATTGATTCGGTGGAGGGTGGCGAACAAAGTGCGCAAATTCAATGCGGTGGACCGGCGTGGGATAAAACCCGCCTGTGTGGGCGATATCATCTTATCGACGATCAGAGAGAGCCTGTTAGCAAGCATTGTCGCAAGAATTTTGTAGTCAAAATTCAGCAGCGAAAGGGGCCTGTAAGATTCGCACTGCTGTGGATCTTTGCCGGCTTTGGGGAGGAGTGTGACGACCGCTTCATGCAGTGTGGGGGGTAGCTCACCTCGCTCAATGGCTTCCTGAAACAAATCAATGAGGTGCGGGGCTAAGACCTTTTTGAAGACTTTATAAAAACAACCAGGGAACCCATTGAGACCGGGCGCTTTTGAGCCATCCATATCTTCGATTGCTTGGATCACTTCGTCTATCATAAAGGGCTCGGCGAGGAAGTCTCTGTGCGCCTGTTCCAGCCAAACCAAGGCTACCTCATCAAGGTAGGTGTTACTGGTCGTCGGGTCAGGGTCAACTCTGGTCATGTAAAGGTCCTGATAATAAGAAAAAACCCTGTTGGTAATGCCTGCGCAATCAGTGATCAGTTCACCCTGAGGGCCGCGCAGAGCGGTGGTATACGAGGGCCCACGGTTGGGGTGAATCAGTCTGGCTAGTGTGCGTTCTGGGCGTTCCCCCTCCACGTACCGCCTGGCTATAGCATACTTCCCCAGAAAGTGAGCCTCCCTCTCCGCCGCCTCCTGAAATTCCGTCAACAGCGCTGCTCTGCGTCGAAGGTTGGGATCGGAGCGGGGGGCTTCCTGGATAGCGTCCAGGGCGGCTAACTTGGTCTCTATCCCATCCAAAGTGCAGTGGAGATCCTTCAATATGCCAGCACTCTTGGAAATACATATCCCCCTAATATAAGCTTTAAATGCTTCCCACAAAGTGGCCTTAGAGTCAACGGAATTCACATGAATCTCAAAATATTCTTCAACAGCTGCATGCAGCTCTTCCTCAAAGACAGAGTCACGTAGGGCCATCTCGGGAAAGCGCCATTGCCCCATCCTGTCCCCGGCCCCCGGGATCTGCAGCCCAAGCACCACAGGAGAGTGGTCCGAGAGTGTATGTGGGAGGTGGGTGACTGAGCACGACCAAGTGACAACGCTGGGGGTGAGTAACCAGTGGTCCAGACGGGTCCAGGTGTTGTGAGGGGCAGAATAGTGTGTGTATGCGGGTGCAGCTGAGTGCATATGACGCCACGCGTCTGTTAGACGATGATTATCAATCAGTGTGGAAAGGGTTCTTCTAGCCCTCGGTTTGGAATCAGATGAGATGGCAGTACTGTCCAACTGGGGGTTTAACAGAATGTTAAGATCTCCACCCAGGCATATGTGATCAGCTCCCATTGTGTCAATGCGGGAGTGGAGCTCAGTGAAGAAATCCGGGCTGTCTATATTAGGAGCATAGACGTTTACTAGGAGGATTGTATGGCCAAGGAGCCAGCCCTTTACCAAAATGTACCTACCATCCGCGTCAGAGTGCCCCGCCACCGTTCTAAACGGCAGACGCTTATGCACCAGAATCGAAACCCCCCTTGAGTAAGTACTGTACCGGCAAAATACCTGTTGGGGCCCCAACTAGCGGCAAAGTTCGGAGCGGAGTGGGGGGGGAGGTGCATCTCCTGGAGAAAGGCAACATCCGCCTGGTGGCGTTGCAGGTAATGAACCACCTTCTTGCGTTTGCGGGTATCATTGAGCCCCCGAACATTCCAAGACAACAGGGTAATGTTCTCAGTGTGGCGAGTGTTACGTGACATTAATAAAACTCTGTACAGTTCTGCACAGTGGATCACAAGACATAATAGTAAATGTAGTAAATAGTCCAAATAAGAAAGAAAAGACCATTAATTTACAACATCCCCACCCCCCACCCATACCCATACCCATTACGTAGGGGAAATTCCAAATCCCAATTAGATACATGAATAAACGTTACAACAATCGAACCGTATAAACCCAAATAGGTGCCAAAAGCACAGGGGGGGAGGCAACGCTCCTATCAATCCCCGGGCCTGAAAAGAGTCACAGGGAAACTGACGGTAAAGGCCATGCACCCAGCGGACCCGCAGGAGTCATCAAGAGGAGCGAGACAAGAAAAGGAATCTGTACTTATCAACTCGTTGACATGCAGTGGAGCTATCCATGTGCAGAGAACAGTTCAGAGCTAGTGCCAGAGTCCGGCAGGCGAGGAGAGCGGTCCGGGGTGGGCGATCTGTTCAGCTGGGCAGTGTTTGACCGGTGTCTGAGAAACTCCTGCACCTCGGCCGGGGCGTCAAAGATCCTGGATCTACCGTCAATGTCCACTTTCAAACGTGCAGGGTAGAGCATCCCGTACCTCAGACCGGCTTTTCAGAGTGCAAGTTTGACTGCCCCAAACTTCCAACGGGCCTCCTGAACCATCGCAGTGAAGTCAGGGTACAGGGAAAGAGAGGAACCTTGCCAATCCAAAGACCCCCGCTCCCGGGCCAGGCGCAGGGCGGTGTCCCTGTCTCTAAAGTTGAGGAGCCGTGCAATGATCGGACGGGGAGGACAACCAGGATTAGGACGGGGACCAAGGGTTCGATGTGCCCTCTCGACGACAAAAGTGGGAGTAAAAGAGTCACGGGCAAACAGGTCGCACAGGAGGCTCTCCACAAATCCATCAAGCCGCCCAGTGTTCGTGGATTCCGGAATACCCATGATTAGAATATTATCACGCCTCTCCCTGGCCTCCAAGTCCTCATTCTTCATGGCGATGGTCTTGAGCACCTTTTCCATCCTTTCCAGGCGCTTGGTCGCCTGGGCCGAGCTATCTTCAAGATCGGAAATTCTGCCCTCCGCCGTATCCAAACGCGAGTCGTGTTTATCTATTCTGGCCCCCATCGTGTCCAGTCTCCTATCCAGGGCATCGAACCTCGTGTCCAGAGCTTTGAATCCGGTCCGCAGTTCCGCCATCAGGGCCTCATTACCAGGCCCAGATGGTTGGGGAGGGCACACAGAATCGCCCCCCTCTGCCATGGTGCCACCAGTAGGGTCTGAGCCGCCCGTTGTCTTCTCGAACAGCAACTTTCGCTGTTTCGGGTCTACTTTTCCCATGGCCATGGAGGGGGAGAGAAAGAGCAAAAGGGAGCACCTGGTCTGGCGTGAAGAGGGCACGGTTGGTAGCTCGGTGGCACTCACAGGGGGTTGGACTAGCCGGTCTGGTCGTCCTCACGGGAATGATGCCCACCGGATCTGGGGTGCTGCTAGTGTGAGAGGCGAAGCCCAGCAATGTCGATATGTGTGCCCCAGTGTCGCAGCCTGTGCCCAACACTCAGCAGGTCATTGTGCACGGGCACATTGCAACGATGCGTCCAAGTTGGCCGCGATGCGGGGGCGCCAAACACACCGCCGGGAGCACAGTTCCTCCAGAGCATGTGGGAGAGCTGAATGGTGAGGCGGGAGCGGGGTCCGATGTGAGAGGGGGCCCCGCCACGATACGGCCGGGTGGCCGGTCCCCAGGCTCACCTGTGAACCCTGTCTCCACGGGGCCTCCGGGGATGTCGGGCGGGCCTACTTGTGCGCTGGGTAATCAGGACTCACCGCTCCCAGCCGTCCCAACCAATCAGGGACGTGTCGTGCTCCCCGTCGTGATGGTCAAAAGGCCCCAGTTGGGCAGGACGGGTCAGGACGTGCCGCTCCTCAACACACTCAGGGGCGCGCCCTCCGTCTCCATCGGGCAGCAGATCCACTAGAGTCCCCGGCTCCGCCGAGCGCAACAGGCCTCGAATGCAGCACAGTGCAGATGCGGTTCCCGAGCACTGGGGAACGAAAGGCGGGGCTCGGCGGAGACCGGAGTTGAGCCGGAGATGAGTGCGACCCTCGCCGCAGCGTTTCTACATCAGGGGTCGCTGGATGGGCCAAATCTTCCGGGGAATCGGTCGGAGCTTCGGATCTACGTGGCCATCTTGGTCCGCGGTCCGGCCACGCCCCCCTGATGTGTGCATAGTTAATATTCAAAGATACCTTCGTCGATCTGCATGATGTCATTAATATCTTTCTGCAACATGATCGCAGCATTAGTGTCATGAACTGATATCTTTTGCTTAGGTGTCAGAGCATTTACACAATAAGCACAACAAGCTGGGAGGCAATGTATGCAGAGACAACATGTAAAGATGATACCGGCAACTACAGCTAAAAAGATAAGGATCTTCCAACCCCATGTTGCTAGCATATTCCAGAACCACCCCGATAGTGTCCAAGTACCTGTCTCTTGGTGTATGTCTGACGAAATTCTATGCAATTTTTGTATGGCTGTATACACACTGGGGGCGTGGTCAGGTATGTAAACACAACAGCTGCTGCCAATTATGAAACAGGCCCCTCCCCGATCAGCAAGGATGACATCTAACACCATCCTGTTTTTTAATGTAACGAGCCCCGTCGCCTGGAGCTCAGCAGTAATGTTTGTCAGTATCCCAGCTGTTGTATTAATAACCCCTTACACGACTCTAGAGAGTCGACGAAGCTGGAGACTATTATACAAAAACACAAGAGAGAGAAAGGGATTTCCACAATGATGAAGCATGTCACCAACTAGGTTGGTGAGTGAGGGGTCTTCTTAAGAAAGGACATTTTCCTTCTTGTGCACTTCTCCCAATACTTTGGAGACATTGAGTTGTCTCCTGGTTGTACTCCTCCTATTGTTTGTTTGCTGGAGACTATTAGCCATGGGGCCCCAGAAGGGTAAGAGACCCCGCGCAGCATCGTCAAACTGTTGCCAGGTGGTACTTGTCTGATCTATATCCGCAGTGTCAACAACCCTTCTGACTCGGGGCAAGTATATACTCCTACGTTGCAGCCGATGGTCTTTATGATAATTGGACGGGGCAACATACACAGGGGGAAAAAGGAAAGAGAGATAACATCTGCCAGACCATCCCCTCGGAAGCCAGACATGAGCTTGGGATCCACAGACAAAATAGACATTCCGGGGTAGTACCAAGGGTGGACTATTAATCGTGCTCAGTCTGTAGCCGGAACACCTGCAGCCTTTCTTGAACTCGGTTCCGCTGTTCTGGGATGGTGGAGGACCGAGGAATGAGCCGCAACGATGCCGATCTTGAGGTAGCGATGGCTCCCATCTAATTTGCATGTTTCGAGCGTGTCCGTGTTTCACGCGCTGAGCTGCTGCTGCATACTTTTGGTTTTTCTGTGGATGCTCCCCAAGGCCAGGTCTGTGGTGAGGGGCATGGGGGCCACCATGATCTTTTGGCAAGCAACTTTTTGAGCCCTCCCTGTTACTACCTGTTGATCCCTTGCCTGACCCCAAGATGGCTGCCACTGTGTTCCCTACCACGTCGTGCTACTCCGCTGAGAAAAAAACCGGACTTTGACCAGACCTCGAACACATCCCCCATCCGGCCTACCCTTCAGGATACCGAATCTGTGAACCTACCTCTGACCGTGGAGACCTAGCATTTTGGCCGATGCCCGGTGGAGCTACTTGATAGCTATAGAGGAGATGGGCTGTGGACTACCCCTTCGGCCGTCACCTACCCAGCCGGACATTGGGCAGACCTTACTTCGTCTCTCCGTCGTACTCTCCCTCCTACCCCTTCAATCAATCAATCAATCAATCAGGGGTTTGTTAAAGCGCGACTACTCACCCGTAAGGGTCTCAAGGCGCATGGGGTGGGGTGCAGGTTCCATCCATCAAGGAGGGGGTCTGTCGAAGAGCTAGGTTTTGAGGTTTCTTGTGAAGATGGGGAGCGATGTTGTCTGTCTGAGGTGGAGCGGAAGGGCGTTCCATGCTTTGGCCGCGAGGAAGGAGAAGGAGCGGCCTCCCGATCTGGTCTTTCTGGTGCGGGGGACCACGGCGTAGGAGAGCTGGGCTGATCGTAGGGTCCTTTGGGGTGCGTGGAATTTGAGTCGGCTGTTCAGGTATGCTGGTCCGGTGCAGTGGAGGGCCTTGTGTGCGTGGGTGAGCATCTTGAAGGGGATTCTCGCCTCGACAGGGAGCCAGTGGAGTGTGCGCAGGTGCTGGGAGATGTGGCAGTGTTTTGGCAGGTTGAGGACCAGTCTTGCGGCGGCGTTCTGGATGTTCTGTAGCTTGCGTGTGAGGTTTTTGTTTATTCCGGCGTAGAGTGCGTTGCCGTAGTCGAGTCTGCTGGTGACCAGGGCGTGAGTGACGGTCTTTCGGTGTTCAAGGGGGACCCCTTTACTCCACCCACTTTCTCCTTTATGCTCCATTTATTCCTCCTCTTTGTTCTCTGTTTTCTCATTGAGACTTAGCCGCTTGACTGATGCCTGGTGGAGCTACCTGATAGCTATAGAGGAGATGGGCTGTGGACTTCCCCCTCGGCCGTCACCTACCCAGCCGGACTTTGGGCAGACTCTCCTTCGTCTCTCCATCCATCCTATCTTCATCCTTTCTCCCTCTTATACCTCTACCCCACCCCCTTACCCTTCTAAGCTCCATTTACTTCGTCTTCTGACGCTCTTGAAATGTTTTCTTGGAACTGATGTAACTTGTAACTGATGTAATTTTGTAATTCTGTGGATCCTTATGTAAAGCACTCTGATACCTCCGGGTCTAGCCAGCGCTATATAAAACTCAAATAAATAAATAAATAAATAGGTGAAGTTGCATATACTTTCCGCCACCTTTACCTCCCCTGTCCCCTGGACACAGAAACTAGCTGTTGTGTTAACCACGGACACCGGCATCGGTTTGTCCTCAGTAACATTACGATCTTGGAAAGATTGGAACTATTCAGAGGTGTTGAACCTTTGGAAATCAGCCATTTCCATCCTAAGCCATGTTTCGTTCTTCATTTTATCATAAATTCTCATACAGGATTTTGGGGATATTGTACCGGAGGTCCCGTTTCCTGCCGGTCCTATAAGAGTAAATCCGTGATTAAAACGTACATACTCTACCACAGCACGAGAGTCAGCAGATGTCATAACTTGAGTAGAGAGGTGGAAATGGTGGTGCAGCATAACAAGCAATTCAAACCAACCTTCGCAGCTTCCAATATATGACAATGGCATGGACAAAAAATTATCGCTCTTGTGAGTAACTGAGGGAAGCAATCAACAAACCCAACAATTAGTTGTATTGGACACCTCATGGGCTTCATGCAACATCTGTATAAATACATTGTCTGTATAAGTCTTTCTATGCTCCCCCTTGTGAGGGGCCAAAGTAACAAACATATGCTCAGGGGAAGGGGGCGTTGTACTAACCAGAGAATGTACAGGATACTTTTCGTCTAGGAACCAAGCTATTCCAAGTACAGTTATTAATGCAATCACAACTATCAGTGAGAAGACTATTTTACTCTTTGTGGACCAGCCCTGCGCTAGTCGCGGTGATGCAAATGGCTGTTCCTCCTCCTCAATAGGTCGACCAAACGGATACATTATGAAACAAGAAAGGGGAATGCAATGAAACTGATAGCATGGGCAAATGTTCCCAGTGTCCGTCAGAGCCTCACTGGTAGACTCCTATTGTTCATCAACGTTGGCGCTCTTGAGCACCGGCGGTGGAGCTGCTCAGTCCTAGCTCTCGATGAATCCCACGTCGCACAGGATAGTGTACCCCCTCCTAGAGAGCACATTCGATTTATCCTGTCCAATGTCAGAACAGTGCACCAATCTTGCCTCTCCCTAAACTAATATCCCTGGTAGTATAGCAAAATACACCCTAACTTGTACAGTCCATCCCTAACTAATCTGACTTCTCCTTTGGTGCACCATTCCTCAGCCGAGGGCGCAAATTGTACCTGGTGACTACAGGCACAGAGGGGTCAACAAATAACTGCTCCTTAACAGTTCGAATCTCCAGAGGGACGGCTGCATTTAATACATCATCGTTCTCTGCATCCGTTTAGGTCCAAGTAAGTTTGCGTCGCCGAAAGGAACAAACTGGGGCACTTTCTCACCCTCAGCTTCCCCAATTCCATCCCTTACCCATTGATCATAGGGTAAGGGCAAGGGTATCCTGCGGCAGTGGCTGGAATGAAACCAATTCCTTCGGCCGGCGACTTTTACAGCGGTCCTGGTTGCAAGGAGCACTTGCTCAGGCCCCGTCCAACGGGGCTCTAAGCTCTTCTTCCGCTGAAAGTTACGGAGCAACACCCAGTCCCCAGACTGGATGTTATGACCGGGCCCCTCTGGTATGGGTGGGAGCGAGTCTCGAATCTGTTGGTGAATAGAACACAGATTTTCAGTTAACTGGTACAGGTAATCTGTCAGCAAAGGGTACTCAATCTCTGAAAACCTACGCGGGCACAGGACGCCCCAGACATTCGCCAGGCGTCCGAACACGACCTCGTAGGGTGACAATCCTGTCCTAGAATGTGCTGTAGTTCTTGTAGACAAAAGAGCTAGTGGTAAAGCATCTGGCCACTGTAACCCTGTGGTCTCCTGAATCATTGCCAATTTCAGTTTGAGAGTACCATTGTACTTCTCAACCAAACCTGCTGACTGGGGGTGATTCGCAGCATGACATTTTTGCTTTATGTGCAGGCTGTCGCAAACTAACTGGATAACTTTGGCATTAAAGTGACTTCCGTTATCACTCCAGATCAAACGGGGCAAGCCGAAGCGAGGAAAGAACTCCTTTAGGAGTACCTTTGCAGTCGGGATGGCCGTGTTCTCTTTAGTAAGGTAAGCCTCAACCCATTTACTGAATGCACAAACAACCACCAACACATACTTCAAATTATTGACCCTGTCCATTTCAATTAAGTCCATTTGAAGGACTTCAAAAGGAAAAGTGGGAGGGGCAAAATTACCAGGTGGTGTAGGGGTACCCTTGCCAGTATTGTGCATCATGCACCCCATGCAATATTTTACCAAATGTGTAGCTGTCTTTGAAATGTTGTCATTTTGCCATACGGGGTCTAACAACTTGCAAATACCCTTAGCACTAATATGGGCTGGGCCGTGACTACAGGAAGAACATATGCATCTGGCAACATCCATCTCTGCTTCCCTGACTTGTCGATCCAACATCCCTCATCGTTCAATTGTGCTGTACTTTCTTGCCACACTGCTAACTCCTCCACTGTAGCCTCACTCTGAATTTCCTTCACATTTTCCAGTGTACCCTCAAACATGGTGACCTCGGGCACCCACCTAGCGGGACCTGCTACAAACATTCTTTTCATCTTAGTTCGGGCTGTTTCCTTAGCTGCCTGATCTGCAAAAGCATTCCCCTTCCCCACATCGTCAGTAACTTTTCTATGAGCGCTGCACTTTACTATTGCCAATTTCTTAGGCAGTGTCAAAGCGGACAGAAGCCTATATATTAGTGGGCCATGCTATATTCTCAGCCCATGGGAAGTAAGGAACCCTCTCTCTGCCCAGAGTCGCCCAACATTATGGGCGACTCCAAAGGCGTACTAACTGTCAGTATAGATGTTAACAACTAGTCCCTGACTCAATTCACAGGCTCGAATAAGGGAAACGAGTTCTGCAGCTTGGGCTGACTGATATGGAACTTGTGATGTCTCAAGTACTGTACACAGTGTAGTAATGGCGTAAGCAGCGGTTGTGGTACCATCTGGTAACTTAAAGCAAGAGCCATGGACATATAGTTCCCCTTGGGGGTCAGATAAGGGAACATCAGTCAAGTCTACCTGTCCTTTCATCTCTTCTTCCGTCCAGAAGATACAATCATGTATGTCAATCTCCTCACTCTCAGAAGGGAGGGGTAGTAACGTGGCTGGATTCAGAGTGGCACAGCGTTTAATCGTAATATGCTTTGCAAAGAGCGTTAGCTCGTAGCCTGTCAGACGTGCACTGGTAAGGTGCTGTGTCCTTGTCTTATTCAAAAGTGTATCCACAGCATGGGGTACCAGGGTACCATCACTGTGAGGTCGGTATCAAGTTCAAGCCCAGCCGATTGTCTTATTGAGACAGCCACAGCCGCGACCGCTCTTAGACAGCCCGGGAGGGCTCGTGCGACAGGGTCAAGCACAGCAGAGAAATAAGCACACAATCGTTGCTTATCCCCAAATTTTTGTGTTAAAACAGAAAGCGCACTACCACCCATCTCATGGACGTACAATACAAAGCATTTAGCATAATTAGGGGTGCCAAGCACTGGAGCTGAGCAAAGCGCAGTTTTTAATTGTTCAAAAGACTGCTGACACTCTGACGTCCAAGGCAGGGGTTCATGCACATCTTTTAGTGTTAGTGCAAGCAGGGGCTTAATAAGCAGTGAGTAGCCGGGTATCCACTGCCTGCAATAGGAAGTGATACCTATGAAAGCGCGCACATCTTTCTGAGTTTGCGGAATAGGCATTTTAACAATGGTACTGATGCGCTCAGGGGTCAGTCTCTGACCCTCCTTCGACAGTAGGTGACCTAAATCGGTGACCTCCTGTTGACAATACTGAAATTTGGAAAGGAATTCTTTATGGCCAAGTTGAGCTAAATGTAACAACAATTTAACTGTACTGTCCCTGCAACCTTGTTCTGTATCCGAAGCGATGAGCAAGTCATCGACATATTGAAGCAATACATTACCTGTAGGGAGCGACAAGGAATCCAGCTGACTTTTCAATGCCTGACTATAGATACTCTGACTCTCTGTATAGCCTTGAGGAGCGCGACAGAATTTAAAACTCCTACCAGCTAGGGTAAACCCGAACAGATACCTGCTGTCAGGATGAATGGGAATACTAAATGCATTTTTCAAATCAATGACAGAAAAGAATTTAGCAGAAGAAGGAATCATTGTCAAGAGAGTCGTAATGTCGGGGACCACCGGAAACTGGTGAATCACTATTTTGTTAACTTCACGCAAGTCAATCACAAAGCGATAAACATCTTCCTGATACTCAGAGGGACCCAAAGGTGTCCATTTGAGAATGGGAAGCATAGGGCTATTACAAACATTACAAGTTGTTTCCTCAACCACTCCTTTCTCAATCAAATCCTGCACAATTTGTATCAAAGCTTGCTCACCTGCCTGCGGTATTTTATACTGAGGGATATGGGGTAAAATAGCACCTTCCTTGACACGTATCAAAACAGGCGATATCTGCAACAAACCTATATCTGTGTCGCCCGTTGGCCACAGTGTGAATGGCACATCCTTAAATTCAGCGGGGAGGGGTGCATCTTTGGATAGACACTGCTTAGCGCATACCACATCAGGACCCATCGTTATATAGACACCTGATGGGGAGCAATAGATCGCAGCATGCAATTTCTTCAACAAATCCAAGCCCATCAAATTCTCTCCACAATTGGATGTCAACACGAATGGCGAATCCACAGTGAAAGGACCAATAGTCAACGCAAGGGGTTTTGAAATAGTGCTCACAACCGGTACACCAGAAAAACCTACCAAAACATTATTATGGCCAGACAGAGCCGCCCCAGGGACCAAGGAACGAGAAATAGAACTGTTTGTTGCACCTGTATCCACCAAAAACTCCTTAGTCGAACCATGCACATCCGCACTGACGTACGGACCACGTTGATCCACAGGTATCGAAACTGGTCCCTCACTCTGTCCCTGGCTGTCCTAGCTGTAAGACATTCCTGTCACCTCATCTGTGTCGTAATCGTCATGATAATACTGTCCTCCCGAGGGTCATCGAAATAATTCTGGTCTGAGCAACCCTGCGGGGTCACAGCATTCGGAGCCCTGTCTTGGCCACCAGCTCCACGACCCCGTCCACGAGAACCTCTTCCTCTCGGAACCGCTACCTTCTGCAAAAGCACAGGACACTCGCTACACCAGTGTGCCTCCTCTTTACAATATGCGCACCGGTTTGGCCCTACAGGCGTACTATTCCCACTGGTACGTGGAAGCTGCCGGGCCAAACCACCTCGTCCTCTACCATTCCCTCTTGAAGACTGCTGCAACAACACTTTCGTCTTCAAATCTTTGTGCTTCTTTTCCGTCTTCTCCTTCTCCTCATTTTCCCTGAGCTCAGAATACTGTGCCATATACAAAATAACAGAAGGAGAAGAGGTGGACCAAGTACTCTCAGAAGCCTGCAATCGAGTCGAAATCTCAGGGAGGAAATTGGAAACAAATCTATTAACAAACAGCCACACACCACCTTCAATCGACAAATCCTGTCCACTATAATCTAAGAACACACCTTCAAACCGAGTGAAAAAATCCGATACACTCTCATCCTTCTTCTGGCGGCAAGCAAATAGCTTGTCTTAATCAACTTTCCTCGGAGGGATAATAGAATGCATATATACGTAATAATGCGGCCAGGCAAAGCAAGTATCTCCGCCCTAGGCTTATCACCTGGCTTCCGTTCTTGATCCCATTCTTTAATTTGATCCCAGGTATCACCCAATTCAGCAACATGATCCTGTGTGTGTACTTGTCTCCAAATATCCACCGGGACTAACAAACCAAAGAACATTTCAATATCAGCAAGCGTCATCACCGTAGAAGAGGCAGCCTCAGTCAATTCTTTATAATAAGCAGTAGGATTTTTCCTAGGGTCAGGTAACTGAGTCTTGAGGGACAAAACTTCACTCCTTTTCCATGGAGTATAAACCCATTGTTCTTGGAAACGGGCCTCTACCCTCGGCCTGGTCACATGATCATGCTGATCCCTTAGCTCTGGTATCTCGGGATGGTAGATAGGATGAACTTCTCGCATCGGAAACTGGGTTACAGGGGTGGGGCTCTTCTCAAGCAACCTTCCCCGATAAGCAACCAACGTCGCCACATTACAAAAGACATGAGCAGGCTCCATATCAGTAATATACACATGATACCTAATATCGTATATGATCAGCGGAGCTGCACCATTGAAACACTGCTCCCAAAGACCAATGAAAGTAGCCGACATATGCTTAAGGGCATGCTACTGTACAAAAGGCTCATAGTCTTTCATCACACTCCACACATCTTCCACACTGTAAATGGGGTTAAGGGCCCACTGCGCAGCCTGATTAGCCACCACCTGTTTCTCTGCATCTCCCACACCAGATCGGACCGACGTCCGTCCCATACGCTCCTTAAATGTCGTCCAATCTCTATTCTCAGGGCTGCGTACTGGTGTCCCACTACTCAGAAATGTCGGGGAATGGAGGAACACAGTGGGGGTAGCAACAGAGGGAGCAGACACTAACGTCATTGTCGGCTGCGTCGTGGGTGTAAGAGCTGGAGAAAGAGACGCTGAAGCAATAGGTATTGTAGGAGTACTAACAGTCACGGTTGCCACAGACGGCGAGGGTAAGGAAAGGACAGGAGGTGCAGTGGCCAAGGCAGTCTGATCAACAGTGGTAGAAGCAGAAACAGCCGAAACAGAAGAGCCGGGTAGCTGGGCCTGTGAGGGAAGAGCGGGATATACCCTCTGCGGGGCATATGGAGGTGGGGGTCTAGTATCTAACAATTCTTCCACAAATGTATCATTTTCTTCTTGGGCCACATAAGATTTATCAATTTGTAATCGGAATCTTCTATCTTCACGTTCAATCCCTATTTCTTGTTTCTCTCTATCATGTGCTACAGCTTTCTGAGTCAATGTTTGCATTCTCCCCCTCCGGGCCTCTTTCTCTGCTTTAATTCGCCTCTGTTTAACCTCCTTTTGCCATGTTCTGAGGGAATCAAACATAGACTGCCTACTTCGTTTTGCAAACAACTTCTCCTGTAAATAGGCATCTTTTTGTTCATCAAAAGTGCCCGTCAACGGCCACTGCAACTCTGCATTGTCCCTCGTATATTTGTGCCATAGCGTACTGTCACAGTGTGCCCCCTGAACCAGGGACAAATGATATAGCAACAGACTGGTGGACTGTGCCCCCTGTTACCACTCCCCTTATTCTTTCCCGACAGGACAACTGGGACCCGAGTCCATTTAACAAACCTAAAGCCGACAAACCCGAATTGGAGACCTGTCCCTTTAACTGGGACGTGAACTACGGGAGGACCGCCTCCGTTCTGGACGTCAGCTCTCCAGGTCCAATAAGAGAGTGGGAAATCCGGGCAGAGGAAGGAGAGACTTCCGGAGTCGATGAAGACGCGAGGGAGACGGACGCGGAGACGAGAAACCCAGAGATCACACCAGCACCGCTGCGACGAGACGCTGAGGGGGTGAACGACCCGAAGAAGCCAGGAGGCCACCGTCACCACACTGCGCCCAGCCACGCTTCAGGAGAAGCATGGCTCTTGAAGGTACGGAATAGGGTTGCGGGGTGGGTAGGGACACGGGGAAAGTCCAGCGAGTAGAGGAGTATCTTAATCGCAACCTCTAATCTCCCGCTCCGTATTTCCCTACTCCCTGAGCACCTTCGCACTGTAAATAGCACCGAGCACAAACGGGTGATCCCTCACTCCCTTTCCCCCACAAGCAGCGTTACCTGATATTGATACTCTGTCCCCTCCTTCTTCCTATGCAACGGAGCGGCGCGATCAAAAGGACGAAGACCAGACCAGAGGGAGAAGAGAGAAGACGGAAGTGAAGAAGACCCCGGATAAGAAGCATTATACCGAGGCATAACTCTGGCTTCAGTTAGAAGGAGACGCACTTTGAAAATAAAGCCTTCTTTAACAAGACATAGTCTCGACCTCAATCCTTCCCCAAGCCCACAAGTGGTGGAGAATGCGGGCACCTCATCCATTGACCCTGTAATAATGGATAACCTGATACAACACCTTATACACGGCCAGGACAAACTAGGATGGGCCGTCGAGCGACAAATGACGTCGTCGCAAGCCGACTGCGATGTGTTCAAAGACTCCATGTCGTCCCAAATGGAGAATTTACAGAAAATAATGGCCGACCATCTTGTGGCACCTCAGCCCACCGGACAGCCCCATGGCCCCTCCGGCGTCTCCCTACAAAAGTTTATACCAGGGGAGGACGCGGATGCATTTTTGTTAAATTTTGAGAGGGTCGCCCGGGCCTGTGGATGGCCGGTGGAGAAATGGCCCTTCTTTTTGGCACCGCTGTTAACTGGAGAGGCCCAAGCCGCTTATCAAGTGGCAAATGCGAATGGGACTACGGCCTACCCTGCCATCAAGGAAATCATTTTGGACCACCTAGGCCTGGACGAGGAGGCATTTAGGTTGCAATTCCGCAGGGAGAGGGGAGCACCTGGAGAAAACCCAAACACCCTCTTCTTCCGGCTAAAAGCCGCAGCGGATAAATGGTTAAGACCAAACGAGACCACGAAGGAAGGTATCATGGACAAAATATACCTTGAACAGTACTTAGAGGCATTACCCTACAACACGCAAAAGTGGCTACGTCAGCACACGCATCTAACCACGGAACAGGCAGTTGACATGGCCACCACCTTTGCACGGGCCCAACCTCGACCGGCTATGTGGGAAGCAGAAAAATCACATAAAACAGCCCTGCCGAAAAGTGAGAAGAAGACATATCGCCCCTCCCAGGATGGGCCCCGACCTAAATTCAAGAGAACCGACGGGCCCCCCTTCAGAGGCCCACAGTGCTTTGAGTGTGGAGAGTGGGGCCACCTCGCCCGGGTCTGTCCCCGAAGAAAGTCGACGGAAGAGCCGATGGAAGTAGGGTACATTCCACGGTCCATCCTCTAAACGGCTGAGATGGGGACCGCGTTTTACGTAAGTATGGAGGTGAATGGGAGACTCGTGAAAGCCCTTCTGGACTCAGGCTGTAGACAGTCAGTTATACAGTGTTCCCTTGTACACCCGTCCCAGCTCCTTCCCGAAGCGATAGTCCATATCAGGTGTGTGCACGGGGACGTAAAACAGTACCCAGTAGCCAAGATCAGCCTTGCACAGAGAAAACGGGAGTCGTATATAGTGAAGGTAGGAGTGCTAGCTGACTTGCCAGAAGACCTCATCATAGGGACAGACAATCCGGGTTTCCTAGAAATGTTCTTGACAACAGTAAATAAACCACAAGGGAAGGAAAGAACAGGAAAGACGGTACCTGCCTTCGTCTCCCCTGAGCCGTGGGTTATGGACCGGAGTTTTAGGTTTGCCCAACTCAATGACTCCACTTTACAGAACGCCTGGCAAAACGCAAGGAATAAAACAACTCCCACAACATACCCTCACTTCACCATCATTAAGGACTTGCTAAACAGAGTAGGTTCAGAACAGGACGATCCACAGCTTCTCGTCCCTACGTCCTTTAGGGAACAGATCCTGTTTTTCTCACATTCACACCTTACTGCGGGTCACATAGGGGCTGAGAAAACTACTCAAAATGTGCTTAGACATTTCTATTGGCCTGGGGTATATGGGGAAGTAAAGAGGCACTGCCAGGAGTGTGATATCTGCTAGAAAAGGAACACACACCGCCCTCCTCCTGTACCCTTACAACCCCTCCCGATCATCGGTACTCCATTTGAGAGGGTCGGTATGGACCTCATTGGACCCCTACCAAAAACCAAGAGAGGGAACCAATATGCGCTGGTCATAGTAGACTATTCGACCAGATTTCCAGAGGCCTTCCCCTTGAAAGCACCAACCTCTTCTAAAATAGCGGAACGCCTCGTCGAATTGTTTTCGAGAGTGGGATTTCCTAGAGAGATCCTAACCGATCAAGGAACCCCATTCGTGTCACGCCTCATGAAAGAGGTGTGCAAGACCCTTAACCTCCGCCATATAAAAACTTCCGTGTACCACCCACAAACCGATGGGTTGGTGGAGCGGTACAACGGTACCTTGAAAACGGTTTTGAGAAAAATGCTTCAGAACGATGGGAAGGAGTGGGACCAACTGCTCCCACTGGCCCTGTACGTGATCCGAGGCCAAACACAAAGTTCCCTGGGGTGTTCCTCTTTTGAAATGCTGTACGGCAGGCAGCCTAGATCCCTTTTGGAAATAACCAAAGAAGCCTGGGAAAAGGAGGAGGCGGAGGAAACCCGAGGCTTCCTGGAATACACCCAGCATCTGAAGAGCAAGATTGGGAAGTTGAGGGACCTGGCCTACTCCCAGTTAGAGAGGAAACAGGAGAGACAGAAAACATTATATGACAAAGGAAAAAAATGGAGGCGCCTGAACATTGACGATTGGGTACTAGTACTGCTACCATCTTCAACTTGTAAGTTCCGGTCAGAATGGCTTGGCCCCTATAAAATCGTGGGGACTATAGGAAAAACGAGTTATAGAGTACAGATAAGGCCCTCTCACGCCCAGACATTCCACATCAACCTGTTAAAGAAGTGGATAGGGCCCCTTCCCACGAACACCCACTTCACCATGCCCTCTTTCCAACATGCTTCACAGACACTGGATCAGTTGGTGATAAACGTAGACATATCAGAGGAGCAAAGGCAGTCCCTGGGGAACGTCTTAGAGTGCTACGCCCCGATCTTTTCAGACAAACCGGGAAAGACTCCCCTTACTGAACATACCATAGAGACCATACCAGGGAAAGTAATAAAACAAAGGCCATACAGGATACCGGCAGCAAAAAGAGAGGCCGTACAGAAAGAAGTAAAAGAGATGTTGGACATGGGTGTCATTCGCCCGTCAAGGAGCAAATGGTCCTCACCCATTGTCATGGTACCGAAACCCGATGGGTCCACACGGTTTTGTATGGACTTCCGGGCCCTGAATTCCATCTCTACCTTTGACGCCTACCCAATACCTAGAATCGACGAACTTATAGAAAAGCTAGGTGAGGCGGCATACATCACCACCTTCGATCTAACTAAAGGTTACTGGCAGGTCCCCCTCAAAGAAACAGACAGAAAAAAAACAGCATTTGTGACTCCAGATGGGCTTTTTGAATTCACGGTTCTCCCATTCGGCCTCCATGGCGCTCCGGCCACCTTTCAGCGCCTTATGAACATGGTCCTGAGCGAACACCACTCTTTTGTCTCGGCCTATCTTGACGACATAGTGGTGTTCAGCCCCACATGGGAGACACACATGCAACATCTCCACATGGTGCTAAGGTCATTACAAGATGCAGGCCTTCATATAAATGCCAAGAAGTCTCGGGTGGCCTTTCAAAAAGTCAAGTACTTGGGATTCGTCCTAGGTCATGGGGTGATAGCCCCACAGGACGAAAAGGTGAGAGCTATAGCAAACACCCCGTTCCCCAAAACCAAAAGGGATCTAAGAGCTTTTTGGGGATTATTAGGGTATAATAGACAATTTATTCCACATTACTCGGAACTGGCAGCCCCTTTAACTAACTTGCTCCGCAAAGACGTCAAAAGCTCGGCTCTTGTACTTCCATCCCAAGAGGCAGTAGACGCCTTTTCCCGATTGAAAACCACCATTACTACCAGTCCTGTACTCGTTTCTCCTGACTTTTCAAAGCCTTTTATACTACATACCGACGCCTCTGACCTTGGCATAGGAGCAGTCCTGTCACAAGAAACCACAGATGGGGTGGAACATCCCATATTATTTATTAGTTGGAAACTGTTCCCCCGAGAAACCAAATACCCCACCATAGAAAAAGAATGCCTCGCCATCAAATGGTCAATCGATAAGTTAAGGTACTACCTGGAAGGCCGCCCCTTTACCTTGTTCATGGACCATGCCCCACTACATCGGATGAGCAGAAATAAGGGCCTGAACCCCAGGGTGCTAAGATGGTTTCTCTCCCTGCAGCCCTTTTCCTTCACTGTGAAACACAAAAAGGGGTCCAACAAAGGGAGTGCGGACTTTCTCTCACGAATATTTCCTCTCCCCGATCGGGAGAATCCTAGGGGGGAGGAGTGTCACAGTGTGCCCCCTGAACCAGGGACAAATGATATAGCAACAGACTGGTGGACTGTGCCCCCTGTTACCACTCCCCTTATTCTTTCCCGACAGGACAACTGGGACCAGAGTCCATTTAACAAACCTAAAGCCGACAAACCCAAATTGGAGACCTGTCCCTTTAACTGGGACGTGAACTACGGGAGGACCGCCTCCGTTCTGGACGTCAGCTCTCCAGGTCCAATAAGAGAGTGGGAAATCCGGGCAGAGGAAGGAGAGACTTCCGGAGTTGATGAAGACGCGAGGGAGACGGACGCGGAGATGAGAAACCCAGAGATCACACCAGCACCGCTGCGATGAGACGCTGAGGGGGTGAACGACCCGAAGAAGCCAGGAGGCCAACGTCACCACACTGCGCCCAGCCACGCTTCAGGAGAAGCATGGCTCTTGAAGGTACGGAATAGGGTTGCGGGGTGGGTAGGGACACGGGGAAAGTCCAGCGAGTAGAGGAGTATCTTAATCGCAACCTCTAACCTCCCACTCCGTATTTCCCTACTCCCTGAGCACCTTGGCACTGTAAATAGCACCGAGCACAAACGGGTGATCCCTCACTCCCTTTCCCCCACAAGCGGCGTTACCTGATATTGATACTCTGTCCCTTCCTTCTTCCTATGCACCGGAGCGGCGCGATCAAAAGGACGAAGACCAGACCAGAGGGAGAAGAGAGAAGACGGAAGTGAAGAAGACCCCGGATAAGAAGCATTATAGCGAGGCATAACTCTGGCTTCAGTTAGAAGGAGATGCACTTTGAAAATAAAGCCTTCTTTAACAAGACATAGTCTCGACCTCAATCCTTCCCCAAGCCCACACGTACTAAACATAATAGGGCCAAGGCCATGCTTCACATACATATCAAAGTTCAGAGTGCCCTCCGGAGGCGCTGGCTGACTTTCTTCCATTCGAGCATCTGCAGAGCACCAACGACAACAAGAAACCAAAAGCGGGCTGATTCCAGGCATTTTCAAAAGTAAGCCAAATTCGTTATGTTGCCTGGCAAAGTGTTCACAAACACTTTGTATCCAAATTGGTCCCCAGACCGTACCAAATGCAAACCAAAATCGTTCCTCAGACCGTACCAAAGACAAACCAAAGTGGTACCATAGCCATGAAGAACCAAAACAAATTCACCTGGTGCACACAGGTAAAGCGAATTTATTCTCCACTGCCGACTCTTCGGACCAAACGGTTTCGCCGTTCAGGACCCCAGTCGGGATGACCGCTGGGTGAGGCACCGACCGGTCAGACAGACGGGGCAGCTGCGAGTTCAGGAACTCTCTCGTGCAGGGATCCCTGGTCCGTCCGTCTGACCCGACGTGGCCCCGACCGCCCCACCCGTCTGCGGCGAGATGGGTCACCCGATGGAGTCCCTGTTCGGGTGCCAACTGAAGGAAGTGACCCAATTAGGGCCACCCGGGTCACTCATGACCACCTCTCAGCCTTCCACACAAATGAAGAGTCAGTCAGACAGTAGAGAATACAGACCAAGTATATTTATTCAGGTACACTCGAGCGGAGTCCAGTCTGACCAGCCTCCTGGGATTGCTGCAGAGGGACTGACTGCAACAAGCACGGCGATGGGGGTGCGGGAGCCATGACCGGCGGATTGCCTATACCGATGCCCCAGTGGTCCCGAGCCTGCACGCCTCTTCGCCCTTCCACCCGCCTTTGATTTTGGAACTGCGTCCCCCCCCTTTTGACTCTTTATTACACTTAAACCCTGCTCCCTGGTTCGTATCTTTGGACTTTTGGACCTTCTGACTTTTGCTCAGCCTGCCATTTTGTTGCTGGCCTCCGGCGACTCCCAAGACCCTCACCCACCACCTTATTTCGACCTCTGTCCTTTCCCCCTTTCCCCCTTTCCTCCGTTCTCCCCCTGACGATCCTCAAATGTTTTTCTCCCTCTTTCTGGTCTGCCTTAACTCCATCCCCCCCTGACTCCCTCCTCTCCCCTCACCCTCTCTCAGAACACTACTTTTGTCCCCCTCTACCCTCTCTACCCCCCTATGATTTTTCCACTCTCCTTGTTTAAATCCGTGCCCTTCTGACTCTACTAAATTCAATCCTGCTCTCTGGTCTTTCTCTCAGGATTTTTGACTTTTGTGCACCCCGCCATTTTGGTGTTGGTCTCCGTCGTTTCCCGCGACCCTGACCCGCCATCTTGTTTGACCTCCGTCCTTCCCCCCGTCAAACTCAACACAGACAGCAAGTCCACCATCAGGGGCATCCTGGCATAAAGACCAAATGAGCAATTTATTGAACATATGAGAAATTGTTCTGCCACAGAGGCACACTTGAGCAGTGCGACCAGTTTGAGGCAAAATGATGCCTCATCCATAGATGTTGTGAACTTTAGGTGCCGCAGGGGCATGGCATCTCACTGGTTAACGCACGCATTCTTGGATTATTTTTTGACAAATTCAGAGTACAAATAATAGAAGGAGTGCATCCCATCACTGTTTCTGTATATTGACATTGATGCCCTATATTGGGGTAGCACCCGATGAGTTAAAAGAAAGGAGAAAACAGAGAAGTTGAAAATATCGCCAGCACACATACAGACGGAGTTACGAACTCAGTTCGTCAAAGGAGTGATGATGGAAACTGACTATAATGGACTTTAAACAAGTGACTTTATTGCAACAATGAGCTTTGGTTAACGCTTTTCATGAATTCATTTTCCCTTTTTTTAAATGACAAAGGAGGAGCTTGAAATAATTGCTTCATGTTTTGTTCAAAGGGGCGCAGAGTATTATGGGCACGGTAGTTTATTTCATGTAATTGCAAGAGTGCTATCAATTTTTCAGGCGGGAAAACTATAATCAGCGGGCCAATCAGGAGGGATTCATTGAGGGAGGAGGTATTTATACAGGGGTAGAATTAAGGGGAGACATTTAACATTTAGAATACGAGAGGACAACAGGTTAAGCTAGAAGGTTCAAAGCAGGTACGTGCAATTCGTGCAGTGTTTGTTTACGACAAAGGGGTAAAAGCGGAGTGGGTTTGTAGTTTGAAAGTGAGCAACGTAGTAGAATGTAAGCAAACTAGGGCAGAGGTCAAAAATGTGAACTAATATGGGAGTAACAGTTGCGTTTAGTCATGCAATAGGGAACGATGCGGGAGGTGGTGAGAGTAAGGTGATAGGCAAGTACAGAAGGTTTTTTCGCTGCGCGTTGTATTCATCGAGCGTGATGTTAAGCGTGTATACGTGGGGCTGCGCTAAATGAAGTTGTGCTTGTTAGCAGCAGAAAGGAAGGGTTTTATTTAGAGTGTTCAGGAAAGCGTTTAGCGCAAGGAATAAGGACAGGTTGAGATTCATGAAAGTTTTGTTGCAAATTTTAGATAAAAGACGGAAGTTGAAGTTGTCAGAAAGACAATAAGATTCACAGGGTAATGGTCATTTGTTTTATTGTTTATTTACAGTGTCCCCTGATGAAGGGCGCCTGAAGCCCGAAATGCATTGGGTCTCATAAATAAAGCTGCTTTGAACGAACTTTTGCATCTGTCTTGCTTTAACAAGAGGTTCGGATGGGCACAGTTTCAGCAGTTGAAAATTGGCAAAATACCCGTGTGTGCACGCAAAGCATTATAAGGATGGAAAAGAAGGAGTATAGAATTGAACATGAGCAATTTATTGAACATATGAGAAATTGTTCTGCCACAGAGGCACACTTGAGCAGTGCGACCAGTTTGAGGCAAAATGATGCCTCATCCATACATGTTGTGAACTTTAGGTGCCGCAGGGGCATGGCATCTCACTGGTTAACGCACGCATTCTTGGATTATTTTTTGACAAATTCAGAGTACAAATAATAGAAGGAGTGCATCCCATCACTGTTTCTGTATAAAGACTAAAAGGACCACGGCCACCTTCTGCAAGGACATCTCCGACTTCCTAGTACCCCTGGCAATCCGCTCTAAGAACATCATCTTCCTTGGAGACCTCAATTACCACATGGACGACCCAAGAAATGCCAACATAGCAAACTTAATAGACAGCATGAGCACCTCAGCCTCACCCAAATTGTCACCGACCCCACGCACATAGCTGGACACACTCTGGACCCAATCTTCACAGCCAGCAACAGAATCAAATCCAGCCACACCTCTGAGATCACATGGACCGACCACTCAATCGTCCACTTCTCCATCTCCACCACCCCCAACACTGCCACCAACCAGACCAGCACCGCCCATATCAACTGGAGCAAAGTAACAGACAATCTATGGACCAACACCCTCAACACGTCCCCCCCGACACAACCGCCGACCTCAAGGTGCCTGTCCAAAATTTCAACATCTGGATCACAGAATGCACCGACATAGTCGCACCCCTCAAACACGCAAAACAAGGCAGACCCTTCACACACACCAGCTGGTTCCCTCATGAACTAAAAGCCTCCAAATGCAATTGCAAAAGAATAACAAGAATCTGGCACAGCAACAAAACACCCAGCAACCGAGCCAACTTCAAAGTGGCTCTCAATAAATATCACATATGCCTGAAAAATGCCAAAAAGAAAACCCTAGCCACTCGCCTCGAACCTAGCTCCATACATAGCAAGGAACTCTTCAGCATCATCAAAGAGTTCACCATCCCCTCAGCAACAGAAAACACTGCAAGCCCCTCGCAGGAGCTCTGCAACACCCTCGCAGACTTCTTCTGCAACAAAATCACCATCATCTATGAACACTTCGACCCGCAACCAATCAGAGACAACTTCGACAAACTCCTCAATAGCAGCGACTTCACCTCAAACACTATAATTACTACATGGGATCAGCTAGCCACGCAAACTACCGCTACCATCATGAGCTCCATCCACTCAGGAGCACTCAGGTGCTCCCACCACATGTTCAATCTGGGGAGCAACTCCATCAGTAAGGAACTCACCACCATCCTCAACTCATCCATCACCTCTGCCTCCTTCCCAAAAGGATGGAAACACATAGAAGTAAAACCTCTGCAAAAAAAGACCTACCGCTGACCCGGAAGAAGTCAAGAACTACTGGTCCATCTCCCTGCTCCTGTTCCCGGCTAAAGCCCTGGAGAAAGCAATAAACAGCCAACTCTCCAACCACCTAGAGATCAACAACCTCCTGGATCCATCCCAATCGGAATTCTGCACTATTCACAGCACAGAAACTGCCCTAATCACAGCTACAGATGACATCCGATCTCTCCTAGACCAGGGAGATCCCACAGCCCTGATCCTCCTCAACCTCTCCACAGCCTTCAGCACCGTGTCATACTACACCCTCCTACACGGACTTCATCAAAGGAAATGCCCTTAAACAGATCTCCTCCTTCCTCACCGGAAGAACCCAGAGCATCCACCTCCCGCCTTACACCTCAGGCCCAAAGAACATCATCTGCGGCATTCCCCAAGGGTCCTCACTGAGTCCAACCCTGTTCAACACATACATGCCCCCCTCCAGCCACACTGATCAAATCCTATGGTATGAACGTCAAATCATATGCTGATGACACTCAGTTCATCTTCTCCCTGTCCTCAAACCCCACTAACACCAAAACCAATTTCCGCTGGTGCATGACCAGCATAGCCAGCTGAATGCAAAACAAATGCCTCAAACTCAACACCGACAAAACAGAGGTACTCCTCTTCGGGAGCAACACCTCCCCATGGGACGACTCCTGGTGGCCAGCGGAACTGGGCCCCTCGCCCACTCCCAAAGACCACACCAGAAACCTCGGCATCATACCCGACAACAAGCTCACCATGAAGAAGCAGATAAACTCTATATCCACAGCTTGCTTCCTCACCCTCTGCATGCCCCGGAAAATATTCAAATGGCTCCCCATCAACACCAGATGCACCATCACCCAAGCCCTCATTACCAGCTGTCTGGGCTATGGAAACTCCCTCTATATGGGCATCACCTCACAACTACTGAGCAGACTGCAAAGCATCCAAAAAGCTACAGCCAGGCACATGTTAGACCTCCCGAGAAGAGCTCACATCACCCCACACCTCAGGGAGCTCCAATGGCTCCCCATCCAAAAAAGGTGTCAGTTCAGACTGCTGACCCACGCCTACAAGGCCCTGCACAACAAAGGACCAGCCTAACTAAACCACAGACTGAACTTCCACCAACCCAGCATACAACTACGCTCCGCCTCCCTCTCCTTCGCCCACATGCCCTACTTCTACAAAAGCAGAAGCGGTGGCCGCAACTTCTCCTACCTGGCTGCCAGGACCTGGAATGGCCTCGCACTCCACCTCCGGACTGCACCCACCCTACAGAAAGTGAGAGATGGCCTAAAAATCTGGATGTTTGACTGACAACTCCCAGCAGCAGCCCCCCCTGCACCTGGATAAGCTCACGGGTGATAAGCAGCGCTCTACTAATCGTTGATTGATTGACTGTTGTTTTAAACACAACAAATACAATATGCGATTGCTTGACAAGAAACAAAACTTTAATAAACACCATAAAAGTATAGTGCAGTAGAAATCAAGACAAATGACCATAGTTTGGAGCCGTTAGCCCTAATGGGTCTATTGTATGTTATGTTTTGCTGTTTTGCTGTGTTATGTTGTGTGATGGATGCTATGGCATGTTATGTTATGTTATTTTATGTTATTTATGAAATGCTCCATAAACCTCGGGATCCTTAAAGCTCTGGTACCATGTGTGGTAACCAGATGGAACTAACGGTCTTGTAGTGAGGGGGGCCTGTGTAGAATAAAACAGGGTATTTGCAGTGGATCTGGGCAAAAAGCCTATTAGATTCAGGGCCTGGAGATGGTCAGATATGAGGGTATGCAATGAGATCCTCTTCTACCACGTGAATAGGGCATTGTTTTCCAAACTGTGGCCAATGAGACCAAGCTGATTTTTGGTGGGTCGTGAAAGTCCAAACAATAAATAAAGAAGCTATTACATTCTGTATTTATCTTGTCACATTTGCTGCGCTTCAAAGGCAGAGGTCAAATGTTAGGCTATTTCTTCTGACAAATTGCTGCTTATTTTTTAACATGAGGATTGGTGTTTACAAACTCCTCTCACTTTACAGTCATTGAAAGAAAAGTAAAGTGAATTATGGGAAAATCTTGCTGGGGTACAGGGAGTGTGAAAGGAAATGCTGTAGGATGTCATTTTTTTAAACACAACAAAAACTAAATGCTGGCAATAGTTGTATGCATTCAGCAGTTAGAAAAGCAAAAATGAAGCACATTTTTTAAAATTCTAAAGTGTGATAGAAACAAAGATTTTAATAGGATCAAAACAAATCAGGACACTTTTCTTAGTGATTCACAAATGATAAATATTCACTGAAACTCAATTTCCACACATCATATATGTGAATGTATGGCTGTGTAAATTTGGGGGCCATTTCAGTGAAAAATGTGCTGTCCGTAAATGACAGTGGCTACCACATGATGCTTTAGTTACATTAAAAAATTGCCCGCCTTATGTTCAACAAAGCTTGGTGGGTCGCAAAGGTTTGACATTCTAAAAATTGGGTTGTGGTTCTAAAAGGTTTGAGAAGCACTGAAACAGGGACTATGGAAAAAACTGAGATGGTGATGCATTCAAAAGCCATATCTCTAAAAACATTAATAATATAAGAAAGAATTCAAATATACCCCTATAACTACAATCCAACAAACAATAGGAAAAATACATTTAGTGTGTGAAGGAGGAGTCTGATTTACTATTCTAAGTCTAATTTAACAAACAATAAGGAAAATGCATATATGGGTGAAGGGAGGGTCTAATAAACTATTCTAACTCCAGTCTAACAAACATTGGGGCATATTTTTAAGCCCTTAAACGCCACCCGAGTGTCACTTTCTTTGACGCTCAAATGGCATTGGGCCATTCCCCATATTTACAAGGTGGCGCTAAGCCACTTAACGCGTTCAACAGAGTTCAACAGTTATATGATGGCCTCAAGGCGAGAGTTTTGTGGTAAGGTCATTTGTCCGATCCTATTGGTATCACTTGGGGTACACGGCAGGGCTGCCCTCTTTCATCCCAACTATTCGCAATATATATCGAGCCCTATATCCAAGCCTTGAAGATGACTAAGGATATCTCTCCTCTGCAGAAACATAGGTTAGAGATCAAGGTATTGGCCTATGCCTTTTACGTCTTCTCCTACCGTAGCCTTGACGGCGATAGATACCATCGCTAGTATGTACGTTCTGCCTTAGGGTACAAGCTTAACACCGATAAGACCCAAGTTCTGCCTAACGTTGTGGCCCTGGGATAGGACCAACGCTGGGTACGCTCCGCAACCTATCTCGGGGTTGAGTTGTCACTTGTAATGGAGGACATAATCCAATTAAATTATGGCCAATTGTTCACGAGAATGGGGGAGACGTTTATTAAGTGAACAGACTCCACTTGTGCAATCTTATTAAAATGATTATTTTACCTCGTTATCTTTATCTGTTTAAATGCATCCCTCTCTACCTCCCTAAAACATTTTCTTACAGGGCGGAGTCGTCCTGGAAGAAATTCTTATGGAATTTCGGAAACCTAGATCTAATATACAGCTGCTTCAGCTCCCACAGGAGAAGGGGGGCCTTTCATTGCAGGGGCTGCAGGTTTAATATCTTGCTGCATTTCTGTCCCAGCTAAGGATGGTGCTCAGCAGGGAGCCATGGCCTTTGGGCATATGTTTTCTGAGTTTCTGCCATGGGGTGAGGCCATTGTCCCCCGCATGGGTATTATCGACACGATCTATTTCAAGAAGACGAGGTTCAAGACCCTATTGGTCTTCCACCTCATCTGGACTTATCTTTAAAAAATCCTGCTGGAAATCGCCCTCTGGAACACCTATACATATTTGGGTTACAATCCGAATTAGCCTCGGCAAGTGCATGACAGCTTTCTGCCCTGCTAGGAAGACTCTCAACTTCTTACACTAGGGCAATTTTTTGAGGGAGGTGTTCTTCATTCATATGAGAGTTTGCAACAAAGGTTTTCTCTTCCCCCGGCCTGACTGTTTCGGTACTTACAGTTACGACATTTTTTTAATAGTGTCAACTCAGTTGAACTTCGCTGCACTCAGAGCTATTTTCTCGATTATCTGACCAAGGGTCCTCTTAAGGGAACTATCACTTTGGCATATAGGATGATTTCCTCAGCTGAAGCCTTGGTACGTGGTAGGACGGACTCTTTCAGGTTGGAGCAGATAAGTGGACCCGGCACCTCGGGTCGGAGATTACTGTGGATGATCACCGGCATACTAATATTCTACCACAGATGGGGAGATTTACTAAGATTTAACGCCGTGTTTGCATTACAAAAGTGATGCAAATCGTCGCAAAATCATTTTTTCCGATTTACTTTCCAGCATTAAACTTGTTTAGCGCTGGAAATAACATGAAAGTGACGCAAAGCAGGCCATAGCGCTGCTTTGCATTACTTAGTGCCAAGGGGGCGTACCATGGATGGAACATGGGCATTCCCATGCAACCACCCAAGGATTCTGATGCTAAACCCTATTCACTAAATAAAATAGACAGGGTTTAAGCGTCAGAAAACTGTGCCCTTTTGAAGTAGGCGCAACCAAGGAGAAATGCTTTCATTTCTCCTTCCTTTTCCGACTTTGTATGTGTGCTGCACTTTACAGCACACATACAAAGAGGGAAAAGGGTTAAAGTTAGTCTATGCATAATTTTTGTTCTGGAAGGGAATCTTCGAGTACAAAACCTATGCTGGACTCACGGAGACACCCTTGCACTATGGTGCAAAGGTGTCTCCATTGTGCATGACAGCTGATTTCAGTGCTGGCGCTAGGGAAAGGGGAGGAGAGTGCCATATTTCTGTAAATATGGCGCTCTCCTTTTCATGCAGCGCAGCATTTGCGGCTGCTGCACTGCGCTGAGTGAGTAAGTGAAAAATCTGGCCCAGAGTGTCTTAAATGTCTCCAGGGTCAAAGTTCATTATTTGAAGTTTATTAGATATTTCTATTTGACACCTCATTGTCTCCAGATTATGAAGGTTAGACAAGACGCTAAATGCTTCCGCTGTATGGTGGAGCTAGCTGAAGCGGTTCACATTTTTGCTTCTTATCCGTCTATTAAACCCTATTGGGAATCTATTATGGTGAACCTGAATCGAACCTATCAGACCCATTTGTATTGGGACCCTAAGCTAATAATATTGGGGCACTCGTCAGTCATTCCATCACATTTAAGAGGGATATACTTTTATACGATATCACTGGCAAGATTAGTATTGCCCCAGCACTTGCTGTTAAAGGAGGCTCCCAGTGCTATGCTCTGGTGGCACAAATCTGTGAATATCTGCTTCTTGGAGGATTCTCTGATGGATAATGATATGCACAGGGGCAGGCTGAGGAGCATTTGTGACCCAATGAGGGGGATGTTGAGCAGTTTTTGGACAGATTAGGGTTCAATCAATCAATCAATCAATCAGGGGAATTGTCAAGCGCGCTACTCACCCGTCAGGGTCTCAAGGCGCTGGGGGGGGGAAAGGGGGGAATAAGCAGCTCTGTTCAGTCGAAGAGTCAGGTCTTGAGGGTCTTCTTGAAGATGTTCGGAGAGGGGGCACCTGATGTCGATCGGGAGCTGGTTCCAGGTCTTGGCCGTGATGGAGGAGAAGGCTCTTCCACCCATTCTGGCTCTGCGGATGCGTGGGGTTTTGGCGAGAGCGAGGTCGGCGGTTTCTCTTGGGTACGTGGAAGGAGATTCTCTCGTTGAGGTATTGGGGACTGGTGTTGTGGAGGCATTTGTAGGCGTGGTTGAGTATCTTGAAGGCTACCCTCTTGTCAACGAGGAGCCAGTGGAGGTCTCGCAGGTTTTGGGTGATGTGTTCAAGTCAAGGGATGCCGAGGACGAGTCTGGCTGCGGTGTTCTGTATGGTCTGGAGTTTGCGGAGCAGAGACTTGTTGATTCCGGCATAGAGAGCATTTCCGTAGTCCAGTCGGCTGGTTATGAGTGCGTTGGTGACGATCTTTCTTGATTTGGGGGGGATCCATTTGAAGGTCTTGCGAAGGATGCGGAGGGTGTTGATCTGTCGGGTCATGGAGAGGGAGGAGTTGAGTATGATGCTGAGATTCCAGGTGTGATCTGTGGGGGTGGCGGGGCTTCTGAGGGAGGTGGGCCACCAGGTGTTGTCCCATGCGGTGGGAGAGGGTCCGAGGACAAGGAACTCCGTCTTCTCCGAGTTGAGCTTCAGGCAGCAGCTGCTCATCCAGGATGCGATGTCCTTCATTCCTTCCTGGAAGCTGAGTCTGGTGGTGACGGGATCCTTGGTGAGGGAGAGGATGAGCTGGGTGTCGTTGACGTAGGAGATTATGTTGAGTCCGTGCTGCCTGACGATGGCGGCGAGGGGGGCTATGTAGATGTTGAAGAGCGTTGGGCTGAGTGAGGATCCTTGGGGTACTCTGCAGTTGATCTCTGTGGGTTCGGAGAGGAAGGGTAGCAGTCTGATTCTTTGGGTTCTGCCGGTGAGGAAGGAGCAGAGCCATTTGAGGGCGGTTCCCTGTATGCCGGCGTCGTGGAGTCTGGCGGTGAGTGTGCGGTGTGGCCTTGGTCGAGGAGGGTGCAGATGTCATCTGTGGCAGCGAGTAGAGCAGTCTCAGTGCTGTGGTTGCTGCGGAATCCGGATTGGGAGAGGTCGAGGCTGGAGTTCTCTTCAATGAATTTCGTTAGTTGGGCGTTGACGGTCTTCTCGGTGACTTTGGCTGAGAAGGGGAGGAGGGAGATGGGTCAGTAGTTCTTGAGGTCCGAACAGTCTGCCGAGGGCTTCTTGAGTAGGGGCTTGACTTCTGCACGTTTCCAGTCATTGGGGAAGGTGCAGGTTTCGAAGGTGGTGTTGATGGTGCGTCGTAGTTCATGTGCGATGGCGGCGGCAGCTCTGTGGAAGATGTGCAGAGGGCAGGGGTCCATGGGTGCTCCTGAGTGGATGCCTTTCATGGTCGATTCGGCGTCTTCAGTGGTGGCTGGGGCCAGGCGGAGATGGTGGGTTGGCTGGCGTTGTTGGAGGGGGGAGTGGTTTCGAAGTCCGGTGTCCGTTCATTGAAGTTGTCGTAGAGGGACTTGATTTTCAGATGGAAGTAGGAGCTGAGCTTATTGAAGAGGTCCTGGGAGGGGGTGATGTCCGTGGCCTCGATGGGGGGTTTGGTGAATTCTTGGATGATGCTGAAGAGTTCCTTAGAGTTGCTGGAGTTGGCGGTCATCTTGCACTGGATGAAGGTTCGTTTGGTTGATCTGATGAGTTGGTGGTATTCTGTCATGGCGTTCTTGTATGTGGTGCGATCTTTCAAAGTTTTCCTGTTTCATCAGTTCTTCTCGAGACGTCTGCAATGGCATCTGGATTCTTGGAGGTCGGTGGTGAACCAGGTGGCCTTTCTGGGGGCCATCTGTCGGGGTTGCGAAGGGGTGCGAGTTCGTCCTCCCAAATGGAGATCCATCTGTGTAGTTCTTTGGCTGCGAGGTTGGCGTCGGTCGAGGTGGAGGGGGCATCGCGGTTGAGGGTGGAGTTGAGGTGCTCCTCGGTGACTTTGCTTCAGTTCCTTCGCGGTGGGCGGAGTGCAGGTTTTGGGGCGGTGGGTTTGTCGACGTGGAAGTGTACGCAGTGGTGGTCCGTCCAGAAGGGTTGCGTGATATGGCTGAAGTGGATGTTGTTTCTTCCTGCGAAGATGGGGTCAAGGGTGTGTCCTGCCTTGTGGGAAGGGGTGGTGATGAGCTGTTTCAGTCTAAGGTTGGCGAGGTTGCCCAGGAGGGTGGAGGAGTTGGGGTCGTTGATGTTGTCGAGGTGGAAGTTGAGGTCTCCGATGAGTATGTAGTCCAAGGAAGCGATGGCGTGGGGGGTGACGAGGTCGGCGATGGCAGTGGTGAACGCTGTTCGAGGTCCGGGGGGGCCACCAGGGATGAGGCGCAGGCAGGAGCCTGCGGGTGGAGGAGGGCCTCAAACACCTACCTGGGAGAGAGTTGTCTGGGGCAGCGGCAGGCGAGGCTACAGCGGAGCTGCTCGGGCGGAGACCGGGACCCTGGCCAGGAGGTCAGAGGTCCTGCTCATACACCTGAGCAGCGGCTGCCATTAAATCGGGAAGGGGGAGGGAAGCTCAGCTGGGAGGCGGGAGCGAGAACGGCAGGGGGGAGGGGCCACAGGGGACCAACGTTGGGAAAAGGGCGGCGAGAAACAGGCACGGAGGAGAAAACAAGGGCACAGGCAGAAAAACGAAATAAGGGCAGAAAACAGAGTCACAAACAAACAGGCACAGAAATTACAGTAAAAATACAATAAAAGACAGACAAAAGACACAAAGACAAAACGGGCACAGCAAGGCAGACAGACAACAGTGGAACAGCAGAAGAGCAAGGCTCTCCCACTGGACCACCATGGATGAGGCGCAGGCAGGAACCTGTGGGTGGAGGAGGGCCTTGAACACATACCTGGGAGAGAGGTGTCTGGGGCAGCGGCAGGCGAGGCTACAGCGGAGCTGCTCGGGCGGAGAGCGGGACCTTGGCCAGTAGGGTTGATCATGAACAGGGGAGAGGTTGTGGCCTTACGGCCAGAGCTGCCGACTTTGGAGCTGGGGAACCAGGTTCGAGCCTCGACGTCGGCTCCGCTTCCTGTGATTCTGGGCAAATCACTTAATCTCCCCGTGCCTACAAAAAATGAATGTGTCCTTGTGTAACGTAACTGGTGCTCATGTGAAGCGCTCCAATACCTTCGGGTCGAGTTTGCGCTATATAAATCTGAAAAAAAAAACCAACATATTATCTCGTTTAACTAACTATACTTCTTTTTCTTCTTTTGGCTTTCTTGTTGTTTATTTTTTGATCATTTGCACCTAGTTTTGTATTTTATTGGTGTGTCCCTTTGTTCCTCAAATTTTTTTGGGGGGGTTTTGTTATTATATGTGATGAGATATACGTATTTCTCATGTATTTATCATTTGCTCCAATAAAAAATGTCATTAAAAAAGGGAATGTTTTAAAGTGAACTACTCATTAAAACTATACATAATTAACTGCCAATTTAAGCAGTTGCATAAATAAGATATGAATCAATTGATCTAAATTCATATATATTTTAATTATTAATTAAAAAACTGCCCAAGCAACCCTTCAATAAAATGCACACCCCATACTTAAAATTGAATACATAAATGATAAAAATATTGACATATAAATATGCATACCAATTGTAATTATGTTAAAATAACATAAATAAAAATACTATTAATATCCCTGTTAAAAAACACTTCCCACCTAATAACCAAATAAACTCCACAACCCAAATTATAATACATAATTTAAAATGTATTAAACTAAACAAATAATTAACAGTTAAAATATATAAAGAAATAACACATTAATACATTAATTAATATATAATGAAAAAACATTACCCACCCAATCCCCCAATAAACTAATCAACCCACAACTAAAATTCTATTCATAATTTAAAAATTCATTCAACATTTACAAAATAAATAACAAATAAAAGATATATAAAAAATAAATATAATTAAACATTAATTAACATATACATGTAAATAATTCGACCCACCCAATACTCCAATGAACCCAACAATCCAAAATATATATACATTACCATAATATTTTTTTAAAAATAGATTTAACAATAACATTTATCATAAACATTACAGCATAGTAAAACACAATGATAAAAAAAAGTTACAAAGGAACCAATATTTTAAACTTCAATATTAAAGTAAAACATATACCTATTTTTGTTATTTTGGTCAGCCATACTTTTGTAGTCAATGTATGTTGACCACAATATTATGGTTAGCTGATATTTTTGATTTGATATTTTGGTGGAAAATTGACAAGGCTTCTGACATGTCCCACCGTTCCGCCACCTGCCCTCAGCCATCAGGCCCAGTTCCATAGCTCTGTTTGATAGCCTCTTCTACCTTAACCACCCTTTCCTGCCTGAAGCCCTTCATGATTGGTTGCTTGCTGTTCTGCCTTCTCCTTACCCTAAAATTAACTAAATCAGGCAAAAGTCTATGCACAGCATCTTTAAGGCATCTCAAATGTGAAAATGGTGTCGTGAAAAGTTTGTGTGCCCCACCAGAGCAGCTGCCAAACGATCTAACAGTTAGACCTGGTGCTCCAAAAGCTAGTCCAGGCCGGCTGAGCTAGGAGGGAGCCAGAGATTGCCCGCTAGCCAGCCATGAAAGCTCCATGGCTTTGTCCTTCAAAAGCCATTAGAACCAATGGGAATGAAGGTCTGTGCCTGCTAGTCACAGCATTTCTCTCCACCAAACTCTTTCTCTTCATCTCTGGGCTTTACAGGTAAGTGGATGTTTTAAGGGGTGACAGGATGGACCAAGGGTCTGTCTGCAGGTACTGGGTGAAGAGAGGGGTGTAGAACAGTCGTTAACTACTTTGCTGTGGTGTGTGGATTTGGTTATTGTACTTTTGCAACACTCTCTCTCTCATCCTGGCCCCTTGCTATCTCTCATCTTCCTCTCACTCTCTATACCCTCTTTTCCACACCTCTCTCTCATACCCCACTCTTTTGCTTTCTCGCTTCACCTTCTCCCTCTCTTGGTCTCCCTTGTTCTATTTCTCCCTTTGTCTTGTCTCCCTCTCTTTCTTGCACACTTGCTCTCTTCCATCTCTCCATCACTCTTTTTCTCTGCCCCTCTCACGCTCACTCTATCTTCCACCATATTCTCTCTTTTCTCCGGGTCTGTCTTTCTCTCCCTCACATCCCCTTTTTTTCTTCTGTCCGTCTCACTCTTACACATTTACTCTCTCTCTTACTCTCTCGCTTCTTTCTCTCTTTGGCAGAGCAGTCCAAGGCTCTCCCATTGAGTGAATGTCCCTCAGAACTTACTAAAGCACATAATAGTACTCAATAACTCACCATCCAATGTGTGCTCTTACTTTAAACAAGGAATCATAATTTAAAACACACAGCTAAATACAACTTGTAAAATCTCAAATCTACACAAAATAAACAATTAGTAAAACATTATGCCAAATAGTTCACATGTTCTTACTAGGAATTCCAATTGTTCAATCCTCCTAAATGAATGCCCACAGAATAACGACGGTGGAAATCATCTGCCCTGAAGATTTTTCATAGGGTGAGACTAACCTTATCAATCTAGTCTGCTGACATTATCTGTGAGGCACCAGGTAATAATTTGTGGGTCCACAAACTCTAACACATAAAACTAGCAATATCTCTATACCTGCCAACTGCAAGACATATGTGGCTTTCCACAATGAACAGTCAGACCTTGGGGTTTAGTCAGAACATTTACAAGGCACAGGAAAGGCCTATTGCCTTTGAAAAGAACATTTCAATCATTTAACACAAGCCTCCAGGCTTTATCATTAACACCAGGTCTCTGCCCAGAAAAAAAAGAGTGGTTTACATATGCCTAAAATAGTTTTAAAACATTTGAGAAATGACTCCACTTGAGAAACAACACAATTCTATCCAAACTTTAAGATATCTTTTTGTGGTAGCCACTGACCCTCCAGGGAACAACGCTACACACAGGGACCAGATACGCACCCTGTGCTAACAGGATTCAGATACTCACCCTGTGATTCCATGGTACAGACACGCACCCTGTGCTCAGAGGGCCCAAATACATATGCTATGTTAATAGGCCAGGCACACACCTTGCACTCACAGGGCCCAAACACATTAATTACCCAATAATACAATACACAACCCGCACTCAATGTGTCAGACTAGCCTTAAACATTTCTCATCTCTTCTTGCCTCGCTGCTGCTAGCCTTGCACCAACATCTCTGTATTGGACCCGGCCCTCTCTGCAAGGTCACCCCAAACTTTTAGCCTTCACTCCCTTCCTGAACCCCTTTGTTGTTGGCATTTCAGGACTCTGTGCACTTTACCACTGCTAACCAGTGATAAAATGCATGTTCTCTAGTTTTCAAATATGGTAAAATTGGCCTACACTTAATTGACACATTTCAATTTACTTGTAAGTCCTCAGTAAATTGCACTACAGGTTCGCAGTGCCTGTAAATTAAATGCTACAAGTGGGCCTGCAACATTCATTGTGCCACCCACTAAAGTAGCCTTTTAAAGCATGCCTCAGGCCTGCCACTGCAGAGTATAGTTCAGATTTATACAGCCATTTCGACCTGGCTAAATAAACTTTTTACCAAACCTAAACCTTCCTTCTTGATTCTTAAAAGTCACCCCTAAAGTAGGTCCCTAAGGGCTCATAGGGCATGGTGCATTGTTTTACATGTCCTGGCTGTGGAAAACTCCAAAAGTAATTTTTCACTGTTGTAAGGCCAATCTCTCCCATTGACTAACACTAGGTCATCTTATTACATTTAATAAGTGCTAACTTTGGGTTGGGGGCAGATAGAAATATGCTGTTTGCACTCAAATAATTTGTCATTTAAAATCCTATTTACTGGAAAAGTCGGATTTTGAGTTGCAATTTTGAAAATGCCACTTTCTTCAAATTGATCCTCCAATGGCTCCTGCTCTGGAGGAAATTTTGATGGGATAAATGGCCAGTCCAGCCCTGCACTTCCATTCTCCTGGTTGTATAACACCCATTCATATGGACTGCTCACTGCCACTCAAAGTGGATTTCTCAGAGCATCCGCTGTAGCTGCCAGATTGCACCTATCAAGTAAAGTGTAACACCATTCACATTTGGACACTTTCCTGTGCCCGATATTTAATTTAATGTAAACTATATTATACCAACCACCAGAAATATGGCAGGTGCCCACTTGTGGAGTGGAATCTATTCTCATATGTTTCTCCAGTACGAAGGCGTAGGCCCCGCTACACACTTCATGTGACATTGTTAGAGCAGTGACTGCCAAAAACTTGTGACACCAAAATACTTTTAACCTAGGCCACACTGCACTCACACGCTTTCTATGCATCCATACACTAGCATCTAATGCTTGTGTGTCCTATCTCTTACTGCTTTTTGCTTTCAAATCATTGAGAAGCAAAGCAACAAAACACAATTAAATCACAACTCTTGCCCTCACCAACAGCATCAAAACACTACTTATATAAGTTAAATGTCAAATGACTGACTCGCACTTTTTCATCCATAGCACTTCCACGGAGTGGTGTACTGCCCATCCGCAAATGCACTTCAGCCCCCTCAGAGGTGCGACGTGCTTTATCGATGGATCTACAGTAAAATGCAATATGCTAATAAAGAATGAAGCATTTTCTTGTTTGTAGTTAAAAAACTGCAACCACTTATCCACCAAGTTATTTCACCTTCCATATTAAAGTCCTTCACAACTAGGTCCTACACTGCAGCACATCGGGGTGTGGCTCAGCCTTACAAAGTGGCAGAGTCACTGCCACTCCTTCCGTCAGAGAGTAGACCAAGCCGCTCACTCACACAATTCACATGTAACAGTTCTGGATGATAGGGGTGGGCAGGATCTTACCAGGGCACTTCCACCGCAGCTTCTCCAGTAAGGTGAAGACCACCCACTCTAATGAGTCTCCACTGATGGAATAGGCGGATGTTTATTGCACTTGCTGGTGGGTGGCCCTATTGAAAGCAATGGGATGCATTTTGTGGCTGAAAATAATTCAATTGTGGGTGGCCAATGTTTTACGTATGCCAGAACCCAAGAAGCTAAACTCTTGGAAAGCAAAAACACAGACAAAAAGAAACTGGAACAGGGCAGTATAGATCCCTCTATTTCTGTCCTTCCCAGATGAGGAAAGAAATCAACATTTCAGGCTGTCACATGCCAGAGCTGCAATGCAATGTCACCATAAGTTCCTTTTTTGACACCGGGACAAATTGACATGGTGGTGGCATTAGACCGGGCTTCCAGTTTTTTCTGCTTTTGGTTAATATCCTGATCCAGGTCCTGATTAGCTGGAGTGTGGGAACTTGAAGTGTGTCATTATTGTGAGGTGGGCTGATGGTTGTGCCTAGCCGCGACCAAGAGATATTGAGGCATTATGCCTCGCCTCCTTAGATGCCTCCAAGACATCCGGGGCCAGCCTCGACAACCTTTTCGAGCTGCAAACGATGCTCCCTACCTGCCTTCTGTACCCACGTCCGTCAAAGCAACCGGCATCGCATTTGCTGGCACTCAACATTTCTTCTGCCTGTCTAGGCTCAGTTTGACTTTGTTGGGGCATGTGTTGCTGGGTTCCTCTCCAAGTTGTTTGAGGCACTTAATTCTTTAATCCCAAGGGATGAGTTTGAGATGGCCATTTGCCGGGCAGGTGAAGTGGCCTGGCCTGGGCCTGGCCAAAACATAGTCCTGTTTCTATGTCTATGGCTGTCTTGGTTTTTCATTCTGAAAATCTGGTCACCCTACCTAAGGACTGGCTTGTAAGCTGTGCCTTAGAAGACGCACCTCCCTGTGACGGCTTCTGAGAGCTTCCAACACCCGTGTTAGCGGACCGCGGAGAGCGCATCAGACCAAAAGATGTTGGGTACAGACTTTAAAAGAAAAACAAAAACAGTTTTCTTTACCTAGTCCTGCGTCACTGACAGCCAAGAACAACTGCCATTCTAGAATGTTGCTTTGTTTGATGACGTCTGCTCGGGTTTTCAGATACATTCTGACGTCACTCGATAGACTACTTCTCAGACGCCATTACTAATAGCTGTGGATACACATCGCGCAGTTAGAGGGCGCACCTCTGGCAACCTTGGGCGCCCCTTCGAGAGTCTATTAGGCGAAAGCGTCGAAAAAACAATCTATAACATCATATTTCCCTGGAAACCCCTCCCCGCCATCAAGGTTATCCGGAATAAGCCGCTAATGGCAGTTTTAGCTTCCACTGTGCATTAAGCTTCTCGTATAAAATACCAGTCTCTGGGCCACATTAGTAATTACTTTTTTTGTAATAAATACGGATGTTTGCTACGAGTAAACGCTAATGTAATAAAAGCTTTTGCTTGATGTATAATTAATCAGCAAGCTGCTTAATGTAAGAGAAAGCCGCGTCTCTGGGCAAAATTGGACGCAGTCTTAACACGTAGCGAGGGGTCACTAGAAAGAGGGCGTAGGTGGGGGGGCTAAGAGTGTGGGAGCGCAGCGGGAGGGGCGGGCGGGGGGGCCTCCAGCCTTTGCCGCATATTAATACGGTTGTACCTGCGCATCAACAGCGGCTGCTGGGGGTCGAGGGCAGCTTGTAACACACGCAACTCATTACCAGGCGCATTCATTTCGTTGGCCTGTTTTTCCTCAAAATGTCTCGTTTAAAGGAGAACTTTTGATAACGAGAGAGCAGCTAGAACATTTAAATGCCTTCCCACTTGAATCATGAGTCTAACCACACAGAGCATGTGGAGGGAGTAAACCTGAACCTCCTTAGGAGAATTACATTCACATTTCTTCAACTCATCATTCGATCCATCCTTTTGCCCTTCCATCTGTTCATCTATCCACCTGTCCATCCTTTCACCCTTCCATCTTTCACGCTTCCATCTGTCCACCATTCCATCCCTTCATCTTTTCATTTACCCATCCACCTGCCCATCCCTTCACCTTTTCATTTACCCATCCACCTGCCCATCCCTTCACCTTTTCATTTACCCATCCACATGCTCATCCATCTAACCATACTTTAACCCACCCATCCATCTTTTCACTCTTTTATATGTTCGTCCCTCAGTCGCCCATCAATATATCCATGTATCCCATCAATATATCCACCCATCCATCCATCCGTCTAGCCATCAATCCATCCATCCAACCTTTCACTCATGCACCCATAAACATATCCATCCATCCATGCATTCGTCGGTCGGTCCGTCCATCCATCCATCCATCCATCCATCCATCCATCCATCCATCCATCCATCCATCCACCCATGCGTCCATCCATCCACCCATCCATCCATCCATTCACCCACCCATGCATCCATCCATCCACCCACCCATCGATCGATCGATCCATCCTTCCATCCATTCATCCATCTACCCATGCATCCATCCATCCATTCACTCTTCCCCATCTGTCCACTCTTCTGTCCTTCCATTCATCGTTTCACCCATTAAACCTTTCAGCCTTCCAACTAATCTTACTTTCACCCTTCCATTTATTCATTCTTTAGCCCGTCCTTCGTTCTTCCCTTTCATCCTCCTTTTTACCTTTTCTTACTTCTTTTCTTTCATGTTTCCATTCTTCCTTTCACCCTTCGTTCTCCTATTAATTCCTTTTTCTTGCTCCCCATCCTTTTTCTTTCTTTACTTTTTTCTTACCTTTATCTCATGCTCACTTTTTGTAAATGTCCCTCATTCTGAGGTTTTCATCATTTCTCTTTCGCTGGTTCCTTCAGGGCACAACAGCCCACAGATCACAGCCCTCTGTCATGGGATCCACTGTCAGATATGCAGAACAAAGAGGCCCATAAACAGCTAATTAAGATGTAGTGGGACCAAGTTCACCAACCCAGTGGCAGTCGCCTAGAGTGGTGGTTTACTACGCCACTGTTTGATTATATTCTGTAGGGGGACAGTGAATGTTAACTTACAGGGTACTGGGGCTAGCTAGCGCTATATAAAACTCTCAAATAAATAAATAAATAAATAAATACATGATGTAGACATTTACTGTTGTAAAGCACTCTAATACCTTCGGGTCTAGCTAGCGCTATATAAAACTCTGAAATAAATTAACTGTCTTCCACATCACACTTTGACCCTTAATTATTTTGTGTGCCTGTAAGTAGGTGCACAAGAGTGTATTCCCAAAGGACATGGGGCAACCCCACAGCAAGCACTTAGAGGATGTGGTGGAGGCTGCGGGGGTCGATAAGATGGCTCCAAACAGGTGGAAAGGGAGTTCCCTCCTGCTAGAGGTATTTTGACGAAGTACAAAGGAGGAAGAAACCTAGGGCTCGTCCCCAGAACAGCATGCAATGCAGAGAAACGGAGGGGTTATGTATTATAGGATTTCTTACTTGTGTGGGAGGCAGATATGTGACCAGGAATCCAGAAAACAGGCCCGCCACATGGATGACACAGGAAACTCCATGACTCCATTGTGAGGGGAAGGTGGCGGGTGGAGCCTAAAGGTGCAGGAACCAATACGAACAGGATGGAGGAGACATGGTGGGGGACAGAAGAGGTGGCAGCCAATGGATAGCTGGAGAAACAGCGTTGCATTTCGCCAGAATAGCACTGAGGAGAAAAGGAACCCAAGGTTTAGGGACATGGAGTATGAGAGCTGTGAAGGAGAGGCTACTACTACATCAAGCACTGTGTGTGGCCCAGGAGAACGATCAGCATATCTGAAGTTGTGGTAAGATCTCTTTGTCCTCTGAACTCCGAGTGCACCACTTGTTTGCCCAACCAGGACCTTTGAGCCCTGCTCAGCCTCCTCCTTCTGACCTGAATTTGTATCACTGGAGTAACCAGATGTGGAAGGAATCTGATCCCATGAAAGAGATTTGGATTGCTCCATTGGTTGCAGAGAAATTGCTAACTTAATTTTAACTGCAAGAGCTTATAACTTCCCCTGTGCCACATTCTGGTGGTGGGTTCCATGTAACCCAGTGAGGCTGCAGGAGTGGTCAGGATGCCACAACCAGCAGTTTTTTTGCCCACACACCAGGTGCAGATATTTCGAAAGAAAAACCTAGTGTTCTTGGACCTGGGCACATCAGAAACTAACAAGGATTACTCACCCCATCATACATCAAGCGAGCTATCTGTGCTCCTATGGCCAAGACTGTAGGGAGGTCCAACTTAGTATAACCCTTTTTGTCAAAGTCAGTGCTTGGCGCTTTATGGTTAATGAAAACCCTTGGACAATGAATTATTAGGTATAACACATTTGTCAAAACCCATAGGCAGTATTTTACTGATTATGACTCGGGGTGGGTTGAATGCTTCATTCCGCCCGCAGAATTGGTGGAATTTGGCGACTACACGTTACTCTTGAATTGTGGAGTTCTAGCCAAATTTCTCCAATTGCCACGTGGCAGAATTTTTTTCCTGCAAAGCTTCATAAATAGAAGCTGGCAGGCGCAAGTGAGATTTTGGCTTCCTCATGAGTGATTTTTTTAACACGGGCGATCGCGGTCAGAGGGCTGCTCCTCGAGGAGATTTCCTGCCCCTCGAATAGATTTTCTATTCGAGCGGCAGCAAAATCAACTTGAATGGCAGTGGGCTCTTGCACAGTGTATGGTGCCGTTAACACAGATTTTTCAGCACTGCTCGAGCTAATCAATCAATCAATCAATCATGTCACTTATAAAGCGCACTACATACCCGCGAGGGTCTCAAGGCGCTGCGGGAAGAGGGGGGTGGTGCTGCTACTGATCGAAGAGCCAGGTCTTGAGGAGTCTTCTGAAGGCCAGTAGGTCTTGGGTCTGTCGGAGGTTGGTGGGGAGGGTGTTCCAGGTCTTGGCGGCGAGGTGTGAGAAGGATCTGCCGCCGGCGATTGTTTTCCGGATGCGGGGGACTGTGGCGAGGGCGAGGCTGGTCGAGCGGAGCTGGCGGGTGGGGGTGTAGAAGCTGAGTCGTCTGTTGAGGTAGGCTGGTCCGGAGTTGTGGAGTGCTTTGTGTGCGTGGGTGAGGAGCTTGAAGGTTATCCTCTTGTTGACAGGGAGCCAGTGCAGGTCTCTCAGGTGGGGTGTGATGTGGCTGCGTCGGGGGATGTCGAGGATAAGACGTGCAGAGGCGTTCTGGATGCGTTGCAGCCGTCTCAGGAGCTTAGCCGTCGTTCCTGCGTAGAGGGCGTTTCCGTAGTCCAGCCTGCTGGTGACGAGGGCCTGGGTGACTGTTTTTCTTGTTTCGGTGGGGATCCACTTGAAGATCCTGCGGAGCATTCGGAGGATGTTGAAGCAGGATGAGGAAACGGCGTTGACCTGCTTAGTCATGGAGAGGGTGGGGTCGAGGATGACCCCTAGGTTGCGTACGTGGTCGGTGGGTGGCGGGGCTGTTCCCAGTGATGTTGGCCACCAGGAGTCATCCCAGGCTGAAGGGTTGGAACCAAGGATGAGGACCTCCGTCTTGTCCGACTTCAGCTTCAGGCGGCTGGTCCTCATCCATTCGGCGACGGCCTTCATTCCTTCGTGGAGGTGGGCTTTGGCGGTGTGAGGGTCTTTGGTGAGGGAGAGGATCAGCTGGGTGTCGTCGGCGTAGGAGATAATGTTGAGGTTGTGCTGTCGGGCGACGTGGGCGAGGGGCGCCATGTAGATGTTGAACAGCGTTGGGCTGAGGGAGGAGCCTTGGGGTACGCCGAAGATGATCTTGGTGGCCTTGGATCGGAAGGGGCGAGGCGGACGCTTTGTGTTCTGCCGGAAAGGAAGGATGTGGTCCAGTCCAGGGCCTTCTCTTGGATCCCGGCGTCGTGAAGGCGTGTTCGTAGTGTGTGGTGGCAGACCGTGTCGAAGGCGGCTGATAGGTCCAGGAGGATGAGGGCTGCTGTTTCTCCGTTGTCTAGCAGGGTCCTGATGTCATCGGTGGCGGCGATGAGGGCGGTTTCGGTGCTGTGGTTGCTGCGGAAGCCGGACTGGGAAGGGTCCAGGATGTTGTTCTCCTCGAGGTAGCGGGTCAGTTGTTTGTTGACGATTTTCTCGGTGACCTTCGAGAGGGAACGGGAGCAGAGAGATGGGTCGGAAGTTCTTGAGGTCCTTGGGGTCTGCCTTGGGTTTCTTGAGTAAGGCGGTGATCTCGGCGTGCTTCCAGCTTTCCGGGAAGGTTGCTGTCTCGAAGGAGATGTTGATTATTTTCCGGAGATGGGGCGCGATGGCTGTACTGGCTTTGTTGAAGATGTGGTGAGGGCACGGGTCTAGCGGTGAACCGGAGTGGATGGTGTTCATGATCTCGCTGGTGTCCTCGTCGTTGATGTTGGTCCAGGAGAGCAGGCGGTTGGTGGTTGTGGGGGCAGTGGTCTCGGTGGTTGCCGGGGCGGTCGTGGTGTTGAAGCTGTCGTGGATGTCGGCGATTTTGCGGTGGAAGAAGGTGGCCAGTGAGTCGCACAGGTCTCGCGACGGCTGGATGTCGTTGGTGTTGGAGCTGGGGTTGGAGAGTTCCTTCACGATGTTGAAGAGCTCTTTGCTGTTGTGTGCGTTGTTGTCTAGGCGGTCTTTGAGTGAGGCCCTTTTGGCGGATCTGATGAGGTGATGGTGACTGCGGGTGGCGCTCTTGTGGGCGGCGTAGCTGTCCGCTGTCCGTTCGTGGAGCCAGATCTTCTCCAGTTTTCGGCATGTTCGTTTGGAGGCCTGGAGGTCTTCGGTGAACCAGGTGGCTTTCTTGCTGGTGTGGCTGTTGGGCGGATTCTTGAGCGGGGCGAGGGTGTTGGCGCAGTCGTCGATCCACTGTCTGAGGTTGCGGGCGGCGGTGTCGGGGTCGGAGGGTTCGGCGGGTGGGCTCAGGGCGAGGGTTGTGGTTAGCTGGTCTTCCGTGACTCTGCTCCAGCAGCGGCGAGGCATTTGTTCGGTGCGGTGGTGCGTGGTGGGCTTCCTGTAGGTGAAGTGGATGCAGTGGTGGTCAGTCCAGTGGGGTTCGGAGGTGTGGTTGAAGGAGACGTGTGGGCTTGCGGAAAAGATGGAGTCTAGCGTGTGGCCGGCGGCGTGGGTGGGTGTAGTCACGAGCTGTCTGAGTCCGAGGGTGGCGAGGTTGTCGATCAGGGTGGTGGAGTTGGTGTCCTTGTTGTTCTCGAGGTGGAAGTTCAGGTCCCCGAGGAGGATGTAGTCCGTGGAGGCGATGGCGTGTGTGCTGACGAAGTCAGCGATGGAATCGCTGAACTGTGGTCGGGGTCCGGGGGTCTGTAGATGAGGGTTCCTCTGAGGGTGGTGTTGGGATCGGTGTGGATCTGGAAGTGCATGTGTTCGGCGGTGCTGAGGGTGTCGTCGGTGTTGGTTGAGACTCTGAGGGTGTTCCTGTGGACGATGGCGATGCCTCCTCCGACTCCGTTGGTGCGGTCCCTGCGGGTGATCTTGTATCCGTCCGGGATGGCAATGGCGATGTCGGGGGCTGAAGCGGGATTCAGCCAGGTCTCCGTCAGGAATGCGACGTCTGGGGAGGTTGAGTCGAGAAGGTCCCAGAGTTCGATGGCGTGTTTGCGGGCGGAGCGGGTGTTGAGGAGGATGCATCTGAGGTAGTTGGGTTCTTTCCTGGGCGGTGGTTTGGCGGGGCGGGTGCTGGCGAAGCTGCAGTTCTGGCAGGTGAAGGGCCCTTGGGTGCGCTTCGGGGTGGCCTGGTAGCAGGCGTGATCTTTTCCGGGGTTGAGTGCGTGGAGGGTGCTGGCGTCGTATCGGCGTCTGTTGATGTGGCGGGCGCGGGGGATGCCCGGACCAGGGGTCTGGCGCTGGGCGCGGTCACGGCGCGGACGGGCGCAGACGGGCGCAGACGGGCTTGCCTTAGGCGCGCCTTCGGCGCGCCAGCGGCACGCCCGCTGCGCACGTCCGCTGCGCGGCCGCACAGCGGCCGCCATAAATGGGGAGGTGGGAGGGAGGAGCAGGGAATGGGGCAGCGAATGGGCAGTGAGGGGGCGGGGCCGCAGGGCGCAGCGGCGGGAAACAGGCACAGAAGGGAAAACGAGCACAATCAGGGCATCAAGGGGGCACAGAAAGGAAAAACGAGCACAATCAGGGGCAGCAAGGGGGCACAGAAAGGAAAAAAAACAACAACAAAAAAAAACGAGCACAATCAGGGGCAGCAAGGGGGTACAGAAAGGAAAAACGAGCACAATCAGGGGCAGCAAGGGGGTACAGAAAGGAAAAACGAGCACAATCAGGGGCAGCAAGGGGGCACAGAAAGGAAAAAAAACGAGCACAATCAGGGGCAGCAAGGGGGTACAGAAAGGAAAAACGAGCACAATCAGGGGCAGCAAGGGGGTACAGAAAGGAAAAACGAGCACAATCAGGGGCAGCAAGGGGGCACAGAAAGGAAAAAAAACGAGCACAATCAGGGGCAGCAAGGGGTACAGAAAGGAAAAACTAGCACAATCAGGGGCAGCAAGGGGGCACAGAAAGGAAAGAAAACGAGCACAATCAGGGGCAGCAAGGGGGCACAGAAAGGAAAAACAAGCACAATCAGGGGCAGCAAGGGGGCACAGAAAGGAAAAACGAGCACAATCAGGGCCAGCAAGGGGGCACAGAAAGGAAAAAAACGAGCACAATCAGGGGCAGCAGCAGGGCACACAGACGGAGCTGTGTGGTGGGGGAGCGACCTACCAGTCGCTGCTAAATTGCCGTGCGAGCAGCACAACGTGCATATATTTTATACCGATTGACGGAACTCAGCGGAGTATATATGTAATACCGTCAAAGAGTCAAATTCCACACATTCCTGATTATGACCACATCTTGTCAAAGCCTATAAGAAACGGCTTGTCAATTATTAAAACCATTTGTCAATAAATAGAGCTTTGCTTGTGCAAAGCCTGTATTACACTGCTTTTTGAGCCTTCGTGTTCTTTTATATTTCCTTGTGCAATATTTAATTATGTGTATTAGAAAGAACCTTTTCTGTTTACAGTAAAAGCACGGACTGGGGTGGTCGCATTATTGAATGTTATTATTGTCACTCCTACGATCTGAGTTTCTAGCCCTTGCCAGCTCCCTGATGCACCTCTGGACTGTTCTGCCTCGCTACCTGAGGGCCAAGTGTCAATGGGGTGTATTTGGTCTCAGAGCTGGGTCCTATAGTATGGTGGCTCCAACACACCTGGGGTAAAAGGCTCCAATTGGCACAGTTGAAACCCACTAAACCCTGACTGTCCTGGGACTCCCTAAAGCAGTTCCCAGAGTGTGGGCTGCCAGGCCATCAGCCTTTAGAGAAGTCTCAGTGCCGCTGCCTCAGAGCCTCCGGCTCCTCCCCTCCTTCCATCCTTGATTTGCATGCCTTGAACGATCTGACTACTTGGAGTGGACACATATCCTCCCTGGAGCAGCTCACTTCAAGAGAGACCATTTCAAGGCAACATTGCTTCTATATTTCAATTGGTTTATCGATAATAAACAAAACAGGGTGCCTGAAAGCCCCATCACACCACACAGTGATTATTAAGGAAATGTAGCTCAGTGAGCATTATAAGTCACTTTAGTAAGAAGGACAAGATTTTGGAAGCTACCATATTCAGCAGTAAGGTTGTGTGCTTGTTGGACTGATGGAATGAAGTGTTAGAATCCTTTGACTCATTTGGGGGCTGTATAGAGTATGTCGATGGCTCTTGTGCAAAGTTATAGAGCACACTGTTGGATGCTGTATTTAGAATTAGCACATTGGAATGTTGGGAGCTCCATTGAAAACAATGGAGTGCTCCGGGCTTCTAATGGCCATTATAAGCCTGGAGCTCGAACATTCCAATGTTTGTTCCGAATCCCAGCTGTTGCTGTGAACAAAAGACCTCATGGAGCCCGAGGGGATTTCAATCCCCTCGGGCTCCGTGAGGCCTTTGTTCTACAAATTAGAACATTCTGCCCTCTAGGGGCGGAATGTTCAAATAACCTTAGAGCCCTCGGTAGAAGGCTCTACCGGTCATTAAATGCCTGCTCCTTTGTTAAAGGCCCTTGCCGAATCCTGGAGCGGGCCTTTAATAGCCGGTAGAGCCTGCTACGTCGGGCTCTAAGGCTATATGAGACAATTGGCTTGAGGTAATGAAGATCAACTCTTGAGTGATAGATGAAGCTGGCCTGTTACTAGAGACGGATGTGATGGCCTACCTGCTGAAAAAAGCAGCTGGGTCAGACTGGACTACTTTGCCTTGACAAAAATCTCAGAAAAGTTGCCCCCAGGGACCTGGTGTCTAAAGCAGTGTTTTCCAAACTGTGGGTCACGGCCCACTGGTGGGTCGCAAGCTGATATTTGGTGGGTCGGGAAGCCCGAGCAATAAATAAAGATCGATGTTTATCTTGTCACATTTGCAGTGCTTTAAGGGCAGAGGTGAAATGTCAGTCTATGTCTTCTGACAGGTTGCTGCTTATTCTGTTAACATGGGATTGGTGTTTACTACTGCAAAGTAAGATGAGTTTTTAAAGTGAAATATGTGACAATCTTCAGGTGTCGTTTTTTGCAACACGCAAAATGTAAATACCAGTAAGGTGAAATGTATGCATTCAGCAATTAGGAAAGCAAAAAATAAAGCAAATGCTTTTTTGTAATTCGAAGCGTGCTGGAAGCAAAGATTTTAATAGGATTAAAACAAATAAAGTCACTTTAATTGGTGATGCACAAATGACAAATATTCACAGAAAACTCAATTTTCACACATTATCATTTGAGTGCTGTATGCTATATAGTTTAATCAGTAAACTGTTTGTCTGTGAAAAGTTTATGGCCATATCTATGGAAAATGTGTTTTCTGTAAATGACAATGGCTACCACCTGATGCTTTAGTTACATTAAAAAATCACCTGTCTTTCCTCATGTCCATTAAAGGCAGGTGGATTGCAAAAGTTTATCGTTCTGAAAAGTGGGTCATGGTTCTAAAAGTTTTGGGCAACACTAGTGTAAAAGCTTCAATCATTATTTAGCCAACTTCAGATGTTTTTTTAAAACTCTTACCAACCATTAGGAATTTCGCAAAGGAGGCAAAGATTACAAATATAAGCTGGTGAAAATCCTGCAAAAAGTAGTTTTTGTAGGAGACCTCTCCTCCCCAGAAAAAAGAAGAGTTCTGCTACACTTATCAATTTTACAAAGTTGGGAAGTTGTCAACTTCCCTTTGCTCACATACATTTAATTGCACATACTAACCCAGGGAATGCTTTTTGAAGCAACATCTCCCATGGGCATCAGCTCTGCTAATTGAGTGGAACCTGCCAGACTTGACACCTTCAGGGGAAGTGGGTATCAATCCTGCATAAAGCCTAAACGAGATAAAAGGCAGATGCCAAAATGAAATGATTTCAGGTGAGCTCCAGAAGATGTGGGTGCCATGCGGGGAGCCCCAGTTAGAAAGAGCAGAATCCTGGTTATATTAGTGGCTATATTAGACCCGTGCACGAGTGGCTAGAAGGTTATAACCCTTAATCCACATTAAAATGAGTGCCTGTTGTTGCATACGTTAGACACACAATTTCAGTCATGCTTCACAATATCAGTGGCGTAACAATAGCCCCCGCAGCCCCTTCGGAGTAGGGGAGGGGGCGCAAGCTCTAGGGGGCCCACTCTGGCACAGTGCATGGGTGGCAGACCCCTGGCCTGGGAGCTCCTGACTGAGCGTGGGGGGGCCCCCTCCATGTACTTTGCCCGGGGGTCCCCTCAAGTTTTGTTACGCCGCTGCACAATATCCTAGGATAGGAGATGTGTTCTCTGAAGAGAATACCAGAATCCTGACAGGGTGGGGCGGCCAGAGTGTGCATATATAACATTATAAACTATAACATATATATTCCCTTGCATTAAGAATGTAGCACTATTACAACCCTAAAAGGCTGTCAAGAAGAGGTAGGGCTAGCTGTCCCATCATGCATATCAAGCGAGTTAAATATAAGGCATTTTCGAAATCCTTGAGGGGCAATAACAACATTTACCCATCTCAAAATATGTTATTTTTACTAATATTTCTGAAGTGGCTTTTGGTGTACCAGAGCATAGCAGATACCATTAGGCACATATAAAACAGGTGTTACATTTCTGGAAGGTGGATGTTGAATGAAATAACCTTAGCTGGGCTAAAATTGAACAGATGCCAGTAGATCCTGTTCCTTTACATTAACCGTTGACTGTTTCACAAACACTTAAACATAAGAATGTTGCTACTAAGTTCAAGCACATGATTAAAGGATGGTGGTAACATTTCCCTCCTAAGCTCCTCTTTAGAGAAACGAAGTAAAATACAATGCCATGCTATACAAAGGGCAATAACAAATATTCAATATTGTTGTGTTTTCTTTCCTCAGCGAAGGTCTAGTGATATGTTCTATACATTAATGGCTTTCAGGGGAGGGGGTTTTCTTGGACATTGCTTTGGATAAGGTAGATACTCTTCTCTCTAGAGGTCTGTGCATCTTCCTACACCTGCTAGTATTAAGGACATTAAGGCCACGACCTGAACAATGGAATTCTGCAATCCCTAGGGTTTAAGGGATTGCATTGTCTCCTCCTTTAGAGCATCCCCTTAACTTAATGTTAGGCCTTCTTTTGTGTCCATGCCCAGCTGCCATTGGTTAGTCTCTTGCTCAGCCCTCCTTTTCCCTGAGAAATTAGGAGATTCAACTACTTCCCTCCTTTTAAGCATTACCTATTTTCAAAGAGGGACAACACTGAAGTGTGGTCTCCTTGACAGGCTCCGCCATTGGCCATGTTCTTGCTCTGTTGATTGGTGTCCATCTCTAAGATACACCCACTAGTCCAGCCAGGTCCGCTCTCAGCAATGGAGTTGGAGACATCTCCTTCGCTGAGGCTGCCTCAGCTTGCACCAGATCATGCAACAAGTACCCAGTAGGCCGTTCCCTACTTTGTGTGAGAAGCACTTATGGTGACAATACAACCCACGCAGTGAACAGCACCACAGTTTATCCGTTTCCTTACCTAGTTATGCTGTCTACTAATGTTTGAAATACATAGGGCTAATATTTCAGAGTTTTGCATTGTATTGTATTGGTGTCTATATAGTGTTTTGCTACTTCCTGCAAGGCCCAAAGTATCACTGCCACTTTATGAATGCCCTTCATGGCAATGTGAAATGGTTTCCATTTATGCAAGCAGCCACAAAAGGCAGCGGTAAGACTGGTGTTGCCTGGCAGCCATCCCATCTGCACTGCCGACCCCGTTCCTAGTCGGTGTCCCCAGGCAGAGGTCAGTCATTGTTCCATCAATCCAGTGGTGTAACGAAACTTGAGGGGGCCCCCATGCAAGGTACCTAGGGGGGCCCCCCTCCGGACTCAATCAGGAGGTCTCTGGTCATGGTACTGTGCTAAGGGGGGCCCTTTGAGATTGGGGCCCCCGCACCGCTGGAACTGCGGGGGCCTATGTTACGCCACTCCATCAATCCAAAGTCACCAAATGAGGAGAAACACTGGACTATAAATGTATAAATAGTATATGTAAATCAATAAATAAATAGCGTCACCAAAACTGACTCTTACTGCCACCTACCGAGCACCACGCCCTAACCCAGGCTCTACCTCGCCCTTTCATCTCCTGTGTTATAAATCGGAATGTGGTGCTAAAAGCAATAGGTTTGGTCCCAGAATATAACAACCAAACTACCGCCTGACAGACATGTCGTGCCCATTGGAGTTTATTGCACCGCTGGAGTAAATAACACAAACTCAATACTCCATCGAGCGTCCATTTTGTAAGCAACATTTAGGATACGCTATTTCTGTCAGACAATATTTTTGCCAATGATATTCTCACATACAACTGAGCAAAAACATATCTCCATCCCCCATTGCTAACTGGCCCCTTGCTCCCCTCTCCCCAGTTATCACACCCTATACTCTCCAGGGCTTGGTTTCATTCATACATAGGGCAGACACTGCATGAACCTCAACTTGAAAATTCACCCATGGATGTTAAATCATCAAAGCGGCTGGGGTAACGCAAGGGACATCATTCACCTTTGAGTAGGGGCCATCCGGGGTAGAGATAAAAAAGCTTGGTCTTGTATCATTAAAAATCTTCAATAGGCATTCTAGAAAGTTCCTTCGCTTGATGATGTCACGTTGGGCTTTGAAATGTATTATTTGTGACATCAATCACCAGATGGCCCCATTAAAACCCGTTAACATAGCTTGTTTGACCCCTTGTTCTACACTTAGCCCATAAACTCACTCCCACTTACTGATGAAGAGGTCGGCAAGGCTTATGAACAACAACAGGATGTAAACAATGCTGTTGGTGGCCTATGTACCTTCTTTTCATGCCACTGCCTTCCTGACCCCTGTGACCAGGGGAAGAAATGTCAGCGCCTGCCAGTAATATCAAAAGGTAAGCCGGGAGCAGAATTTACTTCCATACTTTGCCTTACTTTCCCGTAAGTGTTTTCTTAATCTATCTCCTCATGAACTCATAATAAATGCAGCGCGCTCTCCATTGTGTACTTATTGTCGGGAAACCAGCCCATCCACTCCTGACCAGGCCCAACCACAAAAATCCATTTCAATGTGGGTTCCTCTTAGAACCTGGGATTTGTTATTCCTTCACGCCGAAGACTAAACCAATTTCATTTTAGGTTTCTTTTTTACCACATGTAATAGCTTTAAGTGTGCGCATTTCAACCGTTACTGGCGCCCAAGCGGGGACTTTGATCGTTCATTTTGTGCGTAATTGATTGTTAATGCGCATTATTTGATACTTCCCTTGAAGGAGTGTTTTTTTTTTTTACTTTTTAGTCTGTGTTTAACACTGCTGTATTATACCTTCCTTGCGCTTCGTTTTCTTCGCGGCGGAGGACGGTGCGTGGGGCGCGCGCTGTTTCAATTATAATCCGTGCCAGCTGACTGCACAGCTAATTAAAAGAGACGCTTGTTCATTACCGTCCCCCTCTCAGCTGTGAAGTCATCCGAAGACAAGAGGTAAAGGACGTCCATCGATTGGGAAATCAAGATGTAACACTGAGGGCCAAATCTGGGGTAGATATATTATATTTATAAAGTGTGGCTGCTTATTCCCAGAACTTCGCTGTAGATTTTGAGGCATTGGACATTGCTGAATAATGTAAAATGTAAGGGTGTCCCACTTAGAAGGGCTTTTTCTCTCACTGGTGTTGCAATCATAACTCTAAGGTTGTGCGCGACTCTGCCCATCTAAGGAACGCTTATAATTAGTTCAGTAAACCATAACTCGCCAATTTCAGTTTTTTTTGTTTTAAAACTATAGTTTTTATATTATTACATGGCCTAATATAAAGTCACTTTAACCTTTGTTCTTTTTAGTGAATTTGTAGTTTGTTTTTTAAGGTAATGTTACATACTGTTAACATATCTAACTATAACATTGCTTTAACCTTTAGTATTTTCAGTGAATTTGTACGTTTTTATAATGCAAAGTAAGACCTTATTACCATACCTAACTATATTGTTTTGTTTTAATTGAATTTCTTTGTTTGTTTTTTAATCATATTCACCCAGCTCCATCACTTAGCATACCCTTTGACCTTGCACAGTAGAGAATTGGTCCTCCCATTGGAGGCCAACCGCCACAGACCCCCAACCAATTTGTTTTTGATTTTTAAAAAACGTTTTTGTTGTAGGGATAATTTTTTGTTTTCCTCTTCGGTGCCATAGGTCTTTCCCTGGTGGTACCATACAAAAAAAAGTCTAAACCTTCTCCCCTAATGGTCTGAGGTACTTTTACTGATAGCCCACTGTCAGTCTGGCCGTCAGTCAAAGGTTTCCAACAGTGGAGGCTCAGAGTGGGGACCACCGGCTCTACGGCAGGCGATGCAAGAGTTTGTCTGCCGGACTCTAAATGAGGCCCTTAGCCTAGTGTCATTTATTCAAACATGTTTTGTTTTGCATGTTTCCTTTCACAGAACAAGAAAACATTATTAACAAGCTAAAAAATACAATGTTAATTCAATTTCAAAAGCATAAATTATAGTTATTGTTGCCTTTTTTCCTTACCATTTCTTACAAAAACTTCTAAAACATCTATTTTCAGCAAGGATTGTTTTGTATACCGTGAAACAGCACAGAATACTTTGGTGCAATCCGCCTCAACAAGATGGATGAGAACTTCATATTTGATTTTTGACAGAGTACTCATGTAGGAGCAGTGGCGTAGTTAGACCATGTGCCGCCCGTGGCGGTCCCTGCGTTTGCCGCCCGCGGCATTTAAGAGCGGGGGAGGTGCTGACGCTGCTGATTCCTGCAACAACCGGCCACATATAAGAGCATGGGAGGTCGCCACCCCCCCAAAACTCGTGACGCCCGGGGCGGACCGAACCCTTCCCCTGCTACGCCACTGTGTAGGAGCTATATTGCAATATCTACATAGTAGACTGCTAAACAATAAAATATGGGCTGAAATTACAGCTTCCTGGGTTGACCAAATATTTTGATGCTCATCGAATCATCTGCCTTGCTATGCCTCAGATTCCTTAACTGAGGTAGCGAGGAGCAGAAATAATTCAGTACATAGAATGGATGCTACAAAAAAAAGTCTCACTCATATATATATATATTTGGCCTCCTGCCACCCAACCCCCTACGCTCCATGCCATTGCATCTCCACCACTCCTGAAGCTGTGCTATGAGCCAGTGCTACCCTGACAAGCTCTCAGAGAGCCCAGCCACAGCAGCCTAGAATTCCTTTATGAAGTAACATCAGTGGTTAACAAGTTCTGTTGCCCACTGTTGCCACGTCCTAGCAGTAAATTACTGGATATGGAATCCGGTCACCCACGCGAATGGCTCTCTATTATAGCCGTACATAACATATAGAATTATAGAACGGTAACTCTTAATAGCAGGGATGTTTTTCATCAAGCGGTCTGAGTGATATGAAATGGACAATGAAAGCAAAGCTTGAATTGTGTATGACTTCACTCGTAACCCTGAGGTTAAAAACATACCAGTTATTCACAATTTAGCTATCCATAATTTTGCTACACATCCCCACCCCCAAACCATCTTCCTCTGCTTCCAACGTATATGCAGGGGCAGAGGAGTAATGGGGAGCCTTACGTAACGTGGCCTGCCCACAAAAACCCCAAAAAACTGGCCTCCTGTCATTGACACACGCGTGCGCCTCTAGAAAATTATGTGGGACCTTTTTTTTTCTTTCTTAGTTATAGATCTGAGTGGATTGGCATCTAAAAAGTAAATAAAATTGCTCAAAACATTTTTTCAAGTGAGCAGGGGGAGGTGAGAATGGAAGAAACAGAGGGACCGGAAGCAACACGGGGGAGAGTGGAAGAGAAAAAGGCAGAAGTAATATGAGGGAGGGTGAGGGTGACGGATGCAAAAGCAATACCAGGGAGGGCAGGAGGGATCGGTAAGCAACACGGGATGGGTGGAAGGGACGGGTAAGCAATGCCGGGGGCGTGGGTGGGGGAGGCAACGGGAGAGGCTCACGTAAGAGGGGAATAAAGATGGGGCTAGAGACAGAGAGCAACGCGGGGATGAGAAGTACATGAGGGATACAGCTGAAAACACATGCACTCTCATAGAGTGCTCAGCACATAAGAAAAAAGTAGTGGTTGAAAAGCAAGGAGTGGCATCAGAGTTGCCAGCCAGTCAAATAGATTGTAAAGAGACAATGCTGCATGGGAGGGACAAACACAAGATTGGCAAGCTAGGGACAAATAAGAAACAGACAAATGCGAGTGACAAGGAAAGCCAAGAAATGGTAAGCAATGTGCGGGCTGCATACCCCTCTATGTTATTGGTAAGCCACAATATGCTGAGCAACAGGTGCATGTGCTTTCTTGTAGACTCAACCTAAAATGAACACCTTTCCTCTTGCCATCCACTTCCACCACCCTCTAAGTATGACTACTAAAAGGCAACATCTGAAAAAGCATCTCATACGAAATTAGACCATGCAGAGAGATGTATGGAGTATGAATATTTAAAGGGAACATATGAAATAGCTACTCTTACATTTCGTACGTCTCTCTACATGGCCCACACAATGGACGACCCACCTCTTCTGAGAGCACTACACAGGAATCATCACCCCCAAATATTCTGCCTTAGTGTAAAAAATTCAGGTTTCCAACCCTTGTTCAAGTACACACACGGACGCATGTACACTCAAACGCACACATACCTGGTTGCTCTTATTTCTTTCAGGTGCTTTTGTTCTTTTGAATCCGTAAGCACACTAAGCCTCCATTTTGACAATCCCAGACATCAGTAAAACCTATTTCATTAAGGAGTCAAATTTAAGCTAGGTTTTAGAAAGAATAACATATTCCATTTCCCCCCACTTTTACCATCTGTTAATTGAACTGGGTTTTGGTCATGGGAAGTACCCCAACCACTTGGAATGGTGCTGGGACTCTTCCACCATTACTCAGGAAAAGGAGGGGGGTATCTCTTTCTCACATACTATGAGTAGCTCAGTGGAAGCAAACAAGGCAATGGATGTACAGGAAGGTCTATTTTTGGGTATATAGATCATTCCTGAGGTGTAATCTGAACCATTGTGTCCAGTGCTGAAGACCACATCTCCAACAGTAGAGGGAGAGATAAGACCGAGCACAGGGGCGATGGACTGTGACGCTGCCAATCTGCACCAAATATCTTACGAGGGACTCAAACCAGTGCAAAGCTCTCAGGTTTCCCAATTCCATGTGTAAGTAGCGCACCCAGTCCAATAGCCTTGTTGAGTCCCAGTTCGCAAACACTGTAGTTGTGTCACATGAAGAATCCTTTTGGTTTCTCAAAAGGTTTTTTGATGCGTTTGGGCATCAGGAGTAAATTAATGGGTCTCGTACATGCCAAACTGAGATGATCTAATACAAGTCACTACTACAGGAATTCATCCAGAATATGAACCAAATTAACAAACATATTCGATTTACCAACAATGTCTTTCCAGCTCATATAGAATTTGTGGAACTGATCAATTACATAGATAAATACTGCTTAGAGACCAAGGTACATGGAAACTTTACCACTGACAATGCCACGCTGTATTCTACTACTGGAGAAAGTCTTTATTTGAAAAGGAATTGTAAAGAAGAAGATATTTTTGAGAGGACTATAGGCAAGAATAGGATGAGAATTAAGCAACGAGGATACCATACCAAGATGGCTGACTCTGCACTACAATGTGCAAAACATACAGATAGCATTACCCTATTACAAGCAAAAACTGTTGCTACTTCACACATTAATAAATTATTCCTTATTAAACACCATAAAGGACATTCCCTAATCTTGAAAGCCCTCACTAAAAACTGATATCTTGAAAAACAATCCTGAACTGCAGGATGTCTTATTTAGATCATCCGAGACCAACAAATGTATGCAGTGTCTTACGATAACTGTATCAGAAAGCACCTCAAAATGCTGTGTCCCTTTCTCTCTTATGTCTCCCCATTTCCATCAATTCAGCTCCTCTTTACACCTCGCCTACCCCTGGCAGGCCATGGTATGAGGCGCAATATACTTCCCACCTGCAAACTCTGCGAGCGGCTTCTAAAGGTGTTGCTTGGGTTGACTCCCTGTTACTGAAAGCTGATCACTGCGGCACCAGCACTTCTTTCATATCCTGCCATTCAGCTGGTGAGATCCAACATCTTGTAAGGTGTTCCAGTGTTCCATTGCAGTTCTATTCCTAGTTGAAATTGATGCCGATTGTGTGTTTTTCTAGACAGTTTATGTTGGGAGGATTGTGGTTTGTTGGACAGGTACTAAGTGTGTTTTTAGTGCTTTACCTAGTTGGATGAAGTTAATTTCGATCTGGTTGTTAGACTGAATGCCAACCTCTGAGTAACTACAGACCTTATTGCAGGGCTGTTTTGGGTCTGCCTGATAGCTGGACGCATAATGAACTCTGCAGCAGGTGCTTTTAAATCATAAGCTAAATCAGAAGTTATTGCTAAACACAGCGCCCCCTCTGCGGTCAGTGCACCCCCCCGCCCCCCCAGGTCTGCGCCCAGTGCGGCCGCATTGGGCACACCGCTATAAAGCGGGCCCTGGGCAGAGTCAGTAAGAGAGAGGTGTCATGAAAAGCAAAGTCGATGACAGCAAGCCTATATATTATTTTCTAAAAACTCTGCCCAACAAAGAAATTTGCAAAAAGGAGAAATTAAGTAGTAAAGATAGGCTCCATTTTAGGATATCTTACAGGGGTAATGCACATGCTGCAGAGATCTTTGTGTATCCAACAAGTTTCAATGTGCTGCAGTGGCAAGATAACTCTAGTGGTCAATACACTTGCTAGAGAGGTTTGTTTGCAATCTGGTGACAAGTTGGATTAATCAAAAACAGTATACAAGATTATTGTGCTTGCTGTAGATCACAGTCTAAACAGCATGTCCAGGATTTGTATTCTGTGTAAGATCGCTCAGGAGGTTAATGCTTTTGTTGCAGAATTTCCACGTGCAAGTACATGCTATATAATTGGTTATCAGTTTAAATATACCTATAGACAGGTGTACATGACATTCTTACAGGGCATATTTAGGCCTATACTGCTTAGGTATTGAGCTTGGGTAAGCCAAAAACCCTTCCACATCTCAGTCTATCTCTTAGTAACTTTTTAAGTGACACACTAAGGGGGCTATTATTATGTTGGTCGGAAAGCCTACGACCACAGGTCGGAGGCTTTCTGACCGACATTGTTGGCTTCAATTCCGACCACCTAATTACAATGTAGCCAGTCGGATTTGAAACTGGCTGGTCATTTCGACTGGATTCCGATGGGCTCCTTGAGCCCGTCGGCCAGTCGGAGACCGGCCCTTAATCCCAATGGACGGCATTTCCACAGTTGGGATTACAATGCTTGGTTTCCAACAGGCTTTCACACATGGAAAGCCTGTCGCAAGGTGAGTTTGGGGGCCCCCTTTTCTTTGTGGCATCTGGTTGGGGGCCAAGGGGGCACCTGTGGTGCCCCCTGTTGATCCCTGCACCGTGTGGCAGGGATGAACAAAACCTCCCATTTCCCTATGGGAGCTTGTGCTCCGGCCGGTATACGCCTGTAGCACAAGCTCCCATAGGGAAATGTGAGAATGCGACCGCACCATGTGCGGTCGCATCGTAATTAGGCAGTCGGGACTGCTGACCGGAGGTTGGTCCCTATTCCGCGATGCTGTTGGTCGGAGGCAACTCCGACCGACATCATAATTGGCCCTTAAGTGTCTTTGTTTGCTCTGATGGGTGCCAGTCTGCTCAAGGTGCTAGATTCCAGTTGTGATCCTTTGGCCACCACCCTTCCCAGCCAGAGTAAGACACGAGTTGGTGACTAGCCGTTAAGTGGTGCATATGTTCCAGACCCAACTGTAGGCTGCTGCTTCAGTACACGCTGAAAGTGTGGGCGCCACTCTATGTGTCCCATTGTCCGCAAGCAGCATCAGGACACAATACAATTTAGTGGATACGGCTCAATAATAGCTATCATATCCGGAATCTGCCTTGATAAGCCTCTATTGCTGCATTGTATGTCTGACTCTGCCCCTGCCCTGTTGGCCTTTTGGAGGCACAAACCATCTCCTTACAGTTCCCCAGATTTCCTAAGAGTCACGCACTGTCATTGTGAAACCCTACTATCAGGGTTGAATTGGTAAAGCAGGCACTCGGGCAATGGGCTGGTATCTTAGTTGCAGCTGTGTGCTGCTTTTTTGGCTAGCGTGGTGGCCGGTTTGGGCAGTGTCTGTGCTATTCAGATGCTGCCAGCAGCCCAGTCAGGGCCTGAGCTGCTATTCTGGAGTCTGATAGGCTTCTGTTACCTCCCTTTTAAGGGGCGGGTGACATTCCCAGTCTCTAGCTGGGTCGGTCTATTAATGTATGCAGATTGAGGGGGGTATATAGGGAGCCTGAGCAGAAGTGGCCTTGCTTATATTCAGGTGTGGTTCACCAGTGTGAACTAATTGTGCACAAACAGTCCTGGCCAGGGCTTTAAGTGGGCCGAGTCTCACCGGTGCTGAGCACCGGCAGTTTTTTAAAGGGGGCCTCGAAACGGATCTCTATCGGGCTCTGTTTTGTGCCCTGGCACAAGCGGTCCCTTTTTTTCCGGACTGCAGTGACAGCAGGCACATCGATGTGCACATGCTCACACTGCTCACTTCTCAATAGTGGAGAAGTTACGGCATGACATCATGCAAGGTGAGCGTTGTAGGGGAAGGGAAATCCTTTAAAGAGAGTCATTTTCTCTCTGGATTTCCCTTCTCTTTTTGAAACTCAGGGCAGCAACATTGTCTTGATGTCACCAGGGCTTTAAGTGGAAGCATTTTCAATATTATATGCAAGCCATAGTTGCTGCTTATTTATCTTATGCAACTAACAACCATTGACAAAGCCAATAGTCCTGACTTGTTGTAGGTATGATGTTACTTGTTGTATCATATATCTGGATGCAATGACAGAAACAGCAAAATACAAGTCAGGCGGCACACTATACTAAGCAAAGATTTTTAGCTTACGTGTTTTTAAGCCACACCCTTAATTACATTGGCCACGTCCCTTTGAGAGACCCCCCAGTTTTTTCATCCCACTTAAAGCCCTGGTCCTGGCAGTATTTGCATTTTTTTTTATCTCACTGAAGTTAAGAAAACATGCCTCTTTTAGAGAACCCCTCCTTCTTTTCATAATACTTAAAACACTGAAGCAGTGTTTTTCGAAAAGGTGAAATACGCAAACGTGGGCCACTTCTTTTTTGTGGGTGCCCGGGCCTATTTTTAATCCCAATCCAACCCTGCGTGCCATAGATGATGGGCTAGGAAAGCACGATGAATCTCACTAAAGGAATTACATTGTTCTCGCTGTCAACCGCAAGGGATTGTGGGATGCCGGCTCAGAGTGAGAGAATGGATATTGGAGGGGCGGGGAGACAGGCCGCCTTTGAACCGCGCGCTGTCTCCCAGCCTCCCCATTGCTCCCGGCCCTTGCTAGACTGCTGCCCCTCGCCATCAAGGGACGCAGGCGATAAAATATTCAAGACCCCATGAATATTTCTGTCTGATAGAGTAGTTCAAAAGCGAAGCATGCAATCAAAAGCCGTTCGGAGGCAGCAGACTGGCGGGTGCAGCAGTGAGTGGGTGGCGAGGAGAGCTCTCTGCAGAACACAAACTTCTCAGAGAGTCAGAGAATCCAGCGGCCCACGAGGACCTCAGAACTCTGACCCTTGTTGGCCACTGTCCATTTGGTCTGAAGCTGTCCAACCTAAGTCCAAGGGGGAATCAGATCCATGCCAGATTTTTAGAGTAGCCACATAAAATAAATTTACATTATATGAATCTGAAGGGAAATGATGTAAATAGTAGGTTAGAATGAACATCGGACATTGATATGACCCTTTTTGATCTGTGTTGGACACCTCTAACAGTCCTTTATTCAGCACATGTGCTAATAATGTGAATATTACTTGGTCTCCAGCTTTATCCTAACTTCGACATGGTTTTACATATAACAGCAGTCCTTTAATGCACACAAAAGTCCTGCATGGGTCTTAGACTTGGGTGGCGCCCACTCCTTTTATCATCAGCAGGTTGGGCACAGCAAAGCCTTGTCCTATTGACACTGTGCTCTTCCTTTAATTCTGCAACAGGCTGCTCAGTGGTGTAAAGCAACATGATGGGCACCTAGGCAAAATACACTGAGGGCACACTGACATTCCCCTCACTTATGAAATGATTGCTTCAGCATGCATGTGCTGCCCCAAAAAAGTGCACTTCTGTCCTGCTGCTAGGATCTCTGGCCCTCACCTTTATTGACAGTGTAGTTCTGGCCTGCTGCCATTATCTGCGCCCCAGCATGAATGATAGAGGGGGCGGAAACCTACATGCATTTCCCATGAATGCTTTTACACCGCAGTCAGTACCCCCACAGCGACGTTACCACCTGTTCCTTTACCATGCAAGTCGTTACAACGACTTGCCTTAGGGGGGCGCTGGAATTTGGAATAGTATAAATTACTATGCCAGCTCCAGTCAGTGAATCAGTAGGGAAGGTTTTGGACTTAAAATCCAATACCAGTCCAACAACGCGTCCCATAAAGCAAGTCGTTGTAATGACCTACGTGGTAAAGGAACACGTGGTAATGTCGCAATCGGGGTAGTGACTGCGGTGTAAAGGCACATCGCAGTATTGACTGCGTTGTAAAGGATGTTTCCCATGACAGAGTGTGTTTGACCTGCTGCCAGTATGTTGGCCCTCAGTTTTAATAGCAATGGGGTTCTGGACTGCTGCTAGTATCTGGACCCTCAGTTTTGACAGCAGTGTGGTTCTGGACTGCTATCATTTCTGGGCCGCGCTTGTAACAGCAGTGTGGTTCTAGACTGCTGCAAGTATCTGGGCCTGACCATGAATGACAGAGTGTCTTTGACCTGCTGCCAGTACATGGGCCCTCGGTTTTGACAGCAGTATGGTTCTGTACTGCTGCCAATATCTGGGCCCGACCATGAATGACAGAGTGTCTTTGACCTCTGGGCCCTCGGTTTTGACAGCAGTGTGGTTCTGGACTGCTGCCAATATCTGGGCCCGACCATGAATGACAGAGTGTCTTTGACCTGCTGCCAGTACATGGGCCCTCGGTTTTGACAGCAGTATGGTTCTGAACTGCTGCCAATATCTGGGCCCGACCATGAATGACAGAGTGTCTTTGACCTGCTTCCAGTATTTGGGCCTTCAGTTTTAATAGCACTGTGGTTCTGGCCTGCTATCATTTATGGCCGTGTTTGTAACACCAGTACGGCTCTCGACTGCTGTCAGTATCTGGGCCCGAACATGAATGACAGAGTGTCTTTGACCTCTGGGCCCTCGGTTTTGACAGCAGTGTGGTTCTGGGCTGCTGCTAGTATCTGAGGCCCTATGTTGTTTTACTAGCAGTGTGGTTCTGGACTGCTGTCATATTAGGGCCTTCAATTTTTACAGGAGTGGAGTCTTGGACTACCTCCATTTCTGGGCTGCAGTTGTAACAGTAGTGTGGTTCTAAATTGTTATATGGCGCTGTCAAATATGCTTCATTAAGAAGGAACCACTCTTTGCTCTGTGCAGATGCTATAGGACACCTTTGAAGATGACAAAGCTTAAGAGCAATGGGGAGTGTATATGTACATGTGGTACGATGGAGGCCAACAATATTCACATGTTTGTAGACTGTCCGCACCTGGCTCCTTTTTGGCAAGATTTGGGTTAGGTTTTAACATCAGTGTTTGGCTGTGAGATCTAAGTAAGCCCCATCTCAGTATTTTTGGTAGTAAAACTAATAAATTGAAAGAGAACATTTACTCAGATCACAGAAAACTATTCTTGTATTTGATTTTTCTGGCAAGAAGACAAGCCTGTAACTGATGGATACAAGCCAACCCCCAGACAAGAGAAGACTGGTTGGCCTCTGCTACACATGTATGCATTTTGGACATAGTGAACCTTAGGTATCAACGTAAACAAATGTGGGTATTGTTTGAGAACTGATGGAATAGGCATGGCCTTCTTTGTACTGCAGTAAAATTCCTACTGTCGGGTCCTTGGTCGGATTCTTTTACAACACAAAATGGATCGACTCTGAACATACGTCAAATAAGAGTGATAGTACCTGTCTGCTCTGAATAGTTAAATGATCAGGCTACAGACCTCACTCCATTGGCCAACATGTGTGTGTGTCCAACAGATATATATGTGTGAGTGTGTGTGTGTCTGCCTGTCTGTCTTCTGAAGTGGGCACAGCAATCTCTGCTGCTCTTAACTCCCACAATATGCCCCAACTATCTCACACTCTAACCTTACTACCACAGAATACTACTCTTATCAGCTACAAAAGTTACCTGCCACTGTTACAAGTAGAACAGGAACTTCCTCTGGGGAGAGATGCTAGGGATGAACAGGACTGCATTAAAGCAAGGCAAGACGTTACGCCGACTAGCCTGAGCGGTTTTGTGGGTCACACCAAGAGGATCGACAAAAACACAGAAAACGTGCCATGATCAAGGGACTTAACTGGCTCCAGCTCTAGGGCATGATGGGTTCCGTGCACCACTAATACATCATACCTTCCAACTCACACAGTGCCACCGTGTGACACACAAGATAGGCTCCAATCACATGGTCACCCGGTGAGGAGCTGATATCACATGGTTTCAACAAAAACAAACTGAAAACTACAGAAAATAGTGGTTTTCCAGCTTGTTTTCTGAGGCTTTGAACTGCCAACGTCCATTAAAAGGTGTGAAAACATCCCAGGATATCAGCACCAGCCTCAGCAAGCCTTTTTTTTGGGGGGGTAGGAAGGGGTTTGAGGGGCAGGGTGGGGTGGGGTGCAAAAGTGCCTCTTAGGTACTTCTCTGCACGAGGCCCTGCCCCCTCCAAAGCCCACCCCCTCCTCACACAGTGAGATTTTTGTTCAAGTTGGCAGGTATGCTACATGTTGTGGTTAACCACCGAGCACACCTTGATGTGACATAGGTAGAGAACTCCACTGCTAGAATGAAGTATAAGGGGAAAGGATCAGGACTAGGTATGCAGGGAGCAGGGTATGAAGAGAACATTCAACTCATGGGGAAGATAGATCACAGAGCAGTCAGTTAGATGTCCACTTACATTCTGAAGCAAATGGCCACCCATGCATGTGACAACCAGAGAAATGATCAGAAAAGTGGTGCCCCATCTGTAAATGTCCTGCCCTCTTCCCGCTCCCTTCCCCTTGTTCTCCACCACCTTTGACCGCCACAGCCAGCAAACACAGACACTGCTCTCTCAGCCTTGGAACAGAGATGTTGTTCCTATTTACATTTTTATGTTTTGCTTACTCTTGCATTTAAGAGTATTTGCTTTTTCCAGGATGGCATGTTTCTGTAGTACCTCGTGTAGTGTGTAGTGTGAAAAGAGTCATTCTGATGCTGATGTGTGTTAAGGATGTGGGTCGACCATGCTTGACAGCCACACGTAGTACGAATTTCTCACGGTGCCTCTAAGTAAGTAATTAAAGAGTTCGGTTTACATGTCCATCCAATCCTTGGCCTCTCTGCAGACCGCACAGAGCAATGGTTAGGTGTGTCAATTGTGATTGGGATTATATGCAAAAGTATGTGAAGGAGGTACACAGCTGTCAAAATGGTGCCAGGGCGCAAGTTAAAGAAAATGCAGTGAATGTCAGTTAAAAAATTCCATTTTATATTAACAAAACCACGTTCCTATAACTGGTGCCCTAAAGTAACTATAACTTGCGCTCCTGCCATGCACAGTGTTGTCATCAATTATGTCATAGAACATGGCATGAGGGATGTAATATGTGAAGTAATTTGAAGTGCATGGCAAAGGTTACTTAGGGCACAAATTATAGTTACTTGAGATAACTAAAACTGGATATACTTTTGTTTATGAGTGCCTCATGGGTGTGTGAGTGGCTGTATGGGTGTAGAAGTAAATGTGTAAACAGCTGTGTGGGTGACTGAGTGGCTCTGTGAGTGACTGTATTGGTGAGTTAGTGTGTTTGTCAGTGGCTGTATGGGCGAGTCAGAGACTGTGTGAGTAGGGTGGGTGAGTGGGTGTATAAGTGACTGTATGGGTGAGTGAGTGTCTGAATGGTTATATGAGTGAGTGACTGGCTGTGTAAGTGGCTGTATGGGTGAGTGAGTGGGTGTTTGATTAAGTAGGTTAGTGTGTGAGTGGCTGTATTGTAGAGTAAGTGTCTATGTGAATGTATGTATGGATGAGTGGGAGGATGTATGAGTGCTTGAATGGATCTGTGAATGTGTATATAAGTGGATGTGTAAGTGTGTGAGGGAGTGTGTGAGCACTTTTATGGGTGAGTGGCTGTGTTGAGAGGTTCTATGGGTGAGTGAATGGGTGTGTGAGTTGCTGTATAGGTGAATAAGTGGGTGTGTGATTAGCTGTATGGGTGAGTGTGTGGCTGTGTGAGAGACTGTATGGGTAAGTGACTGGTTGTATGAGTAGCTGTATGGGTGAGTGACTGGCTGTGTGAGTGGCTGTATGATTGAGTGAGTGGGTGTGTGAGTGGCTCTATGAATGAGTGAGTGGGTGTGTGAGTACTGGTATAGGTCTGTGAATGGGTCTGTGAATGGTTGTGTCGGTGTGTGAGTGTGTGTATGAGAGGTTGTATAGGGGGGTGAGTGTGTGTGTGGACGATGTCCTCAGTGATGTCATCTGAGATTTCTTCAGTGATATCACTGACCATGTCATGAGTGATGTAATATGTGAGTCATAAGCAGTACATTGCAGGGGCGTACGTTATAGTTAGCACAGCTAACTCTAACTGCTGAATTTCACTGGTTTTGTATGAGTGAAATGTGAACCTAACCAACGCCCCTGTAACCTTTGTTTTTTCAGTGAATATCTAAGGTTTTTTAATGTTGTTTTCTAGCTATAATGACCCTGTAACCTTTGTTTTTGTTAAGTGAATTTCTAAGGTTTTTTAAATTGTATTTCCTAACTTTAACCACTAACCTTTGAAAGTGAGTGTGTGAGTGAGTGGAAGAGTGTCTCAGTAGGTCTGTGAGTGGGTGTGAGAGTGGCTGAGTGGGTCTGTCAGTGGGTGTGTGAGTCTCTGAGTGGGTGCTTGAGTGTCCAGTGGGTCAGTGAATGGGTGCATAAGTGTCTGAGTGGGTATGTGTGTGAGTACATGAGTCTGTGAGTGGGTCTGTGAGTGAGTGCATGAGTCTCTGAGTGGGTGTGTGAGTGTGTGCGTGAGTCTCTGATTGGGTCTGTGAGTGAGTGCATGAGTCTCTTAGTGGGTCTGTGAGTGGATGCATGAGTCTCTGAGTGGGTCTGTGAGTGTGTGCATGAGTGTCTAAGTGGGTCTGTGAGTGGGTGTGTGTGTCTGAGTGGGCCTGTGAGTGAGTGCATGAGTCCCCAAATGGGTCTGTGAGTGAGTGCATGAGTTTCTGAGTGGGTCTGTGAGTGAGTGCATGTGTCTCTGAGTGGGTCTGGAGTGAATGCATGAGTGTCTGAGTGGGTCTGTGAGTGAGTGCATGAGTCTTTGAGTGGTCTGTGGAGTGTGTGAGTCTCTGAGTGGGTCTGTGAGTGGGTGTGTGAGTGTCTGAGTGCTCTCTGTTTTGCCCTCTGCTGCTCTGTTTTCTCTCTAAAATGGTGGGGCGCTGTAATTTCAGTAGGGGAGGAGGGCCATGCGGCCACCTGCCCCGGGCCGATTTCAGCCCAAGTACCCCATTCCCCGGGGCCCACCATAATTCAATGGAGATGGGGGGCCAAGTGGCATATTACATCCAGGATGACATATGAAATCTATGGCGGTGGAGGTTATACTTTGATCTTGCTCCCATAGGAGTCCCGTGGGGCCACAAGGGGGTCGCGCTGACTCCCACAAGTGTCCTGTGGGATTGTGACAACCCTGGGATTCCCTCCCACAAGGGCTGCATGGTCAAGGTATCACTACACTCCCCATCTATATTCTTTGCATTTTATTTTACAGGACTCTGAGACCACGTCCTGTAACGGCGGCCAAAACATTTTTCCTCATGTTGTTCTGAACCAATCAGAATGCTTTATTTTGTCTTTTTTTCACGTGGTTGACCCGCTGCACAAAATATCGCTATTTTTTGTAATTTCTCCAAAACAGCAAAATAGATTCACAACAAATCACAACAAATCCTACTTTCTGAGTAAAGATCTGTTTGCTGCCAAATTAGGTGTAATTCTGTTTAGCCGTTTTCTCTGCATCGTTATTCAAAAATCCCTCTGCAATTTGCATGGAAAAAAAGTGTTTTGGGACCCCTGTTTTCTCCGCCCCCCTTGACGGATCACCCCAAAATCTTCCAGGGAGGTGGATGAACATTTTTGGGAAAGGTTTGTGAAGTTTTGTCAAACGGCACCAACGGAATTAGTAAAACAAAAAATACTCATTCTATGGAAGCTGTGGCTTACATATAGCAATGTGTGTGTGTATGAATAAATATCAACATGCCTACAATATTCATGGTGGCCCATTGTAGGTTGCCCTGCCAGTTTTATCTGTGGCCCCTTGCGTGCCCACTTAAACATCACCTCTAGGGATGCCACTGTGAATAAGAAGTAATCAACCTTGGCACAATCTTCCACCCTCACCAATCAAGCTCTCAACTAGGTGTGTGCAATTTGTAAATTACACAGGAATAGTCATCTGAATCTGGGGAATTATACTCTAAGAAGTAGTTCTAAGATTTCCAAGTTTACATGAGGACAGCATAGATAAATTTGACCAACCCCTTCAGGTTGATGTCTCACCCAGCATAGACTGGAGATCAGGCTGAAGAGATTTGCCTTTGCCCGGAGACACCTGAGTGCCATTGGGGAAAACAGCAACTATTCAGCAGCATCATCTTCTTTCTGTCCGCCCAGCAACCAAGGGGGTGCCATTGAATGACACAATGATGGGTGCTCCTCCGTGTCACCCTCAGTGCTTAATTTGAGCCGGTGTTTTCCGGTGCTCGGCACTGGCCCTTAATTCTCAACACTAGCACTATTGACAGTCCACCACATGGTGGCACTGTCTGTCAAATTTTGAGATGAGCACAACAACAGTGTTTAATAAGTCAATATACTTTAAAAAAGTACAATACCTGCCACTCATGCCATTGTTACAGCTTTGGGTGGCCTAGAACAGTCTGAATTGTCACACTTGTAGGAGTGCGATGGTTAGTAGTTGTGTTGGTACCTTCATTTGCAGAGCTCACAGGTGCAATGGGTGTTACATGGCTGCAGTGGCCTCTCAAGAAGGGCCCTGGCACTTTTTTTTAACAAATTAAGCAATGGAGCCTCCTTTTCCCCACTCCCGAAAGTCCCTTCTTAAGAACACAGCGCCACAAGAAAAGAGGCGAGCAGCTGTTGTGCCAACTCTGAACAACCGTCATGAAGCTGCCATTTCAATGCAGGGCACTTTTTAACTTTAACTTCTCTTTTAACTTTTACTTCATCAGCTCTACACTTAGCAAAGAAGGTGAACTGCCTTTTAAAAAATTCGCCAAGTTTTGAGCTGCCAGGCTTCCTATCTTCGCAGAGCCCTACCCTCAGCCCAGTAAGTCTGACACATTCACCTAACAGAGGAACATTCCTTCACCCGACTGACAGCACTTTCCATGAAGCACTTCAGAGCCAGGTCTGCGATGAAACCCATCCTGGACTGCCGAGGATGGTACTCTGCCTCACTACTGGCAGATCGTGCTCTACACAAAGGCAAAATAAAAATAACATATCATCGAATTGAATATTTCCGCCATACTTATACTGTGAACAGCCAGTGCTTAATTTGAGCCGGTGGTTTCCGGTGCTCAGCACCGGCACCTAATCATCAACACCAGCGCTTTTAATGAGCACCAGTCAAGGACACATTAATTTATGGGGAGATTAAGTGATTTGCCCAGAATCACATGATGTCAAGCCAATGCAGAGACTTGAACCTGGTTTCCCCAGCTCCGAGGGAAGCTCTGGCCATTACATCACATCCTCTCCCCACTTTCATGGTTAGTTGATGGTTTTGTTTTAGGCGGCGCTAACAGGAGAAATGGGCTGGTGCAAGCTGCCTCATGTCCAGAGCTCCGGCACTTATTTTTTTTTTTTACAAATTAACCACTGTGAACATCTGAGTAAATAATCCTATGTGTATTTTGCAAACCACTTACCAGCTCATTGGTATCCACCGTGGGTGGAGATAAAGGGTGTTAAAGTACATAAAACTATCACTGTGCTTTATGTCTACCAATAAACCAAGCTCTTACCAAAGGAATACCGATGGGAAAGACTCTTCTCATTGCAGCAGGGCAGGAGAATTCTTATTTTTACACTCGGTAATTTTTTTATGTTTTGCGAAGGATAGTGGATGGCTTGAAGAGTTTTCAGGCATGTCTGTAAGAGGCATGGTCTTGCCTATGTAGGGTGGGCACATATTCTTAATTGTAGCACGACACATGACTGTATGCTGCATGATACATGCCTGTACAAAGGAGGACACAGGCTTTGCTGAGATATAACCAGGGCTGTTAATATATTGCACATGAAGGTATGAAGCATGACTTGTCTGAAGGAAGTGAGATGCCTGTTTGCACAAGCATTGCTTCAGGTATGCCTGTGCGAAGCATGGCTGGTGCCTGTTTGAAGTAAGAACAGCTGTGCAAATCATGGGAGAATGATGAATGTTTGTCCCCATCATGCCACGTGCCTGAATGACACATATGCAAAGGAGCCGACACATGGCTGCATGATGCTGTCGATGGCAATCCATGCACAGCTGGTTAAAAGTTTTGGGAGCAGCCAGAGCTTGAAATGGAAATTAAAAAGTGCACATACTCATCCCATTGTACTTGTTTGCTACTGAGAAGTGAGGGTGCTTTCCAATTAAATGTATTGCACCCCTGCTGAGAAGTGCCGGTACTCTCCTGTTAAAAGTATTCAACCCCTGCTGAGAAGTGCCGGTACTCTCCTGTTAACCCCTGCGGAGAAGTGCCGGTACTCTCCTGTTAAAAGTACTGGACCACTGCTGAGAAGTGCTGATACTCTCCCGTTAAAAGTATTGCACCCCTACTCAGAAGTGCCAGTACTCTCCCATTCAAATCATTGCACCTCCTGCTCAGAAGTGCCGGAACTCTCCCATTAAAAGTATTGCACCCATGCTGAGAAGTTCTGGTACTCTCCCATTCAAATGATTGCACACCCTGCTCAGAAGTGCCCAAACTCTCCCATTAAAAGTGTTGCACCCATGTTCAGAAGTGCCAGTACTCTCCCATTCAAATCATTGCATTTCCTGCTCAGAAGTGCCGGAACTCTCCCATTAAAAGTATTGCACCCATGCTGAGAAGTGCTGGTACTCTCCCATTCAAATGATTGCACCCCCTGCTCATAAGTGGTAGTACTCTCCAATCAACATTATTGTACCCCTGCTCATAAGTGTCAATACTCTTCCATCATAATTATTGCCCCCTTGTTGAGAAGTGCTGGTACTCCCTCCATTAAAAGTATTGCATCCCTGCTGAGAAGTGCAGGTACTCTCTCATTTTAATTATTGCACCCCAGCTGAGAAGTGCAGGTACTCTCCCATTTTAATTATTGCACACCTGCTGAGAAGTGCATGTACTCTCCCATTTTAATTATTGCACCTCTGCTGAGAAGTGCAGCTACTCTCCCATTTTTAGTATTGAACTTCTGCTGAGAAATGCTTGTACTCTACCTTTCACATCAGAGAAGTGCAGGTACTGAGTACCCGCCCATTTAAAGCACTGCAAGAAGCGTTCTGAATGTGGCCACTAAAAAAAAACACGTGTTTGGTTGAGGTTGCATGTCTCACTCCTGCACAGCTGACAGTAGCATGTTAAGACTGAGTTGCTCCGGAGCAGCATTGCTGTGCACTCACTCATGACACATGTGCATCTGATGCATGAAAGCCTGTTATTAATGTGTCTGCATCTTCCTTGGGTGTAACTGCCCTTATATTGCCAGTCTGCACAACAGAGTACACAACTGGCCCAGGGATGCTCTCTGGTTGGGTCTGTATTGATATGTCTCTGCTGCATGTTTGTATGTGGGTACATTGTGTAGCGATGCTTCGTGATTGTGTCTGTGTGTTTGAATAAGTGTGTTTGTTCTGTGAATGTGTGAGCGCCTGGATGCCTGGTGATTCTCTGTGTGCACGCACATACGAACACTTTATGATGATTTGAGTATGTGTGAATCTTGTGTGGTTTTGTGTATTCGTCTTTGAGGCTGGATGCTCTGTAATTGCGTGATTGTTGTACACCTGGATGCTTGTGTTCATTTGCATGCACCAGGATTCTGTGTGTGTGTCTGTGTTTGTTTGTGTGTGCAGGGCTTTAAGTGGGCCGGGTCCTGCCGGTGCCCAGCACCGGCAGTTCTAAAAAGCAGCTGCTGAGACGGGTCCCTATCGGGCTCTCCATTTTTGCTCTCCCCCTCTTAACTCTGCAGCAGCACCACCCATTACTGCTTTTGAGGTAACTTCAAAGAGACTCGTTATAGTTCTTTCACAGTCTCATCATTTCAGAACTGAAGCATTTTCAATGTTATTTACAACGAAGCCGTAGTTGTTGCTTATTTGTCTTATGCAACTAACAACCACTGACAAATCCAATAGTCCTGGCTTGTTGTAGGTGTAATGTTACTTGTTGTATTATATATCTGGGTGCACTGACAGAAGCAGCAGAATACCAGCCGGGCGGCACACTATGCTGAGCACAGATTTTTAGCTTATGTGTTTTTAAGCCACGCCCTTAATTACCTCGGCCACGCCCCTTTGAGAGACGTCCCATCTTTTTCATACCACTTAAAGCCCTGCATGTGTGCAGACACATGTGAACGCCTAGCTGTTCTGTGAGTACCATGATGCTCTGTAATTGTGTGAGAGCTTTATGATTGTGTTTGTGCTCTGTCATAGTGTATGTGAAACACTATCTGTGCCTTTCTATGTGTGTGCCTGTATGTACAACACACAGAGTTGGGGGGATCTGTTATTATTTGTGGCCATGTGTATGTTGATAAATGTATGTGTAAATGCTCTGTGATTGTGTATGTGTGTTCTGTGATTGTTGTGTACATGCTCCAATTGGGTATCTATTTAATGCTATTTGTGCTTTTATGAATTAGTCAATAAAACTGTCTAACTTTACTTTTAAATAACAGCAGCAATATTTCTTTTCATGAGCCTGTAGCTCTCAGTATAGGGACATTTTGCACACCATTGTAATGCAGTGAAAAAATTTGCTCGCAAACCCAATTGCATGATGTGTGCAACGGTTTGGGCACGTTTTGTAATCTGGCTCGCGAATCATTGAATGAGTAGGAAGACCACGCCCTCCTATGCAACACTAGAATGCATCTAAAAAGCTAAGAAGCGAAGTGCACCATGAGTGCAGGGGAAGAAACTCACAACTTTGCCATTTTTACCTTCAATTTTACAAGGCTCACAAATGAACAATGAGGGGTATCGAGTGGAATTCCATCTGAAACAACACACTCATCTTATCCTCTGCCCCCACCCCCACCCCCACAGAGGTCCTGGTTTGTTAGTCACCCTAATGCACACCCTCCCCGGGCACAATGAGCATAGTGGCAGATTCCAACCCACTCTTTCCTATGGCTCCTAGCAGCTCCCTGCCACCACCACTCCCACTGTGCCATTTTCTGTTGTTTACAAGAATGCAGGACGTGACATCATGCAGGACGTAAAGCAGCCCAGTTGTGCTGTGTGGGCTGGGAAGCTATGCTTCGACGTAGGAGTGAAAATACACCCACTTTTACCTGTGCATTGTTCCCAACTATGGGCCCAATTCACAAGAAAGTAGTAAATCGTGGCTTAAGTAAAAGTCTTACCCTTTCCAGATTGTACAGGGGAATGAGAGGAGTTGATGAGGTCCTGGGAGACGTAAAATAGGCAAATTAGGTTGCAAACGTAGGTGCATATTTACAAGGAAATGATGGAGCGCGGGGCTGCAGCAAATTTTGCAGCGCCACGCTCCACCATTTCCAAAATGCAGGGATGCGCCATATTTACAACAATACAGCACACCCCTGTGTTTCCCTAGCACTGGCGCTAAATATAACTGCTTAGCGCCAACGCAGACACCCATGCCCCATAGTGCAAGGGTGCCTGTGTTGCAGGGAATGGTTGTTTATGTGCAGGAAGGTGTGTCTTCAATAATGGCGATTTGTTTCTTCTATGTGAACTGCATTCTTCAGCACCTATAGAAGTAACAAATTGTCATTATTTAATGATTTTTATGTGCAAGAAGGAAAACCTTCTTGCACATAAACAATCATTAATGGCATTTTGCTTTTTCTATGTGTGCTGCAGAAGTCAGCACACATAGAAAAAGCAAAAAAGAGAAGCAACAAAAGTATTTCTCTTCATTGCGCCATTCCAACGACTGCTATTGCATGGCGTAAGTTTTTGGCGCTGCCTCAGATTTACACCTCCTTGTAAATCTGGGGCAGCATCAAAAAGCAATGGGTGTTGCAGTGGAACGCCCAGAGCAACACCCATTGCATGCCCTTTCACTCAGATACCTGCATGAAAGGGTACCATATTTAAAAAGCGGCGTTAAGTCACAAAAAGTGGCTTAATGCCACTTTGTAAATATGGTGCAGGGCATTGCACCATGCAATGTCAAAAAAAGTGACATTCCGTGGCACAATCCCCGTGTAAATATGCCCCTTAGTTTTATGGTAGATGTGTTTTAGTGTGAATAGATGATCATTTGGTCTGTGTGAGATACTTTGTGATACTGCCTGTGTGTTCTTACTTGTGCTATGTCTGGCTGCGTGCATATACATGTTGTGTGTTCTGTATCTGTGTGTCAATGCTCTGCTGTCATTTCTTTCTTAACTGGACTGTCTAAAACGCAGGGGTGGTGCGTCCATTGGGGCGTAGCCCCCCCGCAGCTCCCTCGGCGTCTTTGAACCTAAGTAAACTGAATCAGTTTACTTAAGTTCAAAGACGCCGAGGGAGAACTGACAATCATGTCAGTCAGCATGACGTCGGACCGCCCACCCCCTTCAGAGTCTGAAGGGGGTGGGCGGTCCTGCGTCATGTTGACTGACATGATTGTCAGAGGGACCAGGGGCAGCAGGCAGCACTGCAGCACAAGTGCGCATGAGTGGGGAAGGGCAGCGAATTTTCGCGCCGTGCCCAGTCATGCGCACTTGTGTTTGCACTGGCTTGCGCATGCCCATTAGGAGAGCGTGGGTTGAGCAAAGGCTCAAACCTTGGTCTCCTAATGGGCAGGCGGGCGAGAGGTAACCGTGCCCTAAGCCAATCCTGGCGCTGCCAGCAGCGCCAGGATTGGCTGAGAGGGGCTATACGCGCAAACGGAGTCGGACCCGAGGCGGCGCGGACGGCGGACCTGCTCAGGTAGGATTTTCTTTTTTTATTTCAAAACTCCCCGGCACCACCCCCCACCCCCTCCGCGCGCGAGCCGCTACTGCTAAAACGTCTGCTGGCACCTTGTTGATAACTGTGCACCATTTAGTGCAACTAGGAACACACTCCCACGCCTTCTCATTCAATGTTGAATGGGAATGACCAACTGGGCTTGTCTTTGCTCCTATTATGTTTTACTCATGATAACAACATTACAATCCCCATTGGTGAGGGTCACATGATCAGCAATCCATGCAACCTCCATGCATCCAATTCACATCCCACCAAGCACATGCTTTATTCCTAGGTCCTCTTCCTGTGACACTTCCACTATGGTCATAATGCGGGATGGGCAAGCGATTCTCTTACGGTGGCACTTGAACAACAGGCCCCCTGTGGGAGTGGGGAAACAGATGTTCCTGTGACACTTCCACAACTGACATCGTGTGACAGGGGGAAACAGATGCTCTTCGTGGCACACTTCGACAACTGCCACTATGTGAGCCTGCAGCAACAGATCCTCTTCGTGTGACACTTTCACAACTGGCACCAAGTGGGAGGAGGGCTAGAGATACTCATTCTGTGACGGTTGTATGTCAAAATATTGAGGTCAGTAGTATGGACCTGCGCATATATGGACTCCAGAATATTGACTATTAATGTGTCAGTAAGGTAAGTGCATATAGGGTAGAGGGATTCACCATTCTAAACTCCACATCTACCTATTTTGACACAATGTTAGTAGTTCATAATGTAGCTTTAATATAAGGGCAGGGCGATATTCAAAAATATCTATATTTTTGTAGATCACCAGTGCAGTATTTCATCAACTGGAACCATGTGAGAGTGGAGCAAGAAAGCCTCTTCTTCTGGCACTTCCACAAGTGACACAGTGTGGAAGTTGGTCAACAGGTCTTGTTGGTGTGGCTCTTCCACAGCTAAGACTGTGTGGGAGTGGAGCAACAGGCCCATCTTCTGTGACACTTTCACAATTAGCACTGTGATGGAGTCAGGAAACAGATCCTGTTCCCCGGATACTTCCACAGCTGGCATCATATGGGAGTGGGGGACAGATTTTGAGATGTTTACATTTGACACATAGTGACAGTGGACAGAGATCCTCTTTGTGGAGACAGGAAAAAGATCCTCCTCCTGCCACACTCCCACCACTGGCACCAGCTTGGTGCAGGGCACCCAGTCCTGTTCCTGTGACACTTCCATGAATGGAACCCTGTGGGAGTGGGCAACACATCTGGGTAGAGTTTGAGCTCCTTTACTTTTAGAAGTGAGGAAAGATGCTGATCATTTTTGAAAATTGTTTCTTGAAAAGGACCAACAAACAAAGCTCTCCTAGCTTGCATAGTCACACTGATTGGCTAAATATTGTGTTGCCAATAGTTGTTTTATCATGGAATTAGAGACCAACATTTTGTTTTTGAGAGTCGGTGCTTTTGTTTGGGTATTCGGAGCTCTGGTGGGGAATCAGGCTGGTCTTGTGGTGTTTCCTGAAGAATATTAGGTTACATCACTGAAATCAATATGCATGTTTTGATCAATAGACGCACAATTGGTTATGCACAGAAAACACCCACTTTGAAAAGTGTGCAGAGACCCATCTTCCCCCACAGCATCTCTGAAATCAATTTTCCAAACTTAAGCTGCATGCATTGCCCCCTGCTGGACCCCTTCATTTCCAATCCAAAGGCGGCTTCAAAGGGAATGGCTTCTCCCCCTTGAGCAGCAGTCTTAGGGGGGATTGGGGCTGGCGGCGAGAGAATGTGGGCTCACGGCTGAGAGCCCCCGAAGCCCAGTAGCTAATAAGCACATCTCCAGCAAGGATCCCATCAGCGCCCCAGGCTGAGAGCACGAGCCAGGATGGCACTTGAAATCCTGGCATGTTAATTAATGCTGCATTCCACTAGAAGTGCTCATGGCAGCCGCATTAATTCTAGATGCCTTCTCTGTCATTAATGCTATGAATTAATAATACTACAACAGCAGAACCCACTTAAAAGAATACCTGTTAAAGGGGGCGATCTGTTAAATGAATACGGCCAGCCATCACCCAAGAGCTGCAATAAAACCATCAGAATGAATAATTAAGAGCGGGATAAAAGACTCTGCCGCCGTTCATTAGCGCGCCGAGTGCGTGAGCGATGGATGGCCGGCATCAAATGCAACCGCACCGAGCGTGCAGAGGAAAGATAAGAGCACATCCCGGTGAATCAAACAGCGCCACAGGGACAGACAACAACGCATCCCCATTTATCAAACAGTACCACACCGGCAGACAACAGCACACCCCTGTTTATCAAACAGGGCCACATGGGCAGACAGCAACGCACCCCCATTTATCAAACAGTACCACACGGATAATGAACAGCACACCCCTGTGAATCAAACAGTACCAAACCGGCAGACAACAGCACACCCCTGTTTATCAAACAGTGCCACACGGGCAGACAGCAACGCATCCCCAATTAACAAAACAGTACCACGCGGATTATAAACAGCACACCCCTGTGAATCAAACAGTACCACACGGATCATGAACAGCATACTCCTGTGAATCAAACAGTACCAAACCGGCAGACAACTGCACACCCCTCTTTATCAAACAGTGCCACACGGGCAGACAGCAACGCATCCCCATTTATCAAACAGTACCACACGGATAATGAACAGCACACCCCTGTGAATCAAACAGTACCAAACCAGAAGACAACAGCACACCCCTATTTATCAAACAGTGCCACACGGACAGACAACAACACATCTCGATTTACCAAACAGTACCACACGGATAATGAACAGCACACCCCTGTGAATCAAACAGTACCACACGGATCATGAACAGCACACCCCTGTGAATCAAACAGTACTAAACTGGCAGACAACAGCACATCCCTGTTTATCAAACAGTGCCACATGGGCAGAGAGCAACGCATCCCCATTTATCAAACAGTACCACACGGATAATGAACAGCACACCCCTGTGAATCAAACAGTACCACACGGATAATGAACAGGACACCCCTGTAAATCAAACAGTATCAAACCGGCAGACAAAAGCACACCCCTGTTTATCAAACAGTGCCACACGGGCAGACAGCAATGCATCCCCATTTATCAAACAGTACCACACGGATAATGAACAGCACACACCTGTGAATTAAACAGTACCAAACGGACAGACAACAGCACACCCCTGTTTATCAAACAGTGCCACATGGACAGACAAAAACGCATCCCCATTTATCAAACAGTACCACACGGGTAATGAACAGCACACCCCTGTGAATCTAACAGTACCACACGGATCATGAACAGCACACCCCTGTGAATCAAAGAGTACCAAACCGGCAGACAACAGCACACCCCTGTTTATCAAAAAGTGCCACACGGGCAGACAGCAACGCATCCCCATTTATCAAACAGTACCACACGGATAATAAACAGCACACCCCTGTGAATCAAACAGTACCACACGGATCATGAACAGCATACTCCTGTGAATCAAACAGTACCAAACCGGCAGACAACAGCACACCCCTCTTTATCAAACAGTGCCACACGGGCAGACAGCAACGCATCCCCATTTATCAAACAGTACCACACGGATAATGAACAGCACACCCCTGTGAATCAAACAGTACCAAACCAGAAGACAACAGCACACCCCTATTTATCAAACAGTGCCACACGGACAGACAACAACACATCCCGATTTATCAAACAGTACCACACGGATAATGAACAGCACACCCCTGTGAATCAAACAGTACCACACGGATAATGAACAGCACACCCCTGTGAATCAAACAGTACCAAACCGGCAAACAACAGCACATCCCTGTTTATCAAACAGTGCCACATGGGCAGAGAGCAACGCATCCCCGTTTATCAAACAGTACCACACGGATAATGAACAGCACACCCCTGTGAATCAAACAGTACCAAACTGGCAGACAAAAGCACACCCCTGTTTAAAAAACAGTGCCACACGGGCAGACAGCAATGCACCCCCATTTATCAAACAGTACCACACGGATCATGAACAGCACACCCCTGTGAATCAAACAGTACCAAACCGGCAGACAACAGCACACCCCTGTTTATAAAACAGTGCCACACGGGCAGACAACAACGCATCCCCATTTATCAAACAGTACCACACGGATAATGAACAGCACACACCTGTGAATCAAACAGTACCAAACGGATAGACAACAGCACACCCCTGTTTATCAAACAGTGCCACACGGACAGACAAAAACGCATCCCCATTTATCAAACAGTACCACACGGATAATGAACAGCACATCCCTGTGAATCTAACAGTACCACAAGGATCATGAACAGCACACCCCTGTGAATAAAACAGTACCAAAACGGCAGACAACAGCACACCCCTGTTTATCAAACAGTGCCACACGGGCAGACAGCAACGCATCCCCATTTATCAAGCAGTACCAAACGGATAATGAACAGCACACCCCTGTAAATCAAACAGTACCAAACTGGCAGACAAAAGCACACCCCTGTTTATCAAACAGTGCCACATGGGCAGAGAGCAACGCATCCCCATTTATCAAACAGTACCACACGGATAATGAACAGCACACCCCTGTGAATCAAACAGTACCACACGGATAATGAACAGGACACCCCTGTAAATCAAACAGTACCAAACCGGCAGACAAAAGCACACCCCTCTTTATCAAACAGTGCCACACGGGCAGACAGCAACGCATCCCCATTTATCAAACAGTACCACACGGATAATGAAGAGCACACACCTGTGAATCAAACAGTACCAAACGGACAGATAACAGCACACCCCTGTTTATCAAACAGTGCCACACGGACAGACAAAAACGCATCCCCATTTATTAAACAGTACCACACGGATAATGAACAGCACACCCCTGTGAATCTAACAGTACCACACGGATCATGAACAGCACACCCCTGTGAATCAAACAGTACCAAACCGGCAGACAACAGCACACCCCTGTTTATCAAACAGTGCCACACGGGCAGACAGCAACGCATCCCCATTTATCAAACAGTACCAAACGGATAATGAACAGCACACCCCTGTGAATCAAAGAGTACCAAACTGGCAGACAAAAGCACACCCCTGTTTATCAAACAGTGCCACACGGGCGGACAGCAACGCATCCCCATTTATCAAAACAGTACCACACGGATAATAAACAGCACACCCCTGTGAATCAAACAGTACCACACGGATCATGAACAGCACACCCCTGTGAATCAAACAGTACCGAACCAGAAGACAACAGCACACCCCTATTTATCAAACAGTGCCACACGGACAGACAACAACATATCCCGATTTATCAAACAGTACCACACGGATAATGAACAGCACACCCCTGTGAATCAAACAGTACCACACGGATCATGAACAGCACACCCCTGTGAATCAAACAGTACCAAACCGGCAGACAACAGCACATCCCTGTTTATCAAACAGTGCCACATGGGCAGAGAGCAACGCATCCCCATTTATCAAACAGTACCAAACGGATAATGAACAGCACACCCCTGTGAATCAAACAGTACCAAACTGGCAGACAAAAGCACACCCCTGTTTATCAAACAGTGCCACACGGGCAGACAGCAATGCACCCCCATTTATCAAACAGTACCACACGGATCATGAACAGCACACCCCTGTGAATCAAACAGTACCAAACCGGCAGACAACAGCACACCCCTGTTTATCAAACATTGCCACACGGGCAGACAGCAACGCATCCCCATTTATCAAACAGTACCAAACAGATAATGAACAGCACACCCCTGTGAATCAAACAGTACCAAACCGGCAGACAACAGCACACCCCTATTTATCAAACAGTGCCACACGGGCAGACAACAACGCATCCCCATTTATCAAACAGTACCAAACAGATAATGAACAGCACACCCCTGTGAATCAAACAGTACCAAACGGATAGACAACAGCACACCCCTGTTTATCAAACATTGCCACACGGACAGACAAAAACGCATCTCCATTTATCAAACAGTACCACACGGATAATGAACAGCACATCCCTGTGAATCTAACAGTACTACAAGGATCATGAACAGCACACCCCTGTGAATCAAACAGTACCAAAACGGCAGACAACAGCACACCCCTGTTTATCAAACAGTGCCACACGGGCAGACAGCAACGCATCCCCATTTATCAAGCAGTACCAAACGGATAATGAACAGCACACCCCTGTGAATCAAACAGTACCAAACGGATAGACAACAGCACACCCCTGTTTATCAAACAGTGCCACACGGGCAGACAAAAAAGCATCCCCATTTATCAAGCAGTACCAAATGGATAATGAACAGCACACCCCTGTGAATCAAACAGTACCAAACTGGCAGACAAAAGCACACCCCTGTTTATCAAACAGTGCCACACGGGCAGACAGCAATGCACCCCCATTTATCAAACAGTACCACACAGATAATGAACATCACACCCCTGTGAATCAAACAGTACCAAATCGGCAGACAACAGCACACCCCTGTTTATCAAACAGTGCCACACGGGCAGACAACAACGCATCCCCATTTATCAAACAGTACCACACGGATAATGAACAGCACATCCCTGTGAATCAAACAGTACCAAACGGACGGACAACATCACACCCCTGTTTATCAAACAGTGCCACACTGACAGACAACAACGCATCTCCATTTATCAATCAGTACCACACGGATAATGAACAGCACACCCCTGTGAATCAAACAGTACCACAAGGATAATGAACAGCACACCCCTGTAAATCAAACAGTACCAAACCGGCAGACAACAGCACACCCCTGTTTATCAAACAGTGCCCCACGGGCAGACAGTAACGCACCCCCATTTATCAAACAGTACCACACGGATAATGAACAGCACACCCCGGTGAATCAAACTGTACCAAACGGACAGACAACAGTACACCCCTGTTTATCAAACAGTGCCACACGGACCGACAACAACGCATCCCCATTTACCAAACAGTACCACACGGATAATGAACAGCACACCCTTGTGAATCAAATAGTACCACACGGATAATGAACAGCACACCCCTGTGAATCAAACAGTACCAAACCGGCAGACAACAGCACACCCCTGTTTATCAAACAGTGCCACACGGGCAGACAGCAACGCATCCCCATTTTTCAAACAGTACCACACGGATAATGAACAGCACACCCCTGTGAATCAAACAGTACCAAACCGGCAGACGACAGCCCACCCCTTTTTATCAAACAGTGCCACACGGGCATACAGCAATGCATCCCCATTTATCAAACAGTACCACACAGATAATGAACAGCACACCCCTGTGAATCAAACAGTACCACACGGATAATGAACAGCACAACCCTGTGAATCAAACAGTACCAAAAAGGCAGACAACAGCACACCCCTGTTTATCAAACACTGCCACACGGGCAGACAACAACGCATCCCCATTTATCAAACAGTACCACACGGATAATGAACAGCACACCCCTGTGAATCAAACAGTACCACACAGATAATGAACAGCACACCCCTGTGAATCAAACAGTACCAAACGGAAAGACAACAGCACATCCCCATTTATCAAACAGTACCACATGGATAATGAACAGCACACCCCTGTGAATCAAACAGTACCACACCGATAATGAACAGCACACCCCTGTGAATCAAAAAGTACCAAACCGGCAGACAACAGCACACCCCTGTTTATCAAACAGTGCCACATGGGCAAACAACAACACATCCCCATTTATCAAACAGTACCATATGGATAACGAACAGCAATTGTGTGTCTTTTGCTTCCTCGCCCTAAGTGCGCCGGGTATGCCCAGACGTGGGTCCCGGGCTCACTGTGCCACTGGAATCAAGCTATCCTGGCTGAAGAGGGGTGAAATCCCGAAACCGGTCCTAGGATGCTTGTTTCCGGTCCTGGGAGGACCTGGCTTGGCAGTTCGGGCTGGACTGTTCCCATGAGGCACAGGGTCAAGACTGATTTGCATATGGCCAGGTCTAAACTGGGGTGGCATGGTGAGCAAAAGAATGATGGATTTAACCCAGATCTCTTGACTGGGGGTGAATGTTTTGATTTGTTCTGCATTCCGTCCATCAATTGTGTGTCATATGGATAACGAACAGCACACCTCTGTGAATCAAACAGTGCCAAACCGGTAGACAACAGCACACCCCTGTTTATCAAACAGTAACAAATGGATAATCAACAGCACACCCCTGTGAATTAAACAGTACCGCATGAATAATGAACAGCACACCACTGTGAATCAAACAATACCAAACCAGTAGACAACAGCACACCCCTGTTTATCAAACAGTACCACATGGATAATCAACAGCACACCCCTGTGAATCAAACAGTTCCACATGGATAATCAACAGCACACTCCTGTTTATCAATCAGTGCCACACAGACAGACAACAACACATCCCCATTTATCAAACAGTACCACACGGATAATAAACAGCACACCCCTGTGAATCACACCGTACCAAACCTTTAGACAACAGCACACCCCTGTTTATCAAACAGTACCACATGGATAATTAACAGCACACCCCTGTGAATCAAACAGTAACAAACGGGCAGACAAGAGCACACACATTTTTATCAAACAGTACCACACAGGCAGACAACAACACATCCCCATTTATCAAACAGTACCACACATGGATAATGAACAGCACACCCCTGTGAATCAAACAGTACAACACTGATAATGAACAGCACACCCCTATGAATCAAACAGTATCAAATGGGTAGACAACAGCACACCCCTTTTTATCAAACAGTGCCACACGGGCATACAGCAACGCATCTCCATTTATCAAACAGTACCACACGGATAATGAACAGCACACCCCTGTGAATCAAACACTACCACACGGATAATGAACAGCACACCCCTGTGAATCAAACAGTACCAAACTGGCAGACAACAGCACACCCGTGTTTATCAAACAGTGCCACACAGGCAGACAGCAACGCACCCCCATTTATCAAACAGTACCACACAGATAATGAACAGCACACCCCTGTGAATCAAACAGTACCAAAAAGGCAGACAACAGCACACCCCTGTTTATCAAACAGTGCCACACGAGCAGACAACAACGCATCCCCATTTATCAAACAGTACCACACGGATAATGAACAGCACACCCCTGTGAATCAAACAGTACCACACAGATAATGAACAGCACACCCCTGTGAATCAAACAGTACCAAACGGAAAGACAACAGCACATCCCCATTTATCAAACAGTACCACACAGATAATGAACAGCACACCCCTGTTAATGAAAAAGTACAAAACAGGCAGACAAAAGCACACCCCTGTTTATCAAACAGTGCCACATGGGCAAACAACAACACATCCCCATTTATCAAACAGTACCATATGGATAATGAACAGCACACCTCTGTGAATCAAACAGTGCCAAACCGGTAGACAACAGCACACCCCTGTTTATCAAACAGTACCGCATGGATAATCAACAGCACACCCCTGTGAATTAAACAGTACCACATGGATAATGAACAGCACACCACTGTGAATCAAACAATACCAAACCAGTAGACAACAGCACACCACTGTTTATCAAACAGTGCCCCACGGATAATGAACAGCACACCCCTGTGAATCAAACAGTACCAAACCGGCAGACAACAGCACACCCCTGTTTATCAAACAGTGCCACACGGGCAGACAGCAACGCATCCCCATTTATCAAACAGTACCAAATGGATAATGAACAGCACACCCCTGTGAATCAAACAGTACCAAACTGGCAGACAAAAGCACACCCCTGTTTATCAAACAGTGCCTCACAGACAGACAACAACACATCCCCATTTATCAAACAGTACCACAATGATAATAAACAGCACACCCCTGTGAATCACACCGTACCAAACCTTTAGACAACAGCACACCCCTGTTTATCAAACAGTAGCACATGGATAATCAACAGCACACCCCTGTGAATCAAACAGTACCAAACCGGCAGACAAGAGCACACCCCTTTTTATCAAACAGTGCCAAACAGGCAGACAACAACACATCCCCATTTATCAAACAGTACCACACGGATAATGAACAGCACACCCCTGTGAATCAAACAGTACCACACAGACAATGAACAGCACACCCCTGTGAATCAAACAGTACCACACGGATAGACAACAGCACATCCCCATTTATCAAACAGTACCACAGGGATAATGGACAGCACACTAACGTGAATCTAACAGTCCCAATCTGGTAGACAACAGCACACCCCTGTTTATCAAACAGTACCACACGGATAATCAACAGCACACCCCTGTTTCTCAAACAGTGCCACACAGACAGACAACAACACATCCCCATTTATCAAACAGTACCACACATGGATAATGAACAGAACACCCCTGTGAATCAAACAGTACAACACTGATAATGAACAGCACACTCCTATGAAACAAACGGTATCAAATGGGTAGACAACCGCACACCCCTGTTTATCAAACAGTACCACATGGATAATCAACAGCACACCCCTGTGAATTAAACAGTACCACATGGATAATGAACAGCACACCACTGTGAATCAAACAATACCAAACCAGTAGACAACAGCACACCACTGTTTATCAAACAGTGCCCCACGGATAATGAACAGCACACCCCTGTGAATCAAACAGTACCAAACCGGCAGACAACAGCACACCCCTGTTTATCAAACAGTGCCACACGGGCAGACAGCAACGCATCCCCATTTATCAAACAGTACCAAATGGATAATGAACAGCACACCCCTGTGAATCAAACAGTACCAAACTGGCAGACAAAAGCACACCCCTGTTTATCAAACAGTGCCACACAGACAGACAACAACACATCCCCATTTATCAAACAGTACCACAAGGATAATAAACAGCAAACCCCTGTGAATCACACCGTACCAAACCTTTAGACAACAGCACACCCCTGTTTATCAAACAGTAGCACATGGATAATCAACAGCACACCCCTGTGAATCAAACAGTACCAAACCGGCAGACAAGAGCACACCCCTTTTTATCAAACAGTGCCACACAGGCAGACAACAACACATCCCCATTTATCAAACAGTACCACACGGATAATGAACAGCACACCCCTGTGAATCAAACAGTACCACACAGACAATGAACAGCACACCCCTGTGAATCAAACAGTACCACACGGATAGACAACAGCACATCCCCATTTATCAAACAGTACCACAGGGATAATGGACAGCACACTAACGTGAATCTAACAGTCCCAAACTGGTAGACAACAGCACACCCCTGTTTATCAAACAGTACCACACGGATAATCAACAGCACACCCCTGTTTCTCAAACAGTGCCACACAGACAGACAACAACACATCCCCATTTATCAAACAGTACCACACATGGATAATGAACAGAACACCCCTGTGAATTAAACAGTACAACACTGATAATGAACAGCACACTCCTATGAATCAAACGGTATCAAATGGGTAGACAACCGCACACCCCTGTTTATCAAACAGTACCACATGGATAATCAACAGCACACCCTTGTGAATTAAACAGTATCACATGGATACTGAACAGCACACCACTGTAAATCAAACAATACCAAATCAGTAGACAACAGCACAACCCTGCTTATCAAACAGTGCCCCATGGATAATGAACAGCACACCCCTGTTTATCAAACAGTACCACATGGATAATCAACAGCACACCCCTGTGAATCAAACAGTTCCACATGGATAATCAACAGCACACCCCTGTTTATCAATCAGTGCCACACAGACAGACAACAACACATCCCCATTTATCAAACAGTACCACACGGATAATAAACAGCACACCCCTGTGAATCACACCGTACCAAACCTTTAGACAACAGCACACCCCTGTTTATCAAACAGTACCACATGGATAATCAATAGCACACCCCTGTGAATCAAACAGTACCAAACCGGCAGACATGAGCACACCCCTTTTTATCAAACTGTGCCACACAGGCAGACAACAACACATCTCCATTTATCAAACAGTACCACACGGATAATGAACAGCACACCCCTGTGAATCAAGCAGTACAACACAGATGATGAACAGCACACCCCTGTGAATCAAACAGTACCACACGGATAGACAACAGCACATCCCCATTTATCAAACAGTACCACAGGGATAATGGACAGCACACTACTGTGAATCTAACAGTGCCAAACCGGTAGACAACAGCACACCCATGTTTATCAAACAGTACCACACGGATAATCAACAGCACACCCCTGTTTCTCAAACAGTGCCACACGGACAGACAACAACACATCCCCATTTATCAAACAGTACCACACATGGATAATGAACAGCACACCCCTGTGAATCAAACAGTACAACACTGATAATGAACAGCACACCCCTATGAATCAAACGGTATCAAATGGGTAGACAACAGAACACCCCTGTTTATTAAACAGTACTACACAGATAGGCAACAGCACTCCCCTATTTATTAAACAGTACCACGTGGATAGACAATAGCACACCCCTGTGAATCAAACAGTACCATACCGGTAGACAACAGCACACCCCTCTTCATAAAACACTCCCACACGGATAATGAACAGCACACCCCTATGAATCAAATAGTATCACATGTATAGAAAACAGCACACCTTGTTTATTAACATAGTATCACACGGATAATGAACAGCACACTTGTGTGAATCAAACAATACTACACAGATAGACAATAGCACACCCTTGTTTATTAAACAGTTCCACATGGATAACAAACAGCACACCCCTGTGAATCAAACAGTACCAAATGGCTAGACAAAAGTATACCCCTGTGTGTTTAATTCATAGAAGCATATGGATAGACAACCGTACAACCCTATTTATCAAACAGTACCACATATATAATGAAGAGCACACCCTTGTGAATCAAACAGTACCAAACCGGTAGACACCCCCAGGGGCGTAACACAGGCCCCCGCAGCCCCCGCGGGGGAGGGGCCCCCTCAGCACAGCACTCTGGCTGCAGAGCTCCTGATTGAGCCCGAAGGGGGGGCCCCCACGTGCCTTGCAGGGAGGCCCCCTCAAGTTTCGTTACGCCAGTGGACACCCCTGTTTATTAAACAGTACCACATGGGTAGACAACCGTACACCGTTGACTATCAAGCAGAGCACATGGATATACAAAAGCACGCCCCTGTGAATGAAACAGTACCACACGGATAGACAACAGCACACCCATATTTATCAAACAGAGCACATGGATATACAAAAGCACACCCCTGTGAATGAAACAGTACCACATGGCTAGACAACAGCACACCCCTGTTTATCAAAGACAGGAGCAAACTGGCTTAAAGGGCAATCAGACAGTGCCCGACAGGCTGGTCTGACAAGTCAGTGTGTGGGCCATTTATTTGGCTGTTTGTGGGCCGGTTTTATGGTCTGCTGGGTCGGTTTTTACTATTAATTTCTCTGATATTAAAACAAACATTGATTGTATTAAGCTTAAATGCACCCAGTCTTCCATACCTTGCCAAAACACTCACACCACGTGTCTCTACAAGTTTGCAAACATGGGACACTTTCTTAAGTAGATAATTCACTAATGGGGGTTACTTTTATTTTGGAGATCCAGCCTATTTTGTGTACCTTACCGACTCTGACCAATGAGTATGACTGGGTAGAGTACCACAGGGGTAAATGAATCAATACCATAGGGGTAGATAAGAGCACGCCCTATGTATCAAGCAGTTCCGTACAGTCAGACAACAGCACACTCCTAGATATCAAACAGTCACAGATAGATGGAAAAGAGCCCACTCTTATCCATTAAACAACATTTCCCTGTATATCAAACAATACCACATGGATAAACAATATCACATCCTGTGTATCCAACAGTTCCACATGGGTAGACAACAGCACACCACTCTGGATCACACAACAGATACCTGTGTATCAATCAGAAAGGGGGATTAGTTCACTGCTACTCATTTAGAGTTTCATTAACCTAGGACCTCTTACGATAGGGAAATGGCCTTTACAATGCAGGCAGAGCCACGTGTGCTGTTTCCCCGCAAGCGCAACCACGCTTGCCTTAACCAAGCATATGCCTTAACCACTCTTATGCCTTAACCATGCATATGCGTGGTTAAGTCAGTGTGCAGTTTAGATGCGCGGATGGGCGGGCACAGGAAGAGGAAGGATAGGGAGAGGACGTGAACTGGTAAGTGGAGCTGGGGCTGGGTTTTGGGGGGATGGGAGATATTTTTAGGGGTAGGGGTAGTTTTTAGGGCTCAAGGGGGTTGGGATTGTTTATAGGGCGAGGGGTCGGCGTAGTGTTAGGTTTTAGGGATAGGGTAGTTTTTAGGGCTGGGGGCGGGTTTATAGGGCAGGGGCCAGGGTTTTTAGGCTCAGGGCAGGGGGTGTCAGGGTAGTTTTAGGTTTTAGGGGCGGGGGCAGTTTTTAGGGCTCAGGCAGGGGGCGGGATGTTTATAGGGCAGGGGCCAGGGTTTTAGGGCTCAGGGCAGGGGGTTGGGGTAATTTTAGGTTTAAGGGGTGGGGGTAGTTTTTAGTGCTCGGAGGTCAAGTTGTTTATAAAGCAGGGGCCAGAGTTTTAGTTCTCTGGGCGGAGGGGCAGGGGTGTCATCTTTATCACACATTATTATTATTATTTTGAATTTATAAGGCGTAAACGAATCATCCCCAGGGGATCTCTCGGCGCCTGAATAGCAGGCAAAGCAGATCCGAGATTGCTGGTTAATGACAGAACAACCAGGTTTTGAGAAGTTTCTTGAACTGCCTGAGATTGGGACAGGCACGGATATTATCTGGCAGTCTGTTCCAGTGGAAGGGGGCGAGATAAGAGAAGGAGCGGCCGCCCATTCTGACTCTCCTGATTCTCAGGGAGCAGAGCAGCTGTCGGTCGCTCGATCTCAGTTGGCGAGCACTAGCACATTCCTTTACCAATCATGTCTTTACCATGAAATTGTGTGGTAAAGGAATGCGTTGTTCAGATGCATTCGTTGTTCGGGCTGCATGGTAGAGGCACGCATGGTTTAGCCATGGGTGCCTCCGTCATACAACCCTCAGGATATGACTGACAGATGTCCCTGATAACTCTAAAACTATAAGTTACTTCAGGGTCTATCCTGTAGGAAAGCTTCTATGAGGGTTACTTTGATACCTGTGACACAGGGCCTCCTCTCCTTCTCTGCTTCTATTCCTGATTCCTCCAGTGTCTTCTCCTCAGCACCAGCATTCTCTTGATGACATGGATGGTGCTTTAGCTCTGGTTGACTCCTGAATCTTCTGCACAACAGCACTCACTAACCAACTTAGCAAACTTTATCAAAGGTCCAAAATACTGTCTTTCATGTTCGGCCCTGTCCACCCACTCCTTTCTAATTTTAAATACCTTGGGCCTAATTCTCAAAGGTGAATAACACCCTTGCGGAATTTACACTCTTGAGCAAGTTTACTACTTTTTGTTTATTCACAAACTACAAGTGTATGTTACAACAACAAAAAACAAGCAAAGGCAAAGCCAATAAGTCTGGCCTTGGCTGCCAGCTTTCTGCCAATTACTGTTTTGTTCTGTCATGGTTTTTGCAAAACTTTATTATTTGGTAATATGCTGGGGCCTCATCAATCTACAAAAAAAAAAACATTTGCTACCGGATAAAAAAATTTTTGGTCTGAAAAAAACACACATTCTCACAGCACTCCTTGTGTGTGGATGTGTTCCTTGTGAACGGGTGGTATGCAGTACCTCGTAGTGAAGTCAGCCAGTCCCTAAAGTGAGCTGATACATTACGCCTTAATGCATGCTCGAATGGGTGAAGGAAAATGTGAATAACACCAACCACAGACTGATGGATGAATTCTTGCTAAATCCCTTATAAGTAACTATGTTCCAGGCATAATTTTAGTAAAATCAAATGGTCTTGGCTAACACACACCTAAAAATGTCGATCAGTCTGGCATTGGCTGCAAGCTTCTTGAAAGAAAAAAGGAATGAGAGAAGAATAGAGAGAATGAAAGAGAGAGAAGGAAAGAAGGAAGGAAAAAGAAGGAAAAAGGAAGGAAAGAAGAAAGGAATTAATGAAAGAAAGAAAGAATGAGAGATGGAATGAAAGAACTAGAGAAGGAAAGAGAAGGAAAGAAAGAGAGAAGGAAAAAGAAGTAAAGAGAAAAGGGAAGAAAGAAGGAAAGAAAGAGAAGGAAAGAAATAAAAACATAGAATGAAATGAAGAAGGAAAGAGAGAAGTACAGAGAGGGAAAGAGAGAGAAAGAAAGACAGAAGGAAAGAGAAGTGAAGAAAGAAGGAAAGGAAGAAGGAAAGAAAGAATGAGGGATGGAATGAAAGAATGAGAGAAGGAAAGGGAATGAATGAGAGAAAGAAAGAAAATGAAAGAATGATAGAAGGAAACAGAAGGAGATAAAGAGAAGGAAAGAGAAGAAAAGAAGGAAGGAAAGAATGAAAGAATGAAAGGAGGAATGAAGGAATGACAGAAGAAAAGAAGGAATGGGAAGGAATGAGAGAAGGAAAGAGAAGGAAGGAAAGAAAAGGAAAGGAAAGAGAGGAGGAAATAAGGAAAAAATAAGAGAAGGAATGAGAATAAAAAAACAAGAGAAAGAAAGAAAAAAGAAAGAATAGAAAAAAGAAGGAAAGAAATGGAAGGAAAGAGAAGGAAGGAAAGAAAGAAAGAATGAAATAAGGCAATCATGAAAGAAGGCAAGAGAAAGAAGGAAAGAAGGCAAGAGAAAAAAAGAAAGTAGGAAAGAGAAAGAAAGAGAGAAGGAAAGAAAGAAGGAAAGAAAAAAAGAGAAAAGAGAGAAGGAAATACTAAAGAAAAAAGAAATAAGGAATAAGAAAAAGAGAGAAAGAATGAAAAACTGAAAGAAGGTAAAAATGAAATAATGGAAGCAAGAAAGAAAAAGAAAGAACCAAAGAGCCAGAAACAAAGAGGCAAGAATGAAAGAAGGAAAGAGGAAAAGAAAGAAGGTAAAAAAGAAAGAGAGAAAGAAAAAGTAAAAAAAAAGGATAACTTAATACAGAACAGTTTCAACTGGACACAATCTGGTATGCTGTGAAATAGCAGCAGCCAGAAAAGCAAAACACTCCAAAAGGGATTTACAACAAAATTGGCAGGAGATGGGAATCTGATAAAGATGGAATGTGCATCAGTAGCATCCTGCAATCACATCAAGCTTTAAACATAAACCCCACCCTAAAATTGTAATAAAGTAAAAACAAAACACAGGCACTGAAGGAAACTAGCTTGTGTGCAGATGTGCTTCTAGTGAGAGAGCAAAATGCAGTCACTCTAAGTGAAGTTAACTAGTGGCTTAAGTAGGTAGACCCACTGTCCCATGCTATATGCTGTAGTGGGCAGAAGCAAAATGAGAATGACACAATAACAGTACAATGGATGAAGAGAGGTAGCTGAAAGCACCTATGTGTAAGTAAATTATACATATTTTAGTAAAATCGAAAGTACCTGGCTAAAGCCAACTTTAATAATGATTTAAAGTGGTATATAGAATTAAATACATTGTAATAAGAAAAAACTTTTACATCGATGTTAAAATGTAAAACATGTATGGTTATTATTTTATAATTAAATAATAGTTATGTACTATTTTTAGATTTGTTTTACATTAAATTAAATGTATTTAGATTTTTAACTACTTAATATAATTTAATTTAACGTAACATTATATTCTATGGCGTTTTATCAAAAGACTCTGCCTGAAATATTTTCTAAAGGAGGGTGTGCAGTACCAGTAGTTTGCCACTTACTACTGTTTTTTCTTTGCAGGTGTACTTTAGAAGTCCAGTTTGTGAATAGCATTATGTAGAACTACCATACGTACTGCAAAATGCAGTTTGAGAATCAGGCCCTGAGTATTCAAGCATATTCCTATATTAGTCATTGTCCCATATTATCTTTATTCTATAATCCACTCCACTGGCCACATATTTGATGTCAAATTCGCCCCGGGACATTTCTCAGTGACTGGCAACTCTCTGGTCATCTTCAGCAACCACAAAGGCATTACCTTCAGGATCAACATATTAATCCAAGACAGCAACTAGTATTAACAACACATCCATATACAGACACTGGAAGTAATTGGACCTTCCCAACACTTACCTCAGAAAAAAAACAGTGAATTTGTGACCTTAGGACCTACACTGGTTCTACATCTGGCTCTCTTCTGCACTAGACAACCAGATACCACTAAAGACTAGTACTGGGTTAACCCCAAGAAGAAGACCACATGGCTTAATGAGAAGATCAGAAAACTGTAAACAATTAATATCTTACATCTCAATCAGAGGAAAATAAGGAATAAATATGACAGGCTGGTAGTGCAAAGCTATAACAGAGCCTAAAAGGCATCAATCAGAGCCCCAAAAGATAACACTACACCACAGCAGCTTCCAACTCCCTGGCCAGCAAACCTTGTTTGAGGTTGCTGGGACCTTATATAGTCTGCTATTGGATGGTATATGTGTGCACTGATTGGTGGTTGTATCTGGTGTTTCTATTGGATTAGGGTTAGTGTTCTCATTGGTTGGGTATTTGAGGGTTCTGATTGGTTTCTGGGTCTGTGATTCAATCAATGTAGGGTTGGGACTAGGGCTAGGGTTAGACTTTCTATTGGAAGTGGGGACTAGGGCTTCCTCTGTGATTGGTTGCTGGGACTAGGGTTGGGACTAGGGCTAGGGTTAGGCTTTCTATTGGAAGTAGCGATTAGGGTTTCTTGTGTGATTGGTTGCTGGACTAGGTGTGGGACTAAGACTAGGGTTAGGCTTTTTATTGGAAGTAGGGACTAGGGTTTCCTGTGCCATTGGTTGCTGGGACTAGGGTTTGGGACTACTGCTAGGGTCTCTATTGGACGTCAAAATTAGGGTTTTTGAACCTGATTGAGTGCTTGGACTAGGGCTAAGATTGGCTGTAAGTTCCTGGTCTCCTATTGGTTCTAGATTTTAGGGCTAGTGTTGTGATCGGATAGTGTTAGGGCTAGGGTTCCCATTGGCTGAAGGGGTCACCAGACTACTAGGGCTATAAAAGGCCAAGGCTTAGGGTGTCTCAGCCCGGGCATCGAGGCTAAGGGTGGAGAGGACAAGGGCAGTTGACTGTTTGAGCCTGTTCGAAACTAGTCGGGACCAGGGCCAGAAATGCTGCCCATTTTCCCAATCAGTAATACCCACCCTTCACCATCCACATCCACAAACAGAGCAATAAACTCACACCAAATGTACACCACACACTTACTACAAACAACCCATACACTGCACGACACCACACATTTTAACTCTTGCAACAAACCAGTCTAAGACAAACACTCTTACCTCTACTTCATTCCCTCCTACACACAACATACACTCTATTCATAAACACATCACCACCCCCTCTACCTTACAACTTCCACTCGCAAACAATACTATACAAACAAATCCATCTCAAGAAACAAGTACACCAGCACCTCTTTTCACTACTCCTCTAAAACAAAACATATCACGCACACCAGCACAACAAAATCTCTCAAGCACACCACCTCATAATACTTACCGTCACAAAATACAAACATACACCCACCTTTCAAACTACACAAAGGAACAAACTCCAATGCAAAGATTTCTCTCTTCCACCACACCTAACACACATACAGCAACACAGCAACTGTCTTCCAACCGCCTCTCATCCATTGGACAATTTGAACCTTACTACATGACCCACATGCTGTGCCACCACCCCTGACTCATACACCTTCAGCCCTAAACACACGCAAACAATATAAGCAACGTACCACACCTCACAACTTCGCTTCTCCATGTCTACTGCACAACAATGTTATACCACGAAAACAACACAGCGTACCAACTCACTCTCAAACACCGTCTCCACCACCTACACACGCAGACTCATCAAAATGCCTTCTTAGCCTGCTGGACGAGGACCACATTACAAAACAGCTACACGATTGCTATCCTAATACAGCCAATACCAGCACTAAAAACACACCTGCTACAAACCCACACAATACTGATCACTCTTCTATAAAACAAAGTCTCACTATCACCAAAGCACATTCTCTAAACTGTCTACTAATAAATGCTCGATCGCTCTCTAAAAACAAACATCACATCTACGACCTTCTCACCGATGCAAAACCAGACATACTATTCAAACTGAATCATGGTTGGGAGATGATATGGCTCCAGTCCTGCATGAAGCCATTCCTCTAGGCTATCAAACGATCACCCAAAATTGTATAGGCAAAAAAGGAGGTGGTCTAGCTGTTGTGTTCAGGCAAACATTACATATCACTTAAGTTGACGACATCTCCATAAAGAATTGTGAGGCTCTTCTTACCAGATGCAATCCTACACCGTCTTCTACCTGTAGCTTCCTGCTCCTTTACAGACCTCCGCCTAGCAAGGCGACATTCCCAGACGCACTTCTAGACACAGTTTCAAACCTGATAACAATACACTCCAACCTATGCTTTCTGGGTGACCTCAACATTTGGATTGACAAACCCAATATGACCCATCCAAAAACAATAATCACTGGCCTAGACGCACTGAACCTGCATCAGATTGTCCACAAACCCACACACATCGCTGGACATATCCTAGATGTCATTTTTGCTAATACCGAACTAGTTACCTTTCAAACTATAACTCCAGTCACATGGTCAGACCACCATTTGCTTGCTTTCCAACATAAAACAACACTAAGCGACTCACCTAAAACTGCCTTACATGCATCCACCTATCGACCATGGAACAAACTCAATTTGGAACACTTAGAAACACAACTAACATCCAGTACAGATCTGGAAACAATAAATTCTGTTCAAAAACTATTTGAGTGGCTACAGGAAGCTTTTGACATCCTGATACCACTCAAAACCACACAACAGAACAAAACAAAAAAAGCGCCTTGGCGAAATATAGAGATAAAAGACATAAAACAACAAATTAGAAAGCTGCAACGTACCTGGCTCAAATCAAACGCCAAACAAGACAAACTTCACCTACAGAAAATTAACAGATTATACAAGTCAGCTAATAAAAAAGCTAAGAAAAGGTACTATTCAGACAGAATTCAAAGTGCTAAATGTGCAAATAAAGAATTCTATAAAATACTCAATGAATTTCGTAAACCAAATTTCCTAGAAGGAACTCATCCTGTTACTCAAGATTTCACAGACAAACTGGCAAATCATTACACGGACAAAGCAGACACGTTGGACTCGTACTTAAAACAGAGACAAAGCACCAGCTCTAACCCTTTTACAAAACAACAATTCAAGATTACTCTAACCCAGCCTCTCCGTTCCTTTCAACACATCTCACACAATGAATTTATTGACCTGGTCAAAGCAAGCAGGCCTGCCGGCAGCCCTTCTGACCCGTGTCCACCGCAAACTTTCAAGACAATTCTTTTAACAACCTCTGCTGCCACTCCAGTAAGAAGAATCATCAACGATTCCTTAACTACCAGAATATTTCCAGAAGAACTCAAAAAATTAATACATACGCCCTTTACTGAAGAAAACAAACTTGGACCCTCTGAACCCTGACAACTACAGACCCATTACAAATGGACCTTTTCTGGGCAAACTGATAGAAAGAGCAGCGTTCGCCCAGATGTCACAATTCATTGAAGAGAATGCCATATTTTTAGACTTCCAAACAGGATTCTGTCCAGGAAGAGGCACAGAATCTGTCCTCCTTGCCACCTGGGATGACCTGAAGAACACAGTAGACCGAAACGGAGTTGCTGCGCTACTCCTCTTGGACCTCTCGGCTGCCTTTGACACAGTTGGCCATGACACTCTGAAACAAAGACTCTATGAAGCCGGCATAGAGGGGACTGCTCTAGACGGGATCACGTCCTAGCTTTGAATTAGAACTAATGTCATCCATACCCCACCTTTCTCGTCCAAACCATACTCCACAAAAGCAGGGGTCCCTCAAGCTCAATCATCTCGCCCATGCTTTTCAACATCTATATGAAGTCATTACCGGTACTGATCAATCAATTTCACCTCACGTGCTATAACTATGCAGATGACACACAAATACTCCTTCAACTAGAATGCCCCAAAGACATTGGAAACTCTCCAATTTTCAGTTGTCTCAGAGCCGTGGATCAGTGGATGACTTGGAGCCATCTCAAATTGAATGCTTCCAAAACGGAAATACTCACGTGTGGCGATTGGAAACATTATGACCTGCTTGCCGCCTGGCCTGATGAACTGGGATCACCGCCTAAAGTATCGAAGGAAGTAAGAAACCTCAGAATGACCATGGACTCCAAGCTATCGATGAATGCCCAAGTGGACAAACTAGCAAGATCAAGCTTTGTCACTATAAAAACGCTGTGACGAATTTTCCCCCATTTGGGATTTCCACACAAGGTTCAAACTACCATCTCCATTGTTCTGTCCAAACTCGATTACGCCAATAGCCTCTACCACGGATCACCTTTAACAACCATGAAAAGACTACAACGGATTCAGAACTCAGCTGCCAGACTACTCTTGCATATCAAACCGCGAGACCACATCTCACCTGCCTTGAAAACCCTGCATTGGTCACCGGTTGCCAGAAGATCCACGTTCAAGCTGCTTTGTATCACCCACAAAGCAATACATGGAATGGGACCGCTCTTCATCAGGAATAAAATCACCAAACACATTCAACTCAGGAACCTCTGCTCTAAAGTGGCACCTCGCCTCAGAATTCCAAGATACAGGAAAAAAACCATGGGTGGCTCATCCTTCTCTGTTCAAGCAGCCAAACTATGGAACTCTTTACCCCCAACATAAGATCCACGGACAACCACCTTATCTTCAGAAAACTACTCAAGAATTGGCTCTTCCCCACATACGCACCATACGCAAACAGAAATTTACAGCATATCCCTCTGTATATAAGCATTTATTTTTACTATAGATATGTACCTATCTTTGTGTATTGCTTTGTATAAACATGTAGAATAATTATGTTGTTAAAAAATAAATATAAATACATTTTTAAAGTACAATAACACTTGAAAACCAGAGTTTATCTAATGCATCTTTTTACTTCCTTTATGCATCTATATACCTTCCATGGACTTGGATCTATATATTTATTACTTTTCTCCTAACAAAGTATATCCAATGCACTACCCTATTTCTCATCCTATACCTCTATCAATATCTTTAATCTACATATACCTACCTCCTTTATGCATCTATATACTTTCCATGTACTTATGGATCTATATATTTATCACTTTCTTCCAATTCAGCATATCCAATGCACTATCCTATTTCTCACCCTATACTTCTCTCAATATATCTTCTACCTCAACTTTCTGACTCATCTCAAACTTCTTTCTACTACTCTTTCCAATGCACTACCCTATTTCTCACCCTATACCTCTATCAATATATCCTCTCCATCCACTCTCTCATTTATCCAAACCCCATACCACTACTATGATCCCCAAAATAACCCTTTCTAGACTCTCCCGTACTCTACCCCTCCTTGCATCATCTGACACCTCTTTTACTATACCGATCCCCCAAAACAAACCTTTCTAAACTCTTCCCTCTGACTCTTCCCCTCCACATCCCTTTTTTACTCATCCCAAAGCCTCTTCCTACTGCTATGACCTCCAAAAAAAAAAAGTCTATATCCTTCACTCTTCTATCCCTCCACTATCCTTTTCAATCAAAATAACAGACTAACATGTTCACTTCTCAAATTTCATATTTCACTATACTAATTCACCACTAATCCTTTATGGGATCCAGAGTAGCGTGCTACTCGCCAAAAAAGTGCTTCAATACCTCATCAGAGGTAGCAAGCACTATATAAATGCAAAACTTTTTCCCTCTTCTATCCTTCCGCTACCCTTCTCTATCCAAATAAGCGAAAAACATATCCACTACTCAAATTACTTTCATATTTCACTATACTAATTCAACACTACTCCTTATGGGTTCCGGAGTAGCGTGCTACTCGCCAAAAAAGTGCTTCAAAACCCCATCAGGGGTAGCAAGTGCTATATAAATGCAAACCTCTTTTCCCTCTTCTATCCCGCCGCTACCCTTCTCTATCCAAATAACTGAATAACATATCCACCACTCAAATTACTTTCATATTTCACTATACTAATTTTCAACACTAATCCTTTATGGGTTCCGGAGTAGCGTGCTACTCGCCAAAAAAGCGCTTCAACACCCCATCAGGGGTATCAAGCGCTATATAAATGCAAACCTTTTTTCCCTTTTCTATTCCTCCGCTATCCTTCTCACTCCAAATAACTGACTAATATCTACCACTCAAATTACTTTCATATTTCACTATACTAATTTACCACTAATCCTTTATGGGTTTCCGGAGTAGCGTGCTACTCGCCCCCCCAAAAAAAAGCGCTTCAACACCGCATCAGGGGTAACAAGCGCTATATAAATACAAACCTTTTCCCTCTTCTATCCTTCCACTATCCTTCTGAATCCAAATAATTGACTAACCTATCCACCACTTAAATCACTTTCATATTTCACTATACTAATTCAACACTAATCCTTTATGGGTTCCGGAGTAGCATGCTATTCGCCAAAAAAGCACTTCAATGCCTCGTCAGGGGTAGTAAGCGCTATATAAATGCAATTACAATACAATGCAATACAATACATGCATAATTGAAGCTGACTACCCATCAAAGGAACTCCGCATGATTCTGGAAGAATTCGACAGTCCTGAGTATTAAAATGCAGAAACTCCACAATTGCAAGCCTTATGCAACAAATTCCCTATGGAACTGATAAAAAAACTGATGAGAAGGAATACTGCATTTAAGACAAAACAATTAACACTCCACCTATGCATCAAAACACCACCACGATAATGGACAAAACTAATCACCCAACTCTTACCACCTTCAACACCTTCTCTGCAAAACAGTTCTATGGCATTCTCAATGTATGTTGGCCATCAAGGTCACCATCAGACCCAGCCCCCAAAAAAGCCTCACACAACCTGTGCAGGTAAGTAGCTAGAAGCCTAATGTACAAGTCCTTTGAACTAGGATCTTCCCTCTCTAGCTGAAAACATTTTAGACCACTTCTCAGGAAGAAGAATCTAGATCTGTCCAATCCAGCAAACTACAAGCCAATCTTGAATGAATGAATGAATGATGATTATTTATACTGTGCACAGCTACTCCAAAAGTGTCCCGGCGCCTAAGCATCAGCATCAAAGGCCTACCAGAGAGCAGAGCCAAGCTAGATTTCCCAGTACCCTAGCTACTAGATAAGTTCTCAATTCTTTTTTAAAACCACCCCCTCACTTGTAAACCTCAGATGTCTTGTCAGCTGGTTCCACAGGCCCATGGCCAGGACCATAGAAGAAGATCTCCCTGTGCGCTGCTTTTTAAAGTGGGGATCTGTCAACAGCCCAGCCTGACTGGAGTGCACCAATCTCCCAGGTCTGTAGGCCTTAATCCTATCGTTCAAATACGACGGACTCCTGTCGTGAAGGGCTTAATGTGCTAAAGTTAAAAATCCTTAAACATCACTCTCTTGCGCACTGGAAGCCAGTGAAGCTTCCTGTGAGAGAGCGATACATGTGAATGCTTTGGTAGCTTAAACAGTAGGCGAACTGCCATATTTTGAACAACCTGTAAATGCTGGATTAAATGTTCTGGGATACCCAGATACAAGACATTGACATGATCCAGCCACAACAGTATCAATGCCCTAACCACTGTGACCTGCACTTCCTGAGGGATCAAGTGCAAAAGTTTCGTGAGGAGGTTAAGAATCCAGAGACAGGATTTCACCACAAATTAACCCTGAGTATTAAGAGATACGCTTGAGTCGAACAAAACACTTAGGTTTCTAGCCACCTCCATGGGGGATGGAGGCGGCAAACCATTACTCGGCAAAGCACCTGTCCATCCCGGTAGAGGGTCTGGCCCGAACAGCAGGACCTCAGTCTTATCCGGGTTGCACTGAAGTTTGTTCTTACTGAGCCACTAAGTAGCACTTTTAGGCAAAGAGTAAAAGTTTATTTGACCCTGACTGAGTCTTCTTCATAGGTTAGTAGGAGCTGTGTATCGTTCGCATAAGAAATAATCTTAATGCCGAACGATTCCATAAGATAAGCCTGGGGAGACAGGTAAATGTTGAAACGGGTGGGGCTCAGGGCAGAGCCATGAGGCACCCCTATCTCAGCTGTTTGACTTTGGAAAAAAATGGTTTCATCCTACAACCTTCTCTCTATCTCCCAGGAACGATCCCAGCCAGTCAAGGGCCGGGCCAGCCACACCTAGCAGTTCTAGTCTCTTTATCAAGATGCTGTGGTCCACCATGTCAGATGCTGCTGACAGGTCCAGCAGCACCAATGCCACACTGAGACCGGCATCCAAACTCAAGTTAATCACCAGTGCTTTATCGAGCACTGCTGTCTCTGTGCTGTGTCGAGTGTGAAAGACAGACTGAGATGGGTGTAGCAGCTTATTATCAGCCAGAAATGGGTTAAACTGATGGTTTGCACATTTTTCCAAAATTTTTAATCCGCAGGGAGCAGTAAAACAGTTCAAAAATTAGCTGGTATTTCTGGGTCTGCATTAGGGGAATCACATATGCTCTCTTCCATGACTCAGGAATAGCACCTGACTGAAGTGAAACAGAGAACAACTCCTAGTAAACTGGGGCAATATGATCAGTAACTGCTGCCAAAATATGCAGAGGAAATGGGTCTTCAGGAGAACCTGACTTGCACAATCACAACTGCTTCTTCAGGTCCTCTATTATAGTGGTTACAAAGAATGCCAACTTAATTTCAGTTGTAGACCATATAATGCCACTAGGTACTGAGACACAAACGGCGGAATTAGGACTTCCTACATTGGCTTGAATTTTGAACATCTTGTCTTCAAAGAAGTTGCTTAATCTTGCGCAAATAATTTGAGTAGACATCGGCAGAGGAGCTGTTTACTTTAGGGTCGATAAAACTTGAGACAATCTTAAAAATCTCCTTGCATGATTGTCAGCCTCTCTAATGCGTTGAGTACAGAAGGAGCAATGTGCTTTTTTTATGTTCATATGATATAAATTGAGGGCCAGTTTGTAACCGACATTATCCTTCTTTAATTAGTGGTGGCGCCACACTCTCGCAAGCTTTGTACACACAGCTCTCTCCATGACCCCTATGAATCCCTTCAATAGGATTTTTAGTGACTCAATTTGCCAGCTCTCTCGGTCTAACTCTTGCATTCATTTACTTCCCAGCACGTTAACAGTATTGTGGTTTAACAGACATTTTTGTCCCCTGTTTGTGGCCAGTCATATAATACCCATGCACACACCATGTAATATGCTAGCCACATTCACTTTAAACGTTTTACTTTTTGTGAATTGTGTGCCCATGTGCAAAATGAAGAGATGCAACATTAGTGCAAGGTATGAAATAGGGATCAGATAACTGCATTCTTTTTACACAAAGAGAAGTTCTTTTGGCCAGACCTGTAGGAAATGAAGCATCTTGTAGCTGAAAGCAAGCACACACTTGCCAGTGTCAAGCAAAGGTGAGCACTAAGCGCAAGGCTGGTTCATCTTCAAGGCACTAGAATCGTCACAAGAAGCAGGCGCCCAACCCTACTTCAGTGGCTGCATCAAAGCCACAATTTTACATGGTAGTGGCCAGGAAACCTCTGAAATCATAGTCATCTGAGCTAGTTACTTCTCGCCACTCTGTTTGGGTCAGAATTTGACTTTTCCGAGAAGCCCTGAGCACAGTTGGTGCTACATTGGTGTTAGCTGACGGTTACAACATGGAACTTGTAGCGGCTCCACCGGAGTCTGAAGAAGTACAAACAGCATGACCCTGGAATACATAGCGGAGAGAAGAGTCAGAAGGGGCATTTTCCAGTTGTCATGAGAAGTGATCCCTGTTTCCGCTCAGGTTGACACTTCATGTTATTCATAGCACAGAAGTTCAAAGGGGTTCTGCTCCTACATGACATTCTGATGGGCAGACTGCAGGGTGTCATGACAGTGACAGGCCTATAAGACACATATATCATGTACTGATAAAACAGAGTCAACAGAGGTGTCTCCAATTCACCATATGTGATCAGCATTTTCAGTTTGTTGCCCTTCCATTTGGATCCACGATGGTGTTGACAGTTTTGCAAAGATTGTGGTACCACTGCGTAGAGGGAAAATATTCTGGTGGTTTTACACCTGGATTGTTGGTTGATTCATGTACATCAATCACCTTGGATGCACAGTTCTACTGTCAATCAGAAAAGTCAAATGTGAGGGCTGATTAAGCCCCTGGAGAATGGACTCCCGTGAGGGTAGCAGATTTAACATCCATCACCCTGACAAATGATATTCTGTCCTATTTAGAGATGACTGCTGGCCCGTCACAGCAGTTACCTTCAAGGTATAAATGTTTAGTGGATGGCCCCCTTTGGCTTTGATGGCCGTCCATTAAGCGTTTAACATTATTTGTTTTTGAAAAACAAACTGACAAAGTGGAAGTTTGCTCCTGAAAAACAAAAAAAAAACTAATGTCCCCCACACCCTGGGAGTTTTCTCTCAAGGTGTAGTGGTAATTATTTTTTTTCAGTCCCTCACCACCAGGTTTTCTTGCCAGTGATGGACAGAAAAAACCCCATCAGGCATCCAATGTAAATAGAGTGGGCGGTGCGATGGCTTTACTCCGATGCCCCTACCCTTTAGGCCACTGGAGGTAGCCTTTAATTGATGGAAAGCCGAAAATCCTCCCGACCCTAAATAGGGTGGGCAGACTGTCAGTTTGGCCGACAGGATACTCGATCGCTCTTGTGATGCAATATCCTGTCTGCCAAACTCTAAATCACACCCATAGTCCCATCTCAAACAACTGAACATTGGAGCGGCTGTTCGAACTGTTTTAGGGGAAACCACCGGTAGATCTTGGCTAGATCTTGGCTCAGGGTACATGGTCAATGCTAATCAGGCAACCACGTTAACGACTTACATCCATCCTCAAGTCTATAGAGGGTGCTAAAGTCTGTTTCCAGTAGTGAACTGAATACCAGAATACTCCACCAGGTACGACATGTTCTCACTCAGGAGAGGATATGGTAATTTACTACAGATTCAGGCAGGGCTTGGGGAGTAGCTGCACATTATCTCAGTTCTGATAATTATGGCTGCACTCCTGCAAGCTGGCAGCTGTGAGGAGGAGGAGGCTACTTCCTTTTCTCTTCTGTCTCCTGTCACTCACCCTGGCTCAGAGCACAAGTTGCCCACCAGTGAGCTTTGGTTTAATTTGCTGCTGACAGCTGCACTGACAGGCTGAGCCCGACCCTCAGAGAAGGCACCGAGCGACGCTCAGGATGAGCTGCCTCTCAAGACGTCTTTTCGACTTTACATCTTTCTCCCTTCCTGCTGTTTAGTCGCGCTCAACTCCGTGCAGGCCACCGTAGCGCTGCCGCGTGCCTCTCCACCTTCCGCTCTTGATTTCCCAGGAGCACCTGCTCTTTGACTGTTTTGTGGCAGGAAAGGGCGGGAGTGGGGAGGTGGGGAGAAACAAGGGAAATGGGGTGAGTGGATTAAACAGTAAGACTGGCCTGCCATGCAAAGTTACGCCCCCATCCACCGATGGGGGATATTCACTGCATAGCACAGGAATATACATAGAAGGTACGTGTTAACATCTCATCTGAAGAGTGATAGCAGGTGAGTGTGTAAACATTTATTTCTAAAGGTAGTGATGCGAAATTGTTGTCAGTGGGATTTTCTCATAAGGGGCTGACACAACCACTTTGGTTAACTTGGAAGCGAAAGGTAAATACACCAAACTCTTCCATTTATAGGTAACGTCCCATTGACCAGTCTGCATATGACCTTAGACCCACCATTGCCCATGCCCAGTGCTTAATTTGTTTTTTTTAAAATGTCGGGCCCAAAGCTTTGTTCAGAAACCTGCTGACAGCTCTTGCAATGGCTGGGTTGCCGAATACCAGTTCTAGGTTGTCTTGATTCCACCTCATGTGAAAATCCGGACAGTGGTATTCTGTTTAGGTAAAGGGCGCCACTAAGAAGAATCGCACAGCAAAGTATCAGGATATGATTTGTTCAAGTGACGGTGCTGAAAGGTGAGGAGAACCACCAACCTCCCCAAGATAGGCCCGGGCCAACAGAAAAAACGAACACTCCCCAGCACACGTCGAGTTCAAGTGAAACTTATCAATTATACAGTGCACTTAATCAGCACAATTCACATAAAATAAGCAAGATTCTTTTTTTCTCTTCTCAGTTCTTTAATTGCGTAGATCTTCAACCAGCCTCCAACAGCCAACACGTGTTTCGTCGCATACAGGGAGGTCATCCCGCGACTTTTTCAAGGCTATATCTTCTCAGTAGAAAACGTTCGATTTGTGGTGATATTTCCAACCCACAAAGGGTTTCAATCTTGGCGGCGTCCCAAACTTTGGTGTCCATTACGATAACCGGCGGAAAAAATCCGCCATCCACCATAGCCTGAAAAAACCGCCCGCCTGCACCATGGGAATAGCGACCGAGCAATCATGATGCCGCGAAGCAATCTACGCCCATGGCGGAAAAAACACACAAAATTCCGCCCGTCCAATCCAGAGTAGAAGATCATCCGTCCGCCACGGACGCAATCCCGCACGAAAACCCAAATCCGCCCGCCCCGCCGAGCGAGACAACAACTGTGAAATTATGATCTCCCAGACATGAGCGCGGTAAATCCACAGATTCCCCGCCCGCCACCGTGAACAACAGTGATGAATAAATGACACGGCGGAAGGCCTGGCGCCCACGTCCGTGCACGGAAATCATTGGCGGAACAAAGAAACACACATGACATGGCCAACAAGTCCACACAGCAAACTACGCCAAAATACCCAAACACAGAACACATCTCAAAGATACCACCCCCCTGGCAAAAACAAATAAACTACAAATCCCAGGACACCAGACACAACACACCTGAAAACGACAGCCCATCATGACACACCCACATAGGTAAGTACAAAATCAGCCCCTTCACAGACCACAATCCCTTGCACCACTACAAAGCGAAGACGCCATCAGAGAACCCAGACAGCCCCAAAGGAAAGCAGCACACCACACGCACGCACACATCACACTCATCACCAACACCAACACCACCATCACCACTCACACAACGGCACCACGAACACCCTGCACATCACACACCACACACCACACACCCACCACACCAGCACCACATATACCAAACCGCACACCATGGCAACACAAAGAATGCCGAAGTACACTGCCACTGAGTTGACGGTCATGGTCGACGAGATCATCAAGGTGCACCCACAAATCTATGGCAACCAGGTCCAACAGACACCACTAGCCACCAGAAACAGAATGTGGAGAAGGATAGTAGATCAGGTGAATGCAGTTGGGAACGTGCCACGCAACAAGGGTGAAATCACAAAGAGGTGGCACGACCTGAAACGCGTGGTCAGGAAGAAGGAGGCCAAGAATCGTGAGCTGGCTGACAGGACTGGCGGCGGGAATCCAGCGCCATTCAAGACCTTCAAGGCGTGGGAGGAGAAGGTGCGAGGCATCCTACATCCGGAGAGTCTCACCGGAATACCAGGGGGAGTGGAGGCTGGTAAGTATAAACAAATGTATACCAGCACACTGCTATGCACTGTCATGCACTACCAGAATGCCATAGCTCCGAGGCCCAAACACCCCCATGTCCAGCACACAACACACAAGACATCTCTCACACATGCAACAGACACCCCCACACACTCAGCCCAAAGGTACCAACAAACAAAACCATGGGGGCATGTGTACAGCCAGCCAGCACTACAACTCCCACCAGGTCACCTTGCACCCCAGATGCGCAGGAAGGAGCACTCCCCACACCCACACACATGTGTCAGCCATAGCTGCACTAACCAACAAGTAACAGGTAAGTAGCCCTACCACAAAGTCCGTGTATCGGATGTGGGACTGCAGAAGTACAACACCCAACAGGCCCCTAGTCCTACAGCGCACCAAGATGGAGCACTCCCCACACCCATGTGTCAGCCATTGCAGTGCACACCTTCACCCGACAGGTAGATATGTTTCCCTACATGGAGGGGTGTCTGTGGGTGCTAAGCCATCACCACAACTCACAACACGGCCCCCACTCCCACAGATCAGCAAGATGGAGCACCCCACCCTCCCATAACCATGTGGTAGCCATTGCATTGCACCCTCCAAACCAACAAGTAGGTAGACTACTGTACAGGGCGGGGTGTCTGTAGGCATGAGGACTGTACTACGACTAACATTTGGGACATGTCACGTAGCAGAGGAACAGGTAGCACTGCACCCTGTCATAACCATGTGACTAATGTGCACACGAACATGAATTACAGAGTCATAGCCCACATGAGCCATGTCAAATACACTAACACGTAAGGAGTCACGTCTGCATGCACAAGTCTCACTGGAGTACTGACCCACATGGCGTGCACTGTGCCACTCATCACACACATCAGCAACACCATCGAAGTCTTGTCCATGTAGTCGTGTCTGCTTGTTCCCTTGACATTGTACAACATCACCCATGTAAGTCTATCTTGTCTCAATGTAACAGAGTGGGACCCCAGTAATGTCACATACACCACTGGACCCATGAACCACACAGCTACACAATGCACATTCAAAATCTCATCCATCTCATCCCTAAGCCCCAGTGTCATGTAAGGTATATCATCTAAACAGTTGTCCCAAATACAGTAGTACAGCAAAGATCCCTGCCGATGACCAAACATGTGTCTACAGTGTCTGAAGCGCACGTCACACTGTGATTTACAACATACCTAAAATAGTCTACACACCAAGAGCACTGCATTGCCGCACATGGCTGAGGGTAGCACGCACAACAAGGAATTGTCCCATCTGCAATACGTTGTGTGTCACACAACCATCACTCACACACCACAATGCTTGCAGTGTAATGTCCCCAAATGATAACAGTGAGCAGATATGCTGGGTATGTCAGACATACACACACCTTTGTCCCTGCAGTGTCGGGTGGCCAAAACACATGTCCCCTTCTGCACCCATATGTCACAGTATGTACCCCAAAAACATATTTCATCTCAAAAGCGTTCATGGGGCTGTACCCCTTTGCCATCTGCGTTTCTAAGCGTTTCATTTGAATCCCAAAAACATATATCAGCTCAAAAGCGTTCATGGGGCTGTACCCCGTTTCCACCAAAGCCACAAAATGTAGGGGTACTGCAACACACACCGATTGGCATTCCAAATCCGTCCCATGCCATATGCACCCATCACACTATTCCATTGCCTTGATCACGCACACACATTGCAGAGCCATTCACACGCATCTGGGAAATCAGTGCACAACTGTGCACAAACTGTGAATGTCAGACATCTAACACAAACCTTGCAAGGTGCAACACAATAACCTTTCGTCTCCGCCCTACAGGTGACGAACAGCATGATGCTGGAGAGGGAGACAGCAGCCATCACAGCCAGTCCACAAGCCCTCCACACGGACTCACGGATGTGGAAGACCTGGACACCTCTTCGGACGAGGACACCCGACCAGGCACATCTGGTGTGGCAGGGCGCAACCGCTCCCCAGGACCCCTCCTACCCACCAACCCATCTCCCAGGGCTGGTGACCAGTCCCAGGCCCCTGCTGCCACGGTCATTGCGGCCACCACCACCGCCGCAACTACCACCACCACCAGGGCCTCCCTGACCACTAACCCTGTGCAAGGTGTTGTACGCACGTCGACATCGACCCTGGGAGCGACAACGAGCCCCCGGGTGACCACTGTGGCGAGTGGGCAGGTCGGTGGCAGCAGTACAGGTGGGAGGAGCAGGGTCAGGACAACGCCATCCAAGCCTGGGAGCCAAGCCCTGCCGCAAATCGCCAGAGTCCTTGGGGCCTATGAAGAGGCCCAGGGACAATGGGCCCGCTCATCTGCCGATACGCGGGAAGTCCTTGGGGTGTTGAGGTCCGTGGACGCCCATATGGGCCAATTCGTGACCGGTATGGGCCAACTAGTCGACCTCATGGGCCAGCTAGTGGTGGCGGTGAGGGCCCAATCAAGGCCAACCACACCACCTCCGCCACCACCTGCTGGGGCGCAGGGTCGTGCAACATCCAGTTCCCCTGCATCCAAAGCGAGTGGGCAATCCTCAGCCACCACCAGCAGCCCACAACAACACCCCCCCCTCCCAAACGTGGAAGGGGTCGTCCGAAGAGGAAACAGGTGTCCAGAGAAGACTTTGCACGCTCCAAACGCCAGTGAGTCAGCCAGCCACGGTGGCCATCTACTGCATTCACTTGGACTACTATCCTACCCCACACTGCCATGTGAATGGCATGTGTCTGTCGGACTGTGGACCCAGAACAACATGGGGACACCTTGACCATCACGCGGACATGTCCGTCAACTCATTGTTCCAGCATGCACCACTTGTGTGATCACCTTGCCCACAATCACGTCACTGCTTCAAATAAATACACCTGGATCACTTTGTGTCTTATCTGCTCTGTGTTTAATCAAAGATGTGCAACCGTCCCCATGATCAGAAATGCATCTGTAGTGTGGTATGTCGATAGGCCAGGAGAGGCTGTAGGGACCTAGGGGGGAAAAACAGAACAAGAGTCCATTGAATGTGTGTGTCACACACTCATCACACAGTACTTGTCATCAAGTGCAAGCAATGTACACACATCTCACAGAGTAACAGGGCACAATGCTACAGCCACTGTCAGTGGCATACTACCCTGGACAGGGACCATTGCCACACAGCACTCAGTGAACAATAGGCCGCAGTGACAATGCACACATACACCTACACAACTACAGCAACATCAGCCGTCGTACATTGTCACTCACCGTCAAGTGAAGTAGCGGGCGATGAGCTGCTGATGCTCATTCACTGCTTCCTCCTCTCCACTGTCCTCGTCACTGGACACGGCTTGGTCTGCAGGCGGGGGCCCTGGCTGATCACCGTCATCCACTATCAGGGGGATCTGCCTGCGAATCGCGAGATTGTGCAGCATGCAGCATGCCACAACTATCTGGCACACCTTCTGTGGGGAGTATGCCAGTGCACCCCCGGTGCGGTCCAGGCATCTGAATCTGGACTTCAGGAGTCCAAATGTCCGCTCCACCACACGTCTGGTCCTCCCATGTGCCTCATTGTATCTGACATCAGCTGGTGTCCTAGGATTACGGAGTAGGCTCAGCAGCCAAGGCCTGTTAGGATATGCAGAGTCACCTGGGTGTGAGAAGCACAGAGAATTGTTGCAATTCCAACAGGATACAAGACAGCATGTCACACCCAGCACGCTACACGAGTATGCATACCCACCAACAATCCATGCACGGTCCGGTTGAAGATTGGCCATCATTCGTGGGAGGATGCTGTGGCGCATGATGTGCGAGTCATGGACGGATCCGGGAAACTTCGCACACACGTGTGTGATTATCATGTCCGCCAGGCACACCACTTGCACATTCAGGGAGTGGAAATGTTTCTGATTCCTATAGATGTGCTCCATGGCCTGTGGTGCTACAAGGCCAACATGGGTGCAATCAATAGCACCAACAACGTGGGGGATGCGTCCAAGGGTATAGAAAGCACCCTTCACTGCCGCCAAATCACGAGCCCTGGGGAATCGGATGTACCCGTTCCTGTACAGCATCATAGCTGACAGGACATCCCGTAGCACCATGCTGAACATGGGCTGGGACATCCCACCTCCACTGCCCACCGTGTGTTGGAAAGATCCGGTAGCGAAAAAATGCAGTGCAGCCATCACCTTAGCCGTGGGGGTGAATGCTGTCGGATACACCCTGCGAGGATGAAGGTGGGGTTCCAACATTGCACATAGGTGATGCAGGGTGGGTCGGTCCAGACGGAATTTCCTAATAACCTCCACATCCTCCATGACTGCCAGCAATTGGTAGGGGCGATGTATGTTTGGTCTCCTCCTAGGACAGATGGAAGTGGACACATGTCAATGCGACACACCACATGGCATTTCCACATACACAAAACTAAAATTACTGACAAAACTATGGAATCACAGTACAGCTGACAAGTAGGGACAGCACAGCTACAATACTCTTACACAGGTCCCCTTACCAATGGCAATGACCACTGACACCAACCATTGCTATGAGCATGCACATGGGTATTTAGGCCACAATAGCTTGAAAGGCATGATGATCAATCCAGACTGCATATGTGTGAAGCGGCAACACCACGGCAATATACCTAGCTGCTGTGCCTGACACAGCTTCTGAGGCTGGGTGAGTATGGCACACACCAACAACACAATGTACACAGGCTGAGCGGCCCAAACAAGTGGGTCCTGTTGCACAACGGGATATGAGACAGTCAATGATGTCCCTAGTTCACCCAATGTACAGCACTGTACGCATCACACCTCCAACACACATTGACAGGTGTACACATTGACAACTCCATGACAACACAGCTGTGTGAATGCAAACACACATCACAAGTGACACGTAACGTTGCACGTGCCAAGTGGGAGATGTACATTGAGAAATATGGCATGTGTGTGCATATGCACATACCATGCTACCATGCTAATGTGTACATGATGATGTGCCAACAGACATGTGGAGGCTGAGCACTGTCCGTCAATGCCTATGCACACAGCATGAAGTGGCCCTGTCTAGTGTGGACATGCTCCCACACACAAATCATGGCCAGACCTGCAAATGCATGGCACACATTAAACTGTGGATTCCACATGGCACCAGCGGACTGTACCCGCCATGGACCATGCCCTTGAGGCCAACTCTAATAGCCCTCGCGGTTACATCCTGCCTGTTCGACTATAGAGGTAAGCGTACCGGGACAGCTCGGAGCAGGCCATTGTGTGCAATTGAAGTAGGCAGACATGGTACACCAATCGCAGCAGCTTGGACCCACTGAGACAGCCCCAGGGGGCTACATGAGTGTGGGAGGGAGACCGGCATTACCACAGCTTACAGGGACTCCTGCCTGGCATCCCTCAACAACACCTGCTGCTGCTGCCACCTGTCCACCTTCATGTCGACGACTCTGAAGATATGTCCAGCTCCACTCAACAGCGAGGAGCTGGAGATCCTGGATTCCGAGCTCCACGCACACTGCCCGAGGCTATGTCTTGCAAAAGTTGTGTGTGTAAGGCAACTACAGTGTGTGTGGGAGTGCATGTGGGGGACACACATGTCGCTGATCCGCAGCACTATGAGTCAGAGCCTGTGGGGTTCCAAAATGCACTGCTTACCATGCTTGCTACAGGTGGAAGGGGTATGTAGGCTCTCTGGCGCTTTCCCATGCATGTCCCTCCCGAGTGGTGGTACATGGCATTTACATGTCAGACATCCAGTGACGCAGCCACTTGGCAATGCAGGACTCAGGGCAGTTATTGCTTGTGTGAAGGGCTGGCTAGGGCCCTGCTGGCCTTCTTAGTCTCAGCAGACCTGGGCTGCACATTGACCGCCCAATACTAGAAGGAAACAACACTGACTGTACAGTGGGTTACATGTGTCTTCAGTTCACAACGCTCCGGAAATGCGCATACTCAGCCCTGTCGATTGTACACTCCAGGCCTTGTGATAGGGATATGTGTGAGAGATAGTGGCACTGAATGTGACCTCCATTGCGGGGTGAGCCATTCACAGGGCGAGTACGTTGAGGGCTGCGCAGTGTTGGACACAGTGAGTCCACCCACAAAGATGTGTTGCCTTGTGATCTATGTGTTGGTTTACCTGACAATGGACAGTAGATGTGGGCAGACTACACATTGCTCGATGTGCTGGCATCCTGCATGTGAATAGGATGGACAGGTACTGTGTACACACTCCCACCAGGATGCATTAACGTGTGCTGTACACATGCTGTAATGACATGTCCGAGTACTTCTTGGCGCTGTTACACATCTCTGAGTATATTGGATGGGTTAGCATCATGCCACTGTGATTGCTGGATGTGGGTGATGATGAGAAGTGTATGAGTGATATTCCAACCCTCTTGTGTACCATCCTTGCAGTTGGAAGTCCTCCAGCCCAAGGCCTTGTGATGAGCCATTGCATCCAAGTTGATGCCTCTGTGTATGTGTAACCGACAGTGCAGCCAATTCCACAAAGGGTGTGACGTCTTCTGCCGGATGAGCGACTACGTGGCGGAGACGAATCGGGGGATGCCCCCTCGTATTGTCAGGTTAGCACGGCGCTGCATTTCACCACTAATGGTCTGCATCTTGACAGTCACACAGCCTGTGCCGGATGCACGTGTGTAGGGGCATCAGCAGCAAGCAAGTGTACAGTATAGTGGGATGGTGTCTTTTGGTGTGAGAGGCAGCATGTGTCCACAGCCTACCCATAATCTGGGTAATGTGATGTTTGCTGTGTGATGCAGTGGGTTGTAAGTGTACTCTGTGCTGGGTGCATCTGACATGCATATGCGATTCCTGAGGTCCAAGATGTAATTAGAGCACTCTGCAATGTCAATGCATTCAGAGTCGTAGCCCTCAGCAACAACCTGTAGTAGGCTGGAGTGGCAATTCACATGTATGTTTGATGCACTGTGCCTACTCTGATTTCGTTCGGACATATGTGTTCGATGCCTCAGCTCATATTCCTGGTACTTACACATCCGGAACACTGTGCAACAGTAGTTGTGCTCGTGCGAACGACAGGTGGAAGGCATGGGCACATGACCATTGTGGACTCTCATGTAGCAGTCTGTGTGAGTGGTGTCCCATTCTGCTCCATGCAGGTATGTCCTTGGCCTAATTACGTAGTGGTCATCCTTGCCACCATCCGGACAGTCGGTGTGCACACAGCGATTTGTGGCTATGGTCGCAGGGTGACACAGGCCGGGTGTTGTGCTATGTGCACAACACATGTGCCACTTATTAGCGGCTTCATTTTCTGTCCGCCAGCCATTACGTGTTGATTGTGGTGGCTGTATAATATTGCACAGGTATCGTGCAACATGTGGGTTTGGGAATGTTCTGTGCTGCTTCCCTTGCACATGTCTGTTTAATTGATGCCAAATGAGTGAGGCCACCTCGCTCTCTCACATGTGGCATCTCCCGTGGGTGCTGAGGGACAGGGGACGGTCAACAGTGGTGAGGCATGGGATGAAGCAGCTGCACAGGAGCTGAGTGAGACAGATGTGACCAGCGCCTCGGAGGGGCCAGACGTGTGCTGGATGAATCACAGACCGAGACGGCAATTTCTGCGTCATCTGAGGACAGAGGTGATGCATCCATGTTTGCTAGCACAGGGGACGTGAACTCTGGCTCCTCTTCAGCCATGCGGAGGCCAATGCCCGCACTCCCATCTACTTCCACAGGTGCAACACGTGTCGGCACAAGGATGAAGGATAGAGTGTCCTTCACACCAGGCACAGCTGCCCCTGCACATGTGACCCCTGCTGCCCTCAGTGAGGGTCTGTTGTGCTTGTGCGGCATCTCTGCGTGGGGCAGACAGCTCTCCTCAATAACTTCATTGCCCATTACATCACCTTGCCGCAGGTGACATAGTTCATGGAGGGCCTACATGTACGCGGGGGTGGGCTACACCAGACTGTCCAATGGTTGTCCTCCCCAGTCAAGGTGGTCCTTCAACTGGCCCAATATCAGGCTGACATTCCTGACCCTTTCTCAACCCCCCTGGAAAGTGGCACATCTGACAACAGCAGGGCACGAGTCCTAAAAAAGAAGTGGGGGACGCTGATGTCACGACAGGAAGTGACATCACGAAAGGTGGCTTGCACCGTCAGACTCATTGCCCCCCCTCGCTCAGCCATTATATGCTATTGCATCAGAGAAGCCAGCGCGTGCACCAGCAGCTCCGATCTCGCCCCAGAGAGGCCAAAGAGTGGATGTGTGGCTCGATTTGCTCCAGTCATCGTGCTCGCGGTATAATGAGTGGTGGGACGCCGTCCACCCGCGTGGTACCCCGACTCTGGCCCTGGACAACAGTGACAATGCATGACAGTCTCCGGAGTCCGGATACACCACATGCAACACACAGAAGCCGTAGCGGCCCTAGCGGGACAGGCCGCAAACACCATCCCAGACGAAAGGTAGACCCACCCCGGCGCGCATAGTCATTACATCCGCTGCCATTGACAAGGGACCCATAGAGTGAGATATGGGCCTCAGGGTGACGGGCCTCCGAGCCCTCCCCCACCAACGAGTGTCATGCAACTCACACATATCGCAAGTCCAATAGGACACTTTGCCTGCACAGTCCAGGGCTCGAGTCCGGCTACCACATGGGTGGACGGCGTCCCCACACTTGTTTTACCGTGAGCTCGATGACTGGAGCAAGTGGAGCCACACATTCACTCTTTGGACTCTCTGGGGCAAGTTTGGAGCTGCTGCTCACGCGCTGGCGTCTCTGATGCAATCGCATCTAAGGGGTGAGCGAGGGGCGGCAATGAGTCTGATGGCGCAAGCCACATTTCGTGACGTCACTTCCTGTCGTGACGTCAGCGTCCCCCCACTTCTCATTTCGGACTTGTGCCCTGCTGCACACTGAGAATGTGTTGCCTGCGAGATGTGACCAGGAGAAGGGCGCCATGACCTCCCACCCACCAAGCTCCACTGCCCTCCCGTGCCCTGGGTAGCCTGTGCAGGTGGACAATTTGGGGGATACACCTGGAGGACAGGGGATGTAAGTGCCTTGGCAAGGGCTGGGCAGACGCACAGCAGTATCCAGCATGTCCCCAGAGGGAGGGCTAACGCCTACACCTGATGCAGCATTGATCGTCTGCCCGCCTGTTGTGCCCACACGAGTTCACATTCATCCCCAGACAGGTAGGCTTTCCTAATTCCCAACACAGTGGAATTGTACCCCTCCGGGATCCTCCCCACACAGTCTGTTTCAACACTGCATGAGTGCACCTACCCGTGCCACCCACCCACCTGGGCCAAGCAGCCCTCCCGCTTCACATGCCACATGTGTGTCTTCCACAGTTGTGCTCCTCTCTCAGGGGCGGACCTCAAACTGTCCCGTAGCACACAGGCAGCACAGAGTCGGACTGGCATCTTGTTTGAATGGTAGGCACCCTCACACAACTACCTGTGACACAGTGGTGGCTGTAATGGCTATTGTGACTGCCATGGCAGTGTTGCTGGCCATGGCAGGGTACACTCGCACACAATGCATGCGCAGCTTTTCGTATCACTACTCTGCACATCGGACTGGCCACTGTCCCTGGTGTTGAACAATATTGCCGCCTGTCTATGTAATCTGTGACTGGATGCTGTTGTTCCTGTAGTCGGTTGTGTCTGTGTAGTTGATGATTGCAGTTGTTACTGTGTGTGCATAGTTAAGTGAGGCACATGCCTTGTATGGTACCTCAGCAATTGCAATGTCTGGTCTCACATTCCAATGTGTTTTACACGTGGCTGGGACTTCACTTCTTTCAGACTCTGCTACTTGTGTGTGTGATGAAGAAGAATTTTAGTGACACGGATTGTCTGCATGTATTTGCTGGTATTTCATGGGAAATGTATACGTGTCATGTTTGCGTGCAAGCAAAGCGCGGGGTGTGAGTCTGGCCACAGGATGACAGGTAGCATGTGCATAGTGTGCGGGTATGTGTGAGCTTACTTTCTGGGTGGCCAGCAGTGTAGGTGTATGTTAATCTTGTGATGAACATTGAGCCTGGGCACATGGCTTACTTTCAAAGTGTGCATTTGGGAGGTGTAGGTGTGTGTGGTGTGATGTGTGTGACTTTAGGGTAGTGTTGGTGTGTGTGTGTGCACTCTGGCAATGTCGATTGCACACATGTGTTACCCAGGGGCATGGTGGGTGTTTGTATCCGTGTTCAGGTCTGTGAATGTGAGCGCATGTGTGTATTGTATGTTGCACAGTGTGCAGTGTGTGGGTGTGTCCTTGCAGTTCAGGATGGCTCCTACTTAATATGTTTTGGCCATTGTGCGTCTGCAGGGTGTGTGACTGTCGGGATTGTGCCTGTTTTAATTAAGCATGTATGTGAGTTTCAGCAGTTCGTACTCACTGTGCGGACCTGCCCACCCACACTGGTATCCTGTGTGTGTTTTGTCATGCATTGCTGTAGCATGCTTCTTGCGTGGGTCCTACTTTTGCTTGATGAGTGTGATGTCCGACTGTGAAGGTAATTATACACATATGTAGAACTGTGCTTTGGAGTGACCAGCCCGTCAGTGTTACTGTGATGATCTGTTGGGCCACGTCAGAGTCTGACAATAAAAGGCCCACGACCTGTAGTATTTCACTAGGGCCACTGTGGCGGCAAATCATATGCATTGACATCCAATGTCACTGGACTACATGGTCATCTCACGACTCTCGTGTACTTCACACACTCTCATCCTCTCTCATTCGTACTTGTCTTCTGAAAATAATTCTACAGAGTCACATATTTGCTTTGAGGCATGTATTTGGACTTACTTCCTCTGTGATGCAGTATAGTGGACACTACTGGCAGCAAAATGCATGTGGAGGATATACTTAGCATGATTACACATACGAAAGGGGGTACAGGTAGATGTAATTAGTTGTTGACTGTGGAATGGAGGCTTCAGGGTTACAACTGCCTTGCCCTTGCTATGCTAAAGTACATTTGCTAATTACTGATGGTCTCTGGGCTTTGACACAGACAGTATTCATTTAGCCTACCAGACAGCTTGACATCATAGGGACAGTTCATCTCAGTTCCATGGTACCGGTTTAGTACAATAGTGACTCCGACACACCTGCGTCAGGGGTGACATCAGGGCATGTGCCTACCTGCATGCAGCAGCGTCTCACCAGTTGTTGCTATGTGGTGGCTACTGAACATGACACTATAACTAGGCCCATGTTGTAGTGGGTTGCATTTGTTGTCCATGCAAAAGTCCTGGCACAGAAGTGCAGACAAAGGTGAGGTGACAGTTCTCACGTACTGCAGCAGACAGATAAGTGTGCACTGACAGGTGCATGTGTCCAGATGCGCAGAATTCATATTATGGCATAGTTGTTCGTGCTGTATTGGCCATGTGGTTACTGTACACAAGTGCAAAACACACAAGATGATGGACGGAATGTTGCACATTGGCAAACATTCACCCCCAGTCACAGATCTGGGTTTAATCCATCGTTATTTTGCTTCACCACGCCACCCCAGTTCAGACATAGCCATATGCAAATCAGTCTTGACCCTGTGCCTCATGGGAACAGTCCAGACCGAACTGCCAAGCCACGTCTTGTGTGTTTTGCATTTCGCCCTAAGTGGGAAGGGTATGCCCAGACGTGGGTCCCGTGCTCACTACGCCACTGGAGTCAAGCTATCCTGGCTGATGAAGGCTGATAGCCTGAAACCGGTCCTAGGATGCTTGATTCCGGTCCAGGGAAGACATGGCTTGGCAGTTCGGTCTGGACTGTTCCCATGAGGCACAGGGTCAAGACTGATTTGCATATGGCTATGTCTGAACTGGGGTGGTGTGGTGAAGCAAAATAACGATGGATTAAACCCAGATCTGTGACTGGGGGTGAATGTTTGCCAATGTGCAGCATTCCGTCCATCATCTTGTGTGTTTTGCATTTCGCCCTAAGTGGGAAGGGTATGCCCAGACGTGGGTCCCGTGCTCACTACGCCACTGGAGTCAAGCTATCCTGGCTGATGAAGGCTGATAGCCTGAAACCGGTCCTAGGATGCTTGATTCCGGTCCAGGGAAGACATGGCTTGGCAGTTCGGTCTGGACTGTTCCCATGAGGCACAGGGTCAAGACTGATTTTCATATGGCTATGTCTGAACTGGGGTGGCGTGGTGAAGCAAAATAACGATGGATTAAACCCAGATCTGTGACTGGGGGTGAATGTTTGCCAATGTGCAGCATTCCGTCCATCATCTTGTGTGTTTTGCATTTCGCCCTAAGTGGGAAGGGTATGCCCAGACAGTGGGTCCCGTGCTCACTACGCCACTGGAGTCAAGCTATCCTGGCTGATGAAGGCTGATAGCCTGAAACCGGTCCTAGGATGCTTGATTCCGGTCCAGGGAAGACATGGCTTGGCAGTTCGGTCTGGACTGTTCTCATGAGGCACAGGGTCAAGACTGATTTGCATATGGCTATGTCTGAACTGGGGTGGCGTGGTGAAGCAAAATAACGATGGATTAAACCCAGATCTGTGACTGGGGGTGAATGTTTGCCAATGTGCAGCATTCCGTCCATCATCTTGTGTGTTTTACTGTACACAAGTCCCATACCTCTGCCTCCCCCTGTTCATGCAGACACGAAATATGGTGAGGAACAGGGTGCATGTCCCGAAAATGTCAGATGTCATGGCAGTGGAGTTGATGGTAAGGTGTTAGTCGCAGATTATATGGTATAGTTCTTGTACAGCTAACTGCCCACTCCGTGCGAATGCCAAGCATGGGTACGGTGTTGAACATCAATGTTCAATTGGGGGTATTGAGTCGGGGACCCATGAATTGACAAGTTGACATGTATGCGATACCTTCTAGCAGGGCATCCATCCCATTGATCGTAAACATGGATGTCATCCAATGAAGCGGATGGTGGGTAGCAATGTGTTCGTCGTAGGTTGTCCCTTGTAGAATCCTGATGGGACATGTTGGATGACATTTGATGAAACTGTGAACCAGGAGACGTTGTGTGGAGGCACACTGGTCCCATTGCAGTGTGTCCCCGATTGCCACCACAAACGCCATGCCCCCATACACTGAACAGATCCTGTCGTGGTCGTCCAGGGGTGCAAACAAGTGTACCAAGTCCGCCTTTGGACATGCCGGGTTGGAGAGACATAAATCCACAGGCCAGTAGAACGGACACCTCCGACAGTAGAAAACGGGGATGACGCAGCTGAACATTGCAATGCGGTAAGTTACTCGGTAACTTACATTCAGCATTGCCAGATTTGAACAGCCCACTATATGTAGCAAGCTGTCACTGTACAACTTGATCTGTCCGGCGTAGTTGAGGGTCACTGGTGCAACAGCCATATTGCTACAGGGTGATGTGATGGCGTGCTCCGGCTGCCTGAGCAGTCAGCAGAGTGCAGCCTCCGACGATGCTGGGAATTCTGGAATGGATGTACGGCGGCAGGACTTGGGGTATGGCTTGGGCGGAGGACACAGTCCCTCATCCCACATGCTTCTATGAATAGTCAAGGCCAGTGGTGTCTGACTCTTTCCGGATTACTTGCATTTGGTCCACATGGAGGAGTGGTATTATTGTATTTTGTGGTGTTATCTTTCTTTCATGTTGTGCGCTATCTGCCAGTGGACATTTTACTCTGCATGGCTATGTTTTGCATCTTGTTGGTACAATGGCTCCATTCTCCTGCATGATTTTTTGCAATGTTATTTCGGAGTAGGAATGGAAGGCCATTCAGTGCTATCTGCTCTCCCGTGTGTGGGCGGGACACTCCATTGCCGCTGTACATTGCGGCTTCTGTGTGGGTTTAGTCATTGGGCACACCTGTTCTCAGGGAGCAGGGTTTTTCTATTTTGCACATTGCATGTGTTGTTGTTGCGAGCAGGATGGTGTAGGTATTTCTTGTTGAGACTGGCGTGCCTTTTCCGGACATTGTCGATATTCTGCGCTGTTATGTAGCAGCCGCCGTGTGCTTCTCCATGTTTTACACACAAGGGTGTGTCCTATTTTGCCATCACATTACTCCCCTGTTCGGGACACTTGTGTGACGTCAAGTTGACAACTGTGAGTTGTCGGTTGGGGACATGAGTGATGCAGGAAGGCCACGGGACATGTGCCTTCAGGGTGGTGCTGGTGTGTGGGGTGTGTAGTTGTGACCCTGTGGTGTTTGTGTGCAGCCCATGCATGGCGCTGTCGTTGGCCCCTGTGTTGTGCGCATGTGTACCTGCGTCATCGCCGCTACGCTGCGGTGCCGTGACGGTGTCGTCACTTCCTGGGCCCGGGTAGTGGGTGCCCAGGATGTTGCGAGTTGTGTTATTTTGACAGGTGGGACATGTGTGGATACAGTGGTGGATGTGTCCTGTCCACACAGGGGTGCCTGGGGGGGCCATGTACAGTTTTTCCGCCCTTGCATTGTGTGCAGTGTTTGCGTGCCCTTGTTGTGTGTCTGCCTACCTGCGTCGTCGTGGCGCGTTCACTCCTAGGTGGTGCATCAGGTAGAGCATGGGGATGGCCTGGAGTGCAGGGTTCATATCTGGGTGGGCCGCCTTTTCGGTCTCCGTACTGAACATTCGGTTTTCCGCCTTGGTATCTCGTGCGGTGTCTCTTTGCCGATGAGGCTGTTTGGTTCTGGCATCGTAATTTTAACGCCGGGCGGTACGTCATTTCATCGGACGGTGTGTCTCCATTGGCTCGCGCCGCTATGTAGACGGGCGCACTTTGATGGTGGGCGGCGTCGCGGGCTTACGGGCGGTATTTGCCTGAGTTTTCACATCCTAATTTGGCGGGCGTGTGGGCCGTTGATGGTGGACGGTAACTAGCGGTTTTTGCATCCGCCAGCACGGCGGTGCTGCTTCCGCCCGACATCGTAATGGGCCCCTTTGTTTCTCTATAAATATCCAGGGATCTCAGTATGTCCCGTCACCAAATGCTCCAAGTCAAAATTTCAATCGTATAGGACGCCGCCACTCGTGTTGTGCCGACTACGAGTGGCGGCCTCCTATACGTTTGAAATTTTGACTTGGAGCATTTGGTGACGGGACATACCGAGATCCCTGGATATTTATAGAGAAGCAAAGTTTGGGACGCCGCCAAGATTGAAACCCTTTGTGGGTTGGAAATATCACCACAAATCGAACGTTTTCTACTGAGAAGATATAGCCTTGAAAAAGTCGCGGGATAACCTCCCTGTATGCGACGAAACACGTGTTGGCTGTTGGAGGCTGGTTGAAGATCTACGCAATTAAAGAACTGAGAAGGGAAAAAAAGAATCTTGCTTATTTTATGTGAATTGTGCTGATTTAGTGCACTGTATAATTGATAAGTTTCACTTGAACTCGACGTGTGCTGGGGAGTGTTAGTTGATTCCACCTCATGCCCCTTTAATCCAGTGCTTTAAATGGGCAAAGAAAGGTGCAGGTACTCACCAAATTGAGCTATGACCGAGTGGGCGTGGCAAAGAGGCAGGTTTAGGGGTGGAGCCAGGGGCGGAGCTACTGGGAAACATTTACTGGGAATCATGATTTTCATGGTGTGAGTAATAACAGATGCAATTCTGTAGTCTGTTGTTGCTACAGTTAATGTTACATCTCTAAAGTCATAGGGATTATGAAAAATACAAGTATCACACAAAAAAATAAGTGTAGCAAATGAGTCACGACCAGCATGTAAGTGGTAACGGTGTGGTATTTAACTGGTCTTGCATAGTGTGGTAGCGCACTGTCATTTAGAGACATCACATGTTCCATTGACATGACCACTAAATTTGCACAGACGTGCAGTTTTGCTGATAAAGCCATACAGCGTACCAAGGATATTGTGTGGAATCGGGTTCAGTGCTTTAAATGGGCCGGTACTGTCCGGTATGGAGTACCAGCACTTTTTTATTTTGAGAGGGAGAGTACCGGCACTCTCAAGAGAAATGCAATACCTTTAATAGGAGAGTACCGGCACTTCTCAGAAACAAGCAGGTACTCTGTTACAGAGTACCTGCACTTCTATTTTTCCATTTCAAGCACTGATCGGGTTCCAACCAGTGGCATAGCCAGTGCGTCATGGTCCTGAGTTCAAGGAAGGAAACCGACCCCTGCCCCTGTTTGATCTGTGAAATACAGCAATAATCTGGGCTCAGTGGTCCCCCAGACCTCTGTTCCACTGCACCTGCTGCACCAATGGAAGCTGGGCCCCTCGTTCCAGACACTATTTATTTTTATACATCACCCAGTAGAGTATCATGCTTTGTTTTGATCCTATTAAAATATTACATGACACTTCAGAATTACAAAAGAACTGCTTCATTTTTGTTTTCTTACTTCTAATTTTAAAATATTTGTACAATTAATTGGCAGGTTTTTATGTTTTGTTGTGTAAGCTAGAAATGACATCCTACAGACTTTCAAAAATCCTCTCCCTCTGCAGTCAGAGAAAAGTAGTAAACATCAAAGTCCATGTTAAAAGAATAAGGAGCAATTTTTCAGAGTATCACAGCCTCTGCCACAAGAGGATCACCCCGTATTTCTAGTGCCTGTGCCATTTCCTGTGGATTGGTTCACTGATAGAATATCGATGTAACAAACATCGATATTCTAAATATCGAAAAAAAATATCGACTGCAAAAATATCTACTCCAATACCTTAACAAATAAACATAATTTAAAAAATATAAACACACAAACATAAAAATGTATATATACATATATTTACTTAAAAATAATTCATTAACTATTATCTTTATTTAATTTTTTAACTTTAAAATTATATAAAAATAATATATATATATATCAATAATTTAAAATAAAAAAACATTCTATAATAAATTAAAACATTACAGTATTTAAAAAAATTGAAACTTACATTTCCCAATACAATAAGTGCAACAGTAAGGAAAGTGTTGGATAGCAGAATAATTAAATTTACTATTCCAACTCCAGTGAGTGCAACAGTAGGGAAAGTGTTGGATAGTGGAGGGGTACAAATAATTTTTCCCACTCTAGTGATAGCAACAGTAGGGAAAGTGTTGGATAGCGGAGGGGAAAAAATTACTATTCCCAATTCCAAAGAGTGCAACAGTAGGGAAAGTGTTGGATAGCGGAGGGGTAAAAATTACTATTCCCACTCCAAAGAGTGCAACAGTAGGGAAAGTGTTGAATAGCGGAGGGGTGAAAATTACTATTCCCACTCCAGTGAGTGCAACAGTAGGGAAAATGTTGGATAGCGGAGGGGTAAAAATTACTATTCCCACTCCAATGAGTGCAACAGTAGGGAAAGTATTGGATAGCGGAGGGGGAAAAATTACTATTCCCACTCCAAGAGTGCAACAGTAGGGAAAGTGTTGGATAGCGGAGTAATTAAATTTACTATTCCAACTCCAGTGGGTGTAGCAGTAGGGAAAATGTTGGATAGCGGAGGGGTTAAAATTACTATTCCCACTCCAGTTAGTGCAACAGTAGGGAAAGTGTTGGATAGCAGAGAAACAAAAATGACTAATAACACTGAAACAATTGAAAAAAACAAAAAATATGACATTTTAAAAATCATAAGAATAAATAAACAATATTTTAAAAATATAAAATCAAAGATATTAAACATATAAAAAGAACACATATTATAATATTAATTACATATGATAAAAACCTACAAATAATATATAAAATAAATTAATAAATACATTTATAAACAATAATTATTTAAAAGTAGTAAATATTAACAAACAAAAAAATTATTTAAAACATAAATGTATTTATTTTATTTCCTACCCTATAATACCACACCAATAACAAAACACTTCAACATTTTTAATTAAATTTATTTCCAGAATTAACATAATTAATAATCAATTAAACAAATCTTATTAATAAAAAAAATAAACATTCATTGAGTACACATACTTTAACACTATAATATCCACAACACACACCTAAATTAAACTATAAAATAATAAAACACAATTAAATATTATTCTTAAAAGAAAAACTATTAATAATAACAACTAATAATTAAATATTTAAAAATGTATTTAATACCCACCTTTTACCCCTTTAAAAGTAAAAACAACACAAAAAAATAAACAATTACACAAAATAAATATCAAATAATTAACATTATTTAACAACTATATAATAATTAATTAAACACAAAACACTTACCACCCTTTACTCCTATAAACACCAAAACACACACCTAAAATTAATTACACAATTACCATAATTAATTACTAATTAATTACTTAAAATTAATTAATAACTAATTATTAATTCATCAATTAAACATAAATTACTTCCCACCCTTCCCACCCTTTACACCTATAAACACCACAACACACACCTAAAATTAATTACACAATTACCATAATTAATTACCAATTAACTAATTAAAATTAATTAACAACCAATTATTAATTAATAAATAATAAATTACTTTACCCATTTAACAATATAATAACTCAATTAAACAACTTATAATAAATAAAAAATATTCAATAATTTTAATATAACCAAATTACTTTCCACCCTATTCCCCTATAAAGCCACATCCCACTACGGAACGAAAAACGCAAAATTAAAATAAAAAAATATTAATAACTACTAAATATTCAACACATATATTAAAAATACAAACAAATCTTATACAAAAAAGCATACATCACATACATATAAAATATATACTAAAATACATAACATTAATAAAAATCGATATTTTTAACAACTATATTTTTGCAAACGATAGTTTACACTTCGATATTTTTTTTTATTTCAGGAGTATTTTATTGAGCATTTTTCATAAAAAATAAACAATAAAGAGCAAACAAAATAAAAAAGAGTCTAATAATACAAGGGACCAATCTGAGATATACATTTCTGTAGCGTACAGACATGGATGGTTGGTAACAGTTGATGAGCACAAGAAAAGCAACATATGATGTCTCGACGGGCCCTTAACATCGATATTACTTACCTAAATTCGATATTCTCGACCACGAGAATTTGACTGTTGATATTTCTGACCCACGATATTTTTAACTCGATATTTGTGTAAATCGATATTTTTGATTCGATATTCTGTCTCTGCACCCTATGGATTAACAGCTCAACACAAATGTGAAAAAAAAAATGAAAACAAAAATCCACCCGACAATAATACAAGAGATTGTGCTCACAGAGCACCACCATTGGCCTCGATGAAAGTGATGAATCCAACTTACCTTTCTTATCCCTTGAAGATTTCTGCAGCAGGCGCTCAATGGATGGAGGTTTCAGTAGCTGCAGGAATTGAATCCTGGGGCCTCATCGAGCCTGCATGGATGAGGGACCCAGCTACCGGAATCCGATCCTTGCTTTCTGGGTCCCTAATGGTGGTGGATGGAGGAATCCGGGCATGGGTCCCTGGCTGGCACTGCAGGGAACCCTGCTCAGTAGCGGCTCCTCCTGCAATGGCCCCTCGTCGACGTTCTTCGCTGGTGTATGGCAAAGAAGGAAGGGAAAGCCATTGAAAACTACATTTTCTGAGGGCTTCCCTTCCTTTCCTCCACACAGCGATCCAGGGTGGTGACGTCACAAGTTTTCTGACGCCAGCGCGCTTGTCACTGCCAGTGTGAAATGGTAATTGCGTGAGCATGCGCAGCAGAGTAAAAATGTTGTGTATGCTCACATGATCACCATTTCCTTCGAAATCCCGACATGTTGCAAGCAGTACCGGTACTCTCCTTGGGCATGGAGAAGTTCCGAACTAAAGGGGGAAAAGAAAAGAAGTGCCATGACTCCGTACTGGTGAGTACCGGCCCATTTAAAGCACTGCTTTAATCCACCACCGAACACTCCCTGCCTCCATCTCACATTTGCAGTTTTTTTTTCATGCCTGTATTGTCCTCTTTTCACTGTTTTGTCGGTTTTCTCTTGCCTCTACCTTCCACCGTTTGTGTTTTTCTCCCTCTTGCTTTGGATCAAAGTTTGTTGAGGAAAAATTAGTGGAGGCCCCTAAAAACAAGAGCTGGTGGACCCCACCTGCAACCACCGGCTCAAATTAATTTCTACCCATGTCTCTACCCTCTTATACATCTCAGTAATGCTCACAACCTCCTCTGCTAGTTGTATGCCGATGGCCTGCCATGCCACATCCATGTCCTACAAATATAAGACAAGCCTGGATGACATTATCAACTAAAGGTGAACAAATTAAATGAAATAGGATGGGTCAGGACCGGGGCACTCCTTAAAGGTCTCAAACAAATATAAGGAAACTTTTACCCCAAGTAATAATCCCTAAATAAAGCACAAACACCAACTTTGTACAACACCTGCTGATGAGTCTGAGGGGCATATTCTCAAGGATTTATTGCCGAGTTATCGGCCCTTTATCGCAGCCAAAGTGGTGATAAATTTATTGCACCATTCACAAGCCGGTGCTAACAGCCGACATCACAGTTTCCCTGCGATAGCAGCCGCAAAAAACATCGCCACGGATGACACCGGCAACTAACGCTAATGAGATGCAGAGTAGGCGTTCCCGTGCAAAAAGCAGCAAAAACACCTCTTCGCAACATTCTCAACGACCAGCCAGATTTGCGATAAGATCACAAAACAGGCGATAAGGCGTGTTAGCAGCAGGGAGTTTACACCTGCTCTGACCTGGTGTAAAGTCGGATGACAACCTGCACCATGAAAGGGAGCCCAGCCCACCGCCACACCTGAAGATCAACAGATGCCATGGAGCCACTGATCATGCAGCTCGGACACCCAAGAGGGCCACAACACTCACCCCCACCACCCACAGGACCCTCCCCCCCCGGACTACCACAGAGGCAGCGCAGACGAAGACAGCGGAGCCTCGGAAAACGCACCAGCCCCACAGACCCAACACCAGAGGATGACATTGCCCACTACAGGCCCAAAAGGACAACCATCCTCCGCATCCTGACCCTCATTGCCCTCAGGCTGACGGTACCAACACAGCGGACAACCAACATCCCTCCGCAGACAAAGCCGCTGGCTGTGCTGCACTTGTTGGCCTCTGGCACCTTCCAAACAACAACTGCCAGAGTCGGAGGAGTCACACAGCCAGCCCTATCAAAGTTCCTCACACCTGTCTTGGATGCCATCATCAGCTCGGTACCCCAGCACCTGCACTTCCCACACACTGCGCAGGAACAGCTGGAGACCAAGCAAGGCTTCTACGCCACAGCTGGCTTCCCGCACGTGTTGGGGGCAATCGACTGCACACATGTACTGCTCGTGCCCCCTGCCGCCAGTGCACACAATCACCGCAACAGAAAGCACACGCATTCCATCAATGTGCAGGCAATAGTGGACCACTGGGGACTCTTCACCAATGTCGTCGCCAACTACCCAGGCATTGTGCATGATTCCTTCCTCTTCCGACAGTCCATCATCAACCAGCGCTTCCAGGATGGCACCTATGGATATGCACTGCTCGTCGGTAAGTAACAACTGAACACACAACACACCTCAACTCCACCAACATACAACTCACATGTATGTGAATGCACACATTACAAAATCACATACAACATGACAACCAACATGCCCACATACCAGACACGACAACACAACTTACTGTGGCAACCTGGGCTAGCCATGTACACAAGCCAGCAACGGCATGGCACCTCAGCCACACAATTGCAGAATGTGGGGAGAGGTGGGAACCAGGCATGTGCGAAGGAGGCAAGTGACCCATGAATGTGAATGTACACAATGCCAAGTGTGCCGTGGATGTGCTGGACAGACTTGAGTATGCAGACCACAGACATTTCCATGTCGACATACACTGCTGGTACAACAACACTCCCCAGCACACGTTAAATATGTGTGAATCTTATGCGTCTCGCAGTGCAAAATATCAGCACATCATGTACACAATAAAACGATTATTTTCTTCTTTTGTTTCGTAGATCTTCAAAACAGCTGACACGTGTTTCGTCGCACAAATGGGGAGTAAACCCGCGACTTTTTCAAGGCTATTACTTTTCTGTGGTAAATTTCAATTTGTGGTGATACTTCCAACCCACAAAGGGTGTCTGTCTCTGACGGCGTCCTTAATATGGTAACTGAACATCCAGGGATCCTAATGCGTCCCGTTAACAATGACTAAATGCTGCAATTCGTCACCCTGGACGCCGGCATCACACAAGGGGCGGCGTCCAGGGTGACGAATTGCAGCATTTAGTCATTGTTTACGGGACGCATTAGGATCCCTGGATGTTCAGTTACCATATTAAGGACGCCGTCAGAGACAGACACCCTTTGTGGGTTGGAAGTATCACCACAAATTGAAATTTACCACAGAAAAGTAATAGCCTTGAAAAAGTCGCGGGTTTACTCCCCATTTGTGCGACGAAACACGTGTCGGCTGTTTTGAAGATCTACGAAACAAAAGAACAAAAGAAGAAAATAATCGTTTTATTGTGTACATGATGTGCTGATATTTTGCACTGCGAGACGCATAATATTCACACATATTTAACGTGTGCTGGGGAGTGTTGTTCTATTTTGTTGGCTTAGGCCTTGTCTTTGGGGAGTATAGTGGTTCTCCTCACCCTGCAGCACCGTTACAAGAATAAGAGGTTTACAGATATTCTGATGTGCTAAACTCCTTAGTGGCGCCCATTTACCTTAATAGTATACCACTGTTCGGATTTTTCTATACACTGCTGGTGTCTGGAGTGTACTGGACAGTGGACGCAACCATGTTACCCCAGCCAGTGGGGAAGATCGCGGCAATGTAGCTGATTACGTCCCCCCCTTTCAGCGTGAGCGGAGTGGGCTGGCCCGGCGTACGCCAGGCCAGCGTCGGGGTGTGAATAAAAAGCCCGTTACTCTGGGCGTGGTTCTCTTCCAGAATGGCCAACGTGTCTGCCAGGGCGGCGCCTCTCACCCCGCCACGAGGCCGACGCCGTGAGCGGCGGTGCTTGCGATCCTGTGCGCCTGCTGCACCCCAGGCCGCTGGTCCTAAGACCCGTCATGACCGCCCCAGCGCACCAAGGCCGCACTGCTCACCTGCCGACACCGGCGTGTGTCAAAGAGGGACCACAACGTGCCGGTGCAAGCTCCAAGCCTGAGGCCCGCGACCATGGCAGCCTCCTCAGACCATCACGGCCTCCGCGACACAGGCCCCCATTACACCTTTCTCGTTGACGTACTCCACCGCTGCCTCCGGCCTACACTGCGGTCCAGTAGGTCACACATTTGGAACTGAGTCTTGATTATACAATGGCAGAGTACATACGTTTATGGCTGATTTCATATCACCGTACTCCCTTCGATGTGGTGCCACCAACTCTGTGCCTAGCATTACAACGACACGTGGCTGGGGGCCCCTGCTGACCGCTGCCTCCGGCCTACACTGCGATCAAGTAGGTCACACATTTGGAACTGAGCCTTGATTTATTTATGGCTGAGTTTATACCATTGTACAGGCCTCATCGCAGACTGCACCCCCTTTCAGCTCTGGTGCCACTAACTCTGTGCCCCGAAATCCATGGACACTCTCTGGTTGAACTTTGGTGGCATCTGAGTCTATGGCCTGGTGGTTGTCTTCATCATCATGTAGCTGATACTGACTTGGTGTCAAAAATGAGTCTGTAGCATTCATCTCCTCCATATTGCCTGTGTCTGCTTGGTACTGCCCTCTGTATCATGCCCTGGAAGAACACCTTCCACTGTCCCCCAAAACCCTCAGCGACATTCACCTTGGACATCGACGAGGACCCGCTCAGCTCTCGTGGCCCTACCTCAGTGCACCGGTAGTCACCGTCCCGTGGAGGTGTTCCATGTGCCGGCCGCTGTGCATCCGGGGCCACTAACTCCGTGCAGCTCAAGTCATGGACCCTTGGTGTTTGAACTGTGAACTTCTGATTGTCTGATCACTGTTGTAGTTGGTGCCAGCACCAACCACTCCTTGAGGGCTGGCTCACACTCACCCCACACCCATCCAGCACAGGCGTCACTGGACATGTGACCCTGGCAATAAAAGGGGCCGGGCGCACGTGCCCGTAGCCAGTTCCACAAACTATCTAAGTGTGTCCGTGTGGTCCTGGTGTATGCATGAGGGCCCCGGGCCCTACCACATTGCATTGTGCTATGTACAGCGGACACAACCATTTCACCTCAGGCAGTGGGGGAGACCTGGGACATGTAGCTGTGTCGTACCCCCCTGTAGGTGTTGCCGGAGTGGGCTGGTGTACGGCAGTCCAGCGTAGGGGTGTGGATAACCACCCCGGGGCTCTGGGCGTGGTTAGGTGTTGGGCTTGCCAATGAAGTACCTAATGCGTGTGTCTCTGTTGTAGTGTCGGCGCCACCCGTCCCGCAATGGACAAAGTTGCAATGTAACATGCCCCCCGGAGTGCGGGCTCGGCCGAAGGGATAAATGAATGAGCGCAAGCCCGCTCGGGTCCAGGAACATACATGCCAACTGTTGTGTGTGTATCGCTATTATCGCAGCATAAGCCAAAGGTCTTGCCTCGACCGCATCGCGAGTTCAGCCAGCCATGAACTCTACATCTGTGTCTGCCCTATCCTTACCATAGGCCTACACACACGTGGCCGCCCACCTTCAACGCACAACATCACAGTGTGGTTGTCAGGCTTGTGGACATGCGCAGACAGGCATGACAATGGTGTGCCGTAGGAGTGCAAGTGATGCAACCGCGCAGCGCACACAAGTAAATAGGCTCGGGGGAGGGAGGAGCAGCAGTGAGGCTACGTAATACACATTGATGGCGCTCATTTGCTACAAGCAGTACATGTCAAACAGGAATCACTATGACACACATGTCACACGCCAATCAACTAGTGAGCCTGCCAACACATCATGCAGAACCAACTATTGACTCATGTCTCTCTGCACTGTCACAGGTGATCAAGGATATGCACTCTGCCCTTGGATGATGACACCCCTCCGAGCCCCGAACACACAGGCCCAGAGGCAGTACAATTGGGGCCACAAACGCACCAGGGGCATCGTGGAACGCACATTTGGCGTGTTGAAGTCACGTTTCAGGTGCCTGGACATCACAGGTGGGAGGCTCCTGTACAGCCCAGACATTGTGTGCAAGATGATCGTTGCATGTTGTGTGTTGCACAACATATGTGTGCGCACCAATGCCCCATGGTTACAAGTGCCAGATGCACCGGACGATGATGAGGAAGATGAGGCAGGTCGACCACACCCCACTGCAGCTGCAGCAGGAATAGCCCGTAGGAACAACATCATTGACAATTTCTTCACATGAGGACGTCACATTGTGACAGTCCATATCAATCATGAGACAGTACAAAATGACCACAGGCACAGCATGTGCAAAAAAATTCATTTCAACACACATTCCCTGAGTTTCTGTATGTGTGCTGCAGTGTGGCACAGGGATCAGGGACATGATCCAGAGTCATTGTGGGTGTGCAGTGTGCTGTACTTAATTGTGCATGTGTGCCATTGTGCCCATCTCCCCCGTGCCCCCAGTCCCTGGTCGGTACTCACCCTGGTGATGTTGTGTCAGGTCATGTTGAGCAGTGTTCTGATCCCCAACTCTTGGCACCGTATCCCGACTGATGACTGTGGCCACCATTTTCTCCATGTCATCCAGCTCCTGGTGTGCCGCTGGTCCCCCACCTCCAATCTTCGTTACTGCTTTCATGTTGGCATCGAGTTTCTTCTTGGTTTTGCCCTTCACATCATTCCAGCGCCTCTTGACCTCTTCCATTGTCCTCCTCGACACTCCGACTACATGCACGTTGTTCACGATGTACGGCCATATTTCCGTTTGTGTTGCCGATGACACAGTGGAGGTGACGAGCAGTTGTTGGTAGTGTTCTGTCACCTCCGTGACGATGATCCGGTTTTCAGGCGGACTGAACCCCGTCTTCCTCTTCCTCTTCTCCTTGCCCTTCCCCGGCCACGGGGTTCCTGGCATGTCGTCTGTGGGGCCTGTGGGGTTCGCGTTGTCCTCTGCACTCGGTCCGGGGGCGTCCATGGTGCTACGCAGTCAAAAAAAAAATTCTCTGCTTTTCTAGTGCATTTTCCCGCATGTCGCGTGGGAATCGCAGGCCTGTCGCTAGTTATCGCTGGTTTTTGTATCGCGATTTGGGACATTGCAACTTTTTTGGCGTTCGTGTTTCGCATTTTTTCGGCGCCGCGTTAATTTTAACGCGGGCATTTGTCGCGTTTTCGTGAGACTATCGCATGGTACCGCCGGGTTGAGAATACTGCGTTAACACAGTGTTATTTTCCCGCGATAGACTGCGATGTGAGAAGTTGCGTTAAGCTAATTTTGCGATGATTAACACGCGTTCTTGAGAATATCCCCCTGAGTTTCTTACTGGGCAGAAAGGAAAATGTAACAACAATGTATCTAGTCTATCCTTTGAATCATTAGAGATTTCAAAGCTTTCTTCTCTGTCCTCTTGTGGAGTTCGTTTAGCACACTTCTTTATGTCATAACGGACTGGGAAACAGCCTTCAATCTGCGGCTTCCCACATGTTGTCTCTCAGTATTTCGACTACAAAAATATTGTGGTACAAGAAATAGTGTAGCAAAAATATTGACGACCAAAACATTGACAAGTTAATTATATATAGGTAAGCATATATTTACTGTTCTTAACTCCTCCTCTACTCACCTTGAAGATATATGCATCGTCAAGGGAGATGCATGTGGAGTTAAGTACAGTAAGCTTATACTTATCTATATATGCTTACCTTGTCGACATGTTGGTCCTCGATATTGTAGGAAAGTGCCCCCTTTTTGAATGGTCACCCCCACTTTTTGCCCAGTAAATGATATGATTTCGGCTGGAAGTACACTGGCTTCCTGCTAACCAGGTCCCTAGTGCCAGATCTCTTTCCCAAAACTGTGCAATTGTTCCCCCAATTGGCCAAACCTTTAGCACCCTCTGTAAGTCCTTAGTAAATGGTACCTCTGGTACCCAGGGCCTGGGGTACTAAAGAGGGCCCCTAAGGGCTGCAGCACGAATTGTGCCACCCTAAAGGACCCTTCATCAAGCACATGCAAGACTGCCATTGAAGGCTGCGTGTCTTGGTGCAGACAAAAGTGAAAACACGACATGCCACACATCCCTGTGTGCCATGTCTCCTACCACTACATCCGATACTTGTAAGCCACCCTTACAGCAGGCCTGACTGCCCTAAGGCAGGGTGCTTAGTACTACATGTGAGGGCATACCTGCGTGAGCACATATGCCCTTGTTCTGGTCAGTTCCATTACTGCCAGTACAAGGGACCAGGGAAGACATTTTAGAACATGTGCTGGACGCTGGTCAAAATGAGTTCCCCAGCTACATGATGGCTTCACTGAAAATAGGGATGTTTGGTAACAAAGATCTCGTATTGGTAAACCCACACTAATGCCAGTGTCGGATTTACCAATACATGCAACCAGAGGAGTGAAAACCTATCAGCCTCTGGTGTCCTTGCTGACTGGTTTCTCCCAGCCTGTCCTCTGAGACGCTGTTCTGACCTCCTAGGGTGAGAGACACAGAACAAAAGCCTGTCCGGGAAGAGGGTGTAACACCTCCTCCCACAGGATGAGCTGCTGATTAGCCTTCTTGGGCCAGGGAGCTTCAAAGAAGCTACCACCTTTGGAATGCGAATCTGGGTCCCCTCAAAGGCGAGGAAGCCCCCCCCCCACTGTCCAGAGCCCCCTTGGCATCTGGACAAGCAGGAAAATTAGCTAGTCAGGTAGGCGTGCCACCTCCAGGCTAGTACCACCCCTAATGTGGGCTACTGAGAGGTGGATATGATTTTTCAGGAGAAGCCATCTTTGTGAAGTCATACTTAGGAATTTTGGAACAGGGTTATGCCCACTTTCCACAGGAAGTGGTCATATAGGGGGCGTAGTACCCCAAGGGTCAGTGGCCCATTGGCTACTACCCTATACTCAGTTAACATTCCTAAATTTAATATTTAGGTGAGTCCCTGGCACCATAGAGGCAGATCCTGATGACCTACAAAGAAGAAGGTCACGAAAATCCTCAAAAGCAGAAGACTGAAGAGAGCACCTGATGGGGCCCCAGCCCTGCTGTCCTGTCTCCCATTCTCTGTTGACCCTGCGCCAAAGATGACTGGTCCTGCAGCTAAGTGCCTCCAAAACCTGGGAGGACTGCCTGCCTTCAGTAAAGACCAAGACCTCCCCTGAACAGCCAACCTGTTCCAAAAAACTCAAAAGGAGAAAACTCGGAGGCCTCTGGAACCACCAAAACCCAACACCCGAAGCCACCACTGCACATGTTGACTCTGGCCTGAGTTGAAGTGGGCCACTGGTGCCAACAAGTTTCCCAGCCCTCCAGAGCTCGAATCCGTCATGGTCTCACCCCTCGTGGACTTCCCAGTGTCGCCTGCAGCCTCTGCACGCAGGCCGCCTCTACCCAGACTGCTGCTGGTAAGAGAAACCCGACGCCTAAAGACACCTCTGCATCCCTCGCCCTGGGCCGTGGTGAAGAGGACCCCAGGTGTCCCTACATCCCCGAGCATTGCAAGCCTTGAAACCCCCTGTTGGTTCACCCCGACTGGCTTCCTAGCAAGAACCTGCAGCCTCTTTTTACAGTGAACGATCCCCATTGACACCTATTGGGCTCTCAATGCTGTTTTGCACCCTGAAACCGGCCGCCCCTTGCCGCTGGTGGTGTGTTGTTGATGCTGCCTTGGACCTTGCTCACCACTCACCTTAACTCCTAGAGATTGGTCCTGTAAGTCGATGTACTGTACCTGTTTGCAGAACTTGTTCTTCCTTCCATAGGATAACATTGCAGAACTCAGAAATTGCACTGTGTCCACTGTGTCCACTTTCTAAAGCGAAAAGAATTTATATTTGAAAACGTACTTCCCTGAAAGATTTTTCTCTGATGTCTAAACATATATAAAGATACTTGCTATTTTTATAAATTGGTGTGAATCTCCTTCTTGTGTCTGATTTATTGACCATTGTGTGTATTTTCAGATATCTTGTACTCCTCTGTGATAAGCCTAAGGCTGCTCGACCACACTACCCCCTAACAGAGCACTTTGGGATCGCACAGCAAGCCCCTGTCCACTCATAAGGAAACCCCTGGACTCTTTACAACTTATTGATATCTCACATAAAGAGCCAGATTCCTACAAATATGTTTTCTATGATATTTGTGTAGTGCAAGGTTTAGTACTCAATACTCTGGTACTGCACCTTCTCACCGTCACCCAATACTGCCTACAACCTCAAATGCAATGGTGATGTTATTAATAAATGCTCATGTCACTTGACCTTCAGCATCCATTGAGGGTTTGAATGCACTTTACAAAGACTGTATATCTCAGAGGGAGTGCTACCAATAATATAGGCCACACCCCGATTATCTGGCATAAAAAAATAGAGATGTCTGCCACACAATGGCGTCTACACTCCTCAACCAAACCTCTGGTCACCCCAAATTTCAAGGCAGAATTTGCAGGTGGAAGAGACGTGTCAAGAATTAGAGACTTTAGTTGAGTCACTAATATCAACTGAGTCTCTATGTCGCTGCCAAATACCATTTTGCAGGCACATAAAGGTGCTTAATTTTTTTATATAACATAACCTGAATCCATCTTCATTTTGACTGTGGGAGGCAGCATTAAATTCACCCATGACCAAAGGTGTATTCAGGGACACCTTGGCTCAAAACCAGACATTGTGGGGCATATGTGTTGAAAGCTTAATAGGCCGAAGGTCATATTTGAATAGACATAGTGACTAAGAGGCGATAAGATTGAGCTGGACGCTCCTTACAGTGCCAATTTCAAATTTTAGATAGGTTTGGCTTTGCAGCACAGCTGTTTGCACGACCTTTTTACCAATTCTTTTAAAGATTCATAAAGTGGGCTTTGACTCTGCTCTGCTCTGCTTAGAGGAGTATTTTTTTCCACCTCAAGGTAATGGCTGTTTGGGAAATCATTCCGCCTCCTTGGGAGTGCTAGCAATACAATACATGAGTGGCTATTTTAGATCTCAAACATACACAGAATTATCACACATTAAATTATGTATCCCACAGATGCATTATATGGCGAAATCTTGTTTGTTTTACTTTTTCTGTAGAGAAGCCTTTTTGTAATATTTTAGTCAGGACTCAAAATGAAAGCCGGACCTAGTTTGCTATGCCAATGCTTGTTATATTTTCCCTCCTTGACTTATCTATCTTTTGATGCTCACCTTCAAGGATATGATCTCCATATAACTGACAGGTTGGAGATTCATAACATGGGCCAAAGGTGCCTAGTGCTTCTGTTATTTGGGGCTGCCCAAAGTGCCCCAGTTCTCAGCTGAGCATCCTCACTCAGATGGCTGCAAAAATGTATCCTGGTTGGTGACAGTCCTGCTAGTTTTTTCTCCTTGAAGCCCATCTTGGTGCACCAAAGCCAGGTTTTGCCATTTATGACCATTTTTTCTACTCGGTGGACACACTCTTTCCCTGTAAGCAATGCTGAACTTAACATGACCATATATCAGTTTACGTTCTCCACCTGGGAACTCGAAGGCTTCTCATCTGAATAAGCAAGTAAATCTGTGCCAAGAAAACCCTGTCTTGTTTTCCCATTAATATATTGAATAGTTGCACACGGTCCTGAGTGGGTCAAGGATGTTTAAAAATAATCAAAGCAGGAATGTGATTGGATCTATACCCCCTGCCTAGCTACAGACCTTCTACAACTACTAACATCTGAGCCACTACCCATAAAAATCCCTGCTGAGCCACTGGTTTCCAGGGGAGACTCTCAACATGGCACCTGATAAAGCGCTCATCTCCCTACCCAGCGGGAAAGCTGTGTGCCCCTTGCTCTGGCCTGATGAGCCCACCCGTTGGACAGCTCAGTAAAAGAAGACCCCATTGCCAAGTCCTTGGCCATCAGCCATAGTCCTATACTGTGCGGAGCTGGCCTCATGAAAGAGAGCTCACCAGCCAACATTGATGTTGGAGTTGAATGACTGCAGTGCCACCGTGGTGCTAGCAATCAATCTCCAAAGAGCGACATGGGCTTATTGAACGACAGTACCATTAACTGGACCAAGAAGTACCTTTGTCCCTCAGCCCTGATGTCCTTGTAGTGATCTCATCCTCAGAACAATAAAGAGGGCTATTGCCCTGCCCCATCACTGCTGAAGATTCAGGATCACAGGGACTGCAGAACCACAAGGTGGCCCGCCAAGAAGAGTTTAAATCCTGCAGCAGCTCTTGTCATCTCATTTCTCGAATTGTTGTGCCGTTCGTTGACATAAAACAGGGCTGCTCACAAACGTATATAATTGTGAGGTTCTGATCTTTGCAAAATCATGGACAGTTCTTATGATTAATTTACTGCAAATCTAGCATAGAGTGACACTGGGTGATGACTTCAGGAAGAAAGTTCAGAAACTCATTATCCATTGAGCTTGTTCAACACCACAAGGATGCACTGTGGAGGCTAACATTGATGCCACAGAGGTAGGGGTGTGCAAATTTGTTAAATTCTTAGTCTTGTTCATTTTTTACTTCGTCTAGTGCAAAGCTCACAAGAATTCAGATCCCTTTTGTAGAAGGGAGAAACCATTCCTGCTGCTGCAAAGGTCCAGGCAGAACCACAGGTGCACTGACCCTTGTCGGCAGCGGTCCTCTGCCACCTATTGCTGGTTCTCACCCGCTGTTAGTATTGCTCATGGACGTCAATTAGGGGTCACCAGAGGTCGCAACTGTGACTCCTAAGCCACCAGCTGTGACCCCTGCCACCTCTCTAGTGACCCCTGGCTGTTTGTCAGCCTTGGTAAGTGTTCTGGTGGCATAAAATAAGCAGCAGTGTGAGCACCGCTTGATTGCACTGCTGTGCTGAAGTTCTGCCTGCAGAGACATCATCATGGCCTGCAAGCTGGGCCTGGGTGGGGAGAGAACTCATCTCACTTGTTGCTATGGTGACCCTGGGCTGGGCCGTGTAGTACTTTATTTGATACATTGTATGCATCTGCTGCGGGCCTGGGCCAGGAAGCTCCGCAAATGAGTATGAAGCACGCTCAGAATGGCTGGGCATGATTGGACCGTGACTAACTACACATGCTACAGCTAGCAGCACGTGTGTGTAAGTGCAAGCGCGCACCTGCTGCACCCTTCTCTAGCTGAGGCGTGGTGCCTGGTGCGGTATGTGTACCACCGTGTTTGGGACTGCCAACCCGGTCCCAGGGCGTCAATCTGGTAGCGCGCAAGCTACCAATGATGACGGCCTTGGCAAACATTATTGCCCAGCCCCCACGCAGCATTAAAAGCCCCGGTGACGTGGTGCAGCCTCAAAGTCGAGTCAGAGTCGTGCTTGCTGCCTGGTCAAAACTCTAGAGCAGAGGTCTTCAATCTGTGGGGCGCGACCCCCATGGGGGCCGTGGAGTCATGGGAAGGGGGTCGCGCATTCCCGGGCCTCACTTCTGCCGAGACTCTTGAAAAAAACAAACGTCCCAGTACAGTTCATTACGAAATTAAAGTTTTCAAAGCTGTAATGCCATTCTGGGAGTGTTCACTTGTGAAACCAGAGCTGATCAGACAGCTAAACAAGGTTTCCGTCCAGGATGCCTGCTTGTCTGAATGGAACGGAAAGATGTGCTACCAGTTAATCTGAAAATGTAAAGGGCAATTTGCAGCTGTAAAGAATGATTGGGAGCCGGTACTGGCTTTCATTGATCCAATCACTGGAAGTTTTGTGATGAGCTGTGAAGTACGTGCTTCTAATTGTAAATATATTTACATAGTGCTTACTATCCCGGAGGAGGTGTTGAAGGCCAGTAAGGAGCAAGAAAAACAAGCATTTGCAATGCAATAGGTCTCGCATTTTTGAAACGTTGACCTATTGGTATTGTAAATGACAATGCCTTTTATTATTACAGGTGTTTTGTAAACACATAAATAAATGGCATTGTCATTTACAATGCCAATAGGTCAAAATCTCTCAATTGCGCGACCTATTGCATTGCAAATGCTTGTTCTGCCAGTGGCCAAGTACAAAAAAATTAACGTTTCTGGAATGTGGTCCACTTTTTTTGGAAGTGCCCCGGCCTAATTATGATCCCAATCCCACACTGATTGCCCATGGTGGCCACAAGCATTAATATTTGGAGACTGTTTTTCATCAGGTTCTGACCCGGAGAAAGAAAGAGAGAAAGGGGAGGACAATAGAAAGCGGTGACAAATGGAGAAAATACGCGTGAAAAACAACCAGCAAAAGTGAGTTAAAGAGACTCGGAAAGAAGGGTGGTGGTAAAAAAAAACAGGTGGAATCAAGACTAGGATCCTTGGTGATCAGTAAGCATAGCATTCAGTAGAGCGCTAGCTGTGGGCTGCTAAGAAAAAATGTGGGCTGCTATTCTTATGCTGATTACAAATTAAGCGCTGGCCCAGTGTCCTAAACACAACAAATACGAGACAACGGACTGTGACTCTAAGTTGCCCATTGATTCTTGAGAGCCAAACTTGTTTAGCGTCAGTGTTTAATTTGAGCCGGTGGTTACCGGTGGGGAAAATAGGCACTTATTTTTGGAGATCAGCACTTATTTTTCTGTATCAGATATTTACAAGTAAGAAAGGGAAAACACATAGATTGGGAAGACAGAGGGAAAAACCGGCAAGCAGTCACAAACAGAAAACACGAACCCGCAAGTGCGGTCTGGAAAGGGGCAGGGAGTGTCTGTAGTTGCAGGTATTCGGTGCGCAAACGTTTAATTGCACCTGTCGTCGGCTTCTGAGCAGGGCTTCGGGCACCACTACTCATTCTTTCACAAATTAAGCACGGTCTTGCTGATGTATTGCCAGATGTAGCCATCTCTGTAACAACAACTGACAGAGACAATACATATCTCTTTTTTTTGGGTGATTTTTTATCTTGTGTGAGTGCGACGCTGTTTTGTATTTGCTGTTTGAAAAGATTTCATGTGAAGAAAGTGCAGACGCTTGCTTTTCGTCCGAACAGAAAGTGCAAGGATTAGGCGTTGTGTACTTCCTTTAAAGTGCCGGTGTTAATGCACTCTCGTGGAAAGTGTGAAAATGCATGAGTTTTTCTCTTTTCTCTCCAGAGGCTGCGTCATGAACATTTCCTTTCCTGGTTCCTACATGCAAAATTGGTTGGGAAATTGTAAATTTAATTTTTTTATGTCTTTGCTGCTGTATATCCTCTGAACATGTGGTAAACTGTCGGGCATATGTACAAGCCCCTATCGCCACCGCAACGTCACTTTTATCGACGTTGTGGTGGCGATAGGGGCTGCGCCTTATTTACAAGGCAGCGTTAAGCCACTAAACGTGGCTTAACGCTGCCTTGTAAATAAGGACCCTTTCACGCTATGGTACAATCTTATAATATGACAAGAGGCTTCACAGAGAAACAAGGTAGGCTAACCAAAACAAGCTCTGTGAAGGAGAAGCACTTAGGAAGACGTGCAGCTGGGAGCAGTGAGGTGGGAGGGAACCAACCTGTGTATAAGGCTGCAATGCCCATACAGGAGGGGGGGGCCATCACAGCTGTACAGTGTGATGGCCAACAAAAATGTTCTCTAACTGAAATCTCCGGAAAGAGAGCAAAGCACACAAAGGAGGGACATTTACAGAAATGCACCTATAACAACCCAGCATTTCTGAATGCCACATATAACAACCAATGGCAATCGGTGGGTGTGCCAGAGCCAATAGAAGAAGATACAACAGGTCTTGCAGACACCGCAAGCGCTGTCGAGGCTGGACCTAAAAAGGAAAGCCGTGGTAGGACAGGCAGGCTGGAATAGAAATTGTGGTGAAATGTGTTGGAAGAATAGGAGTGTTTTATACCGAGAGAAGTGCCCAAACACCTGGTAATATGCATTACAGATTACTTCTGTAAACTGTCACTTACCTGGCAGGCACATTGCGAACTCCTATTCTGACTGTCCTGTAGCTGACTTTTTTATCAGCAGATCAGTAGCCCTGATGCATTTTATGGGAGCTGACAATAAGTTCAAATGTTGGGGTACTTCAGTTTCATTTTCAAATACATTTTCACAGAAAGTATCAATGTACTGAAAGACCTTACTCGAAAAGGTGTTTCTGAATGGACAACTGAGCTCTGAAGTGCATGCTTTTAATTGTAATTGTATTTACATAGCGCTTTCTATCCCATAGGAGGTGTTGAAGGGACAGTTATGTACAAAAATTGCATTGCGTATGGTCTGGGTATTACTAAAATCTATATTTTGGAAGCACCATTTCATCGTAAAACAGTTTGTACTTTTTGTAGCACTTTATCTTATACTGTGTGTAATACTAGTATAATAATGATTTACATATTCACAGTGCTTTCTGTCACAGGCTGTGACCTAGTAGCACTAAAAATACACAAATCACTATTCTCCACTGCACCAACCAAGATTGAATTCTGTGGCTCTCTAGTTACACACAGACCGTTTATTAAGGTGGATTAACTACTAGAGGTTCAATAATGTACTATATTGCATTGCTCACTGAGTAGCACTTTTTTAAATTTATTTTTAATTTAAGCTGACCCTTAATTTATATGTAGCTACCTGATGGTGAAGGACCTAAAAAAGCATACAGAATATTTAGTTTTTAGCCAAACCTTTGACCCACCGAAGCGCTCACACTCTCAAGGCCCTCCAGCCGCCCCCAAATATGACTGAAATCAACAACAGCTGCAAACTAATATAACCAGGAGTCAGTTTTTGCTAAAATAGAAGAGTCTGTTTTCATAATGTTAAAAATAAAACCTTTTTAGAAAAACAGTGTGAAAGAAGAATAAGGGATGACTTCCTCCCCTGGAATTAAAGAAAGTATCCTACTTGGACCTTACAGTTCATCATTAATGACTGTAAATGGTATGTTTCAGTGATGATGAATGATGTTCAGCAACCTCCAGTTCCAAGCAGCTGTAAAAGCCAAGCCACCAGCATCCCATGAAATATAGTATGGTTCTCCTCGGATGCCTTGCACTAAAGTTGCAGCCCATGCATTACAGCCATTATACCCAGGGCCACTGGGATTATGCGATTGTGCAACCGCAGTGATTGTCACATAATTATAGATTTGCCACATAGTCAATCATCTGCCACATAAGCTGCTGATTGTAACAAAAAAAATGTGTTTACAGCTCAACCAGTTCACTAGTTACTAAAAAGCAGCGACAAGTGTTGCTGCACAGTAAGGGCTATTTGCAAAGCTGGACTGGTCACCGTTTTGTTGCTTATTGCTATATTTGTGTGTTAAACTGGTATTTATAAGGTGCAAACACAGATTGACCGTCTCTCTGGAGAAAAACAAGCACACTCATCACTTTAGTTCAGAAAGGTGTTAAAATCCAAATACGTTTTGCCAAAATATGTTTTATTTGTGAAAAAGTATCATTGGGAATTTTTGGGTAGTTCTTTTTGGAGACTTTTGTTTGAACTGTGTAGTAAGCCTCTGATACCAATCCACAGTCACCCACAAACTTTTGGTTTGCTAAATACTGTTTAATATTGTTTCCCCACCATAAAAATGATTGGCCATGGGAATTGGGGACTTTTATGGTTGTCGAGGATGGTTGTACCAGGTTCCAGAAGTTTTTGTCAGGAGGGGGTCCTTACGTCTAAAATGTTTTGACAGGGGGGTCTCGGCATCAAAAAGTTTGAAGACCTGACTGACTGGAATCAACGCAAGTTCAGGAGCAGGCCTTGAGTGACTTGCTTCACTTAATTGTCATTCTGTGACTGAATCGGACAGTCAGACCTCAGGCGGGCTGCGGGGCAGGTGAGGTCATGGGAGAGTGAGACTGACTGAGTCATCATATCCACTCGACTAGAGTCTTGACTCTCTGACTCCCCTTGTGGTGGTGCCAGTTGTTGTGACTACTGTGAGCTGCGGGCCCTGGGCAAACCTTTAACAGAAACAACGAGTAAAGTAAGATAAGATTATCTGTTTTTGGAGTTGACACAAGATTTTCAAATGCCTTGCAAAACTTCAGAAATGATTGTTAAAGAGCATGCATTTCAAGTTTAACCCTTCTAGCGGTCTAGCCATCGTTTAGGTAATGTGAATAACAAATTAATTGCCATTGTTTTATGTGGATCACTGCATCCATGTAGCCACAGCATGCGCACGCCAGTCAGTGAGTGCTGGTCGACTGGCCAACAAGACATTGTCTGTTTTGAATGCTACCAAGGCCAGAATGGCCATACCGGGCATTTCTCCAGGTGGCTGGAAGGGTGGGGGGCAGGTTTTGTTAGTGGGGCCAGTTTTGTAGCAGTGCAGCAGTTTTGAAAGCACTGCAAAGTTCCTTGTATATTCAGCAGTTTTCTGGCAACAATAAAAGTGTCAAGGTAACTCTGGTGATGTATTAATGTACCTGCTGGAGAGAGAGGGGAGTTTTGTCTAGTGGCATTTTTCACTTATCTAAGGTAGCTCAGAGGGTTAATGTGCCTGCTGCAAAGAACGTGTACCATGCATATCAAATAACAATATTTTATGTGGATAGTTCAGTGGGTTACTGCTTTTGTCACATAGATTCTGTTATTACGGTGCAGTTCATAAGTTACAGTCGCAATCTAGCACAGTGAGCTATGAACTGCCATCAAAGAGCTGCATGCAAGCTGCATGGTACAGGTTAGAAAGTTATGTTTTTTCCCAGTCTTTCTATCCTGATGTTGCTAAGAAAGGTTTGTTTGAGTAGAAATAAATCTTATTATTAAAGTCAGTGCTAACCACTGTGTTATGTTCTGAATCCTGAGTTTGTGCTTCTCCAGACTAAGCACTCCTAAAAAGTGCCGACCAGTATGGACCAGTATAGATGACATGTGAATCCGACACCTTGTAGTCTCCTTTGCCTTATGTAACATTTTCTGTACACTGATTTACACATGTATGATTCATTGTCTCTGTGGGTGTGCGTGATGGATTTTGAAAATGTGGAAAGTTTTGCTTTAGGAGCAGTGATTAATGGAGTCATTTTTAAATAGGGACTGTAATATCTGCATTTGTAAAGCAAGCATTCATGCCTTTGGGCATTCTGGCTGTTAGATAAGATGTCTGTTGCTGCTAAGGCATGCTAATGCAGAACAAGCTTATTATTGATCAACACAAGTACTGTACCAGTGATGTGCATGTTTTCTGTAGAAGAAATTAATGATAGTAAACCTGGAAAGGTTCAATGGCTCCACAGATTTAGAAGTATGTATACCATGTCATGGAAAGGACGGTTGCTGGGAGAACTTGACCTGCATTAAATAGCACTGTTATCTACCTTCCAAGACTGAGATTTAATTACTTGGTACTCTTAGTTTCTAAAACAAATGATAACGTGAACTTGTTTAGAACATTATCGGCCAACCAGTCTTCCCATTTTATAAGTTATTTGATATTGATAATGGCTGTTTCAACTTCTCAAGCATTATTTCCATTGTTGTATACTATTTGATGGGTTGTAAATCAATGCTACATTATCTTAATTGTATATCTGAAGATACTACCTGAAACAATGTATGTAGCTGCATTTTCAATAGGTTTTGAAGTATGTCTTAATAGGGTACTTCGTTTGTATCTGTAGAGATTTTCCAGCCTCTGGGTGAGATATAAGTAACCAAAAGTTAGATGCATCACTTCCTGTGATAGCACCAAGCCAAAGGTCATGCAATGTCACTTCCTTTGATTTCATGGGTCCAAAGGTCATGTGATGTCACTTCCTGTGACATCATCAGGTCAAATGACTTGCAATGTCACATCCTGTGACATCATCAGGTGGGTTAAAGGGCAGGTGATGTCACTTCCTGTGATGCCACCAGGTCAAGGTTTGTGTGATGTCACTTCCTGTGACATATGGCAGGGGACACATGACATGTGATGTCACTTCCACTACCCCTGGCATTTTGATGAATAGATGTCCATGGTATTGCTCCTCCTACCTCCAGCATCATCTCTACTGTACCCTGTACCATATTTCCTGTGCAGGGAGAGATTGCAGGATCATTCTTATGGGTTTCCTGGCAAAGGATGCCCCGCCCACAGAACATCCTGTGCCAGGAAATGCAGTGCACGGAGAGGTTGAGTGGATTTAACTATATCTTGGGTGGCGTGGGGCGCACTCAGAGATCTTCTGCTCACTGAAGTAAACCAAAGGTTACAGAATATGCTTGACTATGAGGCTATACCTAAAACATTTGTCACAGGATACAATAATTATCGCACCTGATGATATTCAACACAGATGTGTCAATAATTTTCACCTATGACAAGTTTTGGAAAGCTGAGGAGTCCTCATGTAATCTCTGATTTTTTAGTACTTAGCATCAAACCAGGATGCAGTACAGGAAGAACCACCCTTGGGACCCCTTAGAGCTTCGTATGGGTACTCGCCAGGAACTAGGGATTTGAGTGACAGTGCACATCGCCAATCACAGCCATGGCCTTCTTCTTGGGCATGATGGAGCAGTCCTTCGCTTGTAACTACAGTGACTGGCTTTGACAGTACCACCATAAAGAGACCCATATTAAGGTCTGATTATGACTATAGCCAGCACCCACACTGTTACTTGATTCTCCTTCGATCTGCTGCAGTGGCCAAGGCTATTCCATGAGACCTGCAGATAATTTGCAGTCGTTGAAGTAGAGGGAAATGGGTGGCCCCTGCCTCCTGGATGCATGCAGGAGGCATGCCTTGCTTTGCTCTCATGCTTGCATTTCGTACCCACATTGGCATGTCATACAAGTCCTTGGAGAGTCTGATTGTCTGCCAAATTATGCGTCAGGGTTGAGTAAATGATGCTGCAAAAAAGGCAAATTATGCAGCATAATGTGATAGTAATACTTCATTATTTTGTCATCTTTAAGCTTGTTACCATTGGCTAGGCGTTGGTTACACCTCATTAGTACCAGTTTGACACACAAATATAGAAATAAGTAATAGAAAGATGGCCAGTCAATCTTTGTAAAGGGCCTTCCACTGTGTGACAACACATGTTGCTACGTTTTTAGTGACTTTTGAACCGTTTGAGATAGAAACAATTTTTTTGTTAAAATCTGCACTTGCAGATGATTATGTGACAAATGCAGCAAATCTATAATTATGTGAAAAATGCGACTCTTTTTTTATTTCACGTTCAGCACTCGGATGGGTCCCTACTCTCTCCCTGTTCTTCCTGTCTCTCCCCCTACAATCTCTTCATTCTGATCTTCCCAGCTTGGTGGAGTTGAGATCTATTGGCTTTGTCAATAATTGTTTCCCGGGTGCCCTAGTCTATTGCTTGAGATAGGTCTGATATAATGGATGTCCGTGTGAGTCAGATCTGGAAAAAGTTCAGGTCAGTTGTTCTTTCTGTTTTTTTGTGTAAAGCAGATATGTTGAAATTCAGGTGATCTGTGGTGTTGGCGCGTTTAACCACAGGCTACGTCTAGCAATAATACTGCTTAATTACATCTCTAGAGGATGAATGTTGTCTTAATTTCCATCACTTCTCCTACGAATGTGTTTAGCATTGCAAGAGTATCTCAGTGCAATACACACTGGAGCCTTCTGGTGCTGGTTCGGTTCACCATTTCCTCAGGAGAGGATGTGGCGCAGCACCCAGAGCTGCCGACTCGGGAGCTGGGGATCCGGGTTCGAGTCTCGGTGCCGGCGCAACATCCTGTGATTCTAGGGACATCACTTAATCTCCCCGTGCCCATGGACAGTACCTGCATACCCTCAAGTGTGATAAGCTGTGCTATATAAATCTAAAAACTTTAATTAAACCCCTCTGGCTGTGGCCTAGAAGGCTGATGTGCTCAACTTCTTAAGACTGTCATATTGTTGATTATTTTGTGGTCTTTTGGATGGTTCTTGAAATACCTTGAGTCTGAGCTGCCCGCTAACGAGATGTAGCTTTCATATCCCCGGATAACTTCCATTCTGCAACGAGAAATGCAGCTCAATTGGTGTGAGGATTGAGTACGCTGCTAACCTCTATGCAGGCCATGCTGAAATGATTTATCTGATCTACAATCTTCTTTTATTGCACCAAGTGGTCCCATGTCATCAGACACCTGAAGCCAGTCCTAATGTTTTGGCCAACACCACCTGTCAAGATGGAATTTTTGATCTCAAACTTGCGATGTTAAAAGTAAAACTACAAGTCCCAGAATCCAATGTACTCTTGCCTAAAAAGCTAGGACTAGCTGAAGTTATGGCACGTGACGGGGCTATTAGGCAGCTATGGGCAGGGGTGTAGCTTCACTGGGGTGTTTGGGGTGGGACTTCCCCTAATAAATGTATATTTGGATAAATAGTTGGGTACAAATGCTTTCAGCTGGGTATGGTAAAGTGCCTGTCGGATTTCACCATGGACTTTTCCATATACACAGACAGAAATGCACACACTCTCCCTCTGCCTGTTTTGAAAGTCTTTAAAAATGTTGGTTATTTTACTAAATGTGTTTTCTCTCACTTAGTACCCCTACACATCTGCATTCCTCTCTCTCTCCAATGCCTCTTAAGCCCCTTTTATTTGCCCTCCTTGTTGTATATATATTTTAACATTATATGTCCACGTGATTGTTGTAAAATATGAAGCTCCCCCTCCAGCCCCTACACCCCCAAACCTACTGACCAAGCTAAGCCCTTGGCAATGGACAGGGTTAGGTGACAGTAGAGTTGGAGGACATGGAGTCAGGGGAACGCAAGGAGCCCACAGAGTGGAGTGAGCAGATGAGAGTCACAGTGGCAAATCTGATCACATCTTTTTTGAGTGGTGTTGGAGCAGGAAAGGGTCCCCAGTATGGCTCTGGAGAGCATGTGCCCCCCTGCTGAGGTCATTATAGCAACTTCTGTAGACTTTTGACTTTTCGCATCAGGACACACGACAATCGTACATGTGCACCGAAGTCTTCCTGTAAAACAGAATGCAATCCAGAGCAAGGCTCTGTGGTCTGAAGGGACTCACCATGTTATGTTATGTTCTGTTAATATGATTTTTAAAGCGCGCGAATACCCTGAGGTGTCTTGGCGCTGAACCGGACGGTAAACCCTGAGCGAAGTGGGGAGGAGGTGAATTAATTTAAAAATAACCAAGTTTTCAATTCTTTTCTGATGTGAACTCTCCTTTTGCTGAGTGTGACAACTGTTCACCTGGCTGACAGACAGTGGTAGCAGTGACAGACTGTGGTCACAAGCAGTCTTTTTCCCTTGTCACCTGCTAGGGGACAGTTGCCTAAGTGCCTCTCTTGTATTTTTGAATTTTGTGTTACCGTCCCCTGCATCTGAGTCCTTCACTCCATCCATGTAGGACATGTAGAGCATGAATACCACAGGTGTAATTGTAATGTGTGTGTGTGTAGAGGTTGTACATGGAGGATGTATGTTATATGTGTCAATGGCAATATAGGAAAATGGTTTTGATTTCCTGAAACCCGAGTGGGACCTAAGGTGGAGATCAGAGAGAGCCGCAGATAGCAATGCGAATCGCAGGGCTCCTCGAGCGCATTCCTGAGGTATTTTCTAATGGACCAGACCATAGGATGTGGAGGAGAGGAGACAGTGGGATTTTTTGAAGTGCAAGGAAATTCCGCAGCCCTTTCCTGCTGCATTGCTCCTTGGGAGGGATGCCCCCCCTTTCCCGCCCACAGGTTAACAGGTAGTTAAGTAAGGTAGCCTTCCCTAACCAGAGACTTCCAACTTCACCTGCCTTCTTGGTGAAACCTTAGCAAAAAGGTATAGTTGAACAAGTCTGTGAGGAATAAGTAAAAGGCAGAAACTGCCTAATACTGGTTCCAGAGCTGGCCTCTTGGAATGCACAAAGTATGTCTGCAACCTTAGTATAAAGATGGGACAGAAACTTCTAGGGAGTGTGCATGATTTCTCTACTAGAAAGCCGGGTACCACACCAGTGGTCACATGAAACTCTTCCCTGATCAAAGATTGGTGTATTGACCACAAACGTCCATACACCAGGTTCGGGACCAGCAACCTGGGGAGTTCTGCAGCCTACCAGAGAGGGTGCCTTGAGGACTGCTTCGAAGATAGAAAATGACCTACTAAGAGGGGTTGGGACAGTGGCGGCTCGCCGAGGGAGTGCTGCGGGTTGGTGGGCGGGGCGGGGAAGGGGCAGGGTGGTGGGGTAGTGGATTCCGACATACGACGGACAGGGGTAAGGTAAGTAATGAAATAAATAAAACAATTTACCTTGCGCGCGCTGCATCACCAACTCGGCGATGCAGCGCGCGCAAGGTAAATTGTTTTATTTATTTCATTACTTACCTTACTCCTATCCGTCGTATGTCGGACTCCACTACCCCCCCACCCTGCCCCTCCCCTGCCCCACCACCCCGCAGCACTCCCTCGACGAGCCTCCACTGGGATGGGAGGTGCCCTTGCAGAAGGAAAACCCTGTCTAGACAATCGCAGGCTGGGCCTGTGCCTCATGAAACCCAAAAGAGACATAGGAGGTGCTGTGTAATTGGCATGGTTTCCATGGTTATTTCAAATAATCCATATTTGTAAAGCGCAAACATATCACCCCTTAAGGTTTCAAGGCACTGGGGGCCGTCGGGGAGATTAAGTGAGCTATTGCCCAGAGTCACATGATGCTGAGCTGAGCTGCCACCGGCAATCAAACCTGTGATCCCCATGCTCCGGAGTCAGCCGATCTGGCCGCTGCGACACACCTCTCCCTAACCCCTGTACCTCATGAAACCCAAAAGGGATGTAGGATGTGCTGTGCAATTGGCATGTAACTCATGAAACCCAAAAGGGACACAGCAGGTGCTGTGCATTTGGCCAGTGGCGGTGCGTCCATTAGGGCGCTGGGGCGTTGCCCCACAAGCCGCCTGCGCCCGCAGCTCCCTCGGCGTCTCTGAACTTAAGTAAACTCTCAGTTTACTTAAGTTCAGAGACGCCGAGAGAACTGATAATCATGTCAGTCAGCATGACGTCGGACCGCCCACCCCTTCCAGAGTCTGAAGGGGTGGGCGTCCGCAGTCATGTTGACTGACATGCATTGTCAGAGTGAAGACCAGGGGCAGGCAGCAGCACAGAGTGCGCATGACTGGTGAAGGTCGGCGAATTTTTCTGACCAGCCCAGTCATGCGCACTAGTGTCTGCTCAGGCTGGCGGCTGCGCATTAGGAGACCGAGGGTTGATCAAAGGCTCAAACCTTGGTCTCCTAATGGGCAGGCGGGCGGCGAGTATCCCCGCTAAGCCAATCCTGGCGCTGCTGGAGCTGCGCCAGTATTGGCTGAGAGGGGTTGCCAGCAGTGACGCGGCTGTTCCTGTAGGCGCCAACGGGACCCCGGAGCAGAGGCGCGTGGACCCGGTAAGTTTTTTAAATTTTATTTTAAAACTCCACCCGGCCTGAATGTCCTGGAATACAGATTCTACACACAGACGTCCCTGTGAGAGCTTGGTAACACAGTGCAAACCCTCTCCGAGGCCACTTCTGATCACACGTAATGCTGCAGACGTGCACTTTGCCTGTCACAAACATTGTGGGATGTCACGGCTACTCTAAAAACATGAACGGAAAACCTGTACTTTTAATAAATCTCAACAACTGCTTTCAAATTGACTCAATTTGAAAGCAGTTGTTGAGATCTATTAAAGTACAGGTTTTCCGTTCATGTTTTTAGAGTAGCCGTGACATCCCACAATGTTTGTGACAGGCAAAGTGACTCTTCTAGTTTAGAACCAGCCTTAGAACACTCATGAAGACATAGACTAATGTGCGTGGTAATGAAACTCCCCAGTAGCTCTCTACCAACTCTGCGTGTTGGTGACGCGATAGTCAGTGTCGCGATGTGTAGATTATTGCGGTTGTTAAAGGAGAGAACGGCGAGCCATCACTAGCAGCAGAGGCTCTGGGGAGTCAAGAGAGGCCCGGCCACCCCCAGCCCGGATGGCAATAAACTTAGACTCCTCTATTGACATTTGGACAGTGTGGCAAGAGACTCTGCCCTCGTCGATTTCCTACAAATATATAACAGCGTCCAGGCAGAGAGCCTTTGCTGAAATGTGTGCCCACCCCAGTCTATTGAGCCTCAATAGGATTCTGTAACCTGTTATCAGTGTCATCATACTAATAGGCATGCTTTATCAGCATTATGGAGCATTTTACTTTTTACTATGTATTTGTTGACGTCAATGTGCTTTGATGTAGCCCCTCGGACACTGCAGGCTATGGTGCTTGTGTATCTCTTTTCTGGCTCTCAGTGGTAGCCAACCTTTGCTTTATTTGGTGCTGTGTCCTCCATGGTCTTGCTTTGTCCAGTATTGGTGAGTTGTTTTATTTGATTCAGGCCACTCTCACCCACCTTAGGAAGGGTTGAAAATGATGAAATCTGGAGGTGTTGGTCTCAAACAAGTATTCATCTCGTGGGCGGTTTCCCAGATGTGCTGTATTGTATGTACCCAGTGTCCGGCCTGGAGCGCTTGTTACTGGTGGTAGGTGATGCTGTGGTGCTCTCACCGAAGGCTGTGCAGGGCCTGACAGTAGTGTGTTGCGGCCGGTGGCTTGCTGTGGTACATGCACCGTTCTCAGTCTGCGATTGTTGAGGTGGGAGTTTCAGTGCGCCTGGCCCTGTTTCCACTATTACAATGATGCGTCTCTTCAGCAGCAGCTTCTGGAGTGCTGTTTGTGACTGACAGGTAGACAGTGTTGTCAGCGTGTGGGTCACTGTCCGGGGATGCCACACTATCCTCGTCGCCTGTGCTGTGTGGGTGTGTGGGGTGGAGCCTAGCCATGAGGCACTGCAGCGCTGAGAGACACGGAGACACAGAATCACTGGTTGGGCGGATACCTGGATGCTGCTTATGGCAGGCATGGCCCATTTATTTACATTTAAATCAATGTCACAGGGGAAAACCAACGTGTGCAATATGGGCGGGGTGCTTGTGAACAATTTGGAGCTTAACGTTCAGAGAAACAAACAGTTTTTTTGGGGGGGGAGTTTTTATTGGCACTTGTACAATGAATAAAAAAATAATGGAATACTGTTATGACCATACAGGGTACTGTACCGACTTACAAAGACATTTGTAATCCCAGTTCCCTAAACCATAAGTTTGGGTATTTTCAAACATCATACATTGCACCATATACAGAGCTAAGGCAAAATAAAGATACATTCTACATTCAAATGATGCTTACATTAGTCCCCCTTGCAGTTGATCAGTGTGTGTTCCCCTACCTACTTCCACAATCTTGCTCAGGGGGTAGTGCATCAGGGGGGTCCAATAGTCCAGAGAGAATCGCCACCCAGGCCTGTAAATCATCTGCAAGTTTATTGTCCCTGCGTGTTTTGCGCATGTGACATTCCTCTGCATTCGCCCATTCAGCTATTCTTCAGTCGTAGGGGCTACCGGGGACATCCACCTAATGGCAATTCTGCATTAGGCCAGTATGAGCCCCAGCAGAAGAAATTTCCTCCTCAGCTTCTTTTTCACAGGAATCCGACCTAACAAACACTGTCCTACCTCTCTGGGCGTGGACCAACCCGAGGGTGCATTTAGGGATTTGAGCACTGTCTTAAATATATCTCTCTAACCTGGGCCAACTCCACATTGTATGTATGAAGTCTGCATCTAACCCAGTGAACCGAGGGCAAGAAGAGGGACGCGTAGGGTATATTGCGTGTAGAGTAGCAGGGGTGAGATAAACCTGATGGATTATATTAAAGTGGACTAGTTTAAATTTTGCATTCGAAGAAGTGGTCTTCTCCCCCTCGTAGACTACCTCCCATTCCTTGGCTGTCAGGGGTTCTCCTAGCACTTCATACCGTTTGCCATGTAGGTCCTCCCACAATACCCTATAGATGTGCGAGATTAATCGTCGACCACCATCTCACTTAAAGACCTGTCTGCACATATTTCTATATGACTGGTTAGCAGCTGTGGGTGCTTCACAAAGTCTGGTTAGAGCATATTTTTCCAAAGTTAATGCTGCATGCAGTGCAAGACACTGGGCAAGCATACATTTTAAAGGGCTAAAGTTGTTGTCATGCAGAACAATTTACATATTACAGTAACTGTTGAACAAATTAATGCAAGAAGATACGGGGCAGTTTATAATGTTTAATATTTCAAGACTATACGTTCCCACTGCTTAATAAGCCTTGCTGTATCGCTGCATTCATTTGCTTTAAAATGCACCATTTGCCAATCTTTTTAAATTTCTTTCTCAGGAGAGGACTCTCCCTAGACCCCAGGTTTGTCCATTGAACTTGTTCACATCGCTAACTAGTGTTTTCTATTGGAAAGGGTAGAGCCAAAGCAGTCTTGCTTAGTACCCTAGCCCCCTTCAGAAGTCAGACTTGCTTGGCAACCCAGAAATTCTCTGAAATAATGTATGAGTTTTCTTTTATGAATGCCTAGAAGAACTGAATTTTTAGTCCATTTATCACAGAAATAGTGCTGAAAATCGCACCAAAAAGATGCCAATTTTTTTTTAATTTCTTCACGGGGAAGAACCCCCCCACCCCCGAACCACCCTTATTGCCGTCGGGCTCGCTCGCTGTCCTCGCTCGCATACGTTGATTCGTTCTGCATATGCCCCACCAGTTTCAAATTCCACAAAGCTGCCACTGCATTTGGCATGTACCTCATGAAACCCAAAAGGGACGTTGGAGGTGCTGTGCAATTGGCATGTACCTCATGAAACCCAAAAGGGACGTAGGAGGTGATGTACAATTGACATGTACCTCATGAAACCCAAAAGGGACGTAGGAGGTGCTGTACAATTGGCATGTACCTCATGAAACCCAAAAGGGACGTAGGAGGTGCTGTGCAATTGTGGCTGTGAGGTGGAAGGAACCATGACGTCTTGAAATTGTGTAGATGTGACTCTTGGGCAAACGGTTGGTCAGACTGTAGATGCCCCCTTAAAACTTACTCACTAGAGCTAAAGCTCCATGTTTATATTTAGATGTTGCTTAACCCCTTCGCTGCGTTCGTCGGCCAACGGCCGTCGCGAGCACTACCTCGGTAGTGCTGCGCACGTCCGTTGGCCGACGCGGCCCCGCCCACTCCTTTAAACCGCCGCACCGCGGTGGAATGTTCGCCGCGGTAAAGGGGTTAATATCTGCCCTGGAGGAACAACAGAGGCTGGTATCCAAAATGACCATGAGGGGAGATAGTATATTAGGCAGAGGGCCCTCATCATGTAAAGCATTGTGTTGCGCGAAGAAGTAAAGTACTTTTTCTTTCATAAGCGAAAGCACTGTCTGGGCATTGATTTATCGATTGATTTTGCCTGGTTTATTGAGCCCTGAGTCTTTAACCCCATACCACCTCCCTGAATAAGCCTTCGACTGCTCAACGTCACTATCTTGAGGGTTAAATGCTAAATGCTATTGTACATGGTGCTTAGGTTTGGGCTCTGTTGTAAGAGAAAACCCAAAAGCACCAATTGTAAAGGGTTCGGATCGCCCAGTGATCCTGTTCTGCCCCAGGACTCCTGGAAAAGTTCCCACAGGCGATTTAAGAGACAAGACTATAGGGTGATATAGCACAAAACAACCCCCAACAAGCACGGGCAAAGCCAACATGTCTGTCTTGCTTGTAATGCAGACTTCAGACACACAGTGGTGCAGTTATTGCACGCATGCATGCTCAAATGGGAAGCAGCAAGTTTATGTAGCTGCTTCACGCACGACATGATGTTGTCAATAGATCCATGTAAACATCTGCTACATGCAGTGGTTCTGCATCTCCAGCATGGAACTCATTCATTTACCCAAAGACAGCTAAAGCTGTTTGTAGCCAGATGCTAAAGAATGGCTCACATTTAAAACAGACCAGAAAGATTTGTGTTTCAAATAGTATGTTGCTGAAAAAAAGACTATCAATTATTTCAAAAATATAAACGTAGCCTTTGACATTAATCAATCTAAAGCACATGTTGAGGCCACTCACAGTTTAGTCGTCTTTTCAAAACTACAGTGTTGTTCTTCTCTTTTGAAGTTAGTTGTATGTTAGCTACACCTGTCTACAGTGCATTACAATACACTTGCCTGACTTTGAACTAACTCTTCTATAGGCCTACTAGGATGTTATGTTGTGTTTTCTTGTGCTCTATAGTCATATGTTGTGTTGGGCACTGTGTTGTTTTATGCTATATAAGATTTATAAATGACAGCAAAACATCTACGAGCCTGATTTAGAGTTGAGTAGCTATAGACAACCCCGTGATGTTTGTAGGCGTTGCTAAATCTTGAAAACTAGCAGGAGGGTTCTTCGTAACAGGCCAGCGCTAGATCAGGCACTAGGACCCGTGGGATCCAGAAGAGGTTGTGCTGGTTGTCATCAGGGCACACCTATGTGAAGGCTACAAGGGATAACGCAAGGGTGTGGTAGAAAAGGTGCATATTTTCTTGTGGTGCACAGTTTTTAGTATGGAAGCAAAGCTTTGCAAAGTTCTAGATTTTTGCACTTTACGTAGTTTGCAGTGTTTCCTGCTTTCTCTTCATCTATGTATTATATTAGTTTTTCACTACACTTACCATCAAAACACGAGCATTTGTGTCCATTTTGTATGCAAGTGCACACCTCTCATAGGGCCATATGTAAGAACACATTTCCCCATAGATACAGAATGGCTAAAACCCTTTGATACATCTGGCCCATAGTTTTTTTCTTGTGGGTAGCTTTACACTTGCGTGGGAAAGGTAAACCAAATTGCACTTGTGTGCAAAATGGTGAAAATGGGAAATATGCAATATTAAAAGAAGCGTGAAAGTTTGATTTTCAAATGAAAGCCCAATTTGAATTTTAGGATCTTTTCATTTTTTCACAGCTTTTGCGAGAAATAATTAAAGGTTAGGAGAAAAACACTTCTCATCTCCAGAAGAATTGGTGCAGGGCAGGGATAGCTGTAATGGCAGGTGGGTCCAGAGTTCACCCCATCATTTGGTGCCAATGAGCCCACCCGACTCGTGGCATTCCAACAGTGCGCCCCCGGATTGACACGCCTGCACATCAGAGTGTACAGAGTGGCGCGCGCCTCCAGCAGTACATAAAAAGGAATGATAATTGCGTGCCAGGGAGCTCACTGCGCAAGTTGTTTGTGCGCGCGACTTCGCTTTTGATCCCGGTGCCATCCAGCTGCGTTGTTCATCCACGCTCCCTAGTGTGGCTGCGAGCGGGGAGTGCTTCAAAGAGGCCCAAGGACCACGCGCGAGGCTGGGGAGGTGAAAACGACAAACATTCCTTCAGATTCTCTTTTTCATGATAAACAGAACGTACTGGCTGTCACCTCTGGACACAGTGATGCACGTGCCAGCCCACATCAAAAAGGAAAATTTGCAAGGGTGAGTGATGCCATTCATGTACAGAGATAATTGGCAAATAGGCACCACCGGTGAGTGCAGGGCACTGCTGCCACTTGTCCGCTTTTACTAAGTGAGTTAAGTTTAGGTCTGGCATCCTAGACAACACGGGCTGAGACGGTAGTACAGAACAGGGGGAGCAGGAATGGCTAGGTTTGGTACTTTGTGCTTTCCGTAGATTATCTTCATTGTCCTCCCTGCAAGCTTTGAACTAACTCCTGTGCACATGGCTGCTGAGAGGGTACCACATAACAGGGAGAGCCCAGAGTAATGGGGTTAGGTACATTGTGCTTTCCCTAGTTCCATCTTCCTAATCCTCTCAGCAGCCAAACCCTGCGCACAGAAGGGCGCGGCGGGAGTAACAAAGTTTGGTACATTGTGCTTTCCATAGTTCCAATTATCTTATCCTCCCACCAGGCTTTGAATCAACCCTTATGCACAGCAAGATGTGACAGGAGTGAGGAGTGTTGTATGTCAGAGTATTGAGCTAAATAAGGCTGTGCCACCAAAATATTGTAGTCAATCAAGAGGGAGGGACCAGGAGCTATTAAAGGTCCAGCCGCCTGTGCTCCTAGCAGTCAATATTCATACAAATATAGGGAGGCTGTTCCTGAAGTGGGGAAGGTAGAAGAAAGGGAAGGTTGGAATGTCAATTGGTTCTGGTGAGTCTTCCTTTTTGGAAGATAAAGCCCTCACACACCCAAATGGGTGCCATGCTTCATCATTGGGCTTTTGCTCCTCGTGGGCCCCGCAGGAGGGCTTTGTCGGAGATCTTCATCTAACCTACCAATCCCAGGCATTTTTAAAAACTAGACACCTGGGGGAGTCCAGGGAGGTGTGGCTTGTGTGGATCCCCCAACGTTTTCTCACCCAGAATCCCCTGCAAACTTCAAATTTAGCTAAAATGTCACATTTTCCTCACATTTCTGTGGCACGCTCCTCTGCAATTGCAGAGGAGCCGCCACTGAATAATTGAAAGTAAAAAAAACCGGAACCAATTACTCACAGCTCGTGGGCTGTAAAGCCGCGACAAGGCACCAACCGCTTTACAGGCCATTCACACACCTTTCATGCGTGACACACACACAACCATTCACACCACGAGCCCAGCACATTACAACACTCACATCAAGAAACAGCGCCATTCAAGGGTCCTTCACTTTCATATGCCCACATTGACACAGCAATCACATCTGCTGGTGGCTAACAGAGTGTGTGGACTGGCGTTTTGCTGGCAATGTGTGTGTAATGACCAGGAGCAAGTCACTACACACACACCACCACCAAATGCCAGCTCACACACCACTAGCCAAGCGCCAGTTCATACACACCGCCAGCCAGACGCCAGCCCATGCACACAGCCAGCCAAGCGCCAGTCCACACACACCACCAGCCAAGCGCCAGTCCACGCACACCGCCAGCCAAGCACCAATCCATGCACACCGCCAGCCAAGCACCAGTCCACTCATACCACTAGCCAATCGCTAGTCCACAAACACTGCCAACACTTTTTTTTAACAAAAAAAACACAAACCAATTTGAAGGAGATAAAAAGCAACTATGACCTCAAACACAACAGGTCTACCTAAATACATCTAAGTACTGCCAACTGTGAAACTGAACACAAAATATAAAACGATATAGACCAGTCAGTTCACATTTACGCTTTCGGTTACGCCCAAAAATTCTGTTGCGTGTGACACAATTTAAAACATGCAGGCACACATAGCACAGGCTTAGAAGGACTATTGGGGCAGGCCTCTTCGGACACAGGCTCTACATCCTACAGGGAAAATCTTTTGGGGCGTGGGAAGAATGTAATTTGGAAAGTAGCGATCTTTAATTCTAGCTATATCCTCCACCACTCCAACTCTAGGAACAATTGCCTGCTCCACTAAAACACGGCTGCCTATCACATCCTGCTGAAACTGAACAAAAGTCAACTTTGAATCTGGAGAAAAATCCCTGAATACAACAAAAGCATTGAAGGTTGCCAAATGAAACAAATGGACAGACAACTCCTTATACCGAATGTATGACTTACGAACAGCACTGTAAGGCTCCAACCTCTGATCTACTCTAGCCACACCACCCATGTGCTTATTGTAGTCTAAAATGCACACAGGTTTGCGTACTTCAACAACCTGACCCAAACAGTCACAGGTGAAGTACTTTCGTCATGGATGATAGTCAGCATGTAGACATCTCTCCTGTCTGAAAATTTCACAGCAAGAAGTTCATCACTACGAAAGGCACTGCGCTGTGTCCTTTGACATCTTATGACAAGCAAGCTCTTTAGGGTAACCTTTACAGTTAAAGCAGGGCTCAAGTCTGGCACTGTTGTCCCTCAAATACTGTGCAGCATACAAATTAGTCTGGTCAACAATCTCATCCCAAAATACATCATCCATAAACACCTCAAAGAAAAAATAGGCAAAAGGTTTTCAGGATTCACTCTACACCCTGCATCACCAGTAAAGGCAGGCAACACCGACTGCACCATGTTTGGGGCAACCCAGAGTTCAGCACTTCCAGTGGGAAGCCTTTGAGCCCCTGGCTGCAATCTAGATGCATCTTGCTGCACTATTGGCACAACAGTGTCCTCCTCTGAAAGCGGCACTTCATCCGCACTGAGAGTAGCTTCATCATCAGATGATTCCTCTTGGACAGAAAATTCACTGCCAGAATCCTGGACTTCCTCCTCTGCCTCAGATGCAGAGTCAGTCTCATAATCATGGTCAGAGGAAGACTCTAAAAGCATATCAACAACATGCAGGCGGTAATCGTGCGGCTAGTCATTATCCTTACTAATAAAAGTAACATGACAAATAAGTTAACAATCAATCAATCAACCAACCAGGGGTTTGTATAGCGCAACTACTCACCCGCGAGGGTCTGAAGGCGCTAGGGGGGAGCAACTCCGTTGAGTGCTGGGGTCATCCGAAGAGCCAGGTCTTGAGGTCCTTCCTGACCTGGGGCAGTGTGGGGGTTTGCCGGAGGTGGAGGGAGAGGTCGTTCCAGGCATTGGCTGTGAGGTAGGAGAAGGACTTTCCTCCTGTTCTGGTCTTGTAGATGCGTGGGATGGTGGACAGAGAGAGGTCAGCTGATGTGAGGTGTCTCTTGGGTGCGTACCCAATAACCAACACTGTGTAAAATAAGTAATAAACAAAGTGTGACTTTATCAAACAGAAATTAAAAATGCTGACATATAGTAATCTGGAAGGAAAAGTCAATCAATTCAAAGCACACAAAAACCTATATACTCAAATATGATACCACTCACTTGCCAGAGACAGCTTGACTCAGGATCCCTTGCACCTACTCTGCACAAACACAGAAAGCACCAATGATATCCCACTAGAATGGAGAAACAAAAGAAAATTGCACGCAAGACGACACAATAAACATCGTGCACAAATCCAAGGAGAATTTCACACACAATAAAACAGAAGCTAAATATGCTGCTATTATTACACCATTTACAAAAAACGCATTCATGCAGGGCAATGATGCTCATTTGGCGTAGACAGTACAAAAAAGTTTTTCTTACCAAACACAAGCCCACAAACTGCAGATCTACCATTGCTGAAACTGCAAGCAGGAGTCACAGCAAAGGAATTCAAAAGCTTTGCACTAGAATAAAAAGGAGAAATAAAACATTATGATCACAAATGCAAATGATGACTAGAAATAAAACAGTTAACATGATAAAACACTATGAAGTCTGCCCTTCACCATCCAAATGCCAGCCACACACATCGCCAGCCAGAAGCCAGTCAACACACACTGTCAGCCAGATGCCAGTCGACACACACCGCCAGCAAAACCACCAGTTCAAACACACCGCTAGCCAATCGGCAGTCCACACACACCGCCAGCCAATTGTCAGTCCACACACACTGCCAGGCAAGCGCCAGTCCCCTCACACCGTCAAGCAAGCGCCAGTCTACACACTGCCAGACAAGCACCAGTCCCCACACACTGCCAAGCAAGGGCCACTCTACACACACAACCAGCCAAGAGATAGCCCTCACACACCACCAGTAAAGTGCAAGTCCACACATACCACCAGCTAAATGCCAGTACACACACAGCCAGCCACTGCCAATACATGCAGACTGTCAGCCGAACTCCAGTTCACACACAAACAGTAAATTTCCCCTGGTGTCGAGTGGTTTTCTGCCCCCCTTGGAGGTAGATGGGCCTACAAATATGGCCAATCTGCCACAAGGGAGGACAGAAAAATGGCCAAAAGTATGCAGAAAAAATATGCCCCCACACTGGGAGAGACCCTTGCCCAAGGGGCCGCTCCTGCAAAAGACACACAATTGATGGACGGAATGCAGAACAAATCAAAACATTCACCCCCAGTCAAGAAATCTGGGTTAAATCCATCATTCTTTTGCTCACCATGCCACCCCAGTTTAGACCTGGCCATATGCAAATCAGTCTTGACCCTGTGCCTCATGGGAACATTCCTTAAAAGAAACAATAATGATGTGATAAATATAGACTTGAATTAGTGCTATATTGATGATGTCCAGCCGGACAATCAATTTAATAAATTATAAATGCAGAAACAAATAGGAGCACAACAATACAGTGGGACACAATCCTGCATCCTACACATACACAAAACAATTACATTTGGACAGAAACATTTCAGGCAAGACAAAGGTAGCTTGTGGAAAATACGGATAATTAGGGCAAGCTTGGAAAACACAGTTAATGCACTTGTTTTATCACATTGGATTAATGTGCATGCTGTTAAAACAAGTCGACGACGTTTCGATCCTTTTAAAACAATACTAGGATCATCATCCGGACGGGTATAATACAAGCCTGAATTTTATAGTGCCTCGTATATTACAGGCGGGGTCACAGAGCGCATGGAGGCTGGGATAGCCATCAAGCTCCGGATCGGATGCGGCCTTGAACGGGCAGACTGTGCATCGCCACCCAGCCCTTACCGAAGTCTATTACTGCATCGCTAAATATCTCAAAGTAAAGATCCATTGTTACAGCTGCAACCTAACTCCCCCAAGGACCGCCAATTGCAGCCCTTCTCAGGCTCTATCCGAGCCTCCATGCGCTCTGTGACCCCGCCTGTAATATACGAGGCACTATAAAATTCAGGCTTGTATTATACCCGTCCTGATGATGATCCTAGTATTGTTTTAAAAGGATCGAAACGTAGTTGACTTGTTTTAACAGCATGCACATTAATCCAATGTGATAAAACAAGTGCATTAACTGTCTTTTCCAAGCTTGCCCTAATTATCCGTATTTTCCACAAGCTACCCTTGTCTTGCCTGAAATGTTTCTGTCCAAATGTAATATTTTTGTGTATGTGTAGGATGCAGGATTGTGTCCCACTGTATTGTTGTGCTCCTATTTGTTTCTGAATTTATAATTTATTAAATTGATTGTCCGGCTGGACATCATCAATATAGCACTGATTCAAGTCTATATTTATCACATCATTATTGTTTCTTTTAAGGACCATTGTTTTCGTATAAAACTGACACCCAAGGTCCTTATCTACCTTGTGGGTTCCCTTGTTTGGTTAAAACATGGGAACAGTCCAGCCTGAACTGCCAAGCCAGGTCCTCCCTGGACCGGAAACAAGCATCCTAGGACCGGTTTCGGGGTTTCACCCCTCTTCAGCCAGGAAAGCTTGATTCCAGTGGCACAGTGAGCCCAGGACCCACGTCTGGGCATACCTGGTGCACTTAGTGCGAGAAAGCAAAAGACACACAATTGATGGACGGGTCCCGTGCTCTCCATGCCACTGGAGTCAAGCTATCCTGGCTGATGAGGGCTAAAAGCCCGAAACCGGTCCTAGGATGCTTGTTTCCAGTCCAGGGAGGACCTGGCCTGGCAGTTCGGGCTGGACTCATCCCATTGGGGTGCAGGGTCAAGACTGATTTGCATATGGCTGGGTCCAAACTGGAATGACATGGTGAGCAAAAAAACGATGGATTTAGGCCCAGATGTCTGTACTGGGGTGAATGTATGACATTGTTCTGCATTCTGTCCATCAATTGTTCTTTTTGCATTTGTCACCCCGAGTGGGACGGGTATGCCCAGACGTGGGTCCCGTGCTCTCCATGCCACTGGAGTCAAGCTATCCTGGCTGATGAGGGCTGAAAGCCCGAAACCGGTCCTAGGATGCTGGTTTCCAGTCCAGGGAGGACCTGGCCTGGCAGTTCGGGCTGGACTGTTCCCATTGGGGCGCAGGGTCAAGACTGATTTGCATATGGCTGTGTCCAAACTGCAATGGCATGGTGAGCAAAAAAATGATGGATTTAGGCCCAGATCTCTGTACTGGGGTGAATGTATGACATTGTTCTGCATTCTGTCCATCAATTGTTCTTTTTGCATTTGTTACCCCGAGTGGGACGGGTATGCCCAGACGTGGGTCCCGTGCTCTCCATGCCACTGGAGTAGAGCTATCCTGGCTGATGAGGGCTGAAAGCCCGAAACCGGTCCTAGGATGCTTGTTTCCAGTCCAGGGAGGACCTGGCCTGGCAGTTCGGGCTGGACTGTTCCCATTGGAGCGCAGGGTCAAGACTGATTTGCATATGGCCGGGTCCAAACTGGAATGGCATGGTGAGCAAAAAAACAATGGATTTAGGCCCAGATCTCTGCACTGGGGTGAATGTATGACATTGTTCTGCATTCTGTCCATCAATTGTTCTTTTTGCATTTGTCACCCCGAGGGGGGCGGGTATGCCCAGACGTGGGTCCCGTGCTCTCCATGCCACTGGAGTCAAGCTATCCTGGCTGATGAGGGCTGAAAGCCCGAAACCGGTCCTAGGATGCTTGTTTCCAGTCCAGGGAGGACCTGGCCTGGCAGTTCGGGCTGGACTGTTCCCATTGGGGCGCAGGGTCAAGACTGATTTGCATATGGCTGGGTCCAAACTGGAATGGCATGGTGAGCAACAAAACGATGGATTTAGGCCCAGATCTCTGTACTGGGGTGAATGTATGACATTGTTCTGCATTCTGTCCATCAATTGTTCTTTTTGCAAGGGGCCGCTCCTGAGCAAATGGATGAGCAAAATCCCTAGTGCTAGTGCCTTTCTGCCCCCATTAGGGGCAGATGGGTCTCAATCTATGGCCAATTTGTGCCCGGGGGGCAGATAACAGCCAAAAGTAAGCAAAAATAATTGCGCCCACAATGGGAGTGACCCTTGCCCAAGGGGCCAGTCCCAAACAAATAGAAAGTAAAATTCCCTGGTGCTAGTGGCTTTCTGCTCCCCCCACTCCCCGGGGGCAGATGGGCCTCAAACTATGGCCGATTTACCCCTGGGAGAGCAGAAAACAGCCAAAAGTAAGCAAAAATATATGCCCCCACAATGGGAGCGACCCTTGCCCCAGGGGCCTCTCCCAAACAAATACACAGTAAAATTCCCTGGTGCTAGTGGCTTTCTGCCCCTCACCCGGGCAGATGGGCCTCAAACTATGGCTGATCTGCCCCCAAGGGGGAGAAAACGGCCAAAACAATGCCCAAAGTATTTGGAGCATCCCTTGCCCAAGGGGCCGCTCCCCTAAACAAAAAAAAACAATCCCTGGTGTTAGTGGTCACATTCCTGCAACACGATTGCGGCCCCACGCGCAATCGTGCAGCAGGAATGCACTGCAAAGAGACATCGGGGGAAAGGAAATACTCTTTGGTTTCCCCCGATGCCTCTTTGCCTGCCAAAATCCCTCCCCAGAGGAAAAAACATACCTTATCCTCCGACATGCTGAAAGCAAATGGCTTCCAGCGTGTCCCAGCAGCTTTTGAAGACGTCGGCGCATGCCATGCATGCCAGCGTCATCCAATCTCCGAGGGCGGAGTTCGGGGGTGGCAGAGGAAGCGCTTCCACTGCCACCCCCAATGGGGGCATGTTGTGGGGGCTGTGGGGGAGTGCCAGCGCTCCCAACATGGATGGGTGCCCTACACACACGCACACCGTGTACGCGGATGCTCCAAGCCGTCTGACGCACCGAAAGGGTTAAGAGACAAAAATTGACCAGGCTGGAACAGAATTGAATTACATGAACTGTTTTTTTATTTAAATGCATTGTACTTTTCCTTTATTAAATATAAAAACAGGCAAGAGAGACCATCAACGAGATATGCACAAACAAATCTTTCAGGTACGTAATAAGGTGCACGTGACAAGAAATGATGTCCTAGTGCTCTTGCACGCTTCGAGTAGAAGGAAATGTAGAAACAGCTTGGCTTCATGAACCTTCATCTATTGGCAGTGAAACAAATTCATGACCTGACAAATCACTGATAGCTCAATCTACTTTCCTCTACATATATCCTTCCACTTGCATGGCATAGATATTCTAAACAGATCAACCATCTTTTGGAAATAGGGACTTTTTAGGTCTGGCTTAGCAGTGCAACAGCCTATGCTTACCATTTGTACATTGAATGGACTTTGCTATAGGTTTCTGTTTCGCCTTCCCTAGCGGCTGTTTGCTGCATCATTCCACCTCCTATGGAGTGCTTGCATTAAAATGTAGGAGAGACTGTTTTACATCACAAAAGTACACCGAATCATCACATATCCTTTATTCCATTGCCGCATTTTACAGAGAAAGCTGTTTTTTTTTGCTTTGTTTTTTCACAGCAACATGCATTTAAAAAAAATGTCAGTCAGGACTCAAAATACAAGCCAGATTGTTCTCCCTGCGTTTCACTTTCAGCTTTGTGCGCAGCATCAAACCCACTTGAACCCCCTACTAAATTAAGTGTTTCTTGAAATCATCTAGAAACCAGTTCCTCTTAATTGCTTCCAGGGCTTGGACTGAGAATGGATTGATTCTCTGTTGTGTGAACATTGGGGTGTGCTGTTCCAAGGCTGGTAGAAGGATTCTCCCACTGCACTCTAAGCCTTAAACTCTGATAAAAGTAGATCTTCCTTCTCAACAGACTTTTGTGCCCCAGCTTTTCATTGGCTATATCGGTCTATGTAAAGGAGTTCATACTCCATATCCATGCAAGGAGCGCAGCATGAAAATTGGTGAGTCATCTTTGACTGTTATGTCCCAGAGTCTGTACCTTCCTGCAGCAGCGGCCGGCACAGGTGAGCGCGGTGGGGCAGGGCGTGGGCGGAAGTCGACAGACGACAGAATAGGTATAATTAAATAAATAAATAATACCTATTCCGTCGTCGGTTGCCTCCCCCGCTGCGCCCCGCCCTGCCACACCGCGCTTACCTGTGCCGGCCACGGCTGCTTTCCTGTGCCACTGGAGTAAGGCTGAACCTCACTGATGAGGCCCAACAACGCCTAAGCATGTCTGGGTTGCTTGTGTTCCTGTAGAGAAGGGGCATCGTCTGGCAGATTGAGTAGACTCTTACTATTTGAAGTGGATCCAGGACTGATTTGTATATGGTTGGCACCATTCTATAATGGCAAAGTGATAGAAAAATGATGGACTTAAATGCATAAATGACTAATTACAAGAGGTTAAGTTTAATTCAAGCATTTTATCACTTTGTTTTTTGCACCCTCTTCTATGTGAGGTGACAGCCCTACAACTCTACTTTTGGTCCAGGCCGAATATTTTTCTCATCAATCACAGGAAAATGGCACCCATATATGTCACCGACTGAAATGATTGTACAAAAGAAAATGACAGAACACTCATATCATGTAAATATGTTTATTAAGACAGAAACTCTCCAACATTTTTGAAGGCGAACCCTCACCGCCTCATTGTGACATGCTTCATCATAGGGTGCCCCCCTCTGACAGAATTAAATGCCATCTGTCTGGGCTCATCTTGTTGTGGGAGCTCTTATATATTATACATTTTGAGTTTGGGATCAGAAAAATGATGCTAAAATTATCTAGAGGTATACTACAAAGACCTTTACTTCTGGGTCCCTGGTAAGATTAACAAGCATTTACAATGCAATAGGTCTCGCAACTGCGAGTTTTAGAGCTATTGGTATTGTAAATGGCAATGCCTTTTGAAAAATTAACAGGTATTGTAATTTATAATAGTAATTTTCTACCAGTACCATAACTACCACTATTATTATTACTATCACCACAGAGTAGTAATAGTAATAATTGTAGTGGTGGTTATGGTACTTGTGGTGGTTGTAGCGGTGGTGGTAGTGGTGGTGGTATTGGTACTGGTGGTGGTGGTACTGGTGGTGTTAGTGGTGGTGGTACTGGTGGTCTACGTGGATTTTATTTCATTACTTATGCTACTGCTGGAATATTTTTAACAAAAAAATACAAAAACTAACAAACATTATCATTTGCAACGCCAATCGCTCAAACTTTTAGTAATGCCAGCCCTATTGCATTGCAAATGCTTGTTTTATGTTGCAGGCATGAGGTGCATCATCTACTTCCCAAAATACAATCTTAGATTTGTAGACACTCGTAACAGTCCTATGGTAGGAGGCAGTTGTTCAGCCAGTGTAAGGCTAATAGCTCACACAACTTTGCATTTTGATACCTGAAGTTTTAAATTACAATAAATGTAGTAGACCTCAGGCAGGAGACTTGAGTTACCAGTAACTGTGGAAAGAGCAATAACTTTAGAAACTGGTGCTTTATTTCACCTTTTCCGTGGTGTGAAGGTTACGTAACTGTTTTATTGCGTTCGAATGGGCACAATGGGGCTTATTTACAAGTCCCTTGCACTGCCGGTGCTTCACTTTTGTGTGGGAAAAAGTGACGCAGCGGCGGCGCAAGGACTTGTAAATAAGCCCCAATGTCCTGTTTCTCTGGCTCTAAAGCAGCTTTGCTGACCTGGTTCTCTGGCTCTACAACGGCTCTGCTGACCTGGTTCTCTGGCTCTAAAGCAGCTCTGCTGACTGGTTCTCTGGCTCTACAGCGGCTCTGTTGACCTGGTTCACTGGCTCTAAAGCAGCTCTGCTGACCTGGTTCTCTGGCTCTAAAGCAGCTCTGCTAACCTGGTTCTCTGGCTCTAAAGCAGCTCTGCTGACCTGGTTTCTCTGGCTCTAAAGCAGCTCTGCTGACCTGGTTCTCTCCCTCTAAAGCAGCTCTGCTGACCTGGTTCTTAGGCTCTAGAGCAGCTCTGCTGACCTGGTTCTCTGGCTCTAAAGCAGCTCTTCTGACCTGGTTCTCTCCGTCTAAAGCAGCTCTGCTGACCTAGTTCTCTGGCTCTAGAGCAGCTCTGCTGACCTGGTCCTCTGGCTCTACAACGGCTCTGCTGACCTGGTTCTCTGGCTCTACAGCAGCTCTGCTGACCGGGTTCTATGGCTCTACAGCAGCTCTGCTGACCTGGTTCTATGGCTCTAAAGCAGCTCTGCTGACCTGGTTCTCTGGCTCTAGAGCAGCTCTGCTGACCTGGTTCTCTCCCTCTAAAGGAGCTCTGCTGACCTGGTTTCTATGCCTCTAGAGCAGCTCTGCTGACCTGGTTCTCTGCCTCTAGAGCAGCTCTGCTGACCTGGTTCTTAGGCTCTAGAGCAGCTCTGCTGACCCGGTTCTCTGGCTCTACAACGCCTCTGCTGACCTGGTTCTCTGGCTCTAAAGCAGCTCTGCTGACCTGGTTCTCTGGCTCTAAAGCAGCTCTGCTGACCTGGTTCTCTGGCTCTAGAGCAGCTCTGCTGACCTGGTTCTCTGGCTCTAAAGCAGCTCTGCTGACCTGGTTCTCTGGCTCTAAAGCAGCTCTGCTGATCTGTTTCTCTCCCTCTAAAGCAGCTCTGCTGACCTAGTTCTCTGGCTCTAGAGCAGCTCTGCTGACCTGGTTCTTAGGCTCTAGAGCAGCTCTGCTGACCTGGTTCTCTGGCTTTGAAGCAGCTCTGCTGACCTGGTTCTCTGGCTCTACAACAGCTCTCCTGACCTGGTTCTCTGGCTCTAAAGCAGCTCTACTGACCTGGTTCTATGGCTCTAAAGCAGCTCTGCTGACCTGGTTTCTCTGCCTCTAGAGCAGCTCTGCTGACCTGGTTCTCTGCCTCTAGAGCAGCTCTGCTGACCAGGTTCTTAGGCTCTAGAGCAGCTCTGCTGACCCGGTTCTCTGGCTCTACAACGCCTCTGCTGACCTGGTTCTCTGGCTCTAAAGCAGCTCTGCTGACCTGGTTCTCTGGCTCTAAAGCAGCTCTGCTGACCTGGTTCTCTGGCTCTAAAGCAGCTCTGCTGACCTGGTTCTCGGGCTCTAGAGCAGCTCTGCTGACCTGGTTCTCTGGCTCTAAAGCAGCTCTGCTGACCTGGTTCTCTGGCTCTAAAGCAGCTCTGCTGACCTGGTTCTCTCCCTCTAAAGCAGCTCTGCTGACCTGGTTCTCTGGCTCTAGAGCAGCTCTGCTGACCTGGTTCTTAGGCTCTAGAGCAGCTCTGCTGACCTGGTTCTCTGGCTTTGAAGCAGCTCTGCTGACCTGGTTCTCTGGCTCTAGAGCAGCTCTGCTGACCTGGTTCTCTGGCTCTACAACGGCTCTGCTGACCTGGTTCTCTGGCTCTAAAGCAGCTCTACTGACCTGGTTCTATGGCTCTAAAGCAGCTCTGCTGACCTGGTTCTCTGGCTCTAGAGCAGCTCTGCTGACCTGGTTCTCTGGCTCTACAGCAGCTCTGCTGACCTGGTTTCTCTGGCTCTACAGCAGCTCTGCTGACCTGGTTCTCTGGCTCTAGAGCAGCTCTGCTGGCCTGGTTCTTAGGCTCTAGAGCAGCTCTGCTGACCTGGTTCTCTGGCTCTAAAGCAGCTCTGCTGACCTGGTTCTTAGGCTCTAGAGCACTCATTCTATTAGATCTGAGTGCCGCCTTTGACACGGTATCTCATCCTACCCTTCTAAAAGCTCTCCAGTCCCTGGGAATTGTTGGATCAGCTTTGGAGTGGATTAAAAACTTCCTCACCAACAGGACTTTTCAGGTCTTCTCTCCATCGGCTTGCTCCAAGACCAATGCATCTCCTCATGGAGTGCCTCAGGGATCGATACTTAGACCTATGCTATTCAATCTTTACGTCAGCCCTTTAGCTACCATAGCGGAAGAGGCTGGGTTGTCAATCTTCTCTTATGCGGATGACACCCAGGTTCTCTTTTCACTATCCGCCAATGACAAATCCAGTGTTTCATCCCTATAGTTAGGGCTGTATAAAATCGCCAACTGGATGCACACTAACTGGTTAAAGCTAAATGGAGGAAAAACTGAGGTTTTGATCATGGGGAAGGATAAAGATCTTTGGGGCCCGCATCACTGGCCGCCTGAAATGGGTGAACTTCCTAAACCGGTACAAACTGTACGTTATTTGGGCATAGTGATTGACGATCAGCTGACTATGAAACAGCAAGTAGTGAAGACCACTTCTATTTGCTTCACTATTCTCAAATGGCTCCGTAAGATATTATGGATGATGCCTGAATCTACTCAAAGAACAGTCATCCAGGCCCTAATCATGTTGAGGCTTGATTATGGCAACGTCCTTTATCTAGGAGCAAATAGGGAATTAGTACGCAAGCTGCAGGTGCTGCAGAATTCTGCGGCCAGGCTACTTCGTCAGGTACCGAAAACATCCTCCATCAAAGGCTCTTTGCGTGATCTCCTTTGGCTCAGGGTTGAGCAACGGACGAAATTTAAGGCCTTATGCTATATGCATAAGATTAAGCTAGGTACAGCACCCCATTACCTATGCTCCCTAGCCCAGACATATCTTCCGCCCCGTCTACTTCGCTCCGCATCCCAAGCTAACTTCATAGTTCCTAGATTTAAACTTTCACGTATGGGCGGACGCTCCTTCTCGTACCTGGCCCCAATGTTGTGGAACTCACTACCTTCCCCACTTCGCCACGAAATTAGCCATAAAAGCTTCCGCAAAGGCCTGAAGACCTGGCTTTTCAACCAGTAAAAAGCTTGTCCGATTTGTCTGCAATCTGTCCTGTGCGCCGGGAAACCTCCGGGTAGCTGTGCGCCTTATAAATTTAATTTAATAATTTAATAATAATAATAGAGCAGCTCTGCTGACCTGGTTCTCTGGCTCTACAATGCCTCTGCTGACCTGGTTCTCTGTCTCTAGAGCAGCTCTGCTGACCTGGTTCTCTAGCTCTAAAGCAGCTCTGCTGACCTGGTTCTCTGGCTCTAGAGCAACTCTGCTGACATGGTTCTCAGGCTCTAAAGCAGCTCTGCTGACCTGGTTCTCTGGCTCTAAAGCAGCTCTGCTGACCTGGTTCTCTCCCTCTAAAGCAGCTCTGCTGACCTGGTTTCTCTGCCTCTAGAGCAGCTCTGCTGACCTGGTTCTCTGCCTCTAGAGCAGCTCTGCTGACCTGGTTCTTAGGCTCTAGAGCAGCTCTGCTGACCTGGTTCTCTGGCTCTACAACGCCTCTGCTGACCTGGTTCTCTGGCTCCAGAGCAGCTCTGCTGACTTGGTTCTCTGGCTCTAGAGCAGCTCTGCTGACTTGGTTCTCTGTCTCTAAAGCAGCTCTGCTGACCTGGTTCTATGGCTCTAAAGCAGATCTGCTGACCTGGTTCTCTGGCTCTAGAGCAGCTCTGCTGACCTGGTTCTCTGGCTCTAAAGCAGCTCTGCTGACCTAGTTCTCTGGCTCTAGAGCAGCTCTGCTGACCTGGTTCTTAGGCTCTAGAGCAGCTCTGCTGACCTGGTTCTCTGGCTTTGAAGCAGCTCTGCTAACCTGGTTCTCTGGCTCTAGAGCAGCTCTGCTGACCTGGTTCTCTGGCTCTACAACGGCTCTGCTGACCTGGTTCTCTGGCTCTAAAGCAGCTCTACTGACCTGGTTCTATGGCTCTAAAGCAGCTCTGCTGACCTGGTTCTCTGGCTCTAGAGCAGCTCTGCTGACCTGGTTCTCTGGCTCTAAAGCAGCTCTGCTGACCTGGTTCTCTGGCTCTAAAGCAGCTCTGCTGACCTGGTTTCTCTGGCTCTACAGCAGCTCTGCTGACTTGGTTTCTCTGGCTCTACAGCAGCTCTGCTGACCTGGTTCTCTGCCTCTAGAGCAGCTCTGCTGGCCTGGTTCTTAGGCTCTAGAGCAGCTCTGCTGACCTGGTTCTCTGGCTCTAAAGCAGCTCTGCTGACCTGGTTCTTAGGCTCTAGAGTAGCTCTGCTCACCTGGTTCTCTGGCTCTACAATGCCTCTGCTGACCTGGTTCTCTGGCTCTAAAGCAGCTCTGCTGACCTGGTTCTCTGGCTCTAAAGCAGCTCTGCTGACCTGGTTCTCTGGCTCTAGAGCAGCTCTGCTGACCTGGTTCTCTGGCTCTAAAGCAGCTCTGCTGACCTGGTTCTCTGGCTCTAAAGCAGCTCTGCTGACCTGGTACTCTCCCTCTAAAGCAGCTCTGCTGACCTGGTTTCTCTGCCTCTAGAGCAGCTCTGCTCACCTGGTTCTCTGCCTCTAGAGCAGCTCTGCTGACCTGGTTCTTAGGCTCTAGAGCAGCTCTGCTGACCTGGTTCTCTGGCTCTACAACGCCTCTGCTGACCTGGTTCTCTGGCTCTAAAGCAGCTCTGCTGACCTGGTTCTCTGGCTCTAAAGCAGCTCTGCTGACCTGGTTTCTCTGCCTCTAGAGCAGCTCTGCTGACCTGGTTCTCTGCCTCTAGAGCAGTTCTGCTGACCTAGTTTTTAGGTTCTAGAGCAGCTCTGCTGACCTGGTTCTCTGGCTCTAAAGCAGCTCTGCTGACCTGGTTCTCTGGCTCTAAAGCAGCTCTGCTAACCTGGTTCTCTCCCTCTACAGCAGCTCTGCTGACCTGGTTCTCTGGCTCTAAAGCAGCTCTGCTGACCTGGTTCTCTGGCTCTAAAGCAGCTCTGCTGACCTGGTTCTCTGGCTCTAGAGCAGTTCTGCTGACCTGGTTCTCTGGCTCTAAAGCAGCTCTGCTGATCTGGTTCTCTGGCTCTAAAGCAGCTCTGCTGACCTGGTTCTCTCCTTCTAAAGCAGCTCTGCTGACCTGGTTTCTCTGCCTCTAGAGCAGCTCTGCTGACCTGGTTCTTAGGCTCTAGAGCAGCTCTGCTGACCGGGTTCTCTGGCTCTACAACGCCTCTGCTGACCTGGTTCTTTGGCTCTAAAGCAGCTCTGCTGACCTGGTTCTCTGGCTCTAAAGCAGCTCTGCTGACAAGGTTCTCTGGCTCTAGAGCAGCTCTGCTGACCTGGTTCTCTGGCTCTAAAGCAGCTCTGCTGACCTGGTTCTCTGGCTCTAAAGCAGCTCTGCTGATCTGTTTCTCTCCCTCTAAAGCAGCTCTGCTGACCTAGTTCTCTGGCTCTAGAGCAGCTCTGCTGACCTGGTTCTTAGGCTCTAGAGCAGCTCTGCTGACCTGGTTCTCTGGCTTTGAAGCAGCTCTGCTGACCTGGTTCTCTGGCTCTACAACAGCTCTCCTGACCTGGTTCTCTGGCTCTAAAGCAGCTCTACTGACCTGGTTCTATGGCTCTAAAGCAGCTCTGCTGACCTGGTTTCTCTGCCTCTAGAGCAGCTCTGCTGACCTGGTTCTCTGCCTCTAGAGCAGCTCTGCTGACCAGGTTCTTAGGCTCTAGAGCAGCTCTGCTGACCCGGTTCTCTGGCTCTACAACGCCTCTGCTGACCTGGTTGTCTGGCTCTAAAGCAGCTCTGCCGACCTGGTTCTCTGGCTCTAAAGCAGCTCTGCTGACCTGGTTCTCTGGCTCTAAAGCAGCTCTGCTGACCTGGTTCTCGGGCTCTAGAGCAGCTCTGCTGACCTGGTTCTCTGGCTCTAAAGCAGCTCTGCTGACCTGGTTCTCTGGCTCTAAAGCAGCTCTGCTGACCTGGTTCTCTCCCTCTAAAGCAGCTCTGCTGACCTGGTTCTCTGGCTCTAGAGCAGCTCTGCTGACCTGGTTCTTAGGCTCTAGAGCAGCTCTGCTGACCTGGTTCTCTGGCTTTGAAGCAGCTCTGCTGACCTGGTTCTCTGGCTCTAGAGCAGCTCTGCTGACCTGGTTCTCTGGCTCTAAAGCAGCTCTACTGACCTGGTTCTATGGCTCTAAAGCAGCTCTGCTGACCTGGTTCTCTGGCTCTAGAGCAGCTCTGCTGACCTGGTTCTCTGGCTCTACAGCAGCTCTGCTGACCTGGTTTCTCTGGCTCTACAGCAGCTCTGCTGACCTGGTTCTCTGCCTCTAGAGCAGCTCTGTTGGCCTGGTTCTTAGGCTCTAGAGCAGCTCTGCTGACCTGGTTCTCTGGCTCTAAAGCAGCTCTGCTGACCTGGTTCTTAGGCTCTAGAGCACTCATTCTATTAGATCTGAGTGCCGCCTTTGACACGGTATCTCATCCTACCCTTCTAAAAGCTCTCCAGTCCCTGGGAATTGTTGGATCAGCTTTGGAGTGGATTAAAAACTTCCTCACCAACAAGACTTTTCAGGTCTTCTCTCCATCAGCTTGCTCCAAGACCTATGCATCTCCTCATGGAGTGCCTCAGGGATCGATACTTAGTCCTATGCTATTCAATCTTTACGTCAGCCCTTTAGCTACCATCGCGGAAGAGGCTGGGTTGTCAATCTTCTCTTATGCGGATGACACCCAGCTTCTCTTTTCACTATCCGCCAATGACAAATCCAGTGTTTCATCCCTATATTTAGGGCTGTATAAAATCGCCAACTGGATGCACACTAACTGGTTAAAGCTAAATGGAGGAAAAACGGAGGTTTTGATCATGGGGAAGGATAAAGATCTTTGGGGCCCGCATCACTGGCCGCCTGAAATGGGTGAACTTCCTAAACCGGTACAAACTGTACGTTATTTGGGCATAGTGATTGACGATCAGCTGACTATGAAACAGCAAGTAGTGAAGACCACTTCTATTTGCTTCACTATTCTCAAATGGCTCCGTAAGATATTATGGATGATGCCTGAATCTACTCAAAGAACAGTCATCCAGGCCCTAATCATGTTGAGGCTTGATTATGGCAACGTCCTTTATCTAGGAGCAAATAGGGAATTAGTACGCAAGCTGCAGGTGCTGCAGAATTCTGCGGCCAGGCTACTTCGTCAGGTACCGAAAACATCCTCCATCACAGGCTCTTTGCGTGATCTCCTTTGGCTCAGGGTTGAGCAACGGACGAAATGTAAGGCCTTATGCTATATGCATAAGATTAAGCTAGGTACAGCACCCCATTACCTATGCTCCCTAGCCCAGACATATCTTCCGCCCCGTCTACTTCGCTCCGCATCCCAAGCTAACTTCATAGTTCCTAGATTTAAACTTTCACGTATGGGCGGACGCTCCTTCTCGTACCTGGCCCCAATGTTTTGGAACTCACTACCTTCCCCACTTCGCCACGAAATTAGCCATAAAAGCTTCCGCAAAGGCCTGAAGACCTGGCTTTTCAACCAGTAAAAAGCTTGTCCGATTTGTCTGCAATCTGTCCTGTGCGCCGGGAAACCTCCGGGTAGCTGTGCGCCTTATAATTTTAATTTAATAATTTAATAATAATAATAGAGCAGCTCTGCTGACCTGGTTCTCTGGCTCTATAATGCCTCTGCTGACCTGGTTCTCTGTCTCTAGAGCAGCTCTGCTGACCTGGTTCTCTAGCTCTAAAGCAGCTCTGCTGACCTGGTTCTCTGGCTCTAGAGAAACTCTGCTGACATGGTTCTCTGGCTCTAAAGCAGCTCTGCTGACCTGGTTCTCTGGCTCTAAAGCAGCTCTGCTGACCTGGTTCTCTCCCTCTAAAGCAGCTCTGCTGACCTGGTTTCTCTGCCTCTAGAGCAGCTCTGCCGACCTGGTTCTCTGCCTCTAGAGCAGCTCTGCTGACCTGGTTCTTAGGCTCTAGAGCAGCTCTGCTGACCTGGTTCTCTGGCTCTACAACGCCTCTGCTGACCTGGTTCTCTGGCTCCAGAGCAGCTCTGCTGACTTGGTTCTCTGGCTCTAGAGCAGCTCTGCTGACTTGGTTCTCTGTCTCTAAAGCAGCTCTGCTGACCTGGTTCTATGGCTCTAAAGCAGATCTGCTGACCTGGTTCTCTGGCTCTAGAGCAGCTCTGCTGACCTGGTTCTCTGGCTCTAAAGCAGCTCTGCTGACCTAGTTCTCTGGCTCTAAAGCAGCTCTGCTGACCTGGTTTCTCTGGCTCTACAGCAGCTCTGCTGACCTGGTTCTCTGGCTCTAGAGCAGCTCTGCTGACCTGGTTCTTAGGCTCTAGAGCAGCTCTGCTGACCTGGTTCTCTGGCTTTGAAGCAGCTCTGCTAACCTGGTTCTCTGGCTCTAGAGCAGCTCTGCTGACCTGGTTCTCTGGCTCTACAACGGCTCTGCTAACCTGGTTCTCTGGCTCTAAAGCAGCTCTACTGACCTGGTTCTATGGCTCTAAAGCAGCTCTGCTGACCTGGTTCTCTGGCTCTAGAGCAGCTCTGCTGACCTGGTTCTCTGGCTCTAAAGCAGCTCTGCTGACCTGGTTCTCTGGCTCTAAAGCAGCTCTGCTGACCTGGTTTCTCTGGCTCTACAGCAGCTCTGCTGACCTGGTTTCTCTGGCTCTACAGCAGCTCTGCTGACCTGGTTCTCTGCCTCTAGAGCAGCTCTGCTGGCCTGGTTCTTAGGCTCTAGAGCAGCTCTGCTGACCTGGTTCTCTGGCTCTAAAGCAGCTCTGCTGACCTGGTTCTTAGGCTCTAGAGTAGCTCTGCTCACCTGGTTCTCTGGCTCTACAATGCCTCTGCTGACCTGGTTCTCTGGCTCTAAAGCAGCTCTGCTGACCTGGTTCTCTGGCTCTAAATCAGCTCTGCTGACCTGGTTCTCTGGCTCTAAAGCAGCTCTGCTGACCTGGTTCTCTGGCTCTAAAGCAGCTCTGCTGACCTGGTTCTCTCCCTCTAAAGCAGCTCTGCTGACCTGGTTTCTCTGCCTCTAGAGCATCTCTGCTCACCTGGTTCTCTGCCTCTAGAGCAGCTCTGCTGACCTGGTTCTTAGGCTCTAGAGCAGCTCTGCTGACCTGGTTCTCTGGCTCTACAACGCCTCTGCTGACCTGGTTCTCTGGCTCTAAAGCAGCTCTGCTGACCTGGTTCTCTGGCTCTAAAGCAGCTCTGCTGACCTGGTTTCTCTGCCTCTAGAGCAGCTCTGCTGACCTGGTTCTCTGCCTCTAGAGCAGCTCTGCTGACCTAGTTCTTAGGCTCTAGAGCAGCTCTGCTGACCTGGTTCTCTGGCTCTAAAGCAGCTCTGCTGACCTGGTTCTCTGGCTCTAAAGCAGCTCTGCTAACCTGGTTCTCTCACTCTAAAGCAGCTCTGCTGACCTGGTTCTCTGGCTCTAAAGCAGCTCTGCTGACCTGGTTCTCTGGCTCTAAATCAGCTCTGCTGACCTGGTTCTCTGGCTCTAGAGCAGTTCTGCTGACCTGGTTCTCTGGCTCTAAAGCAGCTCTGCTGATCTGGTTCTCTGGCTCTAAAGCAGCTCTGCTGACCTGGTTCTCTCCCTCTAAAGCAGCTCTGCTGACCTGGTTTCTCTGCCTCTAGAGCAGCTCTGCTGACCTAGTTCTCTGCCTCTAGAGCAGCTCTGCTGACCTGGTTCTTAGGCTCTAGAGCAGCTCTGCTGACCTGGTTCTCTGGCTCTACAACGCCTCTGCTGACCTAGTTCTCTGGCTCTAAAGCAGCTCTGCTGACCTGGTTCTCTGGCTCTAAAGCAGCTCCACTGACCTGGTTCTCTGGCTCTAGAGCAGCTCTGCTGACCTGGTTCTCTGCCTCTAGAGCAGCTCTGCTGACCTGGTTCTTCGGCTCTAGAGCAGCTCTGCTGACCTGGTTCTCTGGCTCTCAAGCAGCTCTGCTGACCTGGTTCTCTGGCTCTACAGCAGTTCTGCTGACCTGGTTCTCTGGCTCTAAAGCAGCTCTGCTGACCTTGTTCTCTGGCTCTAGAGCAGCTCTGCTGACCTGGTTCTCTGGCTCTAAAGCAGCTCTGCTGACCTGGTTCTATGGCTCTAAAGCAGCTCTGCTGACCTGGTTCTCTGGCTCTAGAGCAGCTCTGCTGACCTGGTTCTCTGGCTCTAGAGCAGCTCTGCTGACCTGGTTCTCTGGCTCTAAAGCAGCTCTGCTGACCTGGTTCTCTGGCTCTAGAGCAGCTCTGCTGACCTGGTTCTCTCCCTCTAAAGCAGCTCTGCTGACCTGGTTTCTCTGGCTCTACAGCAGCTCTGCTGACCTGGTTCTCTGGCTCTGGAGCAGCTCTGCTGACCTGGTTCTTAGGCTCTAGAGCAGCTCTGCTGACCTGGTTCTCTGGCTTTGAAGCAGCTCTGCTCACCTGGTTCTCTGGCTCTAGAGCAGCTCTGCTACCTGGTTCTCTGGCTCTACAACGGCTCTGCTGACCTGGTTCTCTGGCTCTAAAGAAGCTCTACTGACCTGGTTCTATGGCTCTAAAGCAGCTCTGCTGACCTGGTTCTCTGGCTCTAAAGCAGCTCTGCTGACCTGGTTCTCTGGCTCTAAAGCAGCTCTGCTGACCTGGTTTCTCTGGCTCTACAGCAGCTCTGCTGACCTGGTTCTCTGCCTCTAGAGCAGCTCTGCTAGCCTGGTTCTTAGGCTCTAGAACAGCTCTGCTGACCTGATTCTCTGGCTCTAAAGCAGCTCTGCTGACCTGGTTCTTAGGCTCTAGAGCAGCTCTGCTGACCTGGTTCTCTGGCTCTACAACGCCTCTGCTGACCTGGTTCTCTCCTTCTAAAGCAGCTCTGCTGACCTGGTTTCTCTGGCTCTACAGCAGCTCTGCTGACCTGGTTCTCTGGCTCTAGAGCAGCTCTGCTGACCTGGTTCTTAGGCTCTAGAGCAGCTCTGCTGACCTGGTTCTCTGGCTCTACAACGGCTCTGCTGACCTGGTTCTCTGGCTCTAAAGCAGCTCTGCTGACCTGGTTCTATGGCTCTAAAGCAGCTCTGCTGACCTGGTTCTCTAGCTCTAGAGCAGCTCTGCTGACCTGGTTTTCTCCCTCTAACGCAGCTCTGCTGACCTGGTTTCTCTGGCTCTACAGTAGCTCTGAGGACCTGGTTCTCTGCCTCTAGAGCAGCTCTGCTGACCTGGTTCTCTGGCTCTAAAGCAGCTCTGCTGACCTGGTTCTCTGGCTCTAGAGCAGCTCTGCTGACCTGGTTCTCTCCCTCTAAAGCAGCTCTGCTGACCTGGTTTCTCTGGCTCTACAGCAGCTCTGCTGACCTGGTTCTCTGGCTCTGGAGCAGCTCTGCTGACCTGGTTCTTAGGCTCTAGAGCAGCTCTGCTGACCTGGTTCTCTGGCTTTGAAGCAGCTCTGCTCACCTGGTTCTCTGGCTCTAGAGCAGCTCTGCTACCTGGTTCTCTGGCTCTACAACGGCTCTGCTGACCTAGTTCTCTGGCTCTAAAGAAGCTCTACTGACCTGGTTCTATGGCTCTAAAGCAGCTCTGCTGACCTGGTTCTCTGGCTCTAAAGCAGCTCTGCTGACCTGGTTCTCTGGCTCTAAAGCAGCTCTGCTGACCTGGTTTCTCTGGCTCTACAGCAGCTCTGCTGACCTGGTTCTCTGCCTCTAGAGCAGCTCTGCTAGCCTGGTTCTTAGGCTCTAGAACAGCTCTGCTGACCTGATTCTCTGGCTCTAAAGCAGCTCTGCTGACCTGGTTCTTAGGCTCTAGAGCAGCTCTGCTGACCTGGTTCTCTGGCTCTACAACGCCTCTGCTGACCTGGTTCTCTCCTTCTAAAGCAGCTCTGCTGACCTGGTTTCTCTGGCTCTACAGCAGCTCTGCTGACCTGGTTCTCTGGCTCTAGAGCAGCTCTGCTGACCTGGTTCTTAGGCTCTAGAGCAGCTCTGCTGACCTGGTTCTCTGGCTCTACAACGGCTCTGCTGACCTGGTTCTCTGGCTCTAAAGCAGCTCTGCTGACCTGGTTCTATGGCTCTAAAGCAGCTCTGCTGACCTGGTTCTCTAGCTCTAGAGCAGCTCTGCTGACCTGGTTTTCTCCCTCTAACGCAGCTCTGCTGACCTGGTTTCTCTGGCTCTACAGTAGCTCTGAGGACCTGGTTCTCTGCCTCTAGAGCAGCTCTGCTGACCTGGTTCTCTGGCTCTAAAGCAGCTCTGCTGACCTGGTTCTCTGGCACCTGGTTCTCTGGCTCTAAAGCAGCTCTGCTGACCTGGTTTCTCTGGCTCTACAGCAGCTCTGCTGACCTGGTTCTCTGGCTCTAGAGCAGCTCTGCTGATCTGGTTCTTAGGCTCTAGAGCAGCTCTGCTGACCTGGTTCTATGGCTCTAAAGCAGCTCTGCTCTGGCAGGACAGTGTGCGGGGCAGAGTGAAAGGCAGGGCGAAGCAAGAATATGAGTATAGGTGGGAAGACAGAGCGCAACTGAAGAACATGAGGATTAGTGTTAGAACAGAGTGCGGGGCAGAGGAACAGGCACCTAAAGTTAAAAACATGAGGATAAGTGGCAGGACAGTGTGGGGCAGAGGAACAGGCACGGCGAGTTAAAAACCTGAGGATAAATGGCAGGATAGACTGCGGGGCAGATAAAAAGCACGGCGAGGCAAGAACAATACTGTTGTGTGTTGAGGCAACAAAAGCGAAAAAAAGCAAAGTAAATACCATGCGGCACAAAGTTCTTGATATGCTGAAGCGCTGAAATGTATGTGTCTGCCTTGTATAGTTGCATCGCGCAGTGAAACTGAAACCTAAATCAAGGTGGGAGCGTGTGAAAGCTTACATCGCTCGAGAGGAGTCGCCGTGCGCGTGCCCATCGCCTGTCCGGGCGCGTGCACTGTCCTGTCTCCCTTCGGCACAGAAACCGGCTCTAGAGCAGCTCTGCTGACCTGGTTCTTAGGCTCTAGAGCAGCTCTGTTGAACTGGTTCTCTGGCTTTGAAGCAGCTCTGCTGACCTGGTTCTCTGGCTCTAGAGCAGCTCTGCTGACCTGGTTCTCTGGCTCTAAAGCAGCTCTGCTGACCTGGTTTCTCTGGCTCTACAGCAGCTCTGCTGACCTGGTTTCTCTGGCTCTACAGCAGCTCTGCTGACCTGGTTCTCTGCCTCTAGAGCAGCTCTGCTGGCCTGGTTTTTAGGATCTAGAGCAGCTCTGCTGACCTGGTTCTCTGGCTCTAAAGCAGCTCTGCTGACCTGGTTCTTAGGCTCTAGAGCAGCTCTGCTGAACTGGTTCTCTGGCTCTACAACGCCTCTGCTGACCTGGTTCTCTGGCTCTAAAGCAGCTCTGCTGACCTGGTTCTCTGGCTCTAAAGCAGCTCTGCTGACCTGGTTCTCTGGCTCTAGAGAAGATCTGCTGACCTGGTTCTCTGCCTCTAGAGCAGCTCTGCTGGCCTGGTTCTTAGGCTCTAGAGCAGCTCTGCTGACCTGGTTCTCTGGCTCTAAAGCAGCTCTGCTTACCTGGTTCTTAGGCTCTAGAGCAGCTCTGCTGACCTGGTTCTCTGGCTCTACAACGCCTCTGCAGACCTGGTTCTCTGGCTCTAAAGCAGCTCTGCTGACCTGGTTCTCTGGCTCTAATCAGCTCTGCTGACCTGGTTCTCTGGCTCTAGAGCAGCTCTGCTGATCTGGTTCTCTGGCTCTAAAGCAGCTCTGCTGACCTGGTTCTCTGGCTCTAAAGCAGCTCTGCTGACCTGGTTCTCTCCCTCTAAAGCAGCTCTGCTGACCTGGTTTCTCTGCCTCTAGAGCAGCTCTGCTGACCTGGTTCTCTGCCTCTAGAGCAGCTCTGCTGACCTGGTTCTTAGGCTCTAGAGCAGCTCTGCTGACCTGGTTCTCTGGCTCTACAACGCCTCTGCTGACCTGGTTCGCTGGCTCTAAAGCAGCTCTGCTGACCTGGTTCTCTGGCTCTAAAGCAGCTCTGCTGACCTGGTTTCTCTGCCTCTAGAGCAGCTCTGCTGACCTGGTTCTCTGCCTCTAGAGCAGCTCTGCTGACCTGGTTCTTAGGCTCTAGAGCAGCTCTGCTGACCTGGTTCTCTGGCTCTAAAGCAGCTCTGCTGACCTGGTTCTCTGGCTCTAAAGCAGCTCTGCTGACCTGGTTCTCTCCCTCTAAAGCAGCTCTGCTGACCTGGTTTCTCTGGCTCTACAGCAGCTCTGCTGACCCGGTTCTCTGGCTCTATAGCGGCTCTGCTGACCTGGTTCTTAGGCTCTAGAGCAGCTCTGCTGACCTGGTTCTCTGGCTTAGAAGCAGCTCTGCTGACCTGGTTCTCTGGCTCTAGAGCAGCTCTTCTGACCTGGTTCTCTGGCTCTACAACGGCTCTGCTGACCTGGTTCTCTGGCTCTAAAGCAGCTCTACTGACCTGGTTCTATGGCTCTAAAGCAGCTCTGCTGACCTGGTTCTCTGGCTCTAGAGCAGCTCTGCTGACCTGGTTCTCTGGCTCTAAAGCAGCTCTGCTGACCCGGTTCTCTGGCTCTAAAGCAGCTCTGCTGACCTGGTTTCTCTGGCTCTAAAGCAGCTCTGCTGACCTGGTTTCTCTGGCTCTACAGCAGCTCTGCTGACCTAGTTTCTCTGGCTCTACAGCAGCTCTGCTGACCTGGTTCTCTGCCTCTAGAGCAGCTCTGCTGGCCTGGTTCTTAGGCTCTAGAGCAGCTCTGCTGACCTGGTTCTCTGGCTCTAAAGCAGCTCTGCTGACCTGGTTCTTAGGCTCTAGAGCAGCTCTGCTGACCTGGTTCTCTGGCTCTACAATGCCTCTGCTGACCTGGTTCTCTGGCTCTAAAGCAGCTCTGCTGACCTGGTTCTCTGGCTCTAGAGAAGATCTGCTGACCTGGTTCTCTGCCACTAGAGCAGCTCTGCTGGCCTAGTTCTTAGGCTCTAGAGCAGCTCTGCTGACCTGGTTCTCTGGCTCTAAAGCAGCTCTGCTGACCTGGTTCTTAGGCTCTAAAGCAGCTCTGCTGACCTGGTTCTCTGGCTCTACAACACCTCTGCAGACCTGGTTCTCTGGCTCTAAAGCAGCTCTGCTGACCTGGTTCTCTGGCTCTAAAGCAGCTCTGCTGACCTGGTTCTCTGGCTCTAGAGCAGCTCTGCTGACCTGGTTCTCTGGCTCTAAAGCAGCTCTGCTGACCTGGTTCTCTGGCTCTAAAGCAGCTCTGCTGACCTGGTTCTCTCCCTCTAAAGCAGCTCTGCTGACCTGGTTTCTCTGCCTCTAGAGCAGCTCTGCTGACCTGGTTCTCTGCCTCTAGAGCAGCTCTGCTGACCTGGTTCTCTGGCTCTACAACGCCTCTGCTGACCTGGTTCGCTGGCTCTAAAGCAGCTCTGCTGACCTGGTTCTCTGGCTCTAAAGCAGCTCTGCTGACCTGGTTTCTCTGCCTCTAGAGCAGCTCTGCTGACCTGGTTCTCTGCCTCTAGAGCAGCTCTGCTGACCTGGTTCTTAGGCTCTAGAGCAGCTCTGCTGACCTGGTTCTCTGGCTCTAAAGCAGCTCTGCTGACCTGGTTCTCTGGCTCTAAAGCAGCTCTGCTGACCTGGTTCTCTCCCTCTAAAGCAGCTCTGCTGACCTGGTTTCTCTGGCTCTACAGCAGCTCTGCTGACCCGGTTCTCTGGCTCTAGAGCAGCCCTGCTGACCTGGTTCTTAGGCTCTAGAGCAACTCTGCTGACCTGGTTCTCTGGCTTTGAAGCAGCTCTGCTGACCTGGTTCTCTGGCTCTAGAGCAGCTCTTCTGACCTGGTTCTCTGGCTCTACAACGGCTCTGCTGACCTGGTTCTCTGGCTCTAAAGCAGCTCTACTGACCTGGTTCTATGGCTCTAAAGCAGCTCTGCTGACCTGGTTCTCTGGCTCTAGAGCAGCTCTGCTGACCTGGTTCTCTGGCTCTAAAGCAGCTCTGCTGACCTGGTTCTCTGGCTCTAAAGCAGCTCTGCTGACCTGGTTTCTCTGGCTCTACAGCAGCTCTGCTGACCTGGTTTCTCTGGCTCTACAGCAGCTCAGCTGACCTTGTTCTCTGCCTCTAGAGCAGCTCTGCTGGCCTGGTTCTTAGGCTCTAGAGCAGCTCTGCTGACCTGGTTCTCTGGCTCTAAAGCAGCTCTGCTGACCTGGTTCTTAGGCTCTAGAGCATCTCTGCTGACCTGGTTCTCTGGCTCTACATCGTCTCTGCTGACCTGGTTCTCTGGCTCTAAAGCAGCTCTGTTGACCTGGTTCTCTGGCTCTAAAGCAGCTCTGCTGACCTGGTTCTCTGGCTCTAGAGCAGCTCTGCTGACCTGGTTCTCTGGCTCTAAAGCAGCTCTGCTGACCTGGTTCTCTGGCTCTAAAGCAGCTCTGCTGACCTGGTTCTCTCCCTCTAAAGCAGCTCTGATGACCTGGTTTCTCTGCCTCTAGAGCAGCTCTGCTGACCTGGTTCTCTGCCTCTAGAGGAGCTCTGCTGACCTGGTTCTTAGGCTCTAGAGCAGCTCTGCTGACCTGGTTCTCTGGCTCTACAACGCCTCTGCTGACCTGGTTCTCTGGCTCTAAAGCAGCTCTGCTGACCTGGTTCTCTGGCTCTAAAGCAGCTCTGCTGACCTGGTTCTCTGGCTCTAGAGCAGCTCTGCTGACCTGGTTCTCTGGCTCTAAAGCAGCTCTGCTGACCTGGTTCTCTGGCTCTAAAGCAGCTCTGCTGACCTGGTTTCTCTGCCTCTAGAGCAGCTCTGCTCACCTGGTTCTCTGCCTCTGGAGCAGCTCTGCTGACCTGGTTCTCTGGCTCTAGAGCAGCTCTGCTGACCTGGTTCTCTGGCTCTAAAGCAGCTCTGCTGACCTGGTTCTCTGGCTCTAAAGAAGCTCTGCTGACCTGGTTCTCTCCCTCTAAAGCAGCTCTGCTGACCTGGTTCTCTGGCTCTACAGCAGCTCTGCTGACCTGGTTCTCTGGCTCTAGAGCAGCTCTGCTGACCTGGTTCTCTGGCTCTAGAGCAGCTCTGCTGACCTGGTTCTCTGGCTCTAAAGCGGCTCTGCTGACCTGGTTCTATGGCTCTAAAGCAGCTCTGCTGACCTGGTTCTCTGGCTCTAGAGCAGCTCTGCTGACCTGGTTCTCTGGCTCTAAAGCAGCTCTGCTGACCTGGTTCTATGGCTCTAAAGCAGCTCTGCTGACCTGGTTCTCTGGCTCTAGAGCAGCTCTGCTGACCTGGTTCTCTGGCTCTAAAGCAGCTCTGCTGACCTGGTTCTCTGGCTCTAAAGCAGCTCTGCTGACCTGGTTCTCTGGCTCTAAAGCAGCTCTGCTGACCTGGTTCTCTCCCTCTAAAGCAGCTCTGCTGACCTGGTTTCTCTGGCTCTACATCAGCTCTGCTGATCTGGTTCTCTGCCTCTAAAGCAGCTCTGCTGACCTGGTTCTCTGGCTCTAAAGCAGCGCTGCTGACCTGGTTCTCTCCCTCTAAAGCAGCTCTGCTGACCTGGTTTCTCTGGCTCTACAGCAGCTCTGCTGACCTGGTTCTCGAGCAGCTCTGCTGACCTGGTTCTTAGGCTCTAGAGCAGCTCTGCTGACCTGGTTCTCTGGCTCTACAACGGCTCTGCTGACCTGGTTCTCTGGCTCTAAAGCAGCTCTGCTGACCTGGTTCTCTGGCTCTAAAGCAGCTCTGCTAACCTGGTTCTCTCCCTCTAACGCAGCTCTGCTGACCTGGTTTCTCTGGCTCTACATTAGCTCTGAGGACCTGGTCTCTGCCTCTAAAGCAGCTCTGCTGACCTGGTTCTCTGGCTCTAAAGCAGCTCTGCTGACCTGGTTCTCTGGCTCCTGGTTCTCTGGCTATAAAGCAGCTCTGCTGCCCTGGTTTCTCTGGCTCTACAGCAACTCTGCTGACCTGGTTCTTAGGCTCTAGAGCAGCTCTGCTGACCTGGTTCTATGGCTCTACAGCAACTCTGCTGACCTGGTTCTTAGGCTCTAGAGCAGCTCTGCTGACCTGGTTCTATGGCTCTAAAGCAGCTCTGCTCTGGCAGGACAGAGTGCGGGGCAGAGTGAAAGGCAGGGCGAAGCAAGAATATGAGTATAGGTGGGAAGACAGAGCGCAACTGAAGAACATGAGGATTAGTGTTAGGACAGAGTGCGGGGCAGAGGAACAGGCACCTAAAGTTAAACAAGCATTGGCATAGCCAATAGGTCTCGCCTTTGGGACCTTATAAGTGTTTAGTTATCCAGCACAGTATCCTTGGTGCAACAACATCAAGTGTTGCATGGCTAAACACTTATAAGGTCCCAAAGGCGAGACCTATTGGCTATGCCAATGCTTGTTTAGGATGCATTCAGAATAAACCACAAACTGAAGTGGCTTAGAGTGTTGAAGATTGGTTTAATGTTACATATCACACTGTTACTCATTTTATCAGCCTCAGGAGGATGCAGCATTGAGATTATACTTTTGGGAGGTTACCCATTTATCCCTTTAGCAGGATTATTAAACCCACTCGATGCATGTAGCAGCTTCAATATGTTACCCTGCAACACAGGAACTTCAGACTTCATGTATTGCAAAGCCCCTCGTAGCCAATAACGTTAACCTACTCCACCAATGTGCCCTATCAAAGTGTCCACAACCCATTTTAGATTTCAATTATCAAAGGACAGAATCCCGTTTTCAAATATGCCCATTTTCTTTGGTTCTCGAGATCTCCAATACGTGGTACATGTAACATAACTGCATGAACACACTAAGCGATGCCACTGGGACGGCAAGGGGAGCTGTGTTTGTGCACAGAAGAAAAAACGAAAAGAAACTGTAGAAAGTGCTTTTAACATCAGAATAAGGACCTGATGGGGAAACATGGCTGGCATGTTTCCCTGCTCCTATTTTTAGCCAAATCCAAGATATTCTGCTGGAAAACCGTTACCAGAGCAGGAAAACGATGCGTAGTTTGCCATCCGGGGGGAAGGGGAGGGGGAGTTTGATGATACAGCTCCTAGCATGCTGACAGACAATTAGAAGGAGCCATAGAAATAACCTTGAACATTTTTAATGATGGTCAAGAGAAATGCAATTCTTTGACTGCCTTTGTGAGGAGAAAGCGCCCCGGGCGTCGGATTTCTTACGTCATTGCAGTCCTATCTGACAGTGTTTGCTAAAGGTATACTAGGAGACTATCACAATAAACCCCATACAAGCACAAGCAAACCCCGTGTAGCCAACATCTACTTCATACCTGCCAGGCTATTAAGCCGTTTCTGCTGCTCTGCAGTGAGGAAGGCACAAACAAACAAGGCATAAATGGGTGAGACATACCGTGAGCGCTATTTCTCATGCATTGCAGCAGCAGGCGCTATACTGTGCCAATTCAGTGACCTTTCCAGTGAACACAAACCTGCTATTGTGAAAAACGTCAGAAATAATGAAGACATCTCTTAAAGCAGCAATACCTTCACTAGTAGTCCAGAGTGGTTTGGTTTAAGACGCGCGGCCGCGAGACGCGCTCTGTGGTGGGGGAGGGGCGAGCAAGACAGAGAGGCAGAGCGAGGCGTGCGCGCGGGGGGGTGGAGGAGCATGCTGTAAGGCTTAATGAGCCATGAAAGAAAGGCAGATGGCGGCTGCGCGCGTGCACGCACGCGTAACCGCAAGCTTGAGGCCAGCAAAAGCCTCTGGTAGCACTTTGAAAACCCACTAACTAAATGTCTCGCAGAGCAGCGCATGCGCTGGCTCAGGCGAGACCTAAAACATGAGGATAAGTGGCAGGACAGTGTGGGGCAGAGGAACAGGCACGGCGAGTTAAAAACGTGAGGATAAGTGGCAGGATAGAGTGCGGGGCAGATAAAAAGCACGGCGAGGCAAGAACAATACTGTTGTGTGTTGAGGCAACAAAAGCGAAAAAAAGCAAAGTAAATACCATGCGGCACAAAGTTCTTCATATGCTGAAGCGCTAAAATGTATGTGTCTGCCTTGTATAGTTGCATCGCGCAGTGAAACTGAAACCTAAATCAAGGTGGGAGCGTGTGAAAGCTTACATCGCTCGAGAGGAGTCGCCGTGCGCGTGCACATCGCCTGTCCGGGCGCGTGCACTGTCCTGTCTCCCTTCCGCACAGAAACCGACGACAATAGGTCTCGCCAAGGCGAGCAACGCATGCGCTGTGTCGCAAGGCGAGACCTAAAAACTATCAAGCAGGGGTGTAACGGAACTACAGTGGTTCTCACACCCTAAAGTCTACATGTTTCAGCCAATATTTTAAAGCCCAGGGGGTCTCTGGCTTTTGGCAGGACTGTTAATTCCTATTCTTAATATGTATGTATGTATGTATGTATGTATATAAGTAATCAAAAAGTAATGCTCGCGGAAGAACCCTGGATAAAAGAATGTAATGCTGCATGGATGGAGGGAAATGCCTGTAGTTACACATTTGTCAAGGGTATTTACCCTCTTTTGCACCTAATGCCCTTCCAGAGCATCTGAATGTAGTTCTACATTCTGGTGCTCAGGGTGTACATTAGGGCACTACAGGGACTTTCCCTGAATATCTCCAGCCACTTCATCTTTTATTTTCCTCGGTATTATGCTACCTTTCACTCTCTCCATCTCTACTTTTATCTATTCACCTTTCCATCCCCCTTACCATTTTCCTTTGATGTTTTCTTTCTCTGCAGTATTTCCCACTTAGCTCTTTTCTCCGGCATCTCTCTTGTCCTTTTCACTCTCTCCCCTCTGTCACTCGTATCTCTTAACTTCCTCCACTCTTCCCTATTATTCCCATACCTTTACATTCTTCCTTGTATACTTCCACTCTCCATTACATCGACATGCTCTGTATCTCTCTACTTCCCACCTTACATTCGCCATCTTCCATTTCCCTCTCCATGCTCCACTGATGTTTCCCTTCTGCACTGTTTCCGTGCCTCCCTTCTCTGTTATCTTTTTCCACATCTCAGTAATGTCTTTATTTCTCCATCCTTTTACCCCCTTTTCCTCACTCTTCCCTATTTCTCCTCACTCTCCCCTGCATCTTATTACTTTGCACCATTCAATCTCCCCCACTCTCTCTTGAATCTCTAGGCTCTTGTTTACATGATAACCTTCTCCTCATACTACAACATCCTTAGCTGTGAATCTCCACTTTTTACACCTTTCAGTCAATCAATCATATGTATAGCACACAACTACTCCGACAGGAGTGTCTCGGCGCTAGCAGACATTTGCTCACCCAAACGGCACTCTATATGTTTTCACTCCTTGTTGAATTACCAAGTTTTAAGAGTTCTTCGAAAATGGTTTTCATCCCTCAACTTGCGCAGATAAGGTGGAAGGCTGCGGTAGCGGCTGGTGTCTGGGCAGAGTGGCGGGGCATGGGGGAGGTATGACGACAACAAAAAACAAATAAAAAATATAACTTACCTGCCGCATAACCGCTCTTCTGCTCCTCACCAGCACAGGCTCCCAGAATACCCTGCGGCCAATCCTGACACTGCTCAGCATCAGGATTGGCCTGAACACCCTTGATTTGCCCTCCCAGAGAGACTGGAAGCCTGTACCTGCTATCTCCGATCCAGCAACGCAGCTCGGGTTGGAGACAGCTCAGTGAACATGTCGGTTTGGCAGTCTTGAGACAGTCGGCCAAATACACATGCGCACTGACAACCATGCCCACCACTCCCCCTCCGTAACTACCCCCCCGATGGACCCACCCCAAGACTCACCCCGGAGAGAAAACCTGATTTATTATTCTTTTATTTTCAATTTGTGCAGCTGCTTGCGGGGGGGCGATGCTTCTTTGCCACTGCGTTGGAGCCGCCTCTGGAAGGCTGTTCCAAGTGTGTACCGCAAGATAGGAGAAAGAAGTGCCTGCCCACTTCTTGCACTTAGATCTCTGCATGCACAGTAACCCAGCTTCAGAGCAATAATGAGTAAGCCTGGTAGACAGGTAGCGTGGACCTGTACGATGAAAGACCCTATGATGAAAGGCTCTCTTGCTCTGTTTTGTTACTTTCCTTCGTCATCCGCTTCCCTCTCCCCTGTATGTCTGCTCTTTTTCTCTCTTAGCAAGCTGTCCTCTTTCTATTCTGTTTCCCTCCACTCTGGTCCCTCTCCCTTTTCTGCATCTTCTGACATGATCCCCACTTTCTCTCCTCATTCCATCTTTCCTTACTTTCTTACCGTTCCATTCTCCTCAGTATCTCTCCACCACCCTCTTTATATTACTACTTGCATCCCTCCAAACTTGTATTTGCTTTCTTCTGGAATTCTCTATTCTCACATCATCACTCTATTTTGACCTCTATTTCTCCATTCTTCCCAGTATCTCTCCACCTCCTTTCTTTCTATTTCTACACTCTCGTATCTCTCCATTCTCCCCTGTTCACACCGCTATCCCTCTGTACGCCTTTCTATCTTTCCACCATCCTTACTTCGCTATGCCCTATAACTCTCCACCCCTTCATTACCTTTCATCTCTAACTGTTTCTCTCCATTTTCTCAGTTACCTCTTTACTCATTCTTCTACCTTTTTTTCTCCCCCACACTGCTCCATCCTCTCTTCCCTTTCTACTGTGACAAGGTACCCTCTTCTTTCCTTTCTTCCCCGCCTCCCTTTCCCCATAGAGAAAATTCAGAGCTAGGCCTCAGGAGTATTCTAAAAGGTAAATCAGAGGGGGCATGGCCAAGATGGCGGAGTGAACGGACGTTCCTCGATCGTGCTCTGTCCCCGCCGGGCCCATAGCATTGTCATAGCGCCCAATCCTCCCTAATTTAGGCACCGGAGGATTCCCCATGAGGTGGGGCATCGGTGTCTCCCCTGGGGATCGTGTATGCAGAGCCTGCCCCCCCCCCCCTCTGCAGTCGGAGATCGGAGCCCGGGCCTGCCGTCGACGGTGAAGGCGGCCAATACGCAGCACCGAGGGAAGTGAGGAGAGCTCGCCCGAGCTCGGCGAGCTGAAGACCCCAGCTGCAGTTATTGGAGCTCTTCTCCTGCTACTTGGCAGCACCGGCGCCGAGAGGCCGACGATCTGACCAGGGCCTATATCGGCCTGCGTGTCCGCAACCGCTTGGCACGGAGTGTATTTCGTGCTATGGCGCCCCCCCTGAGATTTTAGCACCCACCCACCTACAGAAGAGTCGCCATCTGGGGCAAAGTATCGGCGGTCTGAGGTGAGGAGCTGGAGGGTGAGGATCCAGGGCGTAAGCAGTGGCGCGATCGGCGCTACAACTGCAAGTTTGGCCTTGACGAGTCTTATGGAGGCCTGGGAGGGGGACTGAAGGCCTCAGAGATGTAGAAGCATAGCATTGCGCAGGGGGCCCCCGCTTACCAGAAGTGGCAAACGTGGTGTCCTACTCAACCTGGTCCTAAATACATTGCTTCTGGCTCCTGTAGGGAGACCCATATAGCCCCCCACTGACTGTTACCTGGAGCTGTCTGGGACCCACCATTGGGGATGGGCTGATATCACTGGAAGAGGCAAAATTCATAGATTCCAGCATAGACTAGCCTCCGGGACCTAATGTCGATTGAGGCACTTGAATAAGTAGACTGATTGAGCACTGCCCAGCACAGCGGCCCTCCGACCTTTGGGGCCAAGTCTATAGCACTATAGGGTCAAAGAGGGCCGGCCTACACGGTGGTCTGAAGGACGGCCTTCCCCCCTTGATACTCACGGCCCTGGTGTTTATCGTCGCCCTAACCAAATTTGAGAGAGGACATAGTCTGGGCTGATCGACAACCTGACTCGACCCGAGGCGTACCCGGTCTAGAGAAACGCATGTAGGTTTAAGATGACTCGAGCGAGGGAAAGGTCAACGGAGTGCCCCACTGTTGAAGAAGCATTCCCCCTGGTATCTGCTCACCTCTCTTCGCCCCTGACATCATCTACCTAACTGGTGGATACTAGACACGAAAGCATGGCAGTGGCCAAGGCAAAAAATGAGCGCTCTGTCCACGATCTACTTATGGAAAACACTGTGGATGCCCAGGGTGACAAGGCGCCTTCAGGGGAGCCGAGGCCGGCCTGCGCTGGTGAGAGAGCTGACGGCGCAGTGACCCATGAATTCTTGGAGACTTTGTTTGCCTCTCTTCGAGAAGACATACTAGCTGTAAAGACGGATCTGCAGACGGATCTGAGAGAGGTGTGTCGAGATGTTGATGCTGTAGGCGAGAGAGTGGTGGCCCTGGAGGAAGGCGCCGTAGCTAGAGATGAAGAAATCGCAGCGCTCCAACAGGAGGTCATTCGACTACAGGACCAACAAATTGATCTGCAGGCTCACGCAGAGGACCTGGAGAATAGGTTGAGGTGGAATAATATCTGCATCCGTGCAGTCCCTACGGGTGCAGACGGAGCGGATCTGGAGGGATATGTGCAAGCTCTGTTTAGCTCTGTCCTGGGCACCTCAGTGGAGTGTGCAGTTAAAAGTGGATCGGTGCCATCGCGTGGGTCCTTCCCGCCAGCCTAATCGTCCTCCTGCGGATATCTTGGTTTGTGTGCATTACTTTAAAGTAAAGGAAGCCATACTTAAAGCAGCCTGATTTGCTCAGACACTACAATTTAGAGATCATGCTCCACAGCTCTTCCAGGACCTTGCAGCAAGCACCTTGCAGAAGAGAAAGGACTTTCGGCCCATAACCAACCATCTGCGCTCATCTGGAATTGCCTACTCTTGGGGCCACCCCTTTCTTCTTATATTCCGATACGAAGGCAAAACCTATCAGCTTTGCTCTTTGGAAGAAACTTGCAGGCTCCTCAACTTGGACCTCAGCGTTCATGCTCCACAGAGTTCTTCTACTGGGGACAGGGCTCCAGCCGGACGCTGTCGAGGCCCGAAAGCTGGATCCAGACTTGATCGCCTTTGCTCTGACTCAGATACAATTGTTAAAGAAAGGTCGGCGGGGCTTCGTTCCCTCTCTGGCGCAGGAGAAGACAAAGCTGATCCTCCCAGTTGAGGTATTTCCAGGATGTTGGGGCGGTTTGGTGTGTTGGGCCTGGTGGGGATGGGGGCGGCAGATCTCTGTGTTGGTGAATATCTCTTGCCATCCTGGTTGCCCCCCTATATACTGGCCTCCCTTCAGTGATGGACTTTGTCTATTTCCTATTTGTTAACAAATATTTCTGTTGTGTAGTAATGTTGGGGTTTATAATGTGTTGTTTGGGGAACCCTCCCGATGAGGCAACCTTTCTATGCCCCTCATCAATGCACTTTTCTGGCAGAATTTATTTCATAGCACACATTTTTCGCATCTCACCTGGGATCAGAATGACACAAGCCCGGTCTATTATGACATGCTCTTGCCCCTATGCCTATGGGGACTAAGATAATTAGCCTCAACGTTTGTGGCCTCAATAACCCTACTAAGAGGAGGGCATTACTCTCTCTGCTGGAGCATTCACTGGGTGATATATGCATGCTCCAAGAGATACACTTACTTTCAAAGGATACACATAGAATGCGTACTAAGAGGTTTTCACAGCAATACTGTTCTTCTGGGGAGGGTAAGAAAGGGGGAGTGGCTATTTTATTTTCCAAGCACTTTACTAGTACTGTCCTGGGTCCCGTAGCGGAAATTAAGGGTCGTTTACTGGCCCTTCAGGTGCAGATGGACACGCTCTACTTTACGGTGGCTTTAATTTATGCTCCCAATGAGCAACATGAGTCCTTTTTAATGGAAGCCCTAGCCAGTGTACTACATACCCCTGACGCGGCAGTGGTGGTGGGCGGGGACTTGAATGTGGTGATGGATGCTGAGCAGGACCGTTCTGGCCTAGGAGCAGGTAGCACGGGTGCTTTGTCAATAGGGAGTCGTGAGTGGCTAGAAGAATGTGGGATGCGGGATGTGTGGCGTTCCCAACATCCGGGGGAACGGGATTACACCTTCTACTCCACGGCCCATAAAACATACGCCCAGTTGGATCACTTCCTAGCCTCCCCGGCCGCCTGGGAGCGTGTACTGGCATCTACTATCGAGGCCCGCTTTCTTTCCGATCACGCGCATATAACGCTGACTTTGCGCACCTCTCCCGCCCTGACGCAGGACCCCCTGTGGCGCCTCCGGGAGGCAATGCTGCTATCCCCAGTGACAACTGCTGTGCTTAAAATCACTATTCAGGATTATCTAACGCTTAATGACAATGGGTCCACAGCACTGTCCTCAATCTGGGAGGCTCTAAAGCTGGTAGCCCGAGGGGCTCTTATAGCTAAAGCAGCGCATGAAAATAAGATGAGGAAGGCTAAGAGGGGGGAATTAGAGTTGAGGGTGAGAGAATTGAAATCTATTCATAAGTGCACCAGGGCCCCTCGGATCTGGAGGCAACTTGAAAGAGAACGGCTACAACTTAAACGCCTTGACCTAGATAGAGCTGAGCACGCGATAGTACGCTTGAAGCATAAATACTAAGTAGGGACTAATAAAGGTGGACGCATGCTGGTGCATCGCCTCCGCAGTAAGCAACTTGCACAAGCTGTTAAAGCGGTCCGGAAGACTCCGGAGCGGAAGCAACTGAAGTAATTAGCATAGCAGATACTTTTCAGGCCTACTATTCTGAGTTGTACGCATGCGATTCTTCGATCTCGTCGGACCCGCGCGCTTGCTTAGAAGCTGCTGCGATTACTCCCCTTTCCGCTACGGAAGCTGCAACTTTAGATGAGCCTATTCGTATTGAAGAAGTGATTTCGGCGATTGCTCGTCTGAAACCCTTGAAGGCACCTGGCCCGGATGGGTTCAGTGCTGCCTTCTATAAGACATTCTGTCCGAAATTAGTCCCAATACTCACTCGCTTGTTCATCTCCTTTGCCGAAACGGGCACGCTCACAGAATCGATGCTTCAAGCCTCGATTTCAGTCATCCCGAAGCCTGGGAAGGACCCTAAGCTATGGCGGTGGACGCGGAAAAAGCATTTGATAGGGTGCACTGGCCCTATCTATTCGCGACTTAAACAATTCGGAATGGGCACGTGCTTTCGAAGTTGGATTTCGAGCATCAATAGCTCTCTCAGTGCAGGGGTCAGATCTAGCAGTTTCCCTATATGTGGGGGCACGAGTCAGGGATGTCCTCTTTCACTGCTCCTCTTTGCCCTTTATATGGAGCCCTTTGTGCAAAGACTACATGACAACCCTAGTGCTAAGGGCATCCCCTTTGGGGCAGATCAACATTTGATCAGCCTCTATGCGGATGATGTCATCTTCTCAATCACCCATCCTGCAACCTCCCTCCCGGCAATTGTTGCGGAACTCCAAGCGTTTGGGATGATCTCGGGCTTCCGGATAAACATGCAAAAATCACAAATCTTAAATCTCACTTCTAATTCGCATACAAAAGGCATCTTGCGCTCTCAGTTCGACTTCACTTGGGTCACGGAGGACCTACCATATCTCGGTGTGGTCCTCGGCAGAAGTCTGCCAAAGACCGCAAAAGCCAATTATTCCAAGCTTCTTGCCCTCATCCACAAGGATTTGATACAGTGGCAGCGGCTCCCTCTGTCGTAGTTTGGTAGACTTGCCGCGGTGAAGATGAACGTCCTTCCCACAGCCCTGTACATTTTCCAGACCCTTCCGCTTCTCCTACCCTCAGGCTTGCTTAATAAGCTCCAAAGGGAGATTGAGCGTTTCATTTGGGGGAAAGTGAAATCCAGGCTGCAGAAACAATTTCTGCAGCGCTCAAAGCAAGAAGGAGGCCTCTCGATAGCCAACGTGTCTCGCTACTATCAGACTGCGCTGTTGCGCTATGTGGTGGAGTGGAACTGCCCGTTCACGGAGAAACATTGGGTCTTCATGGACCCGGCGGTTGCGGGAACTCACATTTGGAGGGAAATGTGGCTTCCTAGGTCCTCTAGAGCATGGGGACTCTATTCTTCCCCTGTAACACGCCCGACTCTCCAAGTCTGGGATAAGGTCGCAATCTACGGGGGTCTCACCACGTTCTCCTCTCCCATGACCCCCTTATTCTCAAACCAGGACTTTCCCCTGGGCATGGCTATGGGCATTGACAAGCATTGGGTGAAGGGCGGGTGTAAGCGTTTGGGATGCCTCTTTGATCACAGTGGCCCTATACCAGTCAATCAACTTAAGGAGGACTATGATTTGTTGGAATCGGATCGATTCACCCACTCGCAAATGTTACACTGGTTGCTTAGTGCGGGCACGCGGCCTAAGGCAGGTAGACCAATGTTTGCATTTGAAAAATGGCTGTTCCTCAAGAAAGATGATAAAAAAATCATTTCGGAGATCTACTCACACTTGACTAAGACGTTGCATAAAGGCAGATCCCCAGGCCAGAATCGATGGGAGTAGGAAATGGGCCGAACACTGTCATATAGAGAATAGAACAACATCTTTTATAGGGCGCACTGCACAGCACACACCTCAGGACATACAGAGACTGCCTATAAAATCATTTCCTTCTGGTATTATAGCCCCTCTCGGATACAGAAATGGAATTCCCAGAGTGAAGGTATGTGCAGGCGGGGCTGTGGCAGTCCTGGCACATTACTTCACCTCTTGTGGCACTGCCTGAAACTCTCCTGGTACTGGGAGCAGGTCCTGGATGAGGTTGATCGTGCCTTCAGCACTGCCATCCCCAGATTCCCCGCATATACACATTTAGGGCTACCCAACGCACTAACGTTCCCGCATCGCTCAATTAAAGGTAGGCAGATGACCATGGCACTCAATGCTGCTCACCAAGTGATATTGTCCAGCTGGAACACTAATAGAATCCCGGATCACCAACAGTGGCTTCAACAGCTTTGGACTCTGCTTGGTATGGAGTGCTTGTCGATGGCAACCCTAGGAGACAAGTCAGACTACACTAAAATCTGGGCCCCTTTTATCTCCATCCTCTCCTGTGAGTGTCGGGTGTTGCCCTGCCCTAAATACTTACGCATCTTGAGGTTGATCCCAGACGACCAGGTGGAGGATGAAGCCTCTGATGGCACTTCACGAATACTGTAGTTCTGATTCCCTCCCTGAGCACAATAAATTCTGGGTATTATGGCTCGTTCGGACGGGGTTGGGGTGAGGGGTGGGGTTTTTTCTGACTTTAGTCCCTCTGTTATGGGTTTGAAACTGGTAATATGACTGTCTTAGCATTATTTGACATGTATTTGTGCACCAAATCAGTTCTTTGCACTCCTTTTGAGATGTGGCTGGCCCAAGAGGGGTTGTAGGCGACATGCTGTGTTACCCCTATTCATTATTATGCACTAATTGAATGCTTTGTGTGCTGGCCTTGCTGGAATCGTCATCGCGGCCGGCCCAACTGGGTTGTAGGCGGCATGCTGTGTAATGACTTTGCTATGTGCTTTGCCAATAAAAAAGAGATTTAATTCTAAAAGGTAAATCAGATGATTCAGGGCAGGCTGGGCCTCGCAGCAACTCTGGACTCGGGTGCCAAGGCACCAGCTGCACCAGGGCCGTCTTAACAGCATTATAGGCCCCCGGGCAAAGCAGTGCACTGGGCCCTGCCTACACAACCACTCACAGGAATAAAAATGTTTAACAGAAAATTAGTGTTTCCTTCTGGTCTGCAGGGGGCTCCTATGCTCGTGGGGCCCCCGGGCCACTGCCCAGAGTGCCAAGGCGTTAAGACGACACTGATGCTACACCTCTGAGAGCCACTCCCCTGCCGCGTGTTTTTACCAGCAGCCTGTAATACTGTGTTGTACTGCTGCATTCCATAGAACTCTGCTACCTCTGGTCGAGGCGTCATTGCGCTTTCCGGCAATCTGGTGAGTAATTCCGTCCATCAGTAGTTCCTGCATGGGCCAAAGGTTGTTGGTGGTAGTCACATCTATTAGTGTTGAGTTTTGTTGCTGGGTGTGAGGCCTGGATAGTGTGCTTCAGACCTGGCGCAGTAGCATGAGCACGCAGCTTGAGCTTGAAAGCAAGGTGTGCGTAAGGGTAGGAAGATGGCACTGCCTTTGTCCATGAAATCACCGGTGGCATGGTGCCCTCTTCACAATCAGCTCCATCAGGGAAAGACCTCGCGCCGTCGACGCTTCTCGATATTTGAGTTCTTCCTTAATGGACTAAATGGCGTCAAATGTACTAAGCAAAGCTCATCTCGCGCCGCTGTAGGAGGAACTCAGTAACCTGCCTATCGATCACCACGAAGGGAACAGAGGAAGAAAGACTGTCTGCTGCTTGAATCATGAGAGAAGACTGACTGCAAACACAGCCAACAGAATGACTCCCAGAGCAGGAACGTAGCTATCTATAGTCCAAGAGGTGCAGTGGCCTTATGGTCCAGGGGTGCGAGGGGGGCCACTACACTCCACTTAGGACTATTTTCTGCATTTCCATGCTTCCATTAGGGTCCCTGGCACACTTGCTATGCCATTGACTCCAGGAGAACACGGTGATCCATTTTAATCCCGGCTGCCTCACTTGACAAAACTGTGAGATCTTGGGCACAATGTTCCCTCTCCCTTGGCTCTTTTCTCGGGCCTTACTGACAGGACTTTAAGTGGAATAAAAAAACTGGGGGTGCTCTAAAAGGGGCGTGACAAACCTCTTAAAGAGGTGTGGCCAATCCAATTAGGAGCGTGGCCTAAATTATGAGAACTAGCATGTGTGCTGCCTCGATATAATGGAGCAATTGCTGACGCACAGTCTGGCTAGCCCTAGAGGGTACGGGTCCCCTTCCTCAAGACTGTATTGTTTACAGTATGGTAACATAAGGACTTTTTTTCATCTCTGCATCGACTACAACCAGCTAAAATAACGCCAATCAAATAGGCTAAAATATGTCACTGACATTAATAAACAATGCTCACAGTAGGGATGTGGAGTTTAACAGTATTTACTCAGTTTGACAAATGCACATTGAAAAAATGCCTGCACTCAGTCGTATTACAATAATTCAATGTGTGAAATACTACTGAAAGTGGGACCGTCCAAAACCAGTAGGGCTAAGCGGCAATGTGCACAATCATCCTTTCCTGCATAGCTTATCACTATTAATGTGGTGAAATCACTTCGTGGCTTTAATGATTGCATAAATCGCCAAACCACGATTGAACAGGGATCGCTATACATTAATCACAGTACACACACCCCCACTGTTCACGAACAGCAGCTCACCATCCATGCAGTCAGAGGTAATGGACAATCACTGGTCCAACAATACCTCCCTCTTTCCAGGCCTGCCTGATATCTGAATGACAGTAGCTCTGGGAATGAACAAACTCATTTGCAAATATAAAGGGTTAATCGCTCAAGGTCGCTAGCTGCAACTTTTTACATTTCCTGTCTGCACCAACCCTGTAAAGCATAGAGGGCAGGGCTTGAGTCGGGGTACCACGCGGGTGGACGGCGTCCCCCCACTTATTTTACCGGGAGCTCGATAACTAGAGCAAATGGAGCCACACATTCACTCTTTGGCCTCTCTGGGGCGAGATCGGAACTCATTCAGACCGCTGGCTTCTCTGATGCAATCGCATCTAAGGGGTGAGCGAGGGGAGGCAATGAGTCTGATGGTGCAAGCCACCTTTCGTGACGTCACTTCCTGTCGTGACGTCAGCGTCCCCCCACTTCTTTTTTTAGGACTTGTGCCCTGATAGAGGGGATATGAGGACCTCTCACTACACTCCCTCCACAATGGCTGACACCACCACGATGTTGCTGCTCCTGTGTTGCAAAATGAGAAGGGAAATCCAGAGAGAAAATGACTCTCTTTAAAGGATTTCCCTTCCCCTACAATGCTCACCTGGCATGACGTCATGTAGTAACTTCTCCACTACTGAGTAGTGAGCAGTGTGCGCACGCGCACATCCATGTGCATGTTCCCACTGCAGTCCGGAAAAAAAGAGCCGCCTGTACCAGGGTATAAAACAGAGCCCGATATTGACCCGTTTTATGGCCCCCTTTCAAAAACTGCCAGTGCTCAACCACGGCAGGACCCGGCCCACTTAAAGCCCTGCTCACTGGGGCTCTCAGAGATTTAGAGTTAAAAGCCGGCGTTAAGCGCTATAGACAGGCGCAAGACATTTCAATGTATTCTGATCAGATTTTGCATATGTGCAATGATGTCAATGAGGTGACAACATGGGGTCACCTTTTCCACCCTAGAAGTTCCTTCCGTATGCGTCAACCAGAGATGCAGATAACCTGGGATGCATACTCTCATTTTCACAGCTGATAATAATCTCTGATTCGCTAGGGACAGCTCGGACCTCTTTTGCATTTTATAATTCTATCACGATTAACTCGTTCCTACTGGTGTCTTGTTTCTCCAGCGGTGATTCGAGCAGAGCTGGCATTGACTTTTAGGTATAAAGATAGAAGGGCGTGAACTTGAATTCAGGCTGGCACCCTATACCCCTGGCTTGTCACCTGACACTGGCCTTGCTTGCCCAGTCTCAGGGGTCATGCAGGCAGCCGAGGGAACCCAAACTTAAAGGACTCACAGATCCATGTTTATTTACTGTAGACACCATACAAGGCCCTAGTTCCTCCTCATCAAATATGAGAATGTTGAGGTGCCAAGGAACGAATGGGCTTCATCCTGTGATGACATCTGGGGTCACGAGGTGCGTGATGTCACTTCCACAGCCTCCGAAATTATGGGGGCTTGCCATCCTTGCTGAAGCCTGGGTGTAGCTCTGCTGCGCCAAGGCACACCTACCACTTCCCATGCAGCAGACGCTGATCAGAGAGCCTGCAGCCCACTTACAGGTTGGCTAACGCTGCTCACCTTCTCCGGTGACCCTCGGCACACCAGCAGCCAGAACATCATTAGACTGGACATAAAGAAATGCCAAAAAAGAAAAAAACAAGGCACTAGGCCTTCTCCATCTATGGACTATGATCTGGAAAGACGTAGACGTATCCATCTGGACTACCCCAAACATGACCCAATGTAGGGGAGCTCTAAAGGCAGAACTCTTTAAAGAGCACCATATCATGAGCATAAACAAACAGTTGACGCTGCTCTCAGAACACAGCAAGCTCTCCAATCCCTTGTTGACTACATCTGCTTCTTTGACTCTGTACAGTGCTCTGCTGTGGTAAAGAAAGACTAAATACAAACAAACACACCTCAGTTACATGCATTCCTTTGTGATCCCCTTAATGCCATATGAATGGAGACAGTATGAACAGCCATGTCTAGCTTATGTATGTGCAGTACAGTGCCCAGAAAAGGCCACATGGATATCCTGCGGAAACATATATTTGTAAAAATATATTTAATTATTTTTATAAATGCAGAGAAAACAATTGTTATATATTATGAAGTACATAAGACAGTCAAAAAAGTGGCGGACATTCAGACGTTCACAGCCATAGGACAGTGATGCGACAACACCCTAAAAGAGTTGGGTGTTCGTGCTTCATCTGTCCTCGCACCCTCAATCAACCAATCAATCAGGGTTCTTGTAAAGCGCGACTACTGACCTGTTAGGGTCTCAAGGTGCTGGAGGGGGTGGGGGGAGGGGGATCTGTGGTTCAGTCGAAGAGCCAGATCTTGAGGTCCTTCCTACATTGAGGCAGAGACGGTGATTGCCTGAGATGTAGAGGCAGGGAGTTCCAGGTCTTCACAGCGAGGTAGGAGAAGGATCTTCCTCCAGCCGTGGTCTTGCGCATCCGTGGGATGATGGCCAGGGCCAGTTGGTCAGAGCGGAGATGTCTGGTGGGTGTATGGAAGGAGAGGCGGCGGTTGAGGTATGCAGGTCCGGCATTGTGGAGGGCTTTGTAGGCGTGCGTGAGGAGCACGCCCCCTGGAACAGTTTCCCTTCCCACCTTCGGCTCTTAGTGGAGTCGTTTTTCTCCAAGGAACAGCTAGAGACACACTGAATCCAGTTGTTATTACAGCAAGATTTGTTTTCCATATTTTGTGGATGCTGTGTTGCGTTCTGCCCCCGCAGCGCCAAGAAACCCTTATGGGTGTGGAAACACTGTGAATGCTGTTCAGAACATAAGATAACAAGTCTATTCCATTCCAACTGAGGAAATTATAACTGACCCATTATAAATGGTTTTGAGTGGATTCCATTTCTTTCTTTCAGAGCAGCAACTTGCAAGCAGCGAGGCGGCTTTCTTATTTTTACAAAGTCCTGATTTAAAGGGCCACCAGCCCTTCTTTTGTTCAAGTATTATCCTGGCTGGGAGCCATCTGGAGCCTAACACCTAGATGCCAATGCAATGGAAGGAAACAAAGGCACACTGATTATCACTTCACAAGTACTTAAGAAAAATTATGACTTGTAGGAAGGTTTTTAGCTTTGTTCACCCCCCCCCGCTTGTAAGAGTTGTGCATGCACTGTAAGAATGGAAGATGTATCTGCGTGTGTGAGTAACTATACTAATAACTATTTTAATGGAAACTACAAATGTATTTTTTATTTCGTTTTTTAATAGCGCTTCTCATTCCAGTATAGGGTTTTGGAGCGCATTAAATCACATGAAGAGACGCAATAAATCATAAAAGTTTGTAAATCAACGTACAGGAAATATTCCTTAAGACAATGAGGTTTATTATGTATAGGAATCACATATCATCCATATTTGTAGACTTTATATGTTAATAGTGAACGGTAAGGAGAAACCCAAAGTCAGGATATAAAATGTAACTCTGTGATTTGGGTTGGATGTTCTAACAAGACTTTGTTAAATCCCAGAGGGGCCCTTCTTTGTGATCTTAGATTAGCAACAGATTGAGAAAAAAAACAATAAGCATCTAAACCCATGACTTGCAGTTTGCATGAAGCTCCGTGTTGTGCCCTGTGACACAAGTAGACACTGGTAGCCATATAAAGTTCAAGTGTACCTTTATTCAGTAGCTGGTTCAAGTAGATGAAGATGGTACACAAGTAAATCGGATAGGTAGACCAGGTAAACAGGTGAGGTAGATGTAGGTAAGCCAGAAGTCAACCCTTAGTTCCATGTAATAGCAAACCCCAACAGGAGCAGCCTGCCTGCTGCTCAGCCCATCTCTAACTGTCATTCCTCACTCACACAGACACCCAACATTCCATGCATCACTGTATTCCCAACATTCCACAGTAAACATGCACACTGGCTGAGCAGCAGGAAGATAGATAAACTACAAGATATAGGTAAACTATGCAGGGCATAACACATCCCCCTCCTTTTAAATTAAAAACGAAAATAACATATACAGATAAAGATTATGAGAGAAACTATACACAAGAACAATTACAAATGCAACAAACAGTTCAAAACCCAGGGATGTGCAATAATGTAAACATCACAAGAGGGTCAGAGCCATTAAAAACAGAAAGAATGGATAGCTTACAACAACCAATAATTAGAGTAAAATAACCCATCCTCTCCCAAAAAATATGATGAAAAAACTTCGTTGCGAATTGCAAAGGGCAAAAACACACCCTACAACTTCGATCCCTAATGCAAGGGAACAAATGAAAAAACAAGATTCCTCACATAAGGAAACTTACATACGTTGTGAAAATGGAGCAAAAAAAAAAAAACCCCATCTTTCACCCCTCATATGAGGTACAAAGACTTGGGATTGCGATCCATAAAGTCCACCCTCATGTAAAGGTCTAAGACTTTAACCATGTATATGGGAGCATAAACCATGAAGACCCTGTGTAGGGGAACCGTACCCATAAACCAAAACCAACCCAGTGTAAGGGTTACATGAAATGTAAATAGGAGAAATCCCCATAAACATACCCCGCGCAAGGGTTACCAATCGAAGAACTGTTAATGGGAATCGTACCCATGAACCAAAACCAACCCAGTGTAAGGGTTAAATGTTATGTTAATTGGTGAAGACCCAATCAACATACCCTGTGTCAGGGTTACCAAATAGGACAAATAGAACAACTGTAAATGGGAAACACACCCATGAACCCACCCCTGTGTAGGGGCCGCGTGTGACGCTTAATGAGAAAGAAACTCATATTAACCCACCCCTGTGTAGGGGCCGCGTGTAACGCTTTATGAGAACGGGACTCGTACCCAAACCCATGCCCATCCCTAATATAGGGTAAAATGTAGTGCAGCTAGCCACTAAAATAAACTAGATAAGGACGTCCTATGGGCAAGAAAGCCTAAACAGTGGAAGCCGGCACATGTGAACTGTAGACTTAAATCCCTCAAGCATGGTTACTAAACAATAAAAACACTTTGTACTAACAATGAAAAACCATTACTGTAGGAAAAAGTAAGACCTGTAACTACGCCGGTGAGCGACTTCTCACCCGAGCTGTGTACACTCTCAATGTAAAATGTTTTAAAAGAAAACATGTGAAATATAGACATCTCCAAACACCCCTTTCATGTAACGACTAAAGTTCACTGTATTAGCCTACAGATAGAAAATCATCGAGAAGATCCAAGTGGATAACATACAAGGCACACCACAAATGAATACTTAACAAGTTATGTTATAAATTTTTATAGAGCGCACGGCTGCCCCAGCAAAGGGGCGTCCCGGCGCTGAGCGCAGAAAACTCCAAAGCAAATTACAAGACGAGACAGCTTATAGCGGAGGGAAGAGGTATGTTTTCACAGCTTTCCGGAAAGGCAGGTAGGACTTTAGACTGCGAATGGAGATGGGGAGCGCATTCCAGAGCTTCGAGGCCAGCACACGAAAGGAGCGCCCACCAGCTGACCCTAGGGACAGCCACAAGATTCTGTCCCATAGAACGAAGTTGGCGGGAGGGGATATAGAAGGTATGAAGATTAGTCAAGATGCAAGGAGATGAAGAATTAAGAATTTTAAAAGTAATGCAGAGGGCCTTGAACTCTGAACGCTTGGCCACAGGCAGCCAATGGAGGCGGCGAATGGTATTAGAGGTAGAACACCTCCTCGGCAAACCAAGGAGGGCACGAGCCGCTGCATTCTGAACCCTTTGTAATCTGACAATCTCAGACTGGTTGACCCCCAAGTAGAGGGAACTGGCGTAGTCCAGTCTTGACAGAATCAAGGCCTGAATGATAACCTGCCTGATAGGGGGATCAAAAAAGCCCAACAGGGGTTTGAGCCCTCGCAATAGCCCAAAACAAGTCCCTGCCACCTTCATGGTTTGGGTTCGAAAACAGAGGGCGGTGTCTATCCAAAACCCTAGGTTTTTTACAACCTGTTTGGGAACAGGCGCTAACCCCATCGTGGCAGGCCACCAGTGCTCACTCCACAGCTCTGCATCTCTCCCCACCAGCAGTACTTCAGACTTGCTGGCGTTGAGCTGGAGACAGTTGGCAGTCATCCACTCCGAAATGGCCTCAAGATCGCTACGAAACTTACAAGCGTCCCGGGTAATGTCATCGGAGAGTGTGACCACCAACTGAGTGTCGTCTGCATACGACACTATCGTAAGCCCTCTGTTCTTGGCCACTCTTGCCAGCGGTTGAACGTACAAATTAAAAGGGTAGGGCTCAAAGCAGAGCCCTGCGGTACACCCTGCTTGATAGCAATAACTCTAGAGGTAAAAGGGGAGCGGTGACCTGGAAGGTCCTTCTAGAGAGAAAGGAAGCAAACCAATCCAGGGCGGAGCTCGTTATCCCCGCCTCCTCCAAACGCCTCAACAGGATCTGATGGGAGACCGTATCAAACGCAGCACTGAGATCGAGCAAAATCAGTGCCGACGTGCGGCCCTCATCTAAGGCCCATCTCAGATGTTCGGTAACAGCAAGAAGAGCAGATTCCGTACTATGACCCGCACGGAAACCATTCTGAGAGGGGTCTAGTATGTTATTTTCCTCCAGATACCCAGTCAAGATGGAATTGACATAGACCTCAGAAAGTTTAGAGACCCAGGGCAGGAGGGAGATGGGGCGGAAGCTCTCCAGTTTGGCCGCATCCATGTTAGGCTTTTTTAGCAGGGGAACCACTTTAACGTGTTTCCAAGTACTCGGTACGACAGCCGTAGAGAGAGATAAATTGATCACATGGCTCAAAGGAGAAATGAGCACAGGTAAGATTTTCAACGCATCGGCAGGCTTGAGAGGATCGGATGGGGAGCCAGACTTGACTTTGCTGCATAACTCAGACAGAATCTCATGAGAGATAGCAGGAAGAGTAGTCGGAGTGTAAGGAGTGGGGGAACGAGGCACAAGATCTGAAACAGACGCAATCTGGGGGAAGGAATTATAAATCTTCTCAACCTTCTCCACAAAGAAGGAAGCCAGAGCGTCACATTGCTCATCAGATGAAATCGGAGTGGCGGCCAGGGCAGTGGATGATTTCAGCTCCTTCAGTATCGCAAATATACTTTTAGAGGGATTCGCACTGCTCTTGATCACCTCCGCATAGTAGGTGGCCCGTACCGACTGAATGGATCTATGATATTGCTTAATAGCTGTACTATAGGGCTTCTTTAGATTAGGGTCATAGCTCCTTCTCCATGCTCTCTCTAACCTCTTACACTCTTTACGCAGGCAAGTAAGCTCAGCGTTATACCAAGGACTGGATTTGGTGCTACGGCCTTTAGACCAATTTACAGGAATAAGAGAGTCAAGAGCACCGTGAATCCAATCGGACAGTGATTTATCTGCAGAATCTGGGTCTGCTGGAAGAGTGGGCGGGGATGAGGAAAGAAGGTCATAAAGTTGCATGATATTAAGTTTATGCCAAGGGCGCCTAAGTGTGCGCTTCTGAGGCTCTCTACTCATAGGTGTAATCCCAGGGAGTGTCATTGTTATGAGGTGATGGTCCGACCAACACAGCGGGGAGGGAGAGTAGACAGTCAGAGGAGCAAGATAGGTAAAAACAGGGTCCAACAAGTGGCCAGCAGAGTGCGTGGGCCCTTGCACCAGCTGGAGAAGTTGGCATGCCGCAAGATCAGCCAGAAAGTTACCCATGTCGGCATCATGAGGATTATCCAAATGCAGATTCAGATCCCCAAGGATACTGAAATTAGCTGTTCTCATGGCTAAAGGCCCTACAGTATCAATCAAGGCCGTTCTGAACTCTTTAGAAGGACCAGGTGGTCGATAGATCAGTAAGCCCGACAGAGTATAATTAGCATTGAAGGAAATCCCAAAGTAGGCAGCTTCGCAACCAGCAAGAGGCTCCCTAACAAAGGTGCACATATAAGAAGATTTAAAAATAACTGCAATGCCACCCCTCTGGACCCTCTATTAAGCATCATAATACTAAAACCCAGAGGGAGCGCCAAGCCAGGTTCTGCCACATTTTCGCCCGACAGCCATGTCTCGGTTAAAAAGAGGGCATCAGGGGCTTCGTCCAATAACAGGTCATGGACATCAGCGTGATGTTTCACTAGGGAGCGACAATTTAGACTAAGCAATTTTATTTTGGGGCTTGAGCTGGGGGCAGAAACTACGGGGGCAGAGACAGGGGACGCCCAAGAGTTGAAGCCACAATGCAAACAACAAAAAGGACCCTCCAAGATGGTACAAGGAGGATGTCTGCAGAGGCGCATACCCCTCTGAATACTGACGAGATCTACAACAGAGTAGGTGACCGTACCTCTGTGAGGACCAGCAGCATGTCTGGCGTCTGGCGGCGGACAAGCGCGGATGGGCGCAGACGGGCTTGCCTTAGGCGCGCCTTCGGCGCGCCAGCGGCGCGCCCGCTGCGCGCGTCTGCTGCGCGCTCGCCAGTGCATTGGTTTAAATAACGCCCCAAGCCGGAAATGCCAAGAGTGCACACCGGCCCAGCTGACCCTGAAAGAGCACGCCCTCCGCTCAAACGGCACACAGCCGTGGCGGAACGGGGCGGAGATCAGGAGAAAGTGGAGGCACTCGGCGGTAAACAGGTAAGTACAGAGCACAAGTAAAGTGAATAAAAACAAAGCACACACCCAAGAAGGATGCCCCAGAAACGGACCCCCAAGCCCCTCGAAGTGTAAACAGGGGGGAGGAAAAAAAACTCAGCAGGAGAGTAGCGATTTAAAAATACAAATATAGGAGCACAGTTCTAAGAAAGCTAAAAGCTGCAATCACAGACCTCAGCACATCCACTGCGCGCTCGCCAGTGCATTGGTTTAAATAACGCCCCAAGCCGGAAATGCCAAGAGTGCACACCGGCCCAGCTGACCCTGAAAGAGCACGCCCTCCGCTCAAACGGCACACAGCCGTGGCGGAACGGGGCGGAGATCAGGAGAAAGTGGAGGCACTCGGCGGTAAACAGGTAAGTACAGAGCACAAGTAAAGTGAATAAAAACAAAGCACACACCCAAGAAGGATGCCCCAGAAACGGACCCCCAAGCCCCTCGAAGTGTAAACAGGGGGGAGGAAAAAAAACTCAGCAGGAGAGTAGCGATTTAAAAATACAAATATAGGAGCACAGTTCTAAGAAAGCTAAAAGCTGCAATCACAGACCTCAGCACATCCACCAGTTGTGATCCTTCACATGTAAACTAGCGTGCAACTAGTTAATCAATAGAGTCACAACAAAAATGTGAACAAGTCTGTCCTAATGGTGATTGGAGCTGCAACCACAGTCTTGCTAAACGGGCTGAAGTCGACTCCATACATGTCTCCAGTGTATACTTTTCCAAGGCTCCACAAACAGCGTGTGACAGGGCAGGACACAACCTAAGCTGGAAGCTGGAACAAACAATTGGGCCACCGAAAGTATTGAAAGAAAATACCTATTGTGCGTGGCAGCATCGATGAGGCCAAAGAATACACCCTAAAAGCAGGACACCTTGACAGACACCATGTCCTCCGTCCGAAACGCTCTTACGCGCTGCACATCCCGCATCCGTGCAAGGGCATAGAACGTGGTTGGCAAAGAAAACTGAGGAAATCACAGCCAATTTCAAAATGGCGGCACGCTGTGTACGTCGTGTCGGGTGGCTCACGGCGCGTTCGGACAACAAAAGCACCACACAGAAGCCGCAGGTCGCAAAGACTTCACCACGTCGAAGAATCCACAAGTGGAGGACGTCACAGGGGATCCACAAAGACTTCGTGGACACGGTGAAGAAGGTAAGGCTGCACGTGCAGTAGCTTGCTTGACGCATCTTTTGAACAAGGTGCACGTGCTCAGTGTGTAGGCGCTGTGCACAACTCGTGCCATAATTTCAAATGGCAGATGAGCGGTTGAACTGCCAAAAGTCCAAGGGGCGGCCGGGGACACAATTAAATTAAAATAGACTTACCCCCATACGTCCACAGCTAGTCATGTAACGTGGATGGCCGGGAAACAACTCCATACCACTAGGCCTCCACATCAGACCGGCTCCATTTGAAGTGTCAAAGACAAAATGACCACAGCTGACCTTGTGCTTACACGGGTCCGTATTTGTGCACGACCAAGTGTGTAGATAACTCTGCTCCAGCGGAGATACAAATCATCATGTAGATGCAAGGAGCACGTAGAGACATTATGCAGGCACCACAAAAGTAGCGCCCACATCTGGCAGTAGACAGACTTTACGCAGGAGATATCTTGACATGTGTTGCATCCAAGCACACTTTGTACACGTTGAAAGTCATTACCAAAATCTTGACATGTGCTGCATCCAAGCACAGTTTGTACACGTTGAAAGTCATTACCAAAGAACACTCTTCCCTTGATTGCTCAGGTCCAGTGGCAAACACACAGTACAGCATGCTTTCGTTGGGGCTGTCCGATGTACAGGACACTGGTGGGGTTGCTGAATATGCTGTACCAGATTCTTTTGTTACGATGATTCCTCGTGTTGCTTGACGTGTTGCCTCTTGTAAGCTTGATGTAGCGTCTTTTCTTAGTTGACAGTGAGACTTGTGGCTCCTTCTCACCCTCTGGACTGGTTAAAGATGTCATCTTCTGCTTCCTTGACCAATTGTGGAGATCAGTAGGCAAGTGGGAACGTCCCCATCCCATCCTTGTCGCCAAAATAAATGTTGTGCCCTGTGACACAAGTAGACACTGGTAGCCATGTAAAGTTCAAGTGTACCTTTATTCAGTAGCTGGTTCAAGTAGATGAAGATGGTACACAAGTAAATCGGATAGGTAGACCAGGTAAACAGGTGAAGTAGATGTAGGTAAGCCAGAAGTCAACCCTTAGTTCCATGTAATAGCAAACCCCACCAGGAGCAGCCTGCCTGCTGCTCAGCCCATCTCTAACTGTCATTCCTCACTCACACAGTCACCCAACATTCCATGCATCACTGTATTCCCAACATTCCACAGTAAACATGCACACTGGCTGAGCAGCAGGAAGATAGATAAACTACAAGATATAAGTAAACTATGCAGGGCATAACACTCCGTGATGCTGGTAAATAGATCACTGTGCTATATGAGAAGGATCGCAACTTATGAATTGGAAGTAACAAAGTTACCTTAGTGTTAAACAGGGTCAGCCTGGGGTAGGAAATAGGCCCAGCCATCAGAATACAAATGGCACCATTAATGATTTAGATAGCTAATTGGGGCAGTTTTGAACTTATAAAAACACGCTGTGTAGGTGTTTTGCAAGGTATCGGAGACTCCATGCATTTGTGCTTTCTGCAGGCAATATTTGTTGTAATATCAAAGAAATAAACAGTAAAAAAATGGCCACCAAACTATTAAACATGCTACATGATGTGCTTTGCAGCAAGCCCTTTAACCCTACATGCTACTTTATGAGGCATAACTGTGATTGGAAAATAAACCAGAACTCTCCCAGAACTGCATTAACCACCAGCGTTATCTTATCGCTAATAAAATCCCCTCAAAATTGCTTGGCACACAAAGATCTCTGCAGCAGGTGTCTTAACCCTGTAAGCTATTTTAAAATGCAGTCTCTTTGTGACCAACTAAGGGAGTTAGAACAGATTGGCTGTCATGTTTGTCCTTGTTGCCAATTTCTTTGCAGCAGATTAAAAAAAAAAAAAAAAAATGTATATGTTGACTGTCAGACTTTGCTTTTCAAGCTCTGCCCATCCACCCCTTACCTCTGCCACTCCTTCACCCCCTATTTATGAGTCCCCGGAGTAAATGTTTTCCAAATCTGCTCTGCTCATTGGGCAGTCTGTGGGAGATGTCTACCCAGCAGCGGCCAGTACGGATTGAAGGTAGGGGGGAATGGGCAAGAGGGGGGAAGTACGCGGCGGAAGCGGGTGTTAAAAAATGTTTTTAAAAAAAATACCTTTTTGCCGCGTCTCTCTTCCGTAGTCCTTCCTCGCTGGCCTGAACAGGAAACACACCCAGGCTCCGTGTTTCAGCGCTCAGACACTGACTGGGAGCCTGGGTATGTTCTCCATGCAGGCTGTAATGCAGCCTGCATGGAGATCATGCGAAGTGCGCAAGACTGTTTGGCCGGCCCGAGTCATTGCTCACTTAGGAGGGTGCTACCACTCCTCCCCTGCCCCCGCCTCCTCACACAAAGCTGCGGAAGTTGGAGAAAATAGAAATGATAATAATGCAAGTTATTCTCATTTTATTTTCCCTTTATTTAACTGATAAAAAAACAGTGAGGCAACGCTCCTCCGCCTTAGTGGATGAGCCGCCACTGTGTCTACCTCATGTGTTCCAGGTTCCCACTGAAGGCGTTAAAGCCAAGTAGAACCCTCTTTTAAGTGTCCCTGCCAATTCACATTTTTCTCACCTTTTCACCTGTGTGTCCTACTTACTTGTCCCAGTTGTAGCTGAATGAACCCCTCTCCCCGCCTATTCGTCGTGTGCACTCTCAGTGTGCCCTCTCACAATAGTCTTTCTTCACTTTCATCTCATTCTCCCTCTCGCTTGGCCTTGCCCATTCCTGTCATGGCTGCCAGGATTCCTTTGTCTCCTTTCCATCTCCCTTTTTTCGATACACCTTCCCCTCCATCCTCCTCACCTTCCTAGATCCATCTGGCTGCCACTAAACCGTAAACTCGTATTTATTTTACGACTCCCGGTGCCTCTCCGCGGTGGGCTCCAGGGTAAGGGCTGTTGGCATCTGGGGTTAAGCTTCATTTCCCTGCCTCTCGCGAGCGGCAGTTGCTTTGCTACAAAGTACTGATTTAATTAGAATACATTTGATGCTCGGGTTTTGCAGCCCGGGCCGTGAGTAAATTGAATGCAGGCGCTGACGGGGCAGGCCATATGGCAGGAGTCAGGAAAACCCGATTAATTGAGAGTTTGGGGCTGCATGTGGGCATTCAAGTGCCCGAGAGCCATGTTGTGTGTGTGACTGCGGCTGGCGAGGTTTTAACCCTTCTGTCGCTGCGCCGCACAGGCTGTCGGGACGGATTTTGGAAAGCCACCGTGAGCAGGCTTTGGTGGGAGGCCAGCTGAGCTCCTTTACTCCAGGTTTACTGAGGATTAATATCTCTTATTTAACAGCAAATCTCCCAGAAGTAGTTGAACCCATTTGTGTCTGTGGGGGTGGGGAGGCGGGGTGGGAGGGAAAGAGGGGGGTCGGGACATTGATATTTTTGTTTACAAATCCATCTAGGGCGATAGCTATGTCAAAAACCTTTCGAGGCCCTGACTGGCCAACCATGGAGGCGGTTGGGTTTACACAGGCAGCAGCTACAGTAAAAACCGAACCATGAAAATAGACCTTTTCCATTTTTTATTTTTTTTATTTTTATTAGATTTTAGCACATACATAGGAGCTCTCAAAAATAACTGGCATTGAAAGAGCCAATTTGCACAGAAGCCTGTGGCTGGCACAACCGATTTTTGGGGTTACCGAATTCCAAGGCTGTGTAGTTTTGATTTCATCTCATGCCACTTTCATCCACCACCAGATACTCCCTGTCCCTTTATTTCACTCTTTCATGTTCTTTTTCATCCCTCCTTTCTTTCTTTGTCACTTTTTTTCCGTCTTTCTCTTCCTCCTTTTTTGTGTTTTTCTCTCCTTTGCTCAGGGTCAAAGTCTGATGGGGAAAAATAAGTGCGAGTCCCCAAAAATGAGTGCCGTGGCCCTACCTTTAGCCACAGGCTCAGATTAAGAACTGCTCTCCACTTGGTATAATAGAGGACGACCAGAAGGGCTCTTTGACATTGACTTGCTATAGTGGGCTTATGTAGGTTAATGTCCTGCTCAGGTGAAGAGGGAGTAAGTGAGATGAAGAGGTTGGTAGGAGGTAACTTTCGATTCTATGTCAGGATAATGCAGAAGAATGAGCAGAGGGGTCTCTATCTCTGCAACCCTGAACTCACTAATATAGCTGCCTGCCAGTGCCCTGATCACACTAGTGCATCACGGAAGGACCCCTGAATACATTCAGAATACACTTCAAGACTCATCCTAGGCTCACCTGTCAAATAAACTCCAGATCCCGCACATCAGCTGTATCTGAAAGAAGATAGATACTTAAAAACCTTGGTTATGGAACACACTCCCAATGACCATCTAGCTTTCAGGTGGCTCTGTTTGCAGAGCAGCACAATACAAGTGCATTCATTTATTCAAACAACCAAACCTCCATTATTACATTTATATATGTGTCCGGCTTAGAATTACCCATCAATCCATCCTTGCATCCATTTCACATCCATTCATCCAGTCCGTCAGTCAGCCGTCTGTCTGTCCTTCCATCGATCCATCCATCAATACATTCATCCATCCGTCCGTCCGTCTGCCTGTCTGTCTGTGTGTCTGTCTGTCTGTCCATCCATCCATCTATCTATCCCTCCAGCCACCCTACCTCTCCGTCCATCCATCCATCCATCCATCCATTTACCCTTCCACTCATCCATCCATCCATCCTTTCACTCATTCTACCATCCATCCGTGCTTTCTCTCATCATCCATCAACCCATCCTTTCATTACATCCAGCCACTCTACATGACCGTCCATCAGTCCATCCGTCCGTCCGTCCATCCGTCCGTCCGTCCATCCATTCCTCCAGCCACTCTACATGACCGTCAGTCAGTCAGTCAGTCCGTCCGTCCATCCGTCCGTCCGTCCGTCCATCCATCCATCCATCCATCCATCCATCCATCCATCAGTCAGTCAGTCCGTCCTTCTGTCCACCCACCCACCCACCCATCTGACAACCCCTCAAGTCCAAGTCACTAAAAATAACATGAACTGAATATACAGAGCTAAAGTAATCACGGAGTCTGTGCTCCGGCAGGGAGGGGGCTAAAATGCAGAGGTGTTCCTGGTGTAGCCCCCCAGGTAATAGTCCCCTGACCTTGTCTGCGAAGGTACTGGAATGATGTACGAGGTACATCGACACCCCAGGCATTAGGGAGGTGACCCCTGTGCTGTGTCCGGTGACCTCTCAATCTGTCAATCATGACATGCCTTAATTGGGAAGGGAGCCAGGGGGGTCCCTGAGACTGGGAGAAGGCTGCTGAAGCACCTCGAAAATGTACTTGTCTTATTTACCTCTTTCGTTATATCTTAGGCAGAAGGCGATATTTCTGATGCATTTGGCACCAGACATTCTAACAGATGCTGCTAGCGGGCACTACATTTAATAGTACCACAGACAACGTGTTTCATGCTCTAGATATTGTAACAACAGAAATCGGTTCAACCTACTATTTCCTGGTGTTTCACGGTAAGCGTACACTCGGACATTGCCCCTAATATCTGCATTCCATGCGGACGATTGTGCCCTCCAATGACCAGCACAGCATCTGACCAAGGCCGGCTTTTGCCGTGGGCGCGCTGCGCCCAGGCTCGGCGCATGGAGCTGTCTGCACTAAAGCCAGCGGTCGGTGACTCCAGTGATACCGTTTGAAGTGCTTTTAACCACTTGTTAAAGTACCGCAGTGCTTTATTTTAACACCCCATCAGCCCTTCTCCTTGTCCTTCCCTCTCACCTTCTGCCACACACCAACACTACCCCAACAAACAGCTTGGCACCAGTGTGACAGACCTGAGCTGTGCCTGTTCCAGGTGTGCTGTGGGAGCAGTCGCGGATGGCATTAATCGTGGGTGGGGGGTCGCACATTCAGGGTCGCGCGGGGAGGGCGGGTTAATAAATTAAAAAAACCTACCTTTCCCCGGGTCCCGCGTCTTTTTGCTCTCCTGCCTCCGGCAGGAACAGGAAGCAGGCAGTCTCCCTCCCTTCCCCTAACCCAATCACAACGCTGACATTGCAGCATTGTGATTGGCCGGGACGCCGACCAGGCAGGCGCCTATGGGGAGGCCATTGTCTCCATGTAGGCTGCATGCAGCCTACATGGAGAAAAGGCAGAGTGCGCATGACTGGTTTGGTCGGCCCCAGAGGGCCGACAAAACAGTCAGCGCCCTCAGCAGTGGGCAAGCCACTCCTCCCCTGCCCTAGACCAGACCCGCCCACCCCCAACCAAACCCTTCTGCTTTCTAGCAGTGCGAGAAGCAGAAACATAAAATGGTAGTTTTTCCATTTTATGTTTCTGCTTCTTGCACAGCGAGAAAGCAGTGGGGCAACGCTCCTCCGCCCTAATGGAGCTGCCGCCCCTGTGTGGGAGTTGGCGAGATGTTTGTGTTCACTGCTGTGATGCTGTCAGCCAGGAGCTGACCTGTGAATACAACAGGGACCCCCTGCTGCCTCATTTCATTCAACAGCAGCAGCGAGGGTGCCAGATTTCTTTCTGCCCAGGGCGCTATCCTAGCAAAGGCTAGCTCTGCGTATGGCCTGTCTACTTCATCACTCCTACAAGAGATGGTGAGCTCCCCTGAGCATGTGATCCCACCATCTGAGTACTTGTGCAGGATATAATCTGGGAATATGAGCATCAGTGCACCAGTGCGCCATGGGACTTTACTGTCTGATCACTCCTGTAAAATGCGATCTGAGATTACACCACAGATCCAAAATAGGATTTCACTATCTGAGCACTCCTGAAGGATATGACGTCAGGATCTGAACACCAGTGTAACATGCGATCCAATGATCTGAGCTCTTGGAAAAGATATCATCTGGATATACATGCACCAGTACAATATGTAATTCACATATCTGAGCATTTGTGAAATATATGATCTGGCTATCCGTGTGCAAGTACAACAAGTAATTCAACTGACCAAACACTTCTGAAAGATACGATTCAGCTATCCATGCACCAGTAAAATATGTAATTCAACTGTTCGAACACTTGTGAAAGATATGATCTGGCTATCCATGCATCAGTACAATATGTAATTCAACTGTCTGAACACTTGTGAAAGATATGATCTGGCTATCCATGTGCCAGTACAACATGTAATTCAACTGACCAAACACTTCTGAAAGATACGATTCAGCTATCCATGCACCAGTAAAATATGTAATTCAACAATCCAAGAACTCGTGAAAGATATGATCTGGCTATCCATGCACCAGTACAATATGTAATTCAACTGTCCGAACACTTGTGAAAGATATGATCTGGCTATCCATGCATCAGTACAATATGTAATTCAACTGTCCGAGCACTTGTGAAACATGCAATTCAACTGTTCGAGCACTTTTAAAAGATATTATCTGTCTATACATACACCAGTACAACGTGATTCAACTATCTGAGCACTTGTAAATGATATGATCTGGCTATCCATCTGCCAGTACAACATGTAATTCAACTGACCAAGCACTTGTGAACGATATGATCTGGCTATCCATGCACCAGTACAACATGTGATTCAATTATCCGAGCACTTGTGAAAGATATTATCAGTCTATGCATGCACCAGTACAACATGTGATTCAACTATCCGAGCACTTGTGGGACATGTAATTCAAATGTCTGAGCACTTATGAAAGATATAATTTGGCATCAATGCACCAGTACAATATGTGATTCAATTATCAGAGCACTTGTGAAACATTTGATCTGGCTATATATGCACCAGCACGTGTGAATAGGCTATTTGAGCACTTGAAAAAAGATATGATCTTTCAATCCAGGCGCCAGTACAACATGTCATTAAACTATCCAAGAACTTGCACAAGATATGACCTGGTACTACGTTTACTGGTTAACAATACAAATATCAATTCCAAAATAGCGTGTAAACTAGATATTGTGTCAAAAATATTGGCACTACAAAAATATTGTGGACCAGAATCTCTACAGTAAAAATATCGTTGTTAATGTATATAATTAAAAAAAATATATTGTTGTATATAACATTTTTTTACTTTAATACAGTTGTATATTGTAGTAGCAGATTGTTGAGTTTGTTGGGGCAATAGAGTGGGAAGATATTTAAAATATAATTTATTGTTTTTTTATGTATGTAAATTGATTAATTGATATTTTTTTTATTTCAGTGTAATTTGTATTTTTAATGTAATTATTTGTATGTATTGTTCAATTACTAATTCATAATGTAATAGCGGGTGGTAACGTTTGAATGGGAGTAGGGTGGGAATTTATTTAAATTATAATTGTTTTACATTAAGTTGTTTGTAAATTAAATATTTATTTGGTAATTAATTAAATACATTGTTTAATTGAATATTTGATATATTTGATATTGTAATTATTTAAGTGTATATTGTGATCTCTTAATGTATATTTTTTTATATAGTTTAATTAAATTGCAGTTTTTAATGTTTGTTAAGTATGTATTTAATAGTTATGTAAATTGCTTCATTGATTATGTTTATGTGATTTATTTGATATATTTTAATGAACTGTTAATTGGTTGGTAAATGTATGTAATGTGCTTGTTTGTGGACTGTGTTTTGGATTTATCATTGGTTTTAATTTTATTTGTTCTAATTAAAATTAATATAATAATGTTATTATTGTTTAACTATTTTTTGATTTTTGGGGGTTTTTGAGGTTAGTTATGGGGATCATGGAAGGAAGTGTATTTATTTTAAATGTACTTTCTGTTTCAATTGTTAAATTATGTTTTTATTATTACATTTTTATTTATTTACATTAAATGTATTTTTTTTATTTTGAATACATTTTAATATTTTTGTTTTATTAGGTATTTAAATATGTTCTAAAAACACTTAGGAGTTAATGGTATACGTAGCCCTTCCTACATCCAACATTTTCTGTGTTTTTGCTTACATTGGAGTGGGCATGGTAAATCTAATCCCTCCAAATCCAATCCTTTTCCTGACTTTGCCTATATAGGAGTGGGAATAGTAAATGTAACCCCTCAAAAATACAACAGTTTCGCTACTGGTGAACAGATTGGAGTTGGAATAGTAAATTTAACCCCTCCAAAGTTCATCACTTTTCCTACCGTTCCCTATGTGAAGTGGGAATAGCAAATCTAACTCCTCCGAAGCCCATGACTTTCTCTATTGTTGCAATCACTGCAGTAGGAATGGTAAATATAAACCCTTCAAAGTCCAACAATTTTACTACTGTTGCCTTTTTTGGAGTGGGAATAGCAAATCTAACTCCTCCGAAGTCCGTGACTTTCCCTATTGTTTCATACACTGCAGTGGGAATGGTAAATATAAACCCTTCAAAAATCCGGTTGAAGTGGGAATAGTAAATGTAACCCTTCCAAAGTTCAACACTTTTCCCAATTTTTCTTACATTAGAGTGGGAATAGTAAATCTAACCCCTCCGAAGTGCAACAGATTGTATTACTGTACATCTGTATACCTATTTTGATTAGAGAGGGAATTAGTAAATTTAACCCCTCCAAAGTCCAATACTATTAGTTAATCTCAGCCACTGGTCATCATTACTCGGTCTGCATCCCACTCCATAGTTATTGTGCACACCACGCCACCCCAGTTCGGACCCAGCCATATGCAAACCAGTCTTGACCATGCTGCAATGGGCACAGTCCAGCGCGAACTGCCAGGCTAGGTCCTCCCTGAACAGAAACACAAGCAACCCAAGATCGGTTTCATCCTAGCTAGGGCTCATCAGCCAGCCACTTTTTGCATACATCAGTGTGTCACCTTAAGTGGGAAGGGTGTGCCCAGATGTGGGTCCTGTGCACATTGTGTCACTGGAACGAACTATAACTGGCTGATGAGCCCATAACTATGGCAAAACTAGTCCAAGGCTGCTTGCGTTCTGGTTCAGGGAGGACCTGGCCTGGCAGTTTGGGCTGGACTGTTTCCATTGGAGCAGGCCAAAACTGATTTGCACATGGCTGGGTCCAAACTTAGGTGAGATTGTGTGCAAAATAATGATGGGCTGGGATTGCAGCCTGAGCGATTACCAGAAGCTGAGATTAATTCAAGCATTCTATCCATCACATTTTTTTTATACTTTGGTTTGCTAATAGAACAGCTATGTCAAAAATAAACCAGTAGAGAAAGATTCTGTAAATGTTTGCCATTGGGCATAGAATTGCTTTTGTTTCGCAAAAGATAGATTTTCAGAAAAATAATCTGCATACATTTTCAAGCTTGGCTGAGCTCAATTAGACTGAAAATTAACTTGCTATGTAGAGAAAAATATCTTGCAATGCAGAAGAAATATTACGGCCTACATAAAGGGTCAAAAAGAGGGAAGTTCGCAAAACTTTGCTGGCAAAAAACACTTTGCAAACAATCTACTTAAAATAAGGAAAAGCTTGGCCAAAGGACACCCCAGCCATTAAGCTAAACACTACCATTGCTATTGTTGACTCTTACCTTGTCCATGAAGTGACACCTTAACTTCTCTGCCCCTAGACCATTTCTCACCTATCCACATCCCTTATTGTTCCTGCTCAGTGTTTTGCTTAAGGGCTGCATTCAAAAAGAGTTTCTCTTCTTTGACCTTTTGAACTTTGGATGGGACCAAAAACCACTATCACTGCACCTCTCAATCTCAGTAGGTTAGGCCCTATGTTAATCACAAAACACAGACATCCTTACCTGTCCAGTACTTTATCGTAGGCACACAACTAACACTAACAAAACCCTCCCATATCATACTCTCCTGAAACAGTAGAAACTCAAATACCAGTCACAAATCCAAACTCACATATAAGCACACATGACAGACAAGTCTCTCTTGTGCTGATCAGTGCACTCTCCATGTTTGTCTGTGCAGTAGATATTGCTGACATAATTGAAACACACAACTTCATCACAAAGATGTGCCCCGCCCTCACACCTTACTCATCCCGAATTAATTTATCCCCAATATCTAAGAAATATGAATTGCATGGTGTAGGATATTGAGGAAGGGAAAAGTTTGTGGCCGCAATATCATGACCAAAATATCACGCACACAAATATAGATAGGTAAATATGTATAGATTTTGTATACTAACTTCACATATATGAACCTTAATATTACATATATCCAAAAGGTACCTATATGTGGAGTTAAGAATGGTAAATTTATACTTACCTATATGCACTTATTTACTTAAAATTTTGGTTTTCGATATTTTGGTCATAAATCATAATATTGTGGCCTCTAGATATTTCAGCCTCAATATTTTGGTTTTCAATACTTTGGTCATGATACTGTGACCTTGCAATATTCCATACTTGATATCCCGGACTACAGTCGAACTTCACCCATATAACAGGAATTGGTGAGACATCATCCATAAAGTTAACGACCACTGTACCTGATTAGAAGAAGCATGAATCAGCTTGTTTAAATCCCTGTTGTGCTAAATCCCCTCCCCGAAAAAGTGTCCATGCCCTCATTCCTTCTCACAATCTGTTCCTCAGCAACTTCAACTTCTTAGAAGACCTCACTATTAAGACCAAGAAAGGAAGACTTTCATTAACTCCTCAACACCCCAGATCTCATATGACAAGTCATTTACCCCATCACAACAGAGGCAACATCTGCAATCTGAACATCACATCTGCCCCCATCCTTCCCTACCATGCACTAAAAGAAGAGCAACAGAAGAGGCGCCAGTATCTATAGACTTGTCCCACCAGTAAGCCATTCAATTAACTATACATCTCTCAACAATGACGAACAACACCTAATCGACACCAAAGACACATCCATTTATAAACTTTCCACTAGATCAAGCATGCCCAAGGTTGATCGAGTCAGAATGTTCTGGGTCTCAACCTATTGATATTAGTTTACACATGAATCGAAGTGGGAACCATTTTCGTAGTTATTGATAATCCTGAAATTATTTGTTGTTCGGGCCCTTTTCTACCAACATTGCGCACCCCAAAATTGCGCCTACATAGCAGGACCTGTCCACCCAAGAAAATATGTCTTCTCAAGGTACAAATCTAAACATCTTACACTTTTCTTTCAACCAGCACAACGTCAAACTACACACTGCAGTATGACTCAAACCCAAACCCTCTGCACTATGGTATACAGAAGATCACAATAAAAATAAAAGAGACATCTGTAAGTAGGAGTAATTTAGGAGAAAATCTCAATCACTGCTAGACCTTATAACACTGACAAATATCAGCCCTACACACAAAAACAAGATTCATGCACTATATCTAAATGCATCTCCGGGCCTAAAATGATATTACACTCTAACATCTTGAAAAACTCTTTATCTACATAGAACACCTATTTCATTATTCTACCCCTCTCCAGATTAATCAAAAATGTTTCTGAGCCAATGCTCTTTACCCTCCCCTTGTAAAACGTTTTAACCAGTCTTCTTTCTATCTTCACTACCTCAGTAGTGGCCTGTACCCTGCCAAAGTGGTGGGGCGGGCCGGAGGAGGGAGGTAGGGAGGGGAGGGTGCGGAGGGATCGGGGACAAAAAAAACCAAACTTACCTCAACGTTGCCGCCGCATCACGCTCTTCCTTCTGAGCACAGGCTCCCAGCCTGCACTGCGGCCAATCATGACTCTGCATGAAAGCAGCGTCAGGATTGGCCTGAGCGCTGGCAACTTGCGCTCCCAGGCAGACTGGAAGCCTGTGCCTGCTCTCTCCAGCCCCAGCAACGCAGCTGCGGCTGGAGAGAGCTTCACTGCACATGAGGGTTTTGGCCAGCCTGAGACGGCCAGCCAAACACCTCATGCGCAGTGAAGGGAGTGCCCACCACTCCCCCACCAGCAGTGTCATCCTCTGGATCCACCCCCAAAGACTCGTAAAACCCATTTTATTATTGTTTTATTTGCGGGTGGTGGCAGGGGGGACGGCGCTCCTCTGCCCTAATGGAGGGGCAGCCGCTGCACCTTATGCCTATATAAAAGGCCAGGCAAGACATTCTGTCATTTCCTTATAAACTCCAGGCAAGAAAGTAACTTTTAGTGCCGGATTGACTGCCATGACACAGTCATGAAAGCACCCACAGAATCGCTCAAGTATTGTTAACAGGCACTAGACTAATGAAAAGCATTATTTCCTGGCACAGATTTTAAAGCCAATTGTATTTCTCTTGGCATGGGATTATGTATGGCATTTACCTATCGGACACATGTTATCAGACAGGCACAGTCTCTTCTGTGGCCCATGTTTGCTGCTTTGCATCCATTTTTAATATCTAACATTTCTTTACAGGCGCATACATGATTTCATGCTTTTGATAAAATATTTCTTCAGGCACTGTGGCAGCCACTGGAGTTTTGCAAACTTTTATTCCCTTTAAAACTAAGTGCAAATCTAAGAGCTTTTAGGTAATATATTTAACAAACTGGGCTATGATATGCGCCATTGGGCCAGTCACCACTAAGTGTTTCTTTGTGTGGAGAACCCACACCTAGAGAGGGACAGGCTGCTCCCCATCAGAACTGAAATCTTAGGTGGTCTGGACTATTTTGTGAGGGCTGATTCTGATTCCCAGCCCAGCCATACCTGTGGATGTGTAACTATGCTACCCGAATTCCCCTCTCTATTTACAGTGTTCACTTCTTCCTGAACCTACCTGCTTACTTTATTAATAACCTAAATTTCATTAAATAAAGAAACATATTTAAAAGATGATTTGATTTCCCGAGCACTCCTACAAATTGTGCTAACAATTCAAGGGTTAGAAGCTGCTCTTAGCACCTGGGCATACATGTAGGTGTCATTCCTTGTTCTGAGGAACCCAAACAGAATTTGCACCTTAAATATTTTCGCATATGTAGGATAGAAACTTATATCTGAGAGCTCCTGGGGCAGAAGACACCCACGTCTGAATCTGAACCTAATAAACCTTGATGATGCCCGAGCAACCACAGATCACTGATAGAACATCAAGGTCAAAAATATCGTGTGGACAGAATGTCGTGTCAAAAATACAGAGGATCCAAATATCGAGAATGTAAGTATATATATATATATATATATATATATATATATATATATATATACATATATATATAGTCAAGGTACATATATGTGGAGTTAAGTATAGAAAAACTTTGCATCCCCATAGAAACTTACCTTCATGAAATTCTTGTCCTCCATATTCTTGACACAATATTTTGACCAAACGATATTTTGTACAAACCCCACAACCACTTATGACATAGCTGTCTAAGCTATCTGTGGCCCAAGACAAAAAGTACTGACTGTATCTGAGCATCTGCAAAAGAAACAATTGATGGACTGAATACTGGACAATGCAAACATTCACCCCCAGTCACAAGGATCTGGGTTAAATCCATCATTCTTTTGCTCACCACACCACCCCAGTTTGGACCCAGCCATATTCAAATCAGTCTTGACCCTGTTCCTTGTGGAAACAGTCCAGCCCAAACTGCCAAGCCAGGTCCTCCCTGGACCGGAAACAAGCATCCTGGGACCGGTTTCAGGGTATCACCCTTCATCAGCCAGGCTAGCTTGAATCCAGTGGTGTAGTGAGCACGGGACCCACGTCTGGGCATACGCTTCCCACTTAGGGCGACATATGCAAAAGAAACAATTGATGGACGGAATGCTGGACAATGCAAACATTCACCTCCAGTCACAAGGATCTGGGTAAAATTCATCATTCTTTTGCTCACCACACCACCCCAGTTTGGACCCAGCCATATGCAAATCAGTCTTGGCCCTGTTCCTTGTGGGAACAGTCCAGCCCGAACTGCCAAGCCAGGTCCTCCTGGACCGGAAACAATCATCCTGAGACCGGTTTCAGGGCATCACCCTTCATCAGCCAGGTTAGCTTGAATCCAGTGGTGTAGTGAGCACGGGACCCACGTCTGGGCATACCCTTTCCACTTAGGGCGACATATGCAAAAGAAACAATTGATGGACGGAATGTTGGACAATGCAAACATTCACCCCCAGTCACAAGGATCTGGGTTAAATCCATCATTCTTTTGCTCACCACACCATCCCAGTTTTGGACCCAGCCATATGCAAATCAGTCTTGACCCTGTTCCGTGTGGGAACAGTCCAGCCCGAACTGCCAAGCCAGGTCCTCCCTGGACTGGAAACAAGCATCCTGGGACCGGTTTCAGGGCATCACCCTTCATCAGCCAGGCTAGCTTGAATCCAGTGGTGTAGTGAGCATGGGACCTACGTCTGGGCATACCCTTCCCACTAAGGGCGACATATGCAAAAGAATGTCAGGGCGCATCATAGCGGTGTACACTGACAGCTAGCAGCGAAGCTGTAGTGTGTACACAGAAGGGCTGTAATACTCGTTCTCCCAGCAACCTTCGCGTTTCTGACGTAGCACGCAGGGGTGAGCGTGCCGTCAGGAAACACGGGATTTACCCGGAAGAAGCCTTCACAGAGCTGCCGATTTTTTGTGGATTCGGGCAGAGCTCGTTCGTGAGGAGAAGGCGGTCCGGTAAGGGTGCTCCTCGCACCAATCTTGATTCCTCCTGAAGCGGTTTGCTTGGGTTTAAAGATTGAAGCTATTCTGTTCGTTTTTCTCCCGTTGGCGAGACGCGTTCCTTGCGCAGTCTCATGCGGGAGAAAAGCTTTGGTGATTTGTTTCGCTCACCTCTGCCGTGCGCTGTAACTCTGCTGTTAAGAGTTACTACGCGCAAACGAATCTCCTCCGTTGGCGAGTCTACTATTGTTCTGGCTTAGACTCATGCGGAGGAGGTATTGGATTTGAATACATTATTTACGTTGACTAACATGAAGGCAAATATTGTCTAGGTATTGCTCTCCCCACCTTGGATTAAGGAGTAGGAACTTACTCTACAAACTTTACGGGCACTGCTGACAAAGTCGCCCTGTATTGCTCTCTTTGATTTCTGACATTGCACAGTTAGAGCAGTTCTGTTCTTTACCTGGATAGTAGAACTCGCACCCTTGGTTATTGTTTCATGGTTACTACCTTAAGAACGTATTGGGTACTTTGAGATTTTTCCGCTGGTCATTCATCAAAAGACTGGGGGTGTTTGTCTCCTGCATCTCAGTGTAAGAAATACCTTTAGGAAGAACCATGAATACGCTATATCCATACAATTAACTGTGGCCTTTCTATTTCATACGTTTCTTGTAGGGGAGGTCAGTAGGGGGTGTCCAGGAAAGATCAGTCAAACACTTGAGTCTCATCCTCCCGTTTCTAAGGGTAGGTGATATTGACCAGACGTGCACTCTCTCCATCTGTGCATGGCTGTTGCCAAAAGAGGTTATTGTAATTCTAAATGTATGTTGTTCTTTCTCTAGGATATTAAACGTGTGGGTATCCTGAATGCACCCTCTCCTCTCTCCTGGTGTAGGGCAGCTTCTTTTCCTTTACAGGTATCTCTTGCTCACATTTCCTAATTCATACGTTACCCTATCAAGCATTAGACGAATCATTAGAGGAATGCAGTAGTAATTGTTTTTTTCTTGTCTTTCTCAGATCTCCCTCCCTGCAGTTCCTATCCTTTCCTTCCCCCGCTTGACCATCCCACTAGTCCGAGTTGATATATCTATCCGGACTTTGGGCTGTCGAGAGGTGGACCCCTCTGAGCATCGACACGACCCTGAGGATATTATGGTGACCGTGACAGAATAATCGGCCCACGAATTGTTATCCTCCCGGTCGAGTTAAAATCAGAATGCCCACCCTAGATGATGTTCTAGCAACCCTGGCCTTGGTGCAAACAGAGCTGGCAGCTTCACGTAATGAGACTGCAGCCTTACAGGCCCGTGCAGAGAAAATGCAGAGAAATCCTTTTGATGTGAGGGGGCCTTCACTTCCCTTGACCAGTGCGGTAGTAGTGGAAGTACCTTCGCTAATTCCTTTAGCCCCTTCTGAAAGGTTTTATGGGGATATTCATAAAGTGCAGGTATTTCTAACCCAGGTTCTGCTACATTTTAACTGTAAACCGAAAATGTTTGCGACTAATCAGGCCCGTGTAGCCTTCTTAATATCTTACTTAGCTGGGGAAGCAGCCCAATGGGCAGTCCCCATTGTCAGAAGAGATGACCCCCTACTTTACGATTGAGATGCCTTCAGAGAAGATTTTGAGAAAACCTTTGATCGCAAGGCCGAGACTTTCTCTGCAGACAGGGAGTTGCTCGAACTGAAGCAAGGTAATAAGGATCTGCTGGTCTACTTGAATACGTTCAGAAGGCTAGTTGCCGAAACAGATTGGCCAGAAGCTAAACAAGCAGCTCTCTTCTACCAGGGGCTCAGGGACGAACTCAAAGATGTCATCGCTCAAGTAGACCCACAGCCTCGGACCTGTACAGCACTTATCGATTTAATCATGCGGTTGGATCACCTTATAAGAGAGTGGAAAGGAGACCACAGATGAAGAGAGAAGATCCCACAGCGCTTTGAACGTCCTAGAACACCGGAACATGGAACCACCCCGCCGGAACCCATGGAGCTCGGGACCGTGCGAGCATCTCTCACTCCCCACGAAAGAGAATACAGATGGAAACAAGGGCTTTGTCTGTACTGTGGGAAGAAGGGACACTACCTCAAAGAATGTCCCGTTAAACCCTGAAACAGTCGTCCCAGATTTGGACAAGTGGCCACCATTATAGCAGATAAAAAGTCGGAAAACTAGAACGCTTGAGGTGTGACGAAGGGGAGCCCTTGAGCGTTTGTGAAATCCCTTCCGTAAAACAGGATAATGTCCTAGGACCAGAACACTTTTTTATCTCTAAGGATATTCTAGTAGCTCAAGGTCAGAAGCACATCAAGGTAATGGTTGATTCAGGGGCCACAGGCTGCTTCATGGATGAAGAAGAAGCTCTAAAACTGGGAGCGGAGTTAGTACTCAAGACCACACCTGAGAGCGTTTTTGCTGTGGATGGCAAACTCTTGGAATCCGGACCTATTCGATATGCCACTAAGGATTACGAGATATGGTACAACGAAGACCATCGTGAATAACTTTCGTTCAATATCATCCAGGCTCCAAAGTATGGGGTGATCTTGGGCTACCTTGGCTTCAGAAACATGACCCTACCATTGAATGGTCGAAGATGACATTGAAGATGGAGTCTGAATACTGCAGTAAACACTGTATACATCCACCTACAATTCCTTCTAAGGCTCTGGCCTTACGACACCACATTGCTACTGCAGCGGAAAAAGTGGACCTTCCTGCATGTTACCAGAAGTTTGCGGATGTTTTTTGTGATAGTATGGCAGAAATATTACCTCCCCATAGGATATAAGATTGTCGGATTGATCTTATCCCGGGAGCAGTGGTACCTTGTAGCAGGATATACGCTCTTACAGAGCCGGAAAACGAACACCTACATCAATACATCGACAAATATCTCTCCTTGGGATTTATTCGCCACTCCAGATCACCTGCTGCGTCTCCATTCTTTTTTATACCCAAAGCTAATGGAGAACTTAGACCATGTATTGACTTTAGAGCATTAAATGCTATTACCATCAAGAATCAATACCTGCTCCCTTTAATACCCGTTTTGTTGGACCAGTGAAAGGGGCGGTGATTTACATCAAACTTGATCTCCGAGGAGCATATCATTTGGTGCGTATGCGGGAGGGAGATGAGTGGAAGACCGCCTTCAAGACCAGGTATGGATTATACGAATATATGGTCATGCCTTTTGGGCTGTGTAATGCCCCTGCTGCCTTTCAGTTCTTTTTGAATGATGTCCTAAGAGTATCTGGATCATTTCGTGGTAGTCTACATTGACGACATTTTTGTTTTTTCTTCTAACACCGAAGAACATAAGGAACATGTGGGTTTCGTTCTGCGTACTCTCCAAACTCATCACCTGTTTTGCAAGATCAGCAAGTGTGAGTTTCACGTTACCACAGTGGAATTTTTAGGAGTCATACTCACACAATCAGGCCAGGTCATGGCGGAGAGGAAAGTGACAGCAGTCACAGAATGGCCACGTCCTAAAACATTAGAGACATCCAATGTTTTTTTGGCTTCGCCAATTTTTATAGGGGGTTCATCAACCATTTTTCAACTACAGTGGCACCTATTACAAACTTGTTACGCAAAAAGATTCCATTCAAGTGGATGGATGAGGCTCAATCCGCCTTTGAGTCTCTCAAGCAGGCGTTTTCTTCAGCCCCGGTATTGGCTCATGCCATTCAGATGTACCTTTCATGGTGGAAGCAGATGCCTCCAATGTGGCAGTAGGAGCAGTTTTGTCCCAAAGACATACAACAACAGGTCAATTGCATCCCATCGTCTTCATGTCTCGAAAATTGAATAACGCGGAACGAAACTATACTATAGCCGAAAAAGAGCGATTAGCCATCAAAGAGGCCTTTCTGGAATGGAGACATTGGATAAAAGGGGCCAAACACAGAGTAACGGTATACACTGATCACCGCAATCTACAATTCATGAAGTCAGCCTGGCAGTTAACTCCACGTCAATTACGTTTGATGCTGTTCTTTGCCGAATACCATTTTGTAGTAAATCAAGTTATCTCGGAGGTCCAATATGGCTTCCGAGCAGGCAAATCCACAGTGGACCAGTGCCTGAACCTCTACCTAGTGATAGCTAAATACACAATTGCTAAAGCGGGATCCATTTACTTAGGTTTTATGGATCTCACTGCAGCATTTGACAGGGAGAACCGTAGTAAACTTTGGGCCCTGTTAGATGATCTGGGAGTAGAGCGCTCAATTATAAATGCCCTGATGTCTTTATATGCCCATACCACAGCTGCAGTACGTTTTACTCAAGAGGGCGATCTCACAAATAGTTTTAAATGCTCAAGAGGGGTGCGGCAAGGCTGTATTCTTGCCCTTTTTTTATATCACGTTGTACATTAATGGGCTGGAATCTGCCATGATATCTCTGCATGCCGATACTCTGAGAATAGGTACTAGATCAGTACCAGTTCTGCTTTACGCAGATGATGCTGTGCTTATCGCACGCACACCAAGAGCACTTCAAATTTTAATTGACAGATTCGTCTTGTTTCTGAAGGGACTGGACTTGTCTCCCAATTACGCGAAGTCGTATGTGATGGAAGTGGGTGGTCGAGGGAAGAGTAATACACTTTACAAGGCAGGCTCCCATAGCATAGCCAATGTCCCAGCTTTTAAATATCTAGGGGTCTCATTTGATGCCAAACTAAATTGGAATACACTGAAAGAAGAGAAGGTGGTAGATACGAAGAAGTCAATGGGTGCAATTGCGAACTTTGCACATAGATTATGCACATGGTCTCCGGGGTTGATTTTAAAATTATATCGATCAATTTGCATTTCTAAAGCTGTGTATGGGAGTGAAATTTGGGGCTATAAGGGTATGGGGGAGCTTCAGACGACACACAATAAATACCTGAGACGGTTATTAAAGGCCCCTCAAGGTACCCCCACCTATTCAGTCCACGAAGAACTTGGGGTGAGGCATGCAGGGGATTTAGTAGCAGTTAAAACCCTTCATTGTTGGCTGAGCATTTGGGCAAAGGAGGAGGCCTCCCTTAACCATGAGATAATCCTGGATTGCCTCACATTTGAGCACACCCTTAAAAACCATGGCTAAGATATATTAAAGACACGTTGGATAGCCTTGGAAGATCAGATATGTTTACAAATTTTACATCAGTGAAGAAAGGCGATAAAAAACTAATTAATGATCTTTTTTTCAAAAAGGTTAGAATGGAACGAGAAGATAAGGAACTGCTAAAACCGTCAGTTAGAGCGCATGTCTTAGTAAAATCAGTGCAAGGAATAGAACACTATCTTACTATTTTAACCAGTGCTTATGACCGCTTTTTAATCACTCGTTTTAGATTCAATATGTTCCATCATCTAGTGGCTGTCCCTATCGGATTTATAGCGTGAACTGAAGATAGAGGACCCCGTGGCTGCGACAATAGGTCTCCACAGGACATTTGACATTTTGTGTTTTTATGTAAATATTTTACGCATCCCTGGAGACTGTATCTTAAACCATATCTAAAAGATATAGGCTTTGTCAGGCTCGAATTGCGCTTTTGCACATGCGACTTTTACAGACTGAATGCACTTTATTTGTGGTTACACACTTTTTAAGAGCAATGGTGAGATCCAGGAAATTTCGGAATGATTAAGATAGTGGGGTGTTTTATGTAAATTGTGATATGTCTAAATTAGGCCTCTAGAAAAAACAGCCAGTTTTGAGATTTATGCATAATTTAACGACCCTGTAAGAGGAGTGTTTAACGTGCTGTTACTTTTATAGTGGTGACAAAATGAATTAGCCCATTTTATGACTCTGCTATTCTGTTTTTTAATGTATTGTATCTTTTATGGCTGTATGTTCTGCCGAATAAAGACTGTATTTATTATTATTATTCAAGAAAGGGCAATCATAGAGTTCTTTGTGTAACAAATCCAACAACTTTTAAGGAAGGTGAAACAGGGAACACATACGTTTACCTGGAGAGAGTGGCTAAAACATCATCCGGAGTGGCATGTACAGCAAGGTCTTCCGCTGAAAGGAAAACAAGTGTTACTTCCTACCAAAGAATTGAGACAACAAGTGTTTCAGTGGTGTCATATCCTCCCTTGTGCAGGACATTTTGGTATTAAAAAGAGAGCCGAAAAGATTTTGAGACAATTCTGGTGGCCATCCCTACGACAGGATGTCATTACATGGGTAAATTGTTGTTCTATCTAAGCTCAAATGAAGGCTGATAAAAACAAATCCCAAGGTCTCCTACAGCCTTTGCCAACTCCTGAAAACCCATGGGAAAGATTCTCGGTGGATTTTATAGTTGGGTTACCCAAAGATCAGGGATATACAGTCATCCTCGTGGTCATAGACTATTTAACGAAAATGGGGCATTTCATTGCTTGCAAAAGCCTCCCTTCTGCTGGTAAGTTAGCTAGATTGCTACTAGTTAATGTGGTTCGGGTGCATGGTCTCCCACGGGTGATAGTGTCAGATAGGGGCACACAATTCACGGCTCAATTCTGGAGGGTTTGGTGTTCAGAGTTACACATCTTTTCCGCGTTGTCCACCAGTTTCCACCCGCAAACAGATGGTCAGATGGAACGATTAAACCAAACACTCAAATAGTTCCTGAGATGTTATGTGGACAATAACACCGAAGCATGGGTGGAATGGTTATGGCTAGCAGAAATTGCCTATAATAGTGCCACACACCACTCTCCTTTCTATAGCTCTTATGGTTTTCACCCTCGTTTCATTCCTTTCTTATCCCCCAGCCATAATCAGAAACTCCCAGAGGTACATCAAAGGTTGGTTCATATCCAGAAGACGTTGAAAGAAACAAAGAAAATCTCCAGCAGGCAAATGATCTGTATAAAAGACAGGCAGATAGACATCGAAGGCCAAATCCTGTATATAAAAAAGGAGATTTAGTGTGGCTGTCCACCAGAAACATAAGATTTAAACAACACAGTATATTGAACCCCAAATACATAGGCCCCTACAAAGTCATTAAACATGTAGGCCCTGTGGCTGTGAAGTTACGTTTACCTACACATTTCCGCATACATCCTGTGTTCCATGTCTCTCTTTTGAAACCATCCCTTTGTCCGATCAAGAAACAGCCTGTTCCGTTGTGGGTGAGTCAGGACAAGGAATACGAAGTGAAGGGTATTATCAACTCTAAAATTTCTAGAGGGAAATTGAGGTATCTTGTGTCTTGGAAAGGGTATGGTCCCGAGGAAGTCTCCTGGGAGCTGTCAACTGCTGTGCATGCCCCTGTCTGGTGGCTGCTTTCCATGGGAAGTACCTGGATAGGCCTTGCTCCTGTCAGTGTTTTCCGAGGAGAGGATGTACTGTCAGGGCGCATCGTAGCGGTGTACACTGACAGCTAGCAGCGAAGCTGTAGTGTGTACACCGAAGGGCTGTAATACTCGTTCTCCCAGCAACCTTCGCGTTTCTGACGTAGCACGCAGGGGTGAGCGTGCCATCAGGAAACATGCGATTTACCCGGAAGAGGCCTTCACGGAGCTGCCGATTATTTTGTGGATTCGGGCAGAGCTCTTTCGTGAGTAGAAGGCAGTCCGGTAAGGGTGTTCCTCGCACCAATCTTGATCCCTCCTGAAGCGGTTTGCTTGGGTTTAAAGATTGAAGCTCTTCTGTTTGTTTTTCTCCCGTTGGCGAGATGCGTTCCTTGCGCAGTCTCATGCGGAAGAAAAAGCTTTGGTGATTTGTTTAGCTCACCTCTGCCGTGCGTGGTAACTCTGCTGTTAAGAGTTACTACGCGCAAACGAATCTCCTCCGTTGGCGAGTCTACTATTGTTCTGGCTTCGACTCATGCGTAGGAGGTATTTGATTTGAATACATTATTTACATTGACTAACACAAAGGCAAATATCGTCTAGGTATTGCTCTCCCCACCTTGGATTAAGGAGTGGGAACTTACTCTACAAACGTTACGTGCACTGCTGACAAAGTCGCCCTGTATTGCTCTCTTTGATTTCTGACATTGCACAGTTATCGCAGTTCTGTTCTTTACCTGGATAGTAGAACTCGCACCCTTGGTTATTGTTTCATGGTTACTACCTTAAGAACGTATTGGGTACTTTGAGATTGTGTCCGCTGGTCATTCATCAAAAGACTGGGGGTGTTTGTCTCCTGCATCTCAGTGTAAGAAGTACCTTTAGGAAGAACCTCGAATACGCTATATCCATACAATTAACTGTGGCCTTTCTATTTCATACGTTTCTTGCAGGGGAGGTCAGTAGGGGGTGTCCAGGAAAGATCAGTCGAACACTGTTGAGTCTCATCCTCCCGTTTCTAAGGGTAGGTGATATTGACTAGAGGTGCACTCTCTCCATCTGTGCATGGCTGTTGCCAAAAGAGGTTATTGTAATTCTAAATGTATGTTGTTCTTTCTCTAGGATATTAAACGTGTGGGTATCCTGAATGCACCCTCTCCTCTCTCCTGGTGTAGGGCAGCTTCTTTTCCTTTACAGGTATCTCTTGCTCACATTTCCTAATTCATACGTTACCCTATCAAGCATTAGACGAATCATTAGAGGAATGCAGTAGTAATTGTTTTTTGCTGGTCTTTCTCAGATCTCCCTCCCTGCAGTTCCTATCCTTTCCTTCCCCCGCTTGACCATCCCACTAGTCCGAGTTGATATATCTATCCGGACTTGGGGCTGTCGAGAGGTGGATCCCTCTGAGCATCGACACAACCCTGAGGATATTATGGTGACCGTGACAAAGAAACAATTGATGGACGGAATGCTGGACAATGCAAACATTCACCCCCAGTCACAAGGATCTGGGTTAAATCCATCATTCTTTTGCTCACCACACCACCCTAGTTTTGGACCCAGCCATATGCAAATCAGTCTTGACCCTGTTCCTTGTGGGAACAGTCCGGCCCGAACTGCCAAGCCAGGTCCTCCCTGGACCGGAAACAAACATCCTGGGACCGGTTTGAGGGCATCACCCTTCATCAGCCAGGCTAGCTTGAATCCAGTGGTGTAGTGAGCACGGGACCCACGTCTGGGCATACCCTTCCCACTTAGGGCGACATATGCAAAAGAAACAATTGATGGACGGAATGCTGGACAATGCAAACATTCACCCCCAGTCACAAGGATGTGGGTTAAATCCATCATTCTTTTGCTCACCACACCACCCCAGTTTGGACCCAGCCATATGCAAATCAGTCTTGACCCTGTTCCTTGTGGGAACAGTCCAGCACGAACTGCCAAGCCAGGTCCTCCCTGGACCGGAAACAAGCATCCTGGGACCGGTTTCAGGGCATCACACTTCATCAGCCAGGCTAGCTTGAATCCAGTGGTGTAGTGAGCATGGGACCCACGTCTGGCATACCCTTCCCATTTAGGGCGACATATGCAAAAGAAACAATTGATGGACGGAATGCTGGACAATGCAAACTATCATCCCCAGTCACAAGCATCTGGGTTAAATCCATCATTCTTTTGCTCACCCACACCACCCAGTATCTGAGCATCAACAGAGTATGTGTGACCCAGACTTTATGTGCCTTTATCTAGTGGTACCAGATCATAACTTGTCACAGCCAAACATGTCATGTCTGCTGTTTATGAAAAGTTCTCCCGAACCAAAACTGAATGCATTATCACCATTAGAGCCTCCTCTCACCTTCTTTGCCGAGTCCAGCCGCAGAGAGTCCGCCCGCTCCATCACGGGCCACCTCGAAAAGGAAATCCGACGGCTTGGTAGTAACTGGGCCCCACTTGCTGAATCAAACTTTCCCCATTGTGTGACAGCTTGTGATTCACTCCCCAAGCTCTCGTCTTACCTCATGGGCAATCCCATGCATGCCAGCCTTCCGGACCCCACCCAGGTTCTGTCATTCCTTGTCTTGTATGCCATTGGCCAACCAATCACCAACCAATGAAGTTTGAGCATATCATCCACAGTTTATGAATACTTTCATGGCTCCCTCTACCAGGGTTGGACTGGGACAGAAAATAGGCCCAGGCACCAAAATAAAAGTGTCCCAGACAACAGCCCACACACGGATCTGTAAGACTAGCCTTTTGGGCGCTGCCTAATTGCCCTATTGGCCAACCCGACCCTGCCCTCTATCTACTAGCATCAGCTTCAAGTATTGAAGCCTTGTCTCACGACATCAGCACCAAACATCTCTGGTAGCCGCGGCACAACCTGCAGCCTCGTCCCTCGCAAGGTCACAAACCCGGAAGTAATGGAACATGGAAACAAAACTTCTCCATCTAGGGAACAGGAGTCTAGAATAAGATACAACTGCATCTCGGATATTCAAATCAGGGACATCTTAAGGATTTTGGGGGCACTGGGCCAAACGTATTTTTCGGGACCCCTGTTTAGAACAGCTTTGAATTCATGATCCAATTTCAGCTCTTTCATTCCCTCTTCGACCAGGACACTGACAGTGCACAGGCGAACTTGTCTAAAGTCTAAAATGTTTTTACATCTAATATTCAGGGATAGTGACATTTTTTAAATATTGTAACACAGTAGCAGCTCACTAATATTACTGCAAATAGTCTCTGTGACATCCTCCCATTTCTCATATAGGTGAGGTCCTGTTTTGAACTAACAGAAACCTTTTTATGGATGTTGTGTGAAACATAAACACAACATTTCCCTGAAAAATGTCTGCAATAATCTCTCACACGTTACCCACATTAAAAATAAATTCAAGCCAAACAGTATTTAAAACAATCTGATTAAGAATTAGTCAAGGTCATGAGGGCAAGACTCTGCAGAACAGAGTTGGCTCGATCAGGGGGCCCCCCAAAAGGCTGGGGCCCTGGGCCAGAGCCCACTCTGCCCATGCCTTAAAATGTCTCTGATTCAAATACTCCAGAACACTCCTGGAAAGGACTAAAAACTCAAGCTTTCACTTTATTCTTGCTAACCAGTAAGCCCTCTACTCTCTCCTGTAAGCACTCACTGGGACCATCTTATCCATCCTGTGTGGCACCCCTCTAAAAACGCCCCCCTTACAAGATGTCCAATACGTGCAGGCCACAAATCCACTCTGCAAGGCTCCCCACTGCCCCAAGGCCCAAGTCATCGATATATAAACCTCCCCCCCCCCATTTAATGAAAAAATAAAAACAAAGCTGGAGAAATACCATGTAAACATACACTCAATGCGACTGATAGTTCACGTGCTGTCACCCACACAGCAGAGGGTTCTGGGATGTGAACATCCATGGGAGTGGTACGACTAGTCTCGGCAGACATTTAAATTATTTATTTATTCGAGAGTTTTATATAGGGTTGACTAGACCCGAAGGTGTCAGAACGCTTTACAACAGTAAATGTTCACATCAAAGATAACAAGTCTATTCAGAGCATCAGAGTCAGAGTGCCCCACAACATGTGCATAGTCCTTCTACTACTACTACTGACTTGCTGAAATGGACCCTCAGAGCTGAGGTTCCTTTTATGCTCCTCTATGGCGGTTCTTCCTGGTATTAGTAATGCAAGATGCAGCACTGACACCTGGCCTCCTGTGCACGAGATAACGTGTGCAGTGTGCAGGGGAGCAGCCAGCATTGAGACATTAGAGGAGCAAGAAACTAGTGCCTGAAGGTGGAAATGGGCCGAGGATGGAGCAAGGAGGAAAATGCAGCACTCTGCGATGCTACTTCTTTTCTACTGGTGCAAAGTACATTTGTTGTGTAGAAAACCCTCTGTGACAGGATACTTGTCCCAAATGGATATTTCTTCAAACTGCACTAGCAGCAAAGATCTGAATCAATAGACTTTTTCAGTTCAATGTTGCGGGTCAGAGGGTCTCAAGGTACGTTTGATCCATAGATGTTTCTGTGAGGGGTCAGGCGCTTGCACTGGTCAATATAAATTGATTCATTTTTTTGTATGGCACACACTTCAGACTGACTGACCTCTAGGCACTCACAGTATTTTGGCAGACAAGCATCTTAGCCAGAGGGACATACGGTGCTTTTCCCAGGATCACACTTTGATAAAGTGGAGACACTTTGATTGAAGCCTAGATTTCCTGGGTCCAAAGGAGGTAACTTTGCTCCCAAAAAGGACCTGACTGTCAGACAGTCACATAATTCACATCACCATCTCTCCAGAATTTATAGACTATGATAAGTGATTTAAGAACTTTATTAAAAAAACATATGTATATATGAGCCTTTAGCATCCTTTTGCCACTTGGAAACCTTTTCAAAAGTCACTAAATTTTAGCTAGAAAGGGTGAACCTGCTTATATGCATTTGGGAGCGCTGACTTATTTGAATTCTGTAAAAGACAAGGTAATACCAGAATGGCACTGCACATTTGCAGTACTTCTTCAAAAAAGTCTAATATTTCAGCAGCAAATGTTAACCTAAAGTAAGTTATTTCTACTATGTGCAATTGATGAATAAGATAAAGTAATTGAAACACTGACGTAAAAATTCTAGTTAATGTTTTTGACTTGGATGTTACTTGCCTTTATCAAATAACTCAGTGGGTGTTCTCATCTGTCTACACTTTGTATTTTTTACCTGCATTCTCGGCTAATACATAATAGTGTCCCTCTGGAAAGAACAGCCAACAATCCCCTACCTACATTGCTGTAACCATTGAGTTCCAATGTAGTATGCTCCAATCCTGTAGATGTGCCAAGATACACCGCTTAGCACATCCTTGGAAGTTGACCTGCTGTGGTACCCATGCCCTGCTATCCACCTTCCTTCTCTGCCCCCCTCTTGTCTGTTTGTCCTCGACTGGCCTGCAGCTCTTCTCTCAAGCTTAGCCCCTCTGGACCAGCTCCACAAGGCCCTGTAGCCTATAGAGCAGCCTGCAGTGAGCTCAGAACTCAAACAATCTTTGTTGCTGCAGAAGATTTACACCCTAGGGAGAAGAGGGGGTGAGATGGAGGCAACCAAAGACTTTGGGATGAAGTGAACATGTCCTACTGAACCACTCGAGCCGCTGTCCCAATGGCTGCATGGCGTGCACAAGTAGTAGGCATTTCTCATACTCTGTATGACTGTATGATGCATGCGTGTTTTAAAAAAAACTTTTTTTTTGTTGAGTTTTTGGTATAGGTTTGCTAGATCCCAAAAGATGACAGAGTTCTTTACAGTAAAGGGTACTAATATGAATTTGTAGAGCATCTGCAGGTGGAAGGGATATGACAAATGTGAACAATAGTGAGATAAGTGACAGTAATATACATTTGTGGTTGGCATCAGTACATTCCTAGACCGTTTAAAAGATAGAGAAATTCGTAGTCACCAGTGATAGGACATAGTTAGAGAGCACTAGTAAAATAGTAAGGTACTTAAGACATATACATTTGTTATAAGGAGCAGTTGTGGAAATGAGGGCGGGGAGAAGGTGTGGTTTGTACATGGAGGAGAACTGGAGCTCACTTGATCCTCTCTGTGATGATAACAATTTGACATATAGGGCCTGACTATGATGTCGGACAGACCGCCACTGATGGCCTGTGGATGGCGGTCTGTCCGACATCTGGTGCCGCAATCCGACGGCTGCATTGTGATTTGCGGCGGCCGGAGGCAGCGGGAGGAGGGACTGTCTGACGCTTCCGACGGGTTCAAGGAGCGTAACGTAATACCCTACAATAGGGTGGTGCCTGCTCAGGCACCACCGTAGACATTACAATGGCCCAATACGACTGTCTTTTCATGGCGGTCAGACCGCCATGAAAAGGCTGCTGCAATGGGACTTAGGGGGTCCCTAGCAGGGCGCCCTTCCCCGTGGGCCTCCACTATGGTCCCAGTGGGGAACCTCTGGTGCCCCCCCAAACATACATGCCCAAATGGTGCCTGGCACACAGTGCATTGATGTTTGCAAACATCTGTTATTCCATTGTGGCTTGTGCTGTGGTCCTTTTTGGGCCGCAGCACAAGCTGCAATGGAAAAAGTTATGATTTCGACCTCCTACACGGCGGTCGCATCATAATTTGGCGGGTGGGACCTCCGACTACTTGTCAATCTGTCCCAATTCTGCTACGATGTCGGTCGGACATTCGTCTGACCGGCATCGCAATGTGCCCCATTGTGTTTAGTAATGGTGCAACTGACTAGTTTTATGCAGTAGTAGCACAGCCAAATTGCAACAGTGGGAAGTCTATATCATCCGCAGGGAAAGTTTATTGGCATGAAAACAAAGTATCCAATATTAGGATAGGTTCAAAAGATGACCCCTTAGCTTGGCTTTGAAGATTTGCAGAGAAGGAGCAAGTCTTGTATGGGTGAGAAGGACATTCCCGGTGCATTCCCTGAGAAGGTGCACTTGGCGGTGGACATTTTTTTTAAAACAAGGAATTGTAGCAAGTACTTTAAATCGGGGTGAACAAAACTTGAGGAAATTGACTCAGCTGAATTCCGCAGAGTTACATAAAAACTGGTTGAAATAAGCATATCACGCTGCTCACACTGTGATTTAGCGCCGGTAGTGCGTTCTGCAGTGATAAATCAGCACTAACGGCACCATGCGGTGCACCAGAGGGCGCAGCTACTCGAGTTGATTTTGCTGCTGCTCGAGTAGATTTTCTACTCAAGCGGCAGCCTTCTGTCCGAGAACGGCCGCGATCACCCACTTCCGCCCGCGTTAGAAAAATCACACTGGATGTCGTCCTAGCAACCGGAAATCACACTGGGGTGACACCAAATCTTGCTCGCCCTTGCTAACTTACCATTCTGGAGCCACGCGCAAGAAAATATTATGCCACAGGGCAATTGGTGGAATTTGTCTGATTCTCTGCATTACAAGAGTAACAGGGAGATGCCAAAATTCAACCAATTCCATGGGCGGAATGGAATAGTCTGCCCACCCCTACTCTAAATTAGTTTCTTAAGTTTCAGACATGTCAGTTGTTGTACCAGGACCTGGCTATGCTATGTTATTGCATTTCCGTTGGGTGCGATACACAGGTTCACACTCTGCGCTATAGTAAAAAAAACAAAAATGCAGATTTAAATTTATATTGATTTCCTTCCACGCAATACGTTGGGAAAACACAGCACACGTTTATGAAATGTAAATGGGTTCAAATGATGTTGCTTGCTACTGCATTTATGAAGACGATTAGTGCCGCGATCATTGCCTGTGAACAGAATAATGTGTTTAAAGGCACACTCATCCACTGACTTTCCAAAAACACATAAATCACAAGTATGCTGTTTTGTAACTTTTGTGTAGTGTAGAATCTCCTTCAGATCCTGCTCATTTCTCTCCCAATTGACTCATTATTTTAAAAAACAATATTCTTTAATGCCAAGTTTTGATTCTTTGAGAATATGTTACAATGAGTATCACATAGGGAACACTGCAAGGTTTCCACTGTGCATGAACTGAGCAAGCAGGATGGATGGAAGAAGACATTTCCAAGGCCTCCCCAAAAAGCAAGGGAGCTTGTGTTGAGGAGGACCAGAATAAATGAAACCACATCTTAAGTTTGGAGGAAGGGAAGACTCTTATGGCTCATTACAAGACGATGACCAGGCTTTTGGAGGGCCACACACCAGAGGAGATTGGAGTACTCTTACCCAATATCCTCTGTGGGACTGATAAAGTGTGGTGTGGTAAGCGGAAATCTGCTAACTTATGGAGAAACTGGCAAATCTGCAGAAAAGTCTGCTGGAAGGACTTCCTCCACCAAGCTATCCCTATGGTGGTACTAGTTCCCTGGGAGGGACCGCCCTTAGATTTAGAATTTCCTCCAGACATCTGAGGGTTTTCCATTGTAAATCAGGCCCTTGGTGCGCAAGCACAGCAGTGGGAAACTCAGTGCGAAAAAGTAGGGGAATGATGGGGTGTATAAGGAGCCTTATGACCGACAGTACAAAAAGTCTATGTTGACACTGATGGTATCATTTATAAAACCTCCTCTAGAGCATTATTTCATCTTCTGGAGCTCGAGTCTCCAGACAGATAAAGACATTTGACTGGAGAGGTGCTCAGATGCTGCCAGGTCTGTACCTGAGTCCTTAGAAAAAGTAATGCCATAAATATATATATATCTTGTCCATAAAAGAGGAGTGGCACATACCTCCAGTTTGAGTACAGTAGAGGAGCTGCCCATATTTCAGTGACAGTGTCTCTTGGCAACAGCGCATCATGAGACAAGAGTTGTTCAGAGGCGGCTCAGGGGTAAGATAAAGATATTCTCTTAGAAACTCCTGTGGATGAATAGAGATGCCATCCAGCAGGAGTGTTGCAGGCAGAGCCAGCAACACATTTAACGCCTTTCTGGAGCATATACAGATGGATAATGAGTGCAAAACCAAAGACTGACATGGTGGCTTCATAGAGTCTGGAGCAGAAAGGGAAATAGCATAATTGAATATGGCGTTCATGGTGCTTATGAACACCAGTTCATAGACTCTGCAATGACACTACAAGCAGTGGGAAGGGCACTGGTGTCAACTGTCCTGTGTATATATGAACCTGCACACCTGCACTTAGGTGATTGACTTCAACATTTCTTGCAGACTACCAACCAGGTCACTAGAATGTAAACAGCATTGAGTACTTTACTTATGCATTCAGGATGCATTCAAGAATTAAGTACAAAATTGTATACATTTCACATATGGCTTACTGGGGCAAAGACCTGGGTTATTTACAAAAATTGGCCTTTTATTACCCAAAGCAGAGATTTCTGATCCGCCCTCTTTATCCAAATTCAACAAAGAGGCTTCAATTGGCTAAAATGTGGAGGCAGGTCTCTGAGAGTTTAGGGACCATATCTCTGGAACATGAAACATCTTGCGGGTACAACCTGTTGGAATTTCAGAATACTGAAAACTAGGCATATAATAGTCATTTAAACAAAGAGCACTGACAAAAAGGTAGTCTCTAAAAAGTACTGGTTAGGGGATCACATGTACCTGGTCAGACATTAACTACACTTATCCTGCTACTAATTTTGATGTTGAAGTTCTATTAAGTAATAGAACTTCAGCTTACTAACTAACTGTACTGGTCAAGTACTCGGAATACACTTCAACGTCACACTGTAGCACGTTATAACAAGCATTTACAATGCAATAGGTCTCACATTTGCGAGAGTTTAAGCTATTGGCAATGTAAATGGCAATGCCTTTTATTAATCTGTTTTGATAATCAACACATAAATAAAAAGCATTGTCATTTACAATGCCAATAGCTAAAACTCTTGTAAATGCGAGACATATTTCTTTTCAAAGAAGCGGCCGCCATTGTCCCGGGCTGCTTGGAAAGTGAAAGCACACATGGCGTGCTAAATGTTGCAGGAAAGCATGTCGTGCCTGCAGTAGGAGAAACTCATTAAAGAAAATAGTGCTTACAGACTAAATGAGACATACTGTGTAACAACAGAAGTAAAAGGGCCAGTCCTCATGGGAGGTTACAAATGAAGACAAGGCAGTACAAAGGAGGGAATAACAAGCCTATTAACGAATTGGAAGCCAGCATTTACAAAGGACAATGACACAAACCAATGAAAAATATGGGCGGCGAGTGGGCGGAGCTTCAACTCCATTCTCGTATACAGCATGCCTCGCAGAGCAGTGCATGCGCTGCCCAGGCTCGACCTAAAAACTATAAATAATAATAATTTGAAAGCAAGGAACCATGGCTTATTGCTTTTCTGTCACATCCCAAACGTTTGTTTCTGTAGAATACAGTGTCATCCGTGGACTGTACCTTCTCCAACCTAACAGTTTAGTTGCACATATTGTGGTACCTTAGGGAGGGTTACATTTTGAGCCCTTTTCCATAGCTAGTCCCGGGGCTTTATGAAATGCTTCTAGGGTCAGTCTGGCACATCATTGAAGGAAGTAACTTGTATGGCAGGCGTGCATTTGTAAATATAGAATAGGTTTACCATAAATGGCCAAGGCACCATACACGTCAAACCTTATAAATGGTCCACTGGTCAGTCTCTTAATGCTCAGTTTGTGCTTCCCTGTGGACCCTGGCAAAAAGCCTTTTTGTGAACAGAAAAGGGGAACCGTGTGCCTGCCAGTGCCCTTAGTTAAAGTCACAGTTTAAAGTTTTGATTATAGAACAAGTACTGTTGAGGCGGGCTTTAAAAAAAAAGTTTCTCTCCTTCGGGGTCGCAAAGACAAATGTTGTTGTTAGGAAAAGTGCATTGTGCATTCTGCGCCCTTAGCAGTGATATTAACATTTGCTCTGTTGTTTCCCAGGATAGAACTGGCTCTGCGCGCCATATGGTAAATACCAAAGATGCTGTCCTCTGACAGACAGCACACATTAGTTAATTCACAGCATCCAAACACAAGAAGCCCTGAAGAGTACTACACGCGCCCCTCTTGGCGGACTAGAGCACAGGAGAGCGCTGACTTCTGTTCTGTGGCACTGTTCTTGCTCTCCAGGGTCAGCCTTTAATGAAGGAAGCCATGTGGGGCTGTTCTGAGTCAGCTTTATTGACCATGTAGAGTTCACAGTTGGTGCAGGTCCGAGCTGCCTGGGGGCATATTTACAATGAAATGGCGCAGCGCGGTGCCGCAGGCAGTTTTGCTGTGCCGAGCCGCGTCATTTCATAAGCACAGGGATGCGCAGTATTTACAAGAATACGGCACACCCCTGTGCTCTCCCCTGCGCTGGTGCTAAAACAGCAGCCATGCGCCAATGCAGGCACCCTTGCACCATGGTGCAAGGGTGCCTGCGTTGCAGGAATGATTGTTGTTGTGCAGGAAGGGACACCTCCCTGTACAAAAATAATCATTAATGGCGTTTTGCTCCTTCTATCTGTGCAGAAGGGAGTTTCTTTGTCAATTATCGAAGCACTGGCAGCCCTCTGGGTTTCTTGGAGTCTGCACAGTGGCAGGATGAGTTGGCTGCTCCATGAGGGCCGAGTGCAGCAGGCAGGCTGGCATGGTTGGCATCAAGTCAGTCGTGATCCTCGGTTCTCAGGTCAGCAATCTTCTCAGTCCACTTCTTTTGTGTCCGTCGAAATCTGAAGTGCTGGTATCAGGGAGTCCCCTGAATACTCAATTTAGAGACATTAAGGGGAATAACGCGTAGTAGCCAATGGGCAACTTATCCCTGGGGCCACTACACCCCCTATATGACCACTTCCTTTAGGGATTGGGCATCACCCTGTCCCAGAATTCCTAATTCCACCACACACAAGATGGTGGAATCCGAAATTTGGTGTTCACTTTGGACTTGGTCACCCTAGAGGTGTGCCCAGCCTGGCAGTGCACACCTTCCTCATAGCCAATTGTCTCATCTGTCCTGGCCCTTGATGTCTCAAGGCGGGAGGATCTGCACCCTCTCCTGTGAGGGAAGCCAGATTCACATACCAAAGGCGGTGGGCTCTTTGAGACCCCCCGGCCTTGTAATGCTAATTTTACCAGTCTTCCTGGAGGAGGAGGTGATAACACCTGTCTCCAGAGCAGGCATTGTTCCTGACCTCCTGAGAGCGAAGGCTCTCACCCCAGGGGGTCAGAAACTTGTCTGTGGTGACAGACTGGACTGGACCAGTCGGCTAGCACACTAGAGGGCTGGTAGGTTTCAGGGGGTACCTCTAAGGTACCCACTGGGTGCATGTATTGATACATCCATCACTGGAATCTGTGTGGGTTTATTAATACGAGGTGTTTGATACCAAACACCATATGTTTCAGTGAAGCCATTATGTAGCTGGAGAACTCATTTTGACCAGTGCCCAGTACATATCTTAAGATGGCTTCCCTGTTTACTTGTATTGTCAGTAATGGAACTGGCTGGTAATGGGGCATATCTGCTCATGCAGAGATGTCCTCACATGTAATTTAATGCACCCTGCCTTGGGCTGTAAGACCTGCTGTAGTGATGAGTTACAAATATTACATGCAGTGTTTTAGGTGTGATGTCGTGTTTTCACTTTTTAGAGCACCTTGTCACTCAGCCTGCAGTGGCAGTCTGTATGAGTTTGGTGCTGGGTCCCTAAGAGTGGCACAAGATATGCTGCAGCTCTTAGGGACCCTCTCTAGTACCTATGCACTAGGTACGAGAGGTACCACTTACTAGGGACTTACAGAGGTGCTAAAGGCCTGGTCTCTTGGGGATCAAGTGACCAGAGGTCTTGTTTTGGGGAAGCAACACTGGGGACCTGATTAGCAGGGAACCCAGTGCACTTCAGTTAAAGTTGCATCAAATACCAGGCAAAAAGTGAGGAGATTATTGTAACAAAAACACAGTTTCCTACAGAAAGCAAATTCTCTAAGCCTGTCCGAGTGGTGAAAGTCAATAAAGGGAGCGTCTTCACCCAGGATGGCAAGTGTCGGACCTTCAAAAGACTTTCTAAATACGAGTGAGAATGTAAATAAATGTTCTCAACCTTGCAACAGTGGCACATATCTCACCTTGAGTGATGTACAGCATGAATGTTGATTCCTATGAGAAAGCAAACAGTGATTTCACTGACAACCGTATAGATGATGAACAGATACAAGCCAGAAATGAACATTCTGCGGACACAAATGCTTCAAAACATTGTGAAAATGAATCAATAGCAAATAGAGTAAAATACGCCCCAAGGGTTAGAATGCCTTCCAGGAAAGTTCTGTTTGAGGATTAGGATGTTCATTGCATTTTTGTTTCTGGCTTCAAAGGGGAATATGTGTTATAATGTATGAGCATGTTGTATATTCGATTTATTATTTCTTTTCCTCTTTAGCTTACCCTTCTCCCTGCTACCATTCCCTTTCCTACCTTCCTTTAGTTTTCTGCTATTTCTGTTGCACCAAGGGCTCGAGCTTGGAATGTTCGGGGATGAGGGTTCGGTGGATAGACGGTTGGGGCTTTATACGTGGAAGTGGGGACCGAATGAGACGCTTAATAAATATACTTGAGTTTCACATCATTCTTCACGTTTGCTGCTTCCTTGATTCACACATCGCTGTAGCCTGCCTGGTCAGGGGTAGTAAGCGCTATATAAATGCAATTCGAATTACAATTTACAATTTAAAGTGTCCACCTGGAGCTTGTAGAGGTCAGCGATAACACATTGGGACCAGATGGAAGACATCTTAGCAGGAACAAAAATACAACGATAGAAAGATGGATTAGAGAATAGCATATGCAGTGGTAGCCCACGAAAGTGAGACTGGCAGCTTCAGGCCAGACTATCTGGCATCACTATCAGGAAAAATCATGTCAGGACTTTGAATCCAATAAGGCATTAACTCTGTCATCACCAGAATAAAAGAAACAGGAATTAGGCAGTGATCCCCTATTGACTGCTTTCAAAAAATATTTTTATGAGATTCCCTATTGATTGTTAAAGGTGCTTTACATGCTAACATTGGACAGGAGGCTCCGTTTAATGATTCGGATGTTCATGAGGGTGTCTGGACCCTGGTAGATCCGCATATGACAGTTTAAACAGCATGCTTTTATGCGCTTTTCATTAATGACACGTAGCTGGCCTCTCTGGCAATAGGGCAATGACAGGAGGGCTCGCCCATGAGGCAGTGCTTAATTTGAGCCAGTGGTTGCCAGTGCTCGGCACCCGGACTTAATAGTCAACACCAGCACTTATGACAGTCTGCCACAAGGTGGGGCTGCTTGTGTAATTTATAGATGAACACAACAACAGTTATTTATGAGTTCAATATACATTAAAAGCCACTAATATCTGCAGCCCAAGCCACTCTTATAACTTTGGGGGCCTGAAATAGTCTGAACTGTCACACTTGTAGGAGTGTGATGGTTAGTAGTTGTGATGGTACTGTCATTGGCAGCGCGGCAGCGCTGGCAGAGGCAATGGGTGGTGCAAGTTGCAGTGTTCTCCTGATGAGAGCCCTGGCACTGTTTTTTTTTCAAATGAAGTACTGCCATGAGGACACTGTTTGCCCATTTTATATGCCAGCTTGAGCTGCATTTGTGGCCAAAGTTGGCTGATGATTTGTATATTACTACAGCAAGAGCTGAGGCAGGTGAGCAGAGCTGCTACCGAGACTGTAGTGACAGGGAACACTGCATGTAGGAAAGCAGGTTGGAGTGACGTCATTCACAAGCACATACCTGTTTGTGTGCCCACCCATGCATTCACACAGACGTACAAACACACACATACATTTGTATGCAAATCCATGCACACACAGATACACATGCCTGCACACGTGCACACGTGCACAAACACACACACGCATGCACATGCCTGGCATGTGGCCTATGATTTACACATAGCAGAACAATAACAGGCCCACTGGCTGCTGGTACATACGCGAGATAGCTTGGCCTGTCATAGTCAAGTGATCTTTTATTTAATCAGCATTGGTAATTGGTGGCTAATTAAGGGTATGGCCATTTTAATCTTAGCTTGAGACTGATCATTTGAGTCCTTGCAATCTGTAAAAATGAAACTAGATAAAATCTACAGGTTGGCCTTTGTCTGGAGAGGCACAATGACCAAAAACACAATGTACTCAAATGCAGCCATGTTTAATTACCAGGGTCTGAGATGACTTCAAGGATTCCAAAGGAATCCTTTTTTTCTTTTCAAAGTGATACACTATTTTCAGCTCTCAAAAATGATTCCGTAATGTAGCTCATTGGGATAACCACCTACTGCAGATATATGTGCATTATATGTGCATAGGATTAAATCTTTCTCGAGAAAACAATTGGCTCTTCCCAATTTAATGGCACTAATTTTATTGACATCACAAAGATGAAAGTGTCAGCAGACACTGCTTGAGTTCACCCTGTGACTTTTGTGTTGCCCACAGGTATCAATACTACAGGTAGGTTTTGCACAACTCTGTACAGCAGACACTGAAACCATTGAACTCTCTTACATGCAGTGAAACCTGTTAGCTAAACAGTGATGAGACGCCATTGGGATTCACAAGGGTAAACTTATATGTGTACCTCTACGGCCACATCTTTTTGAATCTCTACTTTTATGCAATTTACCATTTCCGATAGGAGATTGACCCTCTTGCAGACTAATATGTTATCACCCACTCTAATGAGGGTTGGAGCCTCCTCCGGCTGAATTTATGAGTCTAATTTATGAGTGTAAAGTTACTATTAGTAATTTTCTACCTGCTTGTAGAGATCTCCACCATCAGGGAGTAGGCTTCCTCTAATAACTAATAATATTTTAATGTACACTATAAGGTAAAATAATTAAAAATTGTTAATATTAATCCAGAACCAGTGAAGCAGAATTTTACAACACATTACCTTCTAAAATTAAACACATATCAATTTGAAAATAAACTTACTAACCCATGCTTACATTTTTTTAAAATGTGTAGTAAACGGTTAAAATGTATGTATCTAATTAATTTTAATACTTTTTATATTTGTAAAGCTATGTTAAAAAGTTTTGTTTCGTTTTTTAATTAAATGTATTTATTAAATTTTAACTTAATAACTACAGTTATTTTTTACAATTAAAAATTAAAATATCGATATATTATTTAGAAGAAATTTAATTAATTTGACAATAATTCCTATTGGGTGGTAGTTTAATTCCAGGCCTCGTTGTTTTCTATATCCTTGCAACCAAAAGTAACCCAAGGAATTTCTTAAAAGAATGTATTTTTGTGCATTTTATGTTACAGGCAGGAAAAACCAGGAGCACCTTTCTTTCCAGCAGCAGGTTTAGTAGAGACTGTGGGGCCGATTCCGATCTCGGTCGGAGGCGCACCTAACACTATTCGGCTGGGAAAAAAGCCAGGCGAATGCCTGTTTCCCGACCGATTCGCACATTATTCCGAACGAGCAAGTACGATGCGCACAACTGCATAGATTCCGACCCAGTCGTACTCACCCAATCCAGGTCCTGTTTTCCGACCGAGGCGGATCCGGAAACGCAAAATCGAGTCGCACGGAAGCCAAAATGCAGCCCCGTCCGGCCGGACAAGTACGATGCGCTTTCCGTACGCGCCGAACCCGTCGCTACGCACGGCACGTCAAAGCATCCGGGAGAGGCGCACATAAGCTCCGATTCGTGCCACAACACGATCCACGGCTACGAGACGAACACGCCAGCGACGAGGACGAGGCGAAGCAAAGAGAAAGACGAACGAGACGAACCAACCATGAATCCCATCGTGCCGATCCTACCAATATTCTACATCTATTACCGGAACAGGCACGGACGCGTACGGCGCAGAAGGTAAGTCAGACACCAACCACAAAAACAAACTACACGTACCCGACATATCACACACACACAGAGGGATGCAGAAATTACTTACACCAGCAACAGCAGCACCATAGGGGCGGGATGGCCATCAGCAATGCCACATATACACATAGGGGCCTGGATGCCCACCACCACTACCACCCCTACTCAGGGGGTGCCAGATGCCTACCACTACTACCACCTCTACCCATGGGGGGCTGGATGCCCACCACCACTACCACCCCTACTCAGGGGGTGCCAGATGCCTACCACTACTACCACCTCTACCCCTGGGGGGCTGGATGCCCACCACCACTACCACCTCTACCCAGGGGGCTGGATGCCTGTCACTACTACCACCTCTACCCCTGGGGGCTGGATGCCTGTCACTACTACCACCCCTACCCAGGGGGTGCCAGATGCTTGTCACTACTACCACCTCTACCCATGGGGGCTGGATGCCCACCACCACTACCACCCCTACTCAGGGGTGCCAGATGCCCGTCACTACTACCACCCCTACCCATGGGGTGCCAGATGCCTGTCACTACTACCACCTCTACCCATGGGGGCTGGATGCCCACCACCACTACCACCCCTACTCAGGGGTGCCAGATGCCTACCACTACTACCACCTCTACCCATGGGGGCTGGATGCCCACCACCCCTACTCAGGGGGTGCCAGATGCCTACCACTACTACCACCTCTACCCCTGGGGGCTGGATGCCCACCACCACTACCACCCCTACCCAGGGGGTACCAGATGCCTACCACTACTACCACCTCTACCCATGGGGGGCTGGATGCCTGTCACTACTACCACCTCTACCCAGGGTGTGCCAGATGCCTACCACTACTACCACCCCTACCCAGGGGTGCCAGATGCCTACCACTACTACCACCTCTACCCAGGGTGTGCCAGATGCCTACCACTACTACCACCCCTACCCAGGGGTGCCAGATGCCTACCACTACTACCACCTCTAACCATGGGGGGCGGGATGCCTGTCACTACTACCACCTCTACCCAGGGGGTGCCAGATGCCTACCACTACTACCACCTCTACCCATGGGGGGCTGGATGCCTGTCACTACTACCACCCCTACCCAGGGGGTGCCAGATGCCTACCACTACTACCACCTCTACCCAGGGTGTGCCAGATGCCTACCACCACTACCACCCCTACTCAGGGGGTGCCAGATGCCTACCACTACTACCACCTCTACCCATGGGGGGCTGGATGCCCACCACCACTACCACCCCTACTCAGTGGGTGCCAGATGCCTGTCACTACTACCACCTCTACCCCTGGGGGCTGGATGCCCACCACCACTACCACCCCTACTCAGGGGTGCCAGATGCCTGTCACTACTACCACCTCTACCCCTGGGGGCTGGATGCCCACCACCACTACCACCCCTACTCAGGGGGTGCCAGATGCCTGTCACTACTACCACCTCTACCCATGGGGGCTGGATGCCCACCACCACTACCACCCCTACTCAGGGGGTGCCAGATGCCCGTCACTACTACCACCCCTACCCATGGGGTGCCAGATGCCTGTCACTACTACCACCTCTACCCATGGGGGCTGGATGCCCACCACCACTACCACCCCTACTCAGGGGGTGCCAGATGCCTACCACTACTACCACCTCTACCCATGGGGGCTGAATGCCCACCACCACTACCACCCCTACTCAGGGGGTGCCATATGCCTACCACTACTACCACCTCTACCCAGGGGGTGCCAGATGCCTACCACTACTAACACCTCTACCCATGGGGGGATGGATGCCTGTCACTACTACCACCTCTACCCAGAGGGTGCCAGATGCCTACCACTACTACCACCTCTACCCATGGGGGGCTGGATGCCTGTCACTACTACCACCCCTACCCAGGGGGTGCCAGATGCCTACCACTACTACCACCTCTACCCAGGATGTGCCAGATGCCTACCACTACTACCACCCTACCCAGGGGGTGCCAGATGCCTACCACTACTACCACCTCTACCCATGGGGGGCTGGATGCCTGTCACTACTACCACCTCTACCCAGGGGGTGCCAGATGCCTACCACTACTACCACCTCTACACATGGGGGGCTGGATGCCTACCACCAACAACACCCCCACTCACAGGATGGCTAATACATGACACAACAAGCACACACCAACATAAAGAATGCAACATAAAGACATCCCCCCAACACCATGACAAGCGTGTGTAGACTGTGTCAAATGCCTACAACACTGAACATGACTTTGAACATACAATGTGACCCCCTATCACATGTGTCACACATAAATGTGTGTGGCCCCCACAATGCAAGCAGACCATGACCACTGTGGCAATGGGGTCCAACCCCCATCATCACAGTGACCAAAATGTAAGTGTGGGGTCCATAGCTGAAGCACATCTTGAACATTGTGGCAATGGGGTCCAAACCCCCATCATCACAGTGACCAAAAGGTAAGTGTGGGGTCCATAGCTGAAGCACATCTTGAACATTGTGGCAATGGGGTCTAAACCCCCATCATCACAGTGACCAAAAGGTAAGTGTGGGGTCCATAGCTGAAGCACATCTTGAACATTGTGGCAATGGGGTCTAAACCCCCATCATCACAGTGACCAAAATGTAAGTGTGGGGCCCATAGCTGAAGCACATCTTGAACATTGTGGCAATGGGGTCCAAACCCCCATCATCACAGTGACCAAAATGTAAGTGTGGGGCCCATAGCTGAAGCACATCTTGAACATTGTGGCAATGGGGTCCAAACCCCCATCATCACAGTGACCAAAATGTAAGTGTTGGGCCCATAGCTGAAGCACATCTTGAACATTGTGGCAATGGGGTCCAAACCCCCATCAACACAGTGACCAAAATGTAAGTGTGGGGCCCATAGCTGAAGCACATCTTGAACATTGTGGCAATGGGGTCCAAACCCCCATCATCACAGTGACCAAAATGTAAGTGTTGACATTGAAAAAGCTGCAACTGCCAAACTGCATGGATGATTCCTGGTCACAGAACAACAAACACATCAGTGGCAAATTAGTGCTTGTGTCCCATAGCAACATAGATTGGGGGAGGCAAACACTGCAGTGCAAATAAGACATACCTTTGGCCATGTGCAGACAAACATCACCCATGGGGGCTGACACTGTCAACATTCATCAATGACACAATGACAGAAGTGACCATCAGAATGCAGACCCACATATTTGCACCAATGGGCACACAAATGCAGATACCCTGTAGAGACTGTAGATGTGAGGTGAACAGATACCATACCATGGCAGCAATGGGACACACAAACAATGATCATTGTGCTGTCTGATGACCTAGGAGCCCCAGGGACAGCAGGGGAAACCCACCAAACAACATACAGCCAATGGCACACTAAAGATATGCCAATGCAGTGGTGCAGATGCACAAACACAAACAGGCAGACCCACACTGCACATCAAACACAACAGGTGAGGGGGGGGGGTGCCAGTGTCCCCAGGCAACCACACAACACATGATGAGGCCTGAATACCAATTACACAGATGCGCATACAGTGCCACACAAAGGTAACTCATGGATCCAAATCCCCTATGTGGGCAATCAGGCATTGTTAGATGAGAGGGAGCACAAATCACACATGTCACACAAGCATGTAGGAACAGCAACTGACACAGCAAGACACAGAGACACCACAGCCCTACCCCCAGGGTCCCCACAATGTGGTGACCCTGGGCTGCATGACAATCCCACTGTGATGACAAAGCTAGATGTCGTTCACACTGTGAACCACAGTCATGTGTCCTGAGCAACAAACTACCATCACACCTACACAAGCACAAATCAATCAGCACGGCCAGTAAGCCAAGGCCAACATGGAGGCAGGGGTCTAGCCGGGCAATAACTCTCATCTGCACACACTCAACACCACACACCTCGACCTCCAACAATGTGCAGCAGTGAAGCTCACATGCACTGGTGACATTGCACATGCACCCATGACAATCCCATGGGTGTTGGTGGGAACCAAGGTGCAGAAACACATCACACATGGCCACTCAACAAGACTCCTGAATGTCTGACACACTGCACACTACGCTGTACATGGACATGACAGCAATACCACACCAACCAATGGGATCCCAGCCACAGTCCCACACCAATGAAGAAGCCAAGGTCACCCACAAAGAACACACATAGACAACTACCAACATTGCAGCCCTGACCCTGAGGAATGCCAGCAGTCACACACACAACGTGTCACAATCGCTGAAAGCTAACACAAACTGGAAATTACATGACAGGTGTAAACAACAAGTGCCAAGGGGAATCCTGACTGTGTCCCATCTGCGTCTGCCCACAAACTCAGCCCTGACAGCAAACACACCTACGGGTGACACCCTGATGACCAGTAATGTGCCATGCACCCACATCACAGAGAACCCAGGGAGAAGACTTTGGGGGAACATAGATCAACTCAGCAAGCATCACAAACAGGAACATCACTAGGGATCCCAGCATGCACAGCAAAATGGAAGTGAACACACAGACATGCTCATACAACACACACCTTGGGCGCAGGCGATGTCACAGGAGTACACACTGCCATGAGGGGACTCCACTCCTGTGTGAGGAAAGCTGTGCCATATGTTGCCTCAGTAGGGCTCCATCATGTCAGCAGAACACTTGGTCACACAGTCAACAATTAGCACCAAATGAAGGCTCCCGTCACATCAGCCTGGTCATGGGAGTGTCAACGAAACCATCAGCACAGATCCAACACACATGTATAGCAAGTTGCACTGACAACACAGATGAGTCCTTCCCCATTGATGCCCAAACCTGCATGTCCAGTGGAGATGGCCACACGGTCAGGGAAGTAGACTAATTGAACAATGGCAAGCACAACAGATGTGCAGGGGTGGAAGCCACAGATGTGACATTGCTAATGTAAGTAGGAAATCCCATTGCCAAATATTGAAAACATGACACCCTCAGATGCTGCTAAGGATGACATGGATACACTACAGGATAGGACACATTCCCCTGGACCACATGGGTTCCTGCACAGTAACACTTCATTTTCATGAGACCAAATATCACCATCACTGCAGCAAGGGCATGGTTAGCATCATCAACATCATGTACATCAGAAGCAAAACCACTAGAGAACAGAAAGTTGCTTTATTCAGCATATGTGGGTTCAAAAGTTGAAGTCCAGTAAAAAGAAACAAAGGCCAATGGCCAGTCCATCCTGAAAGTCAAAACAGGGTGACAGTGGCAGATGTCACCCTACGCATGCCTGCACTGATAAAAACCAGGGACAATCCCCTCGGAGGGGCATACGGGGGGGCAGGCCAGGCACCGCAGGGACAGGATCAGGGCTCACCAGAAGGAGACAGGGAAGGGGTGGTGGGTGCTGGAGAGCCACTGACAACTGCAGTGGAGGTGTCTGACATGGTGTGTGCCGGCACAACTGGGGGGCATGAGTCAGATGGTGTGGGTGCCGGCACGACTGCAGTGGGCCGTGCAGATGGAGTGGACAGGTTCCCCACTGCAGTGCCCAAGTCAGACCGGGTGGTAGTGGACTCCACTGCAGTGCCTACCTCCAGGGGAGGAGAATGGGGATCAGGTAAGGTGGGCAGGACAGAGGGGGAGGACACCGTCTCCACACCAGTGGCACAGACAACCGCAGCGGGGGGTGTGGGGCCGGAAGAGCAAGTGGCAGGGGGAGAAGGCCTGATCATTTTGGGGATGGTGTATCTGTGGGTGGGGGAACCTGGGGCAGGGTGTGGTGGGGGCACCTGTGGAGTAGGGGCCTGAGGGATGGAGGAAGGAGACTTGGTGCCTGAGCTGCAGGGCGGCGGCGGGGTCTTGCTCTTCCGGGTCCGGGGGACTTGCGGATGGGGGCGTCAGTCGGTCTGCACCTGGGGGAGGGTGTCCGGGGGCGAGGGGCACTCCGCTCCGTGTGGGTGGGCTTCCTCTTCCCCCTGAATGCTGTATCAGCTGGATCGGAGGGGAAGAGGCCGAGGTCACTGAGGAAGAGCCGCTGTGTCTTTGGGGTTGCAGGTGAGGCAAGGGAAGGGGCTTTGGAGGGAGAGGTAACTGAGGACTGCGCAGTGCTCGTGGATGCGTGTGTGTGTGCCTGGGCCCCATCCCCTGTGAGTGTGGTTTCAGTCCCCTGACTGTGCGTGCGTGTGCGTCTTGATTTTGGCGTGTGTGTCTGTGTGCTGCTTGTGTCTGTGCTGGTGTGTGCCTGTGCCGGTGTGTGTGTGCTTGGGACAGGTAAGGTGCTGGGGAGTGTGGATGGGGCAGAGGCAGGAGGGGTGAGGGACTGTTGGAGGAGGGACACTGCTGCCATCAGGGAGGAGTCCATGGACCTATTGCCCCTCTGTAGGGCAGACATGCCCGATGAGATGCCCTCCATGAACGACACCAGCTGAGTCAACAGAGTGGTGTGTGCATGGAGGACACTCAGCATCGCTGTCTGCCCTACATGGAGCTGGTGAAGGAGGTACACAGACTCCTCACTCAGGGCAGCAGGGGACACAGGGGTAGGGGGTGCGGTGCCTGGCCCGAAGGAGACACGCTCCCGAACATGGGAGCTTCCACGGACCTCAGGAATGGGAGCCGATGGGAGGGCGGTGGTGGTGGTGGTGGCGGGGACAGCAACACTAGCTGGGGTGTGGTGGCTGCTGACACCCGCCTCCACAAGGGAGTCATCCTCCGAGCTGCTGTGGTCCTCAGCTGAGGTGGATGCTGCTGAGGACTCCTCGGTGTGGCTCCCCTCGCCCTCCGTGCCACTGGGTCCCTCCGACCACTCCTCGGCTGCTGACCCAGTCTGGCTCTGCGGCTCCTCCTGGTCCGTGGAGCTGTCCCCTCCTGTGGCCGTGGATGTATCTGCAAACAATAGGGAAACAGACAGACATCACTCACCTGCACCGAACGCACACACCACAGTAAGTACAGCACATTACAGAGCAAGCCCTGGCATCCTTAGTTGAACATTGCCAAAAGTGCCCAAACAGAATAGGAGAAGCCAATTGTCAGTCTGATGGTCAACCATGGCACTCACATCCCTCCTGGCCTTGCACCCATCTGTCTGGTGTCTGTTGGATGGTAATACCCCAGTGTGGACACATGCACCACCTACACAGTAGTTGGACAGTGGAGAGAACACGGTGAAGCATGTGAACATGCACACATCAAAACTCTTGCCACTGAGTCAGTACAGGTGTCCGGATGAAAGGGATGCCCAGAGTCAAATATGAAATGCATGTGATGCATACCAGCGACAGACACCATGATGCACCCATGTCCTGATAGCCATTGCCACAATGGTGTGCATGTAGCACATGTCACTCCCCTGCAGGATCACTCATAGGAAGTTACATGCCATGGCACAGGCATGCCTGCTAAGTCATACATCACTGTCTCCAGTCACATGGGCAGGGCAGCCAGACAACAACAGTCTGCACTGTGTCACAATAGTAGGTCATGGGGAATGCAAGTCCTGGAGCTGAACAAGTGCACATGTACATCCCCCACACACCACATCATCTGAACCCTTATCTGTCCACGTCATACCGATTGGACATATGGGAGACCTGTAACACAACCCTCTGAACCTGAGCACCTCACAATCTGCTGTGAATGGGAAACAGCTGCCTGAACTTCACATTCGCATACCCCAGTCTGCACGGTCAGGTGATCAAACACCTATGTGTCACACAAGTATCGTCTCCTATGGTCACATCTCCGGTGGCATGCTGAGCCCCAACCGAGAAACACCCCAGCAGTCCTGACAACGAAGCCACAGCACACTGACACAGAGGCAGACACCTGAGGGGACATATCACTGAGCACAACGTGTCAGCTGATACACGGGAGTGGGAGTACAGAGTGTATTGTATGGCCTGGAGTAGGCATGACTGTCCTGCCCCACATGAATGAGGGATGAGCCCTGGACAGTAGGCAGGTGGCTAAGTATGTGTGACACACGTAATATACACACTCCTGGGGTCCAAACATTGTTCCCACCCACAGCATGGGTGTGTGCCAGATAACCCAGGCACATGTGGTGGATCAGCTCAGCAATTGGACCACATATCAAAGTAACACGCAGATTACATGTCAGAACACAGGCATTGTGTAAGCAATGGACCCACCCATGATGCCCACCACAGAGTTAGGGGAACAAATGCTGTCCCCCACCTTGAGTTAGGCAAAATGCAAGGACACAGTACCCAAGTGACACAATTCCCTGACTGTAAGGGCCACACCTGGGTATCAGATGAGGAGTGGGCAGTGCACAATTGAGGGACATGGGTCCTGGACCACATGACTGATGTACTGGGGAAGTTTAACCAGGCCAGAGGAGGGCACATAGCATGGCAGACAAAGTTCACAATGCAGTCATGGACTCACCCCCTCCTTGCTGCTCTCTGGCCTTCAGCTGCTCATCCAGATCAGGGAAGACCACCGCCAGGATCCTGAGCATGTGGGGGTCAGGGTCCGGTGTCCGCCCCTCCTGCGAGGAGGCGACAGCTTCAGCTGGACCCGTGCGATCCTCCGGGTCCAGCCCCGAAGGTCCTGCCACCTCTTCTGGCAGTTGCGGATCCGGCGCTTGTAGACCCCCACGGATCTCACTGCCCGGACGATGGTCAGCCATATCTGCTGCTTCTGGTGGGCATCAACCTGTGAGGATGACAAAGTGAGAATGCCATTACTACACATGCAACTTATCCGTGCATTACACAGTTGGATATACATGTCTCAATCACAGGGGCACATGATGTACACAGGCAGTGCAACGATGGCTATGGACAGTTTGCCAGCAGTTACTACATGGTATCATTGCCTGGGAAGTAAAACCTTGTTTAAATGCACTGTCACTGCACTATACCTGTTCAGTGCATGTAACTACACACTATGGGGGGTGACAACTACTCAGTGAGCCTGCTAGCCAGTGGCGTGCAGACTGTAAGCCTTGCTAGTCAGACAACATGCACATTTAGTGATGCAGTGGACAGCACACTCACCTGCTCCCCTGCTTTCCAATACAGCTTGCTGTACTGTGGAAGGAGGCTGTCCAGCAGGGCCTGGTTCTCCTCAGTGCTGAAGGCTGGGGCTCTCTCCACTGTACGTGCCATTGCAGGGTCCAGAGGGTGCAGATACAGCAGCAGTGGTGGTGGCAGATGTCGTCCTGGAGCATGTAGTGCAGGCAAGTGAGCTCTCAGGGGAACAGCCAGCATTATATGTGTGCTGCAGAGGCAGATACTGTCCCATGTGTCCAAAGTGATAGGTCCAAGTCGTTTGCATCTTCTGAATCTGGCCAATCCATGGAATTGCACCACTTACACACGCCCACAGCATCCTTCAAAAGTTCAACTTCATGACACCCATGAATTTGCAACATTGTTGTGGGTGACCAACTGAATTTACAGCATCAGACTCGTTCAAGATTTGAAAACGCGTCCGTTGCCAGGCCAGGCCATAGCCAATGGGTGCGCACCGATCGGTCCATTGCTGTTCAACGCGTACCCGGGATACAACACGTACCCGCACACATTGAATGCAATGGGCCGGCCGGGCACACCGATCGGTCCATTGCTCTACAACGCGTACCTGGGATACAATGCGTACCCGCACACATTGAATGCAATGGGCCGGCCGGGCACACCGATCGGTCCATTGCTCTACAACGCGTACCCGGGATACAACGCGTACCCGCACACATTGAATGCAATGGGCCGGCCGGGCACACCGATCGGTCCATTGCTGTTCAACGCTTACCCGGGATACAACGCGTACCCGCACACGTTGTATGCAATGGGCCGGCCGGGCACACCGATCGGTCCATTGCTCTACAACGCGTACCCGGGATACAACGCGTACCCGCACACATTGACTGCAATGGGCCGGCCGGGCACACCGATCGGTCCATTGCTCTACAACGCGTACCCGGGATACAACGCGTACCCGCACACATTGAATGCAATGGGCCGGCCGGGCACACCGATCGGTCCATTGCTCTACAACGCGTACCCGGGATACAACGCGTACCCGCACACATTGAATGCAATGGGCCGGCCGGGCACACCGATCGGTCCATTGCTCTACAACGCGTATTGCGAATACAACGCATACCCGCTCACATTGAATGCAAACACTACCACTCGGTCAATGCACTGGTGGTATGTCTTGCAGATTTCAGCATCTCACACGTCTGTGCCCGTTTCCCAGGTTCTGCACACGATGCCTACGTGATGAGGAGTAGTCGCATCCCGAGGATGATGTCACAGATGCGGAACCAGCGTGCCTGGCTTGTTGGTGTGTACTGACTTTGTACCATTGTGTGTGTTCTGCAATGTAGTGTTCCACCCTCTTTTCCAAATCAGCTAATGTGCAATTGTCTGTATGTAGGTGACTCCGGATACCCCAACATGCCGTGGTTGCTGACGCCCCTCAGGAACCCTGTGACACCAGCCCAGATGCGCTACAATGAGGCACATGGTCGGACCAGGAGAGTGATTGAGCGGACATTTGGTCTCCTGAACAGCCGCTTCCGCTGCCTGGACAAGACAGGAGGGGCCCTCCCATATGCCCCAGCAAAGGTGTGCAAGATTGTCATCGTCTGCTGCATGCTACACAACCTGGCAGTGCGGAAGGAGTTGCCTCTCATCCTGGATGACGATGACCAACATCCGCCACCTGTGGAGGATCCTGGCCTGGACCACGATGCCAGTGATGATGATGATGATGATGATGATGGTGATGTCTGCACACAGCTCATCACCAACTTCTTCAGCTGAATGTGAGTATCCGGAGATGTCATGTCAATGATGTGAGTATGCATGATATGTGTTGGTGGTGCTCTGGTGCTGTTTGAGTGTGTCCATGTGCTACATGACTGTATGCGTGTAGCGATGTGTCCTTACAGGTAGTCTGTACTCCCCAACAGTGTTGACATGCTAACTTGGTTCTGGGTGGGTATCTTGTGACATGTATTGGGCATGAGTATTGCAGTTCTGTCCTGTTCTTCAGTGCTTTTGACTGTGTTTCATTTCTGTCCTTCACAGGGTACTTTCAGAGTCGTTTGGTCAACTGTGATCCCCGACACCGTGATTCGACTTCCAGGGTGGTAGCTGTCGTGTCCCTACAGGTGATGTGCGCCACACCCATGGACTTCCTTCCTTCTACACTTGTTGACTGTGTGCCCGCTGCCAGGTGGGATTACCTTGCATCTGTAGTGGTTACAACATGTTGCAAATGTGTAATAAACCTTTGCTTCACTTTGTGATGTGCGTTGTCTGTGGTCACACATCTGACTGACATTTGCTTACTGCACCAGTGGGCTAGTTGACAAAGACTGTGAATAGGTGTTGTGTCTGTGCATTGCACCGTATTTCCTGGCAACATCAGTGTAGGCGATGAGTCAGATGGCCTAGGTGTGTATATGTTGTGAAGCCCTGGTGGTGTGTCTCCCTCATATGTGTCACGTTGCCATGACTCACATGCCTGTGTTGTACTTGCTGTAGAAGTTAGCATGCACAGTGTAATTTCGCAGGTCATCATCTCCATGACAGAAACCACTTTGGAATCACAACAGAGGCAGGTATGGTGTATTAGTGTGTTTATTGTCATACATGTGTGTGTATAGTGCACAGGATGGTGGGTGCTGTACATTGTGATTGTAATCCAAAGTTCCTAGATGAATTGGAAGTCCTGGTAGCAGAAATGTCCTGAGTAAAGTCCACAGTCATCTGATACATTGGTCCAACTTGTACTCCCCATGTCATGTGGGGGAGTTGTGTTGCAGTCAACAGGGTGAACAGTTTGCGCACAAAGGTGATTATCCAGAACAGGTTTTGGCTTCCTGGGGGTTGCACATGGCCATCGGCCTCTCAGCTGCCCCTCCTCGGACGACCCCTCTTCTTTGGGGGGGGGCCCTCAAGTGCATGCTGCTGCGGTGCAGGGGACTCTCCGCCAGAGTCATCCTCCCTCCCTGTGGCAGTTGCAGTTGTTTCAGCACCAGATGTTGTGGGCACACAGGGAGGTGTTGACTGGTTGCTGCTCATCTGGCGGAGGCATTGTAATATGTCCCTATGCACCGCCGTCATCTCTTGCAGTGTGTCCCACTTGCACTCCACGCGGGACATGTGTAAGTCCAAGCGGGCATGATGGGCAGCCTGCTGCTGTTTAATGTCCCTGAGGAGCCCCACTACCTGGCTGAGCTCTCCGGTGCTGGACTGGTACGCATCGGCTATGCGTACCAGTTGTGGGTCATCATGCAGTCCAGACCCCTCTGCGATCAGCGACCTATGTCTCCCACCCCTCCCACCACCCCTGGCGACACGTGCAGTACCTGAGGTGGCACGCACAGGTGACCCTGGGCCCCTTTGGGGGTTGTTGGTGGTGTTGGTGTCCATAGCCCCACGTTGGTCCAGGGTCCCTGTGCTGGTGGTGGTGGTGCTCCTTGGTCTGTCCGTGTCGGCAGGGGTGGTATGTGTGTTGACAGTCGTTGGAGGGGTGGGTGCAGGGGTGCAGCTGGTGGTCCTGCTGGTGCTGCATGATGACTTGCTCCGGAGGTGCCAGGTAGGTCTTCGTCATCCGAGGAGGGCAGAGGCTGTTCCACACCAGTGAGCTCCGTTTCCCCTTGAGCCTGGGACGGGGACTCCTCAGCGTCTGCTGCTGTGTACCCATCTTCACCTGTTTTTGGGAGACACACACAATGTATGTTATGTTTCTGCAGGCATCAATGGTTGACACACCTGACAGTTGTGACTGTACCTCTGGATGCGGGCCTGTACATTGCATTGTCCTAAGTTGTCACAGTCAGAGGTTGATATTGGTGTAGCACATTGTCCTGCATACTTTGGGCATTTCTATATGAATGTTGGGGTGTGTACATGGTCTGCATTGGTTGTATTTGGTTGACATCCAGCCCTCCTTCCCACCCAGCCAGATATTCCACCATGGAACGGGCTTCCATTACAGGGAGTGCAAGTTGTCTTTCAGGATGTCAGTCAGTGGTGTCCTGCTGTTGGTTGGTGCACAGTTGCCAGCAGGGCCTTGTGCTCCCCACAGCAGTACCCAGTGTCAGCCATCTTGTCAGTTCTTTTCCACTCCCTGTGATGTGCGCATGGTTCAGGGTGGTGTTGATGGGACAGTTGTGGGGGTGACCAATATCTGTGACTACCACTCCCATCATGCTATTGCCTCCACCCCACTTCCCAGCATGCCCATACTTACTTGCTTTTGGGTGGACTTCACTGTGTGTGAGTGTGAGAGCAATGGCAAGATGGCTGACAGTGGTGTCCTGCTGTTGGTTGGTGCCCAGTTCCCAGCAGGGCTATGTGCTCCCCACAACTGAGCACCAGTGTCAGCCATCTTTGAAGTGGCTTTTGACTCCCTGTGAGGTGTGCATGCTTGGGTGTGAGCTTGCTGGGCCGTGTGGGTGGGGGATGTTGGGCTGTGACTACCACTCCCATCATGCAATTGCCTCCACCCCCCTTCCCAGCATGCCCATGCTTCCTTCCTTTTGACTCTGCTTCACTGTGGAGTTGTGTGCCTGTGCTGACAAGATGGCTGACAGTGTTATCCTGGGGTTAGTTTGGCTACAAGTCCCATGTGTGTCCCTGTGCTTCACACAGCATGACCCAGGGTTGTGGTTCTTTGTGGGATATTTGATTAGAGTGTGAGGCAATGCATTCTCCCAGGTGAGTTGTGTTGAGTTTGTGTTGGGGTGTGTGTGAGTGGAGCTGCTGGTAACTATGGTCAGTGCTGTCAGTCCTCCTTCCCACCCAGCCAGATTTTCCACCATGGAACGTGCTTCCATTGCAGGGAGTGCAAGTTGTCTTTCAGGATGTCAGTGAGTGGTGTCCTGCTGTTGGTTGATGCCCAGTTCCTAGCAGGGCCTTGTGCTCCCCACAGCAGTACCCAGTGTCAGCCATCTTGTCAGTTCTTTGCCACTCCCTGTGATGTGCGCATGGTTCAGGGTGGTGTTGATGGGACAGTTGTGGGGGTGAACAATATCTGTGACTACCACTCCCATCATGCTATTTCCTCCACCCCCTTCCCAGCATGCCCATGCTTCCTTCCTTTTGACTCTGCTTCCCTGTGGGGTTGTGTGCCTGTGCTGACAAGATGGCTGACAGTGTTATCCTGGGGTTAGTTTTGCTACAAGTCCCATGTGTGTCCCTGTGCTTCACACAGCATGACCCAGTGTTGTGGTTCTTTGTGGGATATTTGATTAGAGTGTGAGGCAATGCATTCTCCCAGGTGAGTTGTGTGGAGTTTGTGTTAGGGGTGTGTGTGAGAAACGCTGCTGGTAACTATGGTCAAAGCTGTCAGTCCTCCTTCCCACCCAGCCAGATTTTCCACCATGGAACGTGCTTCCGTTGCAGGGAGTGCAAGTTGTCTTTCAGGATGTCAGTCAGTGGTGTCCTGCTGTTGGTTGGTGCACAGTTGCCAGCAGGACCTTGTGCTCCCCACAGCAGTACCCAGTGTCAGCCATCTTGTCAGTTCTTTTCCACTCCCTGTGATGTGAGCATGGTTCAGAGTGGTGTTGATGGGCCAATTGTGAGGGGGAGCAATATCTGTGACTACCACTCCCATCATGCTATTGCCTACACCCCCCTTCCCAGCATGCCCATACTTCCTTCCTTTTGAGTGGACTTCACTGTGTGTGAGTGTGACAGCAATGGCAAGATGGCTGACAGTGGTGTCCTGCTGTTTGTTGGTGCACAGTTCCCAGCAGGGCCTTGTGCTCCCCACAGCAGTACCCAGTGTCAGCCATCTTGTCAGTTCTTTTCCACTCCCTGTGATGTGCGCATGGTTCAGGGTGGTGTTGATGGGACAGTTGTGGGGGTGAACAATATCTGTGACTACCACTCCCATCATGCTATTGCCTCCACCCCCTTCCCAGCATGCCCATACTTCCTTCATTTTGAGTGTACTTCACTGTGTGTGAGTGTGACAGCAATGGCAAGATGGCTGACAGTGGTGTCCTGCTGTTGGTTGGTGCCCAGTTCCCAGCAGGGCCTTGTGCTCCCCACAACATTGCACCAGTGTCAGACATCTTTGATGTGGCTTTTCACTACCTGTGAGGTGTGCATGCTTTAGTGTGAGCTTGCTGGGCCATGCGGGTGGGGGATGTTGGGCTGTGACTACCACTCCCATCATGCTATTGCCTCCACCCCCCTTCCCAGCATGCCCATGCTTCCTTCCTTTTGACTCTGCTTCCCTGTGGGGTTGTGTGCCTGTGCTGACAAGATGGCTGACAGTGTTATCCTGGGGTTAATTTTGCTACAAGTCCCATGTGTGTCCCTGTGCTTCACACTGCATAACCCAGGGTTGTGGTTCTTTGTGGGATATTTGATTAGAGTGTGAGGCAATGCATTCTCCCAGGTGAGTTGTGTGGAGTTTGTGTTAGGGGTGTGTGTGAGTGGAGCTGCTGGTAACTATGGTCAGTGCTGTCAGTCCTCCTTCCCACCCAGCCAGATTTTCCACCATGGAACGTGCTTCCGTTGCAGGGAGTGCAAGTTGTCTTTCAGGATGTCAGTCAGTGGTGTCCTGCTGTTGGTTGGTGCACAGTTGCCAGCAGGACCTTGTGCTCCCCACAGCAGTAGCCAGTGTCAGCCATCTTGTCAGTTGTTTTCCACTCCCTGTGATGTGAGCATGGTTCATGGTGGTGTTGATGTGCGCATTGTGAGGGTGGGCAATATCTGTGACTACGACTCCCATGATGCTATTGGCTACACTGACTTGCCCAGCATACACAGGATTCCTTCCTTTCAGTGGGCTTCAGTGTGAGGTGGTGTTGTATTGGTGGCTACATGTCTGGATGTGTTTGTTAGTTATATTTGTGCCACTGCCTAGCTGTAGTTGTAGTTGTGTTTGTACATGTGATGACACAGTTACATATCACTATGAGATGGCATGTGTTGTGTTTATCTGACTGACATACACATTTTGGGATGATTCTGTTCTGGTTGCTGTGTATTTGCTAAGGGTGCATGGTTTGACTCTCCCCTTGACAGTGATGTGTGTGTATTGTCGCACAATATTGTGTACATTTGTTGTGTACTCACCAGGCTCTGGGATGTTTTCTAGTCCATATACGCTCAGTGGTGGTAGGATGGCCCGCACCTTCTCCTCCCAGGGCCTGAGGTATACTGGTTTGGCAGGAGGGCCACTGCCGGTGTGTTGGCTCAAGAGGTAGTCCTTCTTCAACAGGTCCCTGACCCTCCTGCGCACGTCATACCACCTGTTCTGGATGTCTCCCTTTGTGCGCAAACATGGTGATTGTGCGTTCACCCTGTCGACAATCCTCTCCCACATCTTGGTTTTCTGCGACATGGGTGTCTGTTGGACCAGTGTACCAAACAGCTGTGGCTCTACCCTGAGGATCTCATCTACCAGGACCTCCAATTCACTATCTAGGAACTTTTGGTTCTTCTTTGGGGGCATGGTGATGGGTGGTGATGGTGAGTGATGTGTGTGTTGGTGTGCAAGTGAGGGTGTGTGAGTGTGTGTTTTGCTGGGTGTATATGAGGGTGCTATTTGTTGAGGTGCTGATGGTGTGTGGCTTGTGTGATGGATGAGCTGTGGGTGGGTGTGTGGTTGCTGTCTGTTGAGTGTTGGCAGGTAATTTGAATTTGCAAAGGATCATGGTAGGGATTTGTGTCCTTTATATGGGTGGAGTTGTGGGTGTGTCTTTGTTCCCTGTTTCCCCCCCCAGTATTTATTGGCTTTGTAATTGCTTGTTTGGCCTTTTTTTGTGTGTTTTTCCCTTTGTACTTTTTGTGCATGTAGGAGACGTTCTTGTGACCGAGTCGGACCCTGCAGTTGTCTCATGCGAGCTTCTCCGAGTCGTTCACGCTGTGTTTGTGCTGTTTTCTATGCTGCGTACGCGTCGGTCGCAGTGTATTGGGTTGCTTCGGCTCGCAGTTTTGTATGCGTGTCAGTCGTACGGCTTGGGCTCCGTGCGACTCGGTTGTGTTTTCCACGCGTTGCATCGTACTTGGCGGGTAGGAGTTCGCGGGTACATTTCGTTCGGGATTCTTCCTGGTGCGTGTCGGTCGGTTCGATTCGCGTGGTTTTCCGGCCGGATAGCTGTTTTCCGCGTGGCTCGGTCGTTCGGCTTGTGTTCCGTACGAGTCGGTCGGATTTTGCACGCTTCTCATCGTACTTTGCGGGTCGGGCTGCACCGGTACGTGTCGGTCAGAATGAATTCTGGCTCCGAGTCGGTCGGTACGTTTTCCGGCCCGAATCGGAATCGACCCCAGTGTGTTGTTAGCAAGCAAGGCCCTTCAGAAAACTGTCTTCAGGTCTACGACTTTAAAAATAACCGCGTGCTCAAACAGTAACAGAATAGTACAAGATTATAAACAGAAGAAGAAGAAACATGTCAAAAGGAGAGCGAACCTGTGAATAGCTGACACATGCCTGACATTTTAGAAAATGTGTATTATTTTGAACGCTGTATTTAGCAGCCATCAGAATGGTGATGAATATATTATATTAAGTATTCACTTACCTTTGGCTGCCTTAAACTTCCTCGTTGAACGCTTTGTACGCCCTGGTGGGACAGGAGTCCCAGGGTCAACATCCCCAGTGCCAGGCTTCCTGCGAGGGGTCCAGCATCGCGGAAGGGGACTCCAGGTCCCAGAAATCTTCGCTGCTGCCACAGGTGCTGTCGTGAGGGGGAGGCGCTTGTCATCGCGCTTATAGCGCTGCCTCTCCCCCCGCGGCGCGGGAATATTCACTTACCTTTGGCTGCCTTAAACTTCCTCGTTGAACGCTTTGTACGCCCTGGTGGGACAGGAGTCCCAGGGTCAACATCCCCAGTGCCAGGCTTCCTGCGAGGGGTCCAGCATCGCGGAAGGGGACTCCAGGTCCCAGAAATCTCCGCTGCTGCCACAGGTGCTGTCGTGAGGGGGAGGCGCTTGTCATCGCGCTTATAGCGCTGCCTCTCCCACCGCGGTGCGGGACGCGCGCGGGACGTAGCCCGGTCGAAGCCCGGGCCAAGGGCGGGCCCGTCTGTGCCCGTCAGGGACCGGTCAAGGCCGGGCTGGGCCACCCCTCTGACATTTAGTTTGTGTGGCCGTGTGGGTTGGAGCAGTAAGTGGGGTAACTTCAGTTGCGGTGCTTGGACATTATGAACAAACGTAAACCTACAGTGGGTGCGGGGGTTGTGGGGACTCTTGATGCGTTTCTTACCAGGGCAGAATCAGTGTTAAATCACCAAATATAGCTCACCGAACGTAGGCTATCGCTCGAACCAGTAGTTTCCGCCAGTATCCCTGGACCTTCCCCACTTCTCCCGCGCTGTGAGTTAGTTGCTATTGAAGCCACTTATCAGCAGAGCGGTTTGTCTCCCCTACCCCACAGCAGTCAAACGATGTCTCTCACATCTAACCTAGGAAATGTGGAAAGTCCTCTCAATACCTCTTTGGTATCTACCAGTGGTCAGAAGCCTAGTCATGTCAATACTGTTGAACCACCGTCTAAAAAAAGGAAAGCCCGAGGATCTTTAAAAAATAATCATATGCCCCTTAGATCTGGCAAACGTAAAGGGGAGCCTATTGCGAGCACTAGCAACATGATGGCTAGTAGCGGTTTAACTAGCCAGCCCCGCTCAGTGGATGCATGTGTTTCCTCCCACCTGAGCAATGAGAGCGATCTTTGTACTAGGATAGAACTTAAATTATCGGCACTGATCGACCCCATAATTAAGAAGCTGTCCCTGATTGAAGAAAGACTTAGCAAAATAGAGATGGGTATTGTCAAACTTCCTCTAAACAATTCCAATGGGTCAACGGTGGGTGGGCTTCCAACACAATTGAAAGAGAGGTCAGAGGGAGTATCTAGGGCCCTGGTTAGTAATGTAAGTAGCTCTCCATCTTTGCCAGGTGCTGTCACAAAGGAGACACAACCTGACAATCGATCTCAAATCATAAAGCCCTTATTTTCTACTAAGAGGCAGGTAGAGAGACTCTCAAGCCCGAAGACACACCAGCCCCCCATCATTAGCCCTCCGAGTAGCCAGACCTTTCTTCATCTACCCCCGGAAGCCACGCCACACACAGTTGTTTTGTCCAACGTCCCAGTGCTCCCTTTTGGAGTGCAGGAGCATTGGTCTACGCTTAGAAATAAGGCACTGCATTTGTTGAGTGTTAGGACCGCATCAAGGAACCTCTTTTTGGTGAGTTCAAGATGGTGCGTAGAGTTCCTTGGGTGGGTAAATCTTACAAGTCTCTCCCAGGTGATTGTGTGGTTCTTAGCTTCAGATCCCCCAGATTGGTCCAGCACATATTGGAGAGGGTGGGCAATTGTTATACCAAGGAGGATGATATCAATTGTGTCCCGCTGGGCTTTTTCTATAAAAATGAAGGGAGTATTGGCCTTAGAGCGAAGAGGGGCGAACCTAATTTGTGAGGCCAACATACTTTTCAGATCTCCACTTGCAACCGATTTGATGCTTTAACTACCATGGAGGAATTAGATTGACTTAAGGTTCTTGGCGGCCCGACTCAGTCAGGAGCCCTAGTTTATACACGGCCATTTTGTACTTGGGATGTCTCAGTTTCCGGTTGTGTCTATCCTAGTCGTGTTGACCCTGGGAATGTTTGTGGAACTGGGATGGTTAAAGCACTTGAGGAGAGGACGAGGGAATCTATTATTACTCCCTCGGCTACCCCTACCCCCTATAGCGTTTTCCAACAGAGCAATAGTCTTCCCAGTAAGCTAGTGGTTGTGGGCAACAGTAGCACGGGTGAAACGGATCACCTTTATACCACTGCAAAAGGGCTTGCTCAGCCATTGATGTCTTTTTCTTCCTGGAATGTAGCTGGGTTGTCTACTAAAATTGTCTCTACCGACTGGGCCATCTTCATTGATTATTATGACATTTGGTTTTTTCAAGAAACTTGGTCTTTGGCCCCCATCTTCTTCCCTGGCTATCTTAATTTTTCTAAACCAGCGCTGAGGGGCCAGAAAGGTAGGCCGTCTGGTGGTCTCACATGCTGGGTCAGGCAGTTAGATGGATGTGTGGTGCAGGAAGTTTCTATTGACAGTCCTGACATAATGGTATTGCGGTTACGGATGACGGATGCGTTAGAAGTTCTGGTAATTAATGTCTATGCCAGAGGGTTGCCTGGGGGTAAAGCATCATCTGTTGTCGCCCACCTTGACAAGTTTTTAGGTAGTCTGGGGGTGGTTGCAACCTGATAATAGCGGGCGATTTTAACTGCACTTTTGAGCCCCTCGACTACGAAGACGGTAACCTTAGTCTGAAAGAGGATGCCCAATGGAATATCCCGCAACTAAATTTAAGCCCAATTAAAAAATGGACTGAGGCTGCATTACAGCTCAAGGGGTTGTGTTTGGAAAGGAGACTTAGAGCAGCCAATGGGTGGACGCATTATGACAGTAAGGGTACTCACACTTTTGACAATGGATCAAGAAGTAGTCGTATTGACTACATATTTCTTAATGTGGAATTCTGGTCTTCTATGTTGGATATGGTGGTCCAGGAGCGGAATGAAAGTGACCACAACCCGCTGATCCTAACCTTAAAGATTCCTGGCCTCTCTAGTAATGACCCTAGGGTCGCTGAGGACAAGCTAACCGAGGCCATACTTACCAATGATATGAGGAGAGTTAGATGGGCTAGGCTGGTGGATAACAAGGGGGATGTGGCCGAGATGAAATCTTTGGTCGGCCGCTCACTCTCTATTTTACAAGATTGCACCACCCAAGAGGCGGTTAACTATATTATCCCTGAGGTCCACAACGAGCTCTTTGGGAAGTTAAAATGTTTTTTTATTAAACCAAACAAACAAACGAGGGCTCCAGTTATTAAGGCAGCCTCCTGGTATAACAAAGCCTGTAGAGAGGCTTATAGGTCACTGGCTAGGGCAATTAGATCGCATGTAGCGGGGGATATAAAAAAAGCTAGAGCTAGGTACAAGGCATCCCAATTGCAAGCGAAGAAGGACTGGGATGAGTCGCGATGGCAGGACTTGCTTGTAGCAAGCAAAGAGCGAAACCTGACGCATTTCTGGCAACTTGTTAAATGGGGCAGTGGAGTTATATCCCAAGTTCCCATGAACCATGTTGCTCCTGAGGTGTGGGTGTCCCATTTTGAGGTGCAGTTTTTAGCCACTAGCAGTAGTTATCTTATCAACTCCCTACCTGTTTTGGCTACCAGTGCCTCCTTCTCCTGCATTGAGGTGGAAAAAGTGCTAAAATCGATCCCGCGAGGTCGCGCCCCAGGTCCAGACTGTATTCCGGCTGACCTGTTTTTATCGGACCAAGAGAATTGGGTCCCCTATATTAAATATCTTGCAAATGCAGTAGCTAGTGGCGCAGCTATTCCAGATACTTGGTTTGGTGCTGAAATTTTACCCATATTTAAGAAGGGAGATCGTTCCCAGCCAGGCAATTATAGGCCAATAAGCCTTATAGATTCCATCCAAAAAATAGTTGCTAGGCTCGTCTTAGTCAGAATTCAGGCCTGGATAGACGAGATGGACATTTTGACCCCCTTACAGGCAGGGTTCCGTCCCCACATAAGTACCATTGATCAGGTGTTTAGGTTTGCTCTTGTTTATTGGAAGGTAGTTGCAATTGGTGGTGGCACGATTTACGCGGCCTTTGTAGATCTTAAGACCGCGTTTGATCTAGTTCCTCGTGCCAAAATGTGGAGTGTATTTCAGGCTCTGGGGATGCCCTACGAACTACTAAGTATTCTGGTTAAACTGCACAAAACCAATTATGCACAGGTTCGTTGGGGGAAGCAGGGGAATGTTACCGAAAGGTTTGCGGTAACTAAGGGGGTCCGGCAAGGGTGTGTATTGGCCCCAACCCTGTTTTCACTCTTTATTAATAGGGTGGTCCAATACTTTACATCTCATCCCACTGATGCTCCAATGCTGGCAGGAATGAAGATACCGCTGCTTATGTTTGCGGACAACACCCTGCTACTTTCCAGAACCCAGAAGGGGTTGCAAGCGGCACTGGAGCGTTTTGGGGTTTTCTGTCGTGAGCATGAGCTAGTGGTAAATGTAGACAAAACGAAGTTCATGGTGTTCCATAGGTCAAAGGCCGTGAGGGGAGGGTGTACATGGATAAAGCCCCCTTGGAGCAGACCGACACCTTTACCTATTTAGGGTTAACTCTGGGTAAGAAACTCAGCTGGAAATCCCAGATTGACCTGATGACACTTAAACATTCCCAACTCGCAGGTGCATTGCTTAAAGAGCATAGGCTCTCTAAGACCAAGCCCCTAGCCCCTGTGTTAAAGATATATAACCATAAAATAGGTTCAGCATTGTTGTATGGGGCGGAACTATGGGGTTTCAATGATTTAACATCTTTGACTGTCGCCCAAAATAAATTTGTGAGAGCTTTGACTGGTCTTCCGCAGTCTACTCCATTGCGGCCTTTATATTTGGATCTGGGCTGTAATGAAATAGCGGACCAGGCACGGTTTAGACCGGTAGCATTCTGGAGAAGGCTCTGGACTACTCCGGAGCTTACTCCGTATGCTCAAGCCTTCTCTGATGTTAGGTCGCTGGGTTGTACAAATAAAATCCCATGGATAAGGAATCTAAAAATTACTCTGTTTAGTATGGGGCTGAGTAAACTGTGGGAGGATCCAGCCGCTGCTATCTTCCCTGCGAAAAAGGATTTGAAAGCCGCATATTGGAGCATGGTTAGATTGCAGCAACTGTCACATCACCAATGTAGCTCCTTGACTCGGGTTTTTAACGAACATAAATTTGAGCCAAAATTCGAAACATACTGGGACATTATTACAAGACCTATTGATAGGAAGTTGTATCATCAGTTTAGGGTGGGTTCACTTCCTATCAAAGTGCTCACCAGTAGTTGGCACCCCCTTCGGATGACAAATGTCCCTTCTGTCCAGCCGAGAATGAGTCACTAGCTCACATTTTTTTTGTATGCCCTGCCTATAGGTCACCCAGGCACAAATGGCTGAAACCCATTTGTAAGAATATGGGCCTCAGAGTAGCTATGGAGGCCTTAAGGATTCTGAAAACCAACACAGAGGATCCTATTATTATAGCAGTGGCCAAATTCTTGAGCTGGTTGTGGGTCATTCAAGCAAACAAGATGAGGGATTGTTAATATGGCCATTTTTTAGTAAATTGTTAATAATTTGTCACAGCTCTAGTATTATTATGCAACATGTTTATATTTGTCATTGTTTTTATGTCACGTGCTCCCCTGTGATTTTTAGCTATCTATATGATATAAGACCAGTTTTTTAGACAATCTGTTATAATGTTACCATATGTACCTTCCCCTTTTTTTTTTTTTTCTCTTCTCTAACTGGTTATTTTAACCGTTTTTATGGGAACACTAGATAGTATGGTATTGAGCCAGTTGGTATGCTTTGTTGATGTATGTTATCTTTTATGATTATCGACAATCGAAATAAAGACATAATCAAACTATTATATTAAGTAAACTCATTTCTCTACCTTCTGCAAAAACCCAAATGCCACTCTTGAAATTATCATCTTGTATCTCCTAACGAAGCTCTAGAGTGAGCTCCAATATATTCTCTTTTTTACCAGAGAAGAGGAGTGAGTGAGTTACCAATGCTTCTATTTCAATAGGATCATGATTTCTCGATTCCTAAGATGCAGGCTTATTCTTTGGTTTTTCTTACTTAAATGATATCTGGATAACAGGCTGCAAAGCCACAATGTATAACAAGCATTGTCAAGGTCAGTATGAAAGGTTGTTGTATAGTACAAGCATACAGAAGCTCACACTATGCAGGACAGATGCACACGAACCAAAACACCTGCAGAGATTCATTTTCACAGGCATCCCTGCACACAGACAAGCAGACATACAGGCGTCGATGTGCACAGACCATCATTCACACCTAACTGTGTATAGCTGGATGCAGAGAGTGAGGTCCATCATCAGACCTAACCAAGGGGCCCAAGCTGAAGTGTGCCACTGGAGTAGCACTGATGCCCCCCAGGGGAACACTAGGTGATGGCCCTAAGGCGAGCACTAGGTCATACACAGGGGAGCAGTAGATGGTGTGCCTCATGAGATCACTGGGGTCTGTGTACAGAGGTGCATTGGGTGTTGTGTAGCCAAGGGGTACATACCTGTGTGCATTGTGAGTGCCCATAATCCTAAGCAGTAGTGGGCAACAAATGTTGTCAGTTGCGGCTGCTACCAAACAGGGGTGGTGAGGCGGGGGACACGGAGGGAGAGGGTGGGTAATAATAATAATAAAAAATAGCACTTACCTATACCGCCAGGCGCCGCCTCTTTTTCCTCCATCATCCTGTCTGCACTCGGCAGGAAGCACACAGCCTCCCAGAATCCCCTGACCAATCACAAAGCTGCCTTACAGCAGCGTTGTGATTTGTCTGAGCACCGTGGTTCGGCACTCAGACAGGGGCTGGCAGGCTGTGCATGTTCTCCACCCAGGTTGTAAGGCATCCTGGGTGGAGAACATGCAGAGTGCGCATGACTGTTTGGCCAGCCGGAGACGGCCGCCCAAACTATCATTCGCACTTTAGGTGCTGCCACCACTCCTCCCCCTGTGACACGGGAGCCCAGCCCCGCCCGCCTGGATTCAGCTGCAACCTGAATAAAAAAAACAAAATGATAATAACAAACTATTATTATTTTATTTTTTGCATTCAGCATGCAGTTGAAGCAGTGGGGCAATGCTCCTCCGCCTTAGCGGAGGAGCCGCCCCTGAGTATTGTACAAACGGAGCAGACTGTGATTTGTGGTGGGACGGAGCAGGGCGATGTCATTGTGATTTCAGAGAAGCTGTCCCATGACAGACTCAAGTAGCTCACCCACCCCTGTATTTGTTTTTTTTTGCAATGTTCCCCACTATAAATACAGAGATATAAGTAGCAGAATATAAATAAACAAATATGGATAAAGATTTCACACTAGATCTTTCTGGAAGAAAACAAATGGCATTTTCAGCTTTTCTTTGTAATTAATTTTGGTGATTTGTTCAGGGTTACAGGGGTATTTACAGGCAGATGCCATATTTAAAAAGCCCTGTTTTGTCCTGGCACCAATGAATACATATGGCACCAGGAGAACACACGCAGACTCAAACAACCCACATTTAGGCCCACATGATTGTCCACAAAGCTTCAAGAGGCCACATGACATGTTTTTTTGTTCCACAGCATTTCCATGTTTCGGTCTTTACTTTTTACATCTATATTCATAATGAGTAGGTAGTTAAAGTTAGGACCAACGCTTCCATAGGAAAAGCATTTTTGATTTTGCCAATAACTTTGGCACCGCTTGATGGATTTTCACAGCATTTTCACGAAACTTCCCCTTTTTGGTTTAGCTGCTGTGTTGAAAATTTTCAGGGTGATCCATGAAGTGGGGGCCACGAAAAAAGGGGGGTACCAAAATGCGTTTTACCCATGTTATGGCTATTGGAATTTTTCATTTTTTGAGCACGACTACAGTCGGAACTGCTGAACGCAATTACACCCAATTTGGCAGAATGCTAGATATTGGTCCAGAAAATTTGCTTTTTGTGATTTGGTGTAAATCCGTTCAGTAGTTTTTGAGACACTTAACTTTAAAAAATATAGATAATTGGGGACGTGAGTCCTTGCAGTAGACTTCCGGATCCTACTAAAATTTGAATGGCTGCCAACACTTCAACCAGGAAGTGTTGGCAGCCATCTTGGGACTTGGCTTGACGCAGAGTTTCACAAAAAAAATAAACAATTAAGAAAAGGGGGCAGGGTAGGAATACCCTGACCCCCCAGCTATGGTGGGGGGACCCACAGGGACCCTGTCAGGGTTTAAAAGCATTTGCTTTTAAAAATTTTGCCACAAATTTGCGGTGGAACCATGAATCTGCGACAAAAAATAAAAAAAGACGTGCGGGCTCCAGTGCGTCTTTTAGATGAAGCCCCCAGATGGGCCAAATCCCAGGGACATGTTAAAAATAAAGGATGGGGTGCATGGGTCTCCCATCCTAGGGTTTAAGTAAACCCCGGGGACCACCATCTTCCTGGGGTTTTTGTTTTGATTTATGCTGGAGGTGCCCACATGGCACCCCCAGCGCCCCAGGGACCACCACCTCCCCAGAGCTTGTTTGCTTAATTAATGGGGGGGGGCTCTTGGAACCCCTGCCAACCCCAGGGACCACCACTTCCCTGGGATTTTACAATAAAAAATGCAGGGGGGTGTCGGACCCTCCCGCAGCCCCGGGAGGCGCCACCTCCCCGGGGCTTTACTTACATTGAATGCGCGGGGCGCATGGCCCCCCCGCAGCCTCCACCTCCCTGGGGAAAATTCTAAAAAAAGGAGGGCCGGCTCCTGCTATGTCCTGGGGTGCCTTCACTGCTCCCACCAAGCCATAGCAAACTCTGCTCCGTTTCTAGCAAGCGAGAACTTTGAAAATGCTCTTGCTTACTAGAAGTGGAGCAGAATTGCTTTTGGACAGAGGGAGCCGACAGGGACCGCGGGGGCCTTGAGGCTCCCCCCAGGGTCCCAATGGTGAGTGGGTGCACTGGAGGCACTGATTTTAAATGGCCAGGCCCCAGGTGATAGGGTCCCAGGGGCCAAAATCGGACTAGGGAGGGGGGCCGCGAGCCCCCCTCCCCTGTTTTAAAATTAAAGAAAAAGTAAAGAAGTGGACAGGCTCCAGGGGATGGGGTCCCCGGGGCTGAAATTGGCCTGGGAGATGGGCCATGGGGGATGGGGCCCCCGGGCCGAATTAGGCCCAGGGAACGGGGGCCATGTAGGCGCTCCTCCCGTTATAAATAAAAAAAAAAATGGATTGCAAGTTTCTGGAGGCCCCGCCCCCTTTCTGCACCACTCTGAAAACTCGCCTCCTGGCACACAACTGTTTGGAGGATGAAGTCTCCTTGGCTGCAGACAGTTCTTGGGGGCCAAATACCTCTCCTGTTACCTCCAGCAAGTCCCACACAGCGGGATTGCTGAGAGGTCATCAGCGGCCATGCCCCCTTTCTGCACCACTCTGCAAATGTGCCTCCTGGCGCACTGCTGGTTGGGGGATAAAGTCCCCTTGGATCCAGAGGGTCCTTGGGGGCCACCAAGCCCTCCTGTTACCTCCAGTAAGTCCCACACAGCCGGATTGCTGAGAGGACTTCAGAGGCCACGCCCCCTTTCTCCACCACTCTGCAAATGCACCTCCTGGCGCACTGCTGTTTGGGGGATGGAGACCCCTTGGCTCTTGAGGGTCCTTGGGGGAAAGCAAGTCCTCCTGTTACCTGCAGTGAGTCTCACACAGTGAAATTGCTGAGAGGTGTTCGGACTTCGGAGACCATGCCCCCTTTCTCCACCACTCAGCAAACGCACCTCCTGGCACATTGCTGGTTGAGGGATGTAGTCCTTTTGGATGCTGAGGGCTCTTGGGGGCCCAGAATCCCTTCTGTTACCTCCAGTAAGTCTGGCATAGCAGGATTCCTGAGAAGTAGTTGGAGGCCTCGTCCCCTTTCTCCACCATTCTGCAAATGCGACTACTAGTTTAAAAAAAATAGAAAGTCTCTTGAAAAACCAAAGGTTACAGGGACCTTATAGTTAGGAAATAAAATTTGAAAAACATTAGAAACTCACTGAAAAAACCCAAACGTTACAGGGTCATTATAGTTAGGAAATTGAATTTAAAAAAACTTAGAAATTCACTGAAAAAATCAAAGGTTACAGGGACATTATAGTAGGCTCAGGTTTCACTGTAAAAAAAACAGTGAAATTCAGTAGTTATAGTTAGCTGAGCTAACTATAACCCGAGCCCCCGCAATGCACTGCTTATGACCTCACATATTACATTACTCATGGTATGGTCAGTGACATCACTGATGACATCTCAAATTACATCACTGATGACATCATCCACAGAATCACTGACACACCCACTCACTCCCCCGTAGAACCTTTCATACACCCACTCCCACATAACCATTCACAGATCCATACCAGTACTTACACACCCACTCACTGATTCATAGATCTACACACCCATATCCACTCACTCACCCATATAGCCACTCATACACCCACTCACTCACTGATACAGCCACTGACATATCCACTCATACACCCATACTGCCACTCACATACTGAGTCAGTCACCCATAGAGCTACTCACACAGCCACTTACTCACCCATACAGATACACACACTCATACAGATACTAACATGTTCTCACTCACATATACAGTTACTGAGAGAAACACACACTCACCCATACAGCCACTTTCACATTCACTCACTCACCCATACAGTCACTCATATACTACCTTTCACATACCAAGTTACTCATCCTTATACCACTGACACATCCACTCACTCAACCCCACAGCCATACACACACTAACTCACTCACCCATTCAGACCCTCACACACACACACACTCACTAACCCATATATCCACTGACTCACCCACTCACTCATCTATACAGGCAGTCACATACCCCCTCACCCACCCACACTGACACTCAGACAACCATACAGGTACTCAAACAACCAATCACTCACCCGTACAGCCAGTCACGTACCCACTCACACACCTATACAGCTACTTAGACAGCAACTGACAGACTGAAACAGACATTCACACAACCTAGTCACTCACCCATACATTCACTGAGACACCTAATCACTCACTTATACAGTTAGTCACGCACCCACTGAATCATCCATACAGACACTCATACACCCACTGATTCCCCAATACACATTGGTATATATATTTTTACACTCATACATTTTTTAAACACACTCACAGTCACTTGATGATGTCATCAGTGATGTCATTTGAGATGTCATCAGTGATGTCATGAGTGATGTCACTGACCATATCATGAGTGATGTATTATGTGAGGTCATAAGCAGATATTGCGGGGGGGTGAGTTATAGTTAGCTTTTCATGTCGGGGACCACCGCCATGAAATGGGATGTGGAAATGCAACTCGGAATATGCTCGGCGGTGCTGGCATCGGCACCGCCAGCATATTCCTGCCCCTTTCCACACCGCTACCGCCACGGGATCCTCGCAGAGGCGGTGGTCCTGTGGCAGTTCAACTGCCACCCTTGGAATACGGTGGGTGGACCCGCTGGGGTGGCAGTGGTTGGACCGCTACCCGAGTATGGCGGTCCCAGGACTGCCGTACTCGTAATAAGCCCCTAAGTGAATTGTTCAGAATTACAGGATGTTAAGCTGATGCCTAGACACAAACCTGGATCCCCATCTCCAAAGTCGGCAGCTCTGGCCGTTACACCATATACTCAAGTTCAGTGGCAGATTTAATGCTACGAGACTGCAGTAAAGTTTTATATGACAGCAGCCTTAGCAATGAAGTCACTCCAAATAAGATTAGTGGATACATTTTGGTGTTGGAATCAAGAAATCAGGAGTCACTGAAGGCTTGGAAAAAGAGTGTTGAATAGAGTCACACAATAGATTATATTTAACAAAAAATTAGGCAAGTAGATCATATTTTCCTTGGAGAAATTCAAAGATAGCAATAGCATTGTTATTCCACGATTGATATACCCATATTTATGTTTCCATCGTTTAAAATATAAGGACTTATTGTGTATTTTTAAGTGCTTACTATGCAATATTAGAGAGCTCATAAAACATTGCCAAGGTGAATACTGACTAAATAATACCTTATGCGGTAAAAAATGTGTATATTTAAAAATAGGGTATTTAGAAATATAACAGCAATTAGACATGTAAATAAGATATTTAAATATGAATTCTTTCAACAAAGATCTTTCAAAACAAATTCAGCGAGTGATGGGAATATCTTCAGAGTTGTACATCAAAGCACATGTTTTTGCAGTACAAAGGAGGAATGGTATAATTTAAAATCCAGAAATTTTAAACCACTTTTATTTTTTGGTCTTATAAATTTCGATGAGTCGATATGGGGAGTTTTGTTATTCTAAAGACATTTAGAGCAAGTGCTGTGAAATTGTTTGAAAATATAGTTTGAACTTTTAAAAGGAAGCATGGAGATAACATCTAAAATGTGAGGGACAAACATTATTTTAATAGTGTGTAAACCTTCCCTACCAAGATGAGAAAAAAAGGAGAACAAGCATGAAAGAAACTAGGAATTTTAGAGCTCAATGCTAAAATCGTATAATCAGTAGTCTTTCTAAGATTGAGGGGAAAGCAAATATCAAGATAGATAATTTTCAATAGACACCGGACAAAATTAGAAACATCAAATATATATTGATAATAAAGGGACTTCAACGGACATACCACTGTTTTATTAAAATTAACAATGTATCCTGATATCTTTGAATATAATTGAATTTCTTCAAAAAAGGACTCATAGAGGATGGGATTTGCCACAGATAATAAAACATTATCTACATAGGCACATATTTTAACTTCTTCTGTACAACAATGAAACACACCACCAGATGGGTTACAAAGAATTCTTTAAAAAAAAAATCTAAAGATAATGTAAAATAACAAGGATGAAAACGGACTCCCTGTCTGGTGTGCCTATCTAAATTAACAATTGGGAGAAAACAACAGTTAACAAAAACACTTGCTCTTTCATTGGAGTATAATATTCACAAACAAAATATATTTAGAGGCAAAACCAAGCCGTTTTTCAGCTTTAAACATATATCAATATGCTATCAAACGCTTTTTCTGGTTCGCGTAATAAAGTCATTGGAATTTCCTATTTGCTTGACTGATATTCGAAATACCTCTTGCATTATCTGAGGCCAACCAACTCTTAATAAAACCTGATTAGTCGTTTTTAATGGGGAAAGCAATAACAGATTCTAAATGGTACGCCAGGCTATATACATACATTTTACAATCATAATTCATGAGTGGTGAGCCTATAATTTTTACAATATCTAGGGCCCTTCTCTTGTTTGGGTATAACAGTTATTAAAGTGTCAAAAGAGGTGCCACTAGCACAGGAATTATTAATAAAAGTATTACATAATTCTAAGAAGTTTGGTGCAAAAAAAGCAGAAAGGTAGGAAATATGTTCAATAAAAAAGCATCAGGGCCTGGGGCTTTAGATATTTTCAAAGCTAGAATAGCTGTCAACACTTCATGTAGTGTAATATTTTCTTCAAGATCTTCTAGTTTGATATTTTGCAAGGTTATTTTAGGAATAATGTTAAACAAATGATCAGAATTATGGTAATTTGGATTAGTATATAGCTTTTCATAAAAAATGTAAAGGATTTAGAAATATCAGGGTTTGCAACTGAATAGAGTTCTCCACCTCATTGATGATAGAACCAATTAATTGCATTCTGTTTTGATTTTTTTTTTTTTTTTTTTAAATACTTGGGAAGTAGTCTTACCCTCTTCAAGCATCTATGGTATCAGTATTATATAATTACTACTTGGTTTTAATAAGAAATTTAACATGTGTGGTGTCTTAGAGGTAAAATAATTATATGATTCAGGTAAGACTGGGGAGCGAAAGTGTCATGATTGCCGGTCACGCACGCCCGGCGAGCTACTAAAATGGCAGATCCCCGCTAGCGCGCATGCACGGGAACCGGCAGGAGAGTTCAAATCCTCTCTAATCCAGAGCAGAGACGCTTCGCGTTCCAACTTCGGGATACAGTAATCCTCTTCCAGTTCACCTACCGTCTCTTCCGGGTTGTCGTCCGTCCTGCGTTGGCGTCCTCCCTCGTCAAGTCGATGCCTCCGGGACAGTAGTTCTTTTCCTGTCTGTTCCTGGCAGCTCTCCTGATCCCAGTTACACCGGCTGCATGAACCAATCTCCCGGGGATATTTTACCTGCAGAAAAGATACAACGAGAAAGAAAAGCTGCATTATTCGTTTACGGTAACAGCGCTTTAGCACTGACATTGCTGAATATATTTTGATTCATTATGATACTTATCTAATGTGGGCTCCGTGTCTATGGAGATCTGCTCTGCTCTTGCTGCTGATTATCACATGAAAATTCCTGAAAGATAAGGAATATTGTTCGGTCTGCCTGAAGTAAAGGTGTATGTTATACAGTGTACCATATAGCATCACAAAGAGCCTTATGTTATTTTAAGTTGGAATTCCCTTATTCATTCATCACATATTTTTAGGTGGGTTTCAGTACAATTTGCCCTATACATTTTTCTATTCTTTACTCTAAACTCTGAACACTTTATTTCTCATACTTTCTTTTTCCTTTTCTAGATATAAACACCCCTTCGCTCACACCAGTTACCAGAATTCACAGAAGGAGGGAATTATTCAGGTAGTTACAAACACGTATAGAAAAGCCTAGATTTTAGGACTAGAAATTTCCTGCATACTTACCTCTTTTCTGTCCTTTTATTTAACAGAGATCTCTCTTGGCTGACTGGTTCTATCCCAGGGTGGGGTGCGCCGTGGGACCTTTTGTTTTCCTCCTTGTTTTTCCCTTCTTCCCCGGGTTACTGTTGGTACTTTGACTCAGTTGGGTACAATAGGTGACCAGGAGAGGTTGAGGACTTTTCATCATTTGCATGACGTTCCTGCGGAAACGTGAGTAGAACCTGACAGAAAGAAGCAGAGGTTCATTCAGCTTCCAGAAAGCAATAGTCATTTCATCAAAAAGGGGGGGGGGGGAGAGAATGAACCACATATGTCTATATACCAGAGTCTCATGGAAGATTGTGTCGGAGACCCTCAACCACATATTCACAGTATGCGGCTGATATTATCCCTGCTTGTGTGGCTTGGTGGATAGTGTCATCACTGGATCTGTCACTTGAGTGTTCCATTCTCCAAGTGACCAGATGTTGATAGTAGTGAGAGGTTAAAATGATCTCCTTTTCTGTAGATGAGAGTTTATTGAACAAAGAGAATCAAGATAGGGAAAAGACTAAAAAAAGTTGGTGTTCAGTGGATAAGTAACTTGTCCACAACACCAAGTGGTCAGGTTGACAAGTTTCGGTCGGGAATTGCCCCTAAGGGTCTTTGGCCTTTGTCAGGACTGAGGGAGTAGATGGCCTAGAGTTTAGAGCACTCCACAGACATTATAGGTAAGTATATTCACTCAGCAATCTTTGTCACTGAGTACATTCTACTCAAGAGGGGTCATTGTTATAAACGCAGACTTTGGTCCATAACTTTAAAAAGGAGTTGACATTACCCCATGGGATGAGAGAGGACTAGGATGAAATGCTTTAGCCTCGCTTAAAGCTGTCTGATGCAGAAATGCTGCACATCTCTCTCATCCCAGATCTGGACACGTGAACAGGAAACATGACCCACCCACTCCCTTTTCAATTTTATAGATTCAGTTTTACTACAATGCATTTCTTGTAAAAAGGCAATTTGTGCAGTACGTCTGAATAGAAGAGTAAGTACCTTTAGTCATTTCACAGGATTTCTAAGCCAATGAACTTTCCTTGAAACAAAATTCGACATCTGTGTCACGTAAGGGTAATATAACTGGAACATGGGCAACAATCTCTAAGAAAGATGAAGAACAAACACTAATGACATTAATCATAATGTACTCAGGAGACAAATTGGGATAACAGATGATGCCATTTAACAAATCCACACTCAAGAAAAAGAAGTAACAAAAAATATGAATAAACCAAGAGCATGTAGCTAGAAAAGGAAAAAAATATATATCAAGGGATAAAATCCAAATCTGAGAGGAAGATCCATAAAAAAGAGATATAGCATGTCGACCATATGACAAGATAGGCAACAAAATATAGAGAAAAACATGGTGATATAGCCACACACAAAATAATTAACATGGTAATAAAACATTAAGATGAAGTGGATTCCATCCTGTTAGGGGAAATAGCCTCGGGAAAAGCTCTCAGTTTAATAAGATTGTCAAAAGATTTTTTTTTACAGAAGCAGGGATGGAGTATGCCATATCTCATATGCAGTTGTCTCATAGGAGGCCTCATAGCCAAAAATTTCTTTACTTTAGGTATTAGTTCCATTTGAAACATCTTATGAAATAAATGAAATGTGACCTGACCTAACAGGTTTCTTTTTGTTTTTAACCATTCCTAGAATATGAAGCAGATCAGTGAACTCTAGAAACAGCATAACAATGTCTCTTTGTTTTGAGAAATTAGAGTTTTGCTTCCCCAAGCGATGAGCTTTTTATAAATTAATAGGACATAAACTAAAGATTCCCAGGAGATCCAGGTCAAATTTCTCAAAGACTTGAAGAATATTTGGACCCTCACCTCCTTCTGGGTAAGCTATACAAGCGAAGATTATTATGACATTTTCTGCTGCCCAAATCTTCCACATGTTGCTTTAGCTTCGGGATTTTCTGCTCAACTATAGGAAATTGGAACATAAAATCTTAAATTGTACTTATGTGTTGCTCCATTTCAACTATCTGAATTTCAATGACCCGTCTGTCTTCAAGTTATAGCATTTTCTCATTAATAGCCATCATAAATGGTTGCAAAGCTCTCACTTCTTTCAAGATTGTGTCCAACATTGGATTGCTAGAAGAAGCAATAGGTGAGGGGGTTCATTCTCAGGTATTTTAGGTTTTGCACTGGGCAAAACAGATTTTTCATCAACAACTGTAACAAAAGACAGTTTGGTAGCTGAGCTCATATTTCTAGACACTTCCAAATGGAGTTTTATCCACCATAAAGCAACCGTGTCCCATGAAATTACTGAATTCAAGAGTAATGCACCATCATTGAGGCTATAATATAATCAAAAATACACAAGGCCATGCCCTGCCAAGGGCCACCAATAATGTTTATATTGTTAAGAAATAAGTGAGAACAACATCCATCAAATCATCAATGGTGAAGCATAACAGCCAAATGAGCAAATTTTCAAGGTTATATGATAGAACAGGATAAGGCCCATTAAAATGAAGTTAATAAAAAGGGCTTTCCAAAAAACCTCCTCACAATGGCCCAAGATCGTGCGAGACACAAAAAGAGCAAGAAAAGGCAAACCTCCAATGTGCTGTTAGATCCATTTATTTAATTTCTTCATCAGATGTGAAGAAAGCACGGTGCCGTGATGCACAAAATGGTGGCTGATATGAGGAAAAATCCTACCTCACCAAAACAAAATAGAATAACTGGAGAAAACTCCTAAATCAATCCCCTTCAAAACAGGATGCTTCAGGAATTGGAAGACACTTGATGAAGTAGCCCACAGAGTGCGGCGAAAATTGCAGAAGTGACTCCACCTCACAGCGAAGCTCACCACCCGACTGCCATCTTGACGGATGTTCAAGTCAAGCACCCTTCTTATATCTTTTCTGATGCACATTAAAACTATATATCAAAATATTACTCAACCCACCCCATATTGAATAGACAATAAAAGAAATTAACTGGAACAACAAATCTGATCTTGAATTTTTGAAAATTGTCGTTTTGTGTACATAAATACACCATTTGATATGTTACCCAACCTATCTATTATTGTAAGGATGACAAATGGAATTCCAAGTAATTTTCTAGCAGGGATGAGTAGTGGAAAAAGAACCATACCATTCCAAGCTTTATTTCGATCTTTGTAGACCATAAAAGCAACATTTAAAATACGTACATCAATTTAGAAAGATAAAAACATCAATTAGCATTACAGAGTATAATCATGTACAATACATTACACAAAATTCATAAAAATTTAAAAAGAGTTGTAGTATGAAAACGGAATTAAACAATGATATCAAAATTGATAGTGTCAGCGGTAGGAATGGTAGAAAAAGAACGCTATCCTTTGCTAAAAATAGTTAAAAACCTACGACGCCTGAGCCACATGGAATTGAGAAAACGAGACACAGCAAAAACAATCAGGGGGTGGGTGTCTGTTCTTAGAACTCTGAATGCATCCCTTAGCTGTCTGTACCCCAGATTCCTACATAATGGAAGAAGCCAATGCCTCCTTGGTACATTATATCCCGGGCAAAAAAAGAAAACATGAATAAGGGATTCTTCCTGGCTGTCACAGGCAGGACATCCAACGGGGGAGGTTTTTAGCCAGTTGTTTGTAAAAGCATGGACCGGTAAACAACCCAGTCTAAACTGAGCATAAAGTTTCCTTGCTATGGAAGGTTGGATGTCATCAAGGAAGGCCTCAAATACGTACTGCTCCTTAAAATTCAGAAAATCAGAGGTTAAAAAGCCTAATTTGGCATTTCCTTGTGTTTCTGCCAGTCGCAGCTGTCTGTAGGTTTTTGCTAGTTCAAGCCGTGAAATTGTCAGGGATGCTTCCTCAGGGTGAGTCCACAAAAGTGGGCGGCCTAAACGAAAGCACAGATCTTTTACGTGTGCAAACCAAGGTAATTTACCTGCCCCCGGAAGCCCAAGGACCACCTTAAGTTCCGACTGATATACTATTAGCTCTGGGGTAGCCCATAATCTGCGCCAAAAAGTCAGGGGGCGCAGCCCAATCTCCTCAGGTATGGGTCTAATCCCGAGATCCATACGTAAGGGGATAAGGGGGGGTACTCTGCGGAAGACCCAGAAGCTGTCTCATGAACTTATTCTCAGTTTTAACCAGGCCATCTACTGGGAGGTTTCCCCAAAGTTCTGCCCCATACATTATAGCACTCCTAATTTGAACTTTATATATCTCTGTCAATGGACCCGGTTGTCTAGTTGTAGTGTTCCTGTGCATTTTTGCTAGTCCCCCGACCATCTGTGCTAGCCTTAAGCCTGCCTTTTGTTGCTGTGGGCCCCAGCCAAAAGTTTCCGTTAAAGTAACACCCAAGTAGTCGAAAACAGCTACCCTCTCTAGCTGTATACCATCTAGAATAGGATTAGGACGAGAGGTTTTACTAGGGTTGAATATCATATACTTGGTTTTTAATGTGTTAATTTCTAGGCCCCGATTTTTACAAAATAGGGAAAAGCTGTCAAGAGTCCTTTGTATGCCCATAGGTGATTTAGATAGTAGCAGGGTATCGTCCGCAAACATCATGGCTGGTACCCTGCCACAGGCAAGCTTTGGGGCGTCAATGTTAGCTACCTCGTTTAGTTGGTCCACCAGAGCATTGATAAAAAGACAGAACAATGTGGGGGCTAGGACACACCCCTGCCTAACACCCCTATTCACTGGGAAGCGTGGTGTCAATTCCCCATGTTTCCCAAATTTCACCGGGGCAAAGTTTCCAGTGTGGAGTCTCTTAATCAAATTTAGCAGGTAGGGCGGAATGCCCAATTGCTCTAGAACAACCCATAGTGTTTCACGAGGCACCAAATCAAAAGCTGATTTAAGATCAACGAAGATCAAATAGAGGCTCCAACCTCTATTGTCACCGTCTTCCAATGTAATAATTGGAGCCTAAAGATTTGGTCTATGGTTGAAACATTGTTGCGGAAGCCTGCCTGGTACACACTCAGGATCTCCCGTTCGTCCATCCAGGACTGGAGACGCTCAAGGACGATCCTGGCAAACAGCTTTTGGGTGATGTCGATCAGGCTTATTGGCCTGTAATTGGTGGGAAGGAGGGGAGAACCCTTCTTGAATACTGGGAAAATTTCTGCCCCTAGCCATGTATCCGGAATATTCATGCCATTTAATATAGCATTGAATATTACACAAAGATAAGGGGCCCAGATATTCGGCTGATCCCTAAAAAGATCCCCGGGAATCTTGTCCAATCCAGGGGCCTTTCCATGAGGAAGCTTCCTGATTGAACTCAACACTTCGGTCAAAGTAAACGCCACATCATCATCGTGGGGAATCCCCACGGCCGTTAACAGTAGTTCCCCAGTAGGCACTGTGGTGACCTTGGTAGAATACAACAATTGGAAATGAAGTTTCCATGCGTCTGCGGGAATGTTCGGCTCAATAGGTGAGCTCTCTACGGAGCTAGCTGTTCGGACCAAAGACCAAAACGCCCTCATGTCTCTGTTGATAAGAGCCTGTTTAATTGCGTCCCATCTCTCAGAACCACAATGTTTTTTTAATTGTCTCTTTATGTTTAATACACCAATGAATCTAACTGACGAAGCAAGCTATGGTAGACTCTATCAACAATAGAAATGATGAACGTCTGCACAGGTGGAACTTGTGGTCGACCAGCCTAGACAGGCCTAGGCAGACTAGGCGGATCGTTGTCTATTCTAATGGCACCCTCATGTACACGGAGGTGGTGCCAGACACAAGGGAATCTTTCTTGCAACGTGGAAGTGACTCTGGGTCTTGCAGTGACAGTATGGATGTTGGTCGGCCATGACCCCGTGTTGGCCCAGTGGAGGTACTTTTGGTGGCTGAAGTGGCAAACTCTTGTAGAACTACCGGGAGGGGGGTCCTGGGGACTTGACTAAATCTATCTGCCTGACCTATATGCTATCTGCATTCTGTGGTATGGTGGTATTTGAATAGTCCCAATGTGTCAACTCCCGATATGAGAGCTCGGTGTGCAGAAACCTACTATCATACTTTGTTTCTTGTATAATATGCTTGCGGGGGGCAGGAGTGAGGTCCGCGGCTGGGGGAGAAGTTTGAGTCCCTCAGGCCTTAGAGGTGTATAACAAAGCCCTGATGAAGGGCTGACTCCCAGAAACGATGCACGAGGTGACGGTGGTAAGGACCTGATGGAGACCTCCTCCTACAGTCCTCTGTAGGAGGACATGAAGATGCTCAGTAAAGTACTTGCTACTCGCCTACTGGGACACATTCTGGCAATGATACATGTGGACCAGTCGGATTCATTCCGAAGCGGAATACACTTTGTAACCTGTGGTGTTGATCGCATGTGTATCACGCCCGCATCTATTGGGCGACGCCTATGCCTTGGTGTTCTTAGATATCAAACAGGTGTTTGATTTGGTTGACTGGAGTTACCTCCGGTTGGTTCTTGAGATCATGGGTATTGGTACTAACTACATTCAGTGGGTGCAACTACTGTATATGGATCCCAGGGCGAGAGTGCGGGCGGAAGGGACAGTCTCACAAAGTTTTGCCCTGCACAGAGGCATGTGACAGGAATGCCCACTGTCACCATTACTGTTTGCACTGCCAATGGAGCCAGTGGCAAGAACACTCCGGAAGATGCTCTGACCCTGGGGAATCATGGTGGGGGAGAACAATCACGTGATCTCACTCTATACTGATGACGCTCTTGTCTGTCTGCAACAGCTAGAATACTCTGTGCCCATTCTGTTGCGTAAAATGTGTGAGTTTGAGAAAGTCTCGGGATTGCCATACCAAGTCCAGACTCTTTCCCCTGGGGAGCTTTGACAGCGGTCCCCGCAGATGAGCTGCTGGTGGCTGGACTGACTTGGGAGACAAAAAGTGTGCGATATCTGGGAATCAGGATCACCCACACCGAGCAAGACTTTACAAATCTCAATATCGGCAGGGTGGTCGATGGTATACGCCTGGCGATTTGGTTCTGGAAGACCCTGCCTCTGTAAATGATAGGCAGAGTTGCCCTGGTCAAAATGGTGCTACTACCAAGATGCTTATACACCTTGCATTCCACACAGATCCCTTGCGAATACTTTCTTGAAATTGACAAGCTCATAACAGAGCTATTATGGGCGAACAAGCAGAAATGGATAGGGCTCTCCACACTCAAACTTACTTGGCAGAAGGAGGGAGTAGAGATACCCAAAATGGAATTGTAGTATATGGTGACCTACAGCATGTGTTACATTGGTTAGACCTAGATGACATTTGGGAAAAATGACTTCTGAAAAGCTTCTATGGTACAGAGACACTTACTACCTTGCTGATGAGGGGGGCCGGAGTGCCACCCGACACATCGAATGTAGTACGGCTGGTCTGCACAATCTGGGAACTGGCTGTGAAGCAGGTGATCCGATGCGCTCCGTATGCAACTGACATGCATATTTGGTGATTGCAGCCTTTCATGCAAATGGCTAAGGCCATGTTGGTAGAAAAGTAACTGAGCAGTGGCTGTAACACACTGGGGGACATTTATCCCTGATGGACAGTTTGTTACCAGAGAGAACCCTATTCTGTCCTTCAGTCTAGAAGCGTGACAATATCTTCAGTAAGCAAACTTTCGGCCATGGCACACAAGCTTTGGCTGGGCTTTCCAGACGCACCACCCCCATTGCAGGCATTGTCAATGATGTTGGCCACGGTGGGAGGGATGCGACTGATATCAATGATGTACAGGGCCCTGCGTGATGACCTCCCGGTGCCTCTGCTAAAACTACAGGCTAAATGGGGAGGGGCGATGGCAGAACCTATCACAGCTGCAGAGTGGGAGAAGGTGAATGATGGGGGGGGGGTATGGACAGTCTCTTCCAACACCCAATTTAAATTAGTACAATATAATTATAATCATAAGGCATACCTTACACCCAAAACCCTGCACACTATATACACCACTAGTGCAGGGTGCTCCCCACGCTGTGGGGAGGCAGAGGCTGACTTCATACACGTGGCTTGGTCCGTTCATTGCACCTTTCTGGCAGGAAGTAGTGAAAAAGCTAAATGGGGCCAGGTTAGTCTGTGCAGCTCACTGTTAAGCAGGTCCACTTGGGGTTACTATATTGCAAAGAGAACTCTGGCAACCTTTCTCATTCATTTATAAATTCATACAAAATGTCTGGTTCGGAGAAAGTAAATCTTCTTTATATTCAAATCTTTATTAACAATCAACATTAGGAAAATTCATAAAAATATTCTCATTTTTATATACAAACAGCAATGTCTCCTAAATCAGTGATGCATATTGCTCTAAAAATTTAAATGCAAGCAGAACAGGCAACATTTACACCAAACATACCATCTATCATACCTTCATATTCAATTTCACATCATAGCATAAGTATTTGTAAAGCGCACGTTCACCCCCAAAGGGGCATCTTGGCGCTGATTAACAGATGTTTATTGTTACCCAACTCAATGGTACTCATTTTATCAACCCCAGAAAGGATGAGTGGACCCGCTAGGATTTGAACCTGTGACCATGAGGTCAAACACAGGCCCCTGCAGTGAATGCATTAATCCACTTAGCCACCAGACCTGGCCCTTAAATAAAAACATGTCACACCTAATAAGATGACAATATAGATAGATCTTGTATATACCAGCAGGAATAATTTTATATCTTCAATCAATTTTTAGGAACACAATTCAACTTTATGTGCCTTTTGTATACAATATATTTATTTACAGATATAGCTCTATAATATTCACTTGGTGTGGCTCGTATTCTTTGTTCTTTATCTCTTTCAGCGCACGTTTCGGTAACATAGCGCCTTCACATCGACCTTTGTAAAGTTAAACAATCGCGTTATACTTGGCTCATTGTGTACCAGCTATTCAAGCACAATTAAGGTACCGGTACAACTTCTGATTATTTATATATGAAAGCGCATTATTGGCTTAAGGTTTAGGTTTTTCAACCTATTATCTTTAGTGTTTGCTGCTATTTAAGCACCCAAGTATCCTACAGAATTACAGTATATCAATCAAGATAATTTTTCTGTTCCATCTTTACATGTTTGATATACACTTGCAGTAATCTTGGAGTGTAAATTTCGATATATATAAATATTATAGATAATTGAGAGTAGATTTTAGGTAATATTTAGGACATCTTTCTTTTACTTTTACTTTATGTCTATCTGCAGAATTGAATTGCTGTTTATCAGTCCTAGCAGCCTACTTTGACGACTTGTAGGAATTATACCTCATCCTTCGCACTTATTCAGTAAGAGGGCGTCATTCATTCTGCTTATTCTTAACATCACAGCTCTGCATGTATTATCTGGTATTGCCTATTTCACTTTCTATGGGGCTTCTGTTAGAGTTTCTTTCTGAATTCTTTCATCCTCTATGTTCTGACATAGATATGAGCACATATATTGGATTCTATTCTAATTGTCTTTTCTGTGTTCATTTCTGATTACTGCTTGGTGATGGTAATTTTTTCATTTTATCTAATTCTATCCTTTTGATCACGTAGGACACCTACTTGGTGAAATATAATTATTAGGTCTGGTGTAGGATTGTAGTTGATCAATTAAATTAGTAAATTTTGTAACTCAGTGTTATATTACTATATCTTATATAGTTTTAATTTATTTCAGAGGACATTGTTTGTGGCTTTTCCTGATGAAGGCGCAGTGTGCGCCGAAACGCGCGTTGAAGAAGATCCATCTTGTAGCCACTGTTCAATCATTTTTGGTTTTATAATTCCGTTATCAATTTAATTAATTTTCTACCGTACCCAATTTTGGATTTTTTGTAATATTCTTCATTGTATTTATGTTGTTTGTTTTCAAATTGTAATGATTGAATTATTGTACTGATGAGTTATATACACATGTATGTCTAGAATTGTCTGTGTGTTTTTTTAAATGAGATTAATAATAAATAGAAACTTTTTATAAAAGTTATGTTTGTAGTTGACACTGAGTTAATTGCATCATGCCTGTTTTTGACATGAGTCTTTGACTGAATTTGACCATATGACTGCCTAGGGATTTATTTATTTTCAAATATAGCCTTCTTCAAGAAAGCCACCTCCAGACCTTTATCTTGTGAATAACTTTCAATCACAATTTAAGATCTACTGAGCCAATGTACAAAAAGAAAAAATATAAATAATATAATTGCAATCACTCTAGACTAAGTCAGAACCTCCACCAAATACATGATGTCACCATGTGTACATTAACTTTCATTTCGTGATGAGACTCCAACTTAGTGGCAACAGTAAGTATCATGCTTGTCAGTAGTTAGAAATTTGCCACTGTGTAACTCAATGTGGGTCATCTGTGCTCACGAGAAAAAGTGCCAGTCAACAACCCATGCACCTTAGTGTACTCTTTCTCAATAAGAGCGCTCCGTGAGCACCTTGCTACCTAGGTGAGTATCGTTATGCAAATTGTATATTTACCAATCCTATTATTGGGGATCTTCAAATCCAATGGGTTTGTATATGTAAATCAAAATGCGTCCTATTTGAGAATGGCTACAAGAGCACTGCAAGGGAACATATATAAGAGAAATGATCAAGGGCTGAATTAAATCTTGGTATAGGTACCCAATTGGGGAGCCTTATGGTAAAAGTTCACATTCCTAAGTCACAGAAGGGTGTCATGTGTCGTTAATGAAGACTATATAAGACGGTTGATTTTAGTGATATGGGTCACATCGGCTAGAAGACATAAGAAACAATGGCATGTATATGAAAGAGTATATTGTTGGGTTTGCTCACATCACCGGCAGGGAGAAAGCTGAGTAGAAATATTCTGCTCCTTGGGCTGCTGTTGGCTAAACCCCACATTGCCATTAAATGGCCAGCTCCGGAGCCCCCATATTATAGGGACCAGCTTAGAGACATTCTCAGAGTGGGTGGTGGCAGAGGAAATGCACATGAAACACGCACAGAGAGATGATAAAGTGGAGAATGACCTACGAGCGTGGGAGGCTATGCTGATGGCACTAAGGGATCCCCTGATGCCCTACCGCCTTGAGGGTGTAGGAAGAGAGAGGAGAGCATGTGATACGTAGGGACAGATTGAGCTTTTATCCTTGTACTGCAGGGATGGATGAATATTGTTGCATCTCCTGACGAAGGTGGAGTGTCTACAGTCTGCCTCACAAGGGAACCCTTTTTTGAATGTTAATGTTGTGATGATTGGATTATTGGATTGGGCAACGATTGGCTCCGATGATGGCACAGCCTAGTCGATGTATATGAGCATTGACAAGAGCAGAAAAGGGGTGGGGGATTTTAGGGAAATATTCGCTGTTTCTAAAAGAAAAATGTATATGGCAATAATACCGTGCTAAACAAGATCTGTATGCTATGGTAAAATTTAATAAAGACTATATACAAAAAAAACACAATAGATACGACCCATTCCTGATTTAACTATTGGACAAAAAAATTTAGATGATATAGAAAAGATCTAGTGTTCTTATAATGTTATTCAAACAGAATAATTTTAGTATATCAACTAGAGTCATTCATTGCTCCTTTGTAGCCACGTAATATTTACTCAGTGTACCAAAAACGTACTTCTAAAGCCAGCAATCAATTGTGAACATATACTCAACTTTTTCTTTTATTTTTATTATTATTGAGTTCTTGTATAGCGCATAGCTATCCATAGGGTTCAGAGCGTTTAGACTCACTATTGTCTCAGGCATAGTTCCCTCTAAGCTGCGCGCCTGAGCGCGCGCGCACACTTGCATTTCTCTCCGCGCAGAGACCTTCAAACACCGCGCATCACAAAGGATTCCTCTGCACTTTTAAAGTGCTTAATTCAAGCCTTTGAAATGCGGCCGTAGTGATTGAGCTGGGCTGCTAAATGCATTTTTAAAGACGTGTTTTTGTCTTTAAAAATGCAAATAGAGAAGTTTCAACACCTGCAATGACGGGCAGTCCCGAAGCAGCAGGAGAGCAGCCACAGAGCCTTCAGTGCAGCCCAAGAGTCCAATCTGAAGCATACATTGGGAATTGTGTCAGTTCGCAGATATTAACATACTCCGGAAGTTGGGGCACACATTCACCTTTCAGGTGTCAGCCACCAGTAACATTCCAGAGGCTGACACTTCATAACTTATTGAGAGCCATCAGTTTTGGACGCTTATAGTTTTAAACCTCACTAGCTGACAGGACTGTGTATTTTCATTGCTCAAACTTCTCTTGTTTTAAAGAGCGGCATGGATAGAAATTGTGCAGCAGGTGCAGTGGCGCCAGGTACCTAGTCTGTAAAGTACCATCTGGTAGCTCCTCGGTTAATGTGTGATTAAAAACTCCTCTGATTTTCACTGCTGCAGATTTTCATAGTTTAAAAAATAATCAGTTAAATTAATCCTCACAGTCCTAATACTCAGGTAATTCTGTTTTCATGGCCTTCTATCCAAACTAATAGATAGGTTACAGAGAGGAGTACCACATTACTATTTCCTTATAGTCAGGGCCACTGGAATTGTGGCCAAGGAAGACCAAATTATGTGTTATGGTTGACTAAATTATGCGGCAATAAAAGGCAAATTATGCTGTACAATGCAGCACATTTAGTGATAGTATTGCTTCATACTTTGGCATTTTTACACAGGTTAACACTGTCTTGAAAAAGGGATCTCCTTATCAGTACCAGTTCAACACCCAAATACAGCAATAAACAACAGAAGAGGTCCAGTCCACCTTTGCAAAGGTCTCGCATTTTTAGTATCTTATTATCTGTATGCGCTAGAAACAATTTTTTTTGCTGAACTCTGAAGATTATGCAGCAGATGATGGAATATGTGGCAAATCCATAAATATTCAGAAAATGCTACAACCGTAAAATCGCATAATTCCAGTGGCCCTGCTTGTAGTCTGCAAATGCTTAGTAAAACTCCAAGTACCAGAATCCTTTGCAGTGGTCTTTCTGATTTCTAATGAAATTGACTACTGTGAGAGAGAATCAGACATTTTTTTTTAAACAAATTTTTATTGTCAAGTGGCACATATATTGCGGGGCCCTGTAACCCAGGGGCAACCGCAGAATCAAAAGCAATTATCATTGACTTTGACATTTTACAAAATAATATCGAGAAGAAATTAAGGGCAATACAAACAAAATCCAACTCCCCTCCCCTCCCAACTTTCCCCCCGATCGCACAACACACCAACTCCAGCCGGAGCCGTTCCAATGTTAAAATAAGAAATACCCACCAGGGTTCCATCGTCCATCCCTCTCTCTGAAACCTCCCCAATGAACCCCATCATACATACGCGGGTCCCTCTCTGACGGGACCGGATCCAGGAGCAATCCCCTATAATCCGTCCACCTTTTCCATATTTTAAAGTGTTTGAGGGGGCACCCCTGGCAACGAAAATGGGTTTCTCTAGGCCCATGCAGAAATCCAGGCCATTCTTCCAGGCAGTTAGTGCTGGGGGCCCCGGTGCCTTCCACGCCCTTGCTATGTCTCTTTTGGCTAATGTAAGACCTAACAGCAACAAATGGCGTTTGTAGATATTGCCGTCTATCTCCTCCATAACATGTAAAAGCGCTAGTTTCGGCGAGCGGGGAAGATCCCAGCCCAGCACCTCTGATAGGCAACTGAAAACCCCCCTCCAGAAACGATCTAAGGAGAGACACTGCCAAACCGTGTGTATTAACGCACCCTCTTCTCGCTCACATCGAAGACACACAGGGGAGGCAATCAACCCCGCCCTCCACAGACGCATACGGGTATAATAAATCCTATGCAGGTACTTAAATTGAACCAGGCGCACCGCTATGGCCGCTCCTCGCGGGGCAGCCAGAGCCTCCACCCAATCCTCTTCCTCTAAGGGGCCTAGTTCTCCCTCCCAATCCTCCCGGAGTTTTTGAAGCTTGGAAGAGCAGTGAATAACCAGGGTTTGATATATTCTCGAGATCTTACGATCCGGTAGTTCGCCCATAAAAACTTTGGCTTCCAGAGGACTAAACTCAGCCAAAGACTCCAGTCCCGCCAGACTAGGCAGCAGAGCATGACGAAATTGCAGGTACTTGTAGAACTGGGACTTCGGCATATGAAATTCCACCTGAAGGTCCTGGAAGGATTTCAACACGAGGTCCCTCATGACGTCACCCAGGACCGATATCCCTATGTGATCCCAGCCCCGAAATCCCGGCAAGGCCGCCAGTTGTGGCAACCGCCCATTATCCCATAGGGGAGTCTCCCGCGTTAGCGTGTTCCACCACCCCATCCTACGCAGCGCCTGCCGCCACACCTGGAACACAACCCTCGTTGCGGAAGGCAAAGATCTCCGTAGTGGTGCCGAATATAATACCCGGTGCAGCGAGTGGTCTCCCAAGAGCCGCCTCTCTACTGCATATGCCAGGTCCTCCCGATCGCCATACCACCATTCATTCAATACGAGCAAATGAGATGCTTAATAGTATGACAGGATGTCCGGTGAAGCCAATCCCCCACAATATGTAGATAAGAAGCACGTCCATAAGGCCACGCGTACCCTACCCCCATCCCACAAGAACTGCCCAAGGGCCGCATTTACCTGCCTAAACCAGCGAGGAGAGATCGGATAGGGGTGATTCTGCAGCTGATATAACAGGCGAGGGAGCGCGACCATCTTAAATATAGCTGATCTACCATATATAGTCAGCGGCATGCGGGACCAGATCTTAATATCTTCACGTACTCGATCCCACACTGGTACTAAGTTGCGCTCCCAAGCGACTGCCGGCACCTGTGTTATAAATACTCCCAAATATTTCAGTCCTCCTGCTGCCAGCTGAATCGATGATGCCCAAGAGCTTAAATCTACCCGGCCTCCAAGCATCCACAGCGTGGACTTGCGGGGATTCATATAAAGTCCAGACGTCTCCCCGAAAATTTGCATTATTCGCAGGAGTCGTGGCCCTGTTCTATTCACATTTGTGAGGAAGAAGAGGACATCATCCGCATACAATGCAATCCTGTCCGACAACCCTGTGTCCCATTCAAATCCCTGTATCTGTGCGTCCATTCGCACCCACGCAGCTAGAGGCTCCATCGCAAGGGCAAATAAATATGGGGATAAGGGGCATCCCTGTCTCACCCCCCGCCCAATAGAGAACACGGATGAGGCCATGCCGGCCACCCGCACCAATGCCGTAAGATCTGTATATAATAGAGACAAATAGGAAATAAACCGCGGCCCGAAATTCAACCGTTGTAATAAGGCAAAGAGGTATACCCAACTAAGAGAATCAAATGCCCTGTCCATGTCCGCTAGCAACAACGCTGCCGGCGCCCCCAGGTGCTGGATGGCCGCCACCGCGACATGTGCCCTCCTAATGTTATGTCTAGTCGCCCGCTGGGGCATAAAACCCGCCTGGTCGGGATGCACCAAAGCGGCCACATGGGGCAGTAAGCGATTGGCCAGGGCCTTTGCCAGAATTTTGGCCTCCACGTTCAAGAGGGAGATGGGCCTGTAGGACGCGTGTTGATCCGGCGGTCGGCCGGGCTTGTGGAAGACCACCACCTCCGCATGCCTCCAATCCGGGGGAGAGAGCCACGATCTCGCGCCTCCTCCACCACTGCACGGTAGTGAGGCCCCACCTGTGGGAAGTATCGCTTAAAAAAATTCACTGGGGAACCCGTTGGGTCCCGGAGCCTTCCCGGAGTTAAGCTCCCCCAATGCAACTCCCAGCTCCTCGTCTGTCAGCGGGAGCTCCAGATCCTCTCTTACTGCATCTGGTAGGGCCCTGGGCGGAAGGTCGGACAAAAACCTATCAATCGTGGCTGCAGGCAGACACTCATTAGCGGCATAGAGTTCCGCATAATATGTAGCGAAGCTCTCCGCCAGGGCTCTTGGATCTGTGAGTGGCACATCCTCTGGGCCCAGTATGCCCGGTAGACTCTGGGCATGATACACCCCCTGGCAGAGTCGATGAAGCATCTTGCTGGATTTGTCCCCCCATTGATACACTCTGCTGCGCGTCGCCAGCCAGGCCTGTCGGGCCTCGTCTAGCAGTAGCGCAGCATAATTTTGTTGGGCAAACAACAATTGGCGTCTGGCCTGGCCGCCGCCTGCCTCTCGCCCCCGACGCTCAAGATCTTCGATACCCGCCTCAGCCTGGATAAGTGCCTCCCTACGTGTTCTGCGAACCGCTGCACACCAGGAGATATCTGTACCCCTCAATGCCGGCTTCATCGCCTCCCACACAGAATCGGCCCCGATCACAGACCCCACATTCACTCTCAAATACTCATCAATAGCATCGCTCATCCGTTCCTTATAATCGTCGTTCTGCAAGTGCCACACCGACAGGCGCCACCTAAACGGTTGCCTCCTCCGCCCCATCTGAGGGCCACCGGGAAATGGTCAGAAAGACCTCGCGTGAGAATCTCTGCCCCCATCACCCTACCCACTATCACTCGGGGAACAAATATGTAGTCGAGTCTAGAGAAGGAGTCGTGGACCGCCGAGAGATAAGTAAACTCTCGGTCATCCCGATGCAAGTGACGCCAGGCATCAACCCAGTCCAGACCCGTCGCCAGCGAGTGCAGTCGTGTGGTGCCGCCTCCCTCAGAAACACCCTTCTCTCTCCAGCGGTCCATGCCCACATTCATGACATCATTCCAATCTCCACCAATAACAGCCCCTCCATCTGGCATGTCCACCCATATAGCCATAAGCCGCTCCACCAGACTCCATTGTAGCGGAGGAGGAGCGTATACACTGCCCAGGATCAGGAAGTCCTCCCCCACCTTGCCTTGTAAGAATATATAGCGCCCCTGGGTGTCGGTCCAAAGCCTACTTTGCACATAAGGAACCCTACGATGAACTAGAATAGCTACTCCTCTGGACCCCCTCACAAAACCAGAGTGGAACACCTGTTGATATCCATATCGTTGAAGGCAAGGGGCTTTTGTCCCCAGGAGATGTGTCTCCTGTAGTAGGAGGATATCTGCCCCCGCCCGCTTGGCCTGTTGCAATATGGCCCCACGTTTAATTTTATCGAGAGCTCCCCTCACGTTCCAGCTGAGAATACGGAGAGAGCCCAGGGATATTTTCTCCCTATGGGGTATATCTGCCATGTAGTATTGTAACTGCGTGGGCGGGGATGTGGAATCCTACCCGGTGTGCAAATATGAGCCGACTATCTGAGCGGTGAAGTGCGATCAACAAACCAAACAACCCTCTTCCCAACAAACCCCCCACCCCATACCTCAACCACAATGAAGTATCTGTCGCGGCGGGTACGTCCCGCGCCCGCCAACGGGAGGACCCGGTCCGTCCCGACCAATGGATCCCCAACTCACAGCCCATCTTTTGCTAACACTCCCTCTAGACGCACGGATCCACTAACGGACCCGGCCCACATTTAAGCCTCTCCGATCCAGTAGGTACAAACTGTTCCGCTTCTGCTCCTCGCTGATACATCTTTCAGGGCTGCACTGTCTGCCGGCCTGAAACCGAGCCAGTCCGGGATGCCGCACCACAGGACAGGGAGCAGCGCCTGGAGCGCGACCTTCTGGCCCCCTTCGACTTCACCGAGGGCCCCCCCGAGCAGCCTCCGACGAGGAGGAATCAGACCCTCGTCCCGGTGGCGTATGAGCCCGCACCCGCACCGTTTCATCAGTCCATTTAAACACCTCTTCCGGTGAGTCGAAAAAATGGGTGCGGGAGCGATAGACCACCCGCAGACGAGCAGGATATAGTAGGGCATACGGGAGTTTGAGTTCCCTCAAGTGGGCCTTTGCAGCTAGGAACGACTGCCGCTGTTGCTGGACCAGCCTCGTGTAGTCAGGGAAAATTAGGATACAAGCGTTATCGTACTGGAGGGGTTCTTTGAGACGTGCCTGCTTCAGAATAACATCCCTGTCATGATAGTTTAATAGCTTTGCAATGACTGGTCTCGGGCGGGCCCCAGGCGGAGGCTTCTGAATGAGCGCTCGATGAGCACGCTCAATCACAAAGCAGCGGGACATCGAATCTGGTGGAAGCCAACTTTCTAGCCACCGCGTAAGGAACTGCTCCATGGTGCCCCCCTCGCATCCTTCCGGAAACCCAACGAAGTGGAGATTATTGCGTCTTGCCCTCCCCTCCGCATCCTCCACCCGCAGTGCGAGACCCCGCTGGGTGGTCTCCAGTGCAGCCACCCGCGTCTTCAGCGTGGTAACATCATCCTCTACTCCAGAGATACGGGTCTCGGCCTCTGTAATTCGGGACACGGCGTTCCGCAGATCCTGCCGCAATAGCATGACGTCCGAGCCCACCGCCCCTATCTTGGCGTCTAACATGTCTCTGGACTGTGTAATGGCCGCAAGGAGCGCTGCATTGTCCGGCACACCCCCTTGCGACCCCCCAGAAGGTCCTCCAGCAACCCCCGGGCCCGTGAACTTATCAATAGGGCCCTGCTTAGGCGGCCCTCCGCCGCCCTTATCTCGTGTCATGACGGACTCTGAGGAGTTCTTAGCCCCGTCCGGGCAGTTGCAACGTGATCAATAGAGCGCCGCCTGTCGCCAGAGATATGTGAACCACCGCCCAGGGCCACCGCTCGGGATCCCGAAGAAGATCCACCCAAACCAACTGGCCCCTCACAACTGGACCTCCGAAATGGGGGATTCCATCCACCGCAATAGGCAGCAGGTGTCAGCGAGGGTCTTCCCCCACAACCCCTGGGGCTCACGTACCTCCCATCAGTGCTGATGGGCCCCCCCGCGGTCCGACCTGACCGCCGAACCCCTCACCATAGGGTGGAGGGGGGGGAGATAATGAGAGGGGGGGGACGCCAAAGACACCCCAGCGTCGAGCTCTGCCGGCAAGTCGCGTGTTGATGACCAGCAGTGGACCCCCACAACGGCATCCGTAGGTAATGGTTGCACTTCCAGGGTGAGAGTGCCCCCCGGGGCCAGCTCACTAAGCTTAGTCAGGCACCAGGGCAAGATGGACTAAGCACCGCGGCCACTGCAGGGCTCCCTCCACACAACCGGACACCAACTCACTCCCCTCCAGTATCGATGATGTAGGAGGGAGGGGGGGGGGAAGAGCCGCAACCCCTCTGTCCCCTCCGAGTGTGCAGGGCCGCCGGTGCAAAGTGCCTCCCTCGCTGCCGCCACTCACCCCCTCGCGGCCCGAAAGGACCGCCGGCACCCCCCAGATGGATACGCCAGGGGGGGGAGGAGGATTAAGGGCCTCAGAGCACCGCTCGCCGTCTCCCGCTCTCACCGGGCGCCAATGCGCGGTGGCGTCGCAGTCTGCCTCCGGACTCAGGGGATGGAAGAAACAAAAGGGGGGGGGACAGAGAACCAGCGGGCCCCCGCCCTTACCGCCTCTGCCAGACAGCAGCCACCAGCGCGCCGATGGCGTCGGACCACCCTCCTCTGCCTTCGCCGCCGCGGCCCGAATCGGCCGCCGAGCCTCAGCTTTGCGCCCTCAGGATCTGCCCCTGGCAGGATTGGCCGGCCCCGGATAGAGACCTCCGCCCAGGAGTGCACACTGGCGCCAATGTCCGCTCCGTCCCGGGACAACACCGCCAAGGCCGCTCCACCTCACGCCGGCCCGAGATCCAGGCAACGCCCCCGGCCCCGCTCCAGGCCGCGCACCTCGCAGGCCCCGCCGGGCCTCCACCGAGGAATCGCCGCCTCCGGGGGCATCCACTGCACCAGCTTTCGCCCAGGCAGGGACCGTCATAGCAGTTCAGCAGCGAGGCATAGCAGAGTCACGGGAGAGTATCGGAGAGGTAGGATATTGTAGGATTTCTAAGTGGGCTGGACGGAGCGCTCTTAACCCATGTCCGCCATGTCGGCTTGCCAAGCCACGCCCCCGAGAATCAGACATTTTAATCACATTTGTAATTCTATAACTTTATGCTCACTGGTTATGAGCTTTTGCGCAATGTACCGGTTATGGTGTGAAGCCAAAGGAAATGACTGAAGACCTGATTCATTCACTAGGAAAAGTTATGTCCGATGCCATACATCTGATCTGTTTATCATAAAAAGATATGACAAAGGCAGTAGGCCTAGCTTGATTATTGTGAAAATCATGTTTTAAAGCCAATAGGCTTATACTGGGGATTGTTATAGTACTTACATGGAATTTAACTGAATACTGTAATAGGCAAGGGTTTTGGTATTCGTGACTTGCTCGAATAAACTGTGGGATAGAAGATTTGCACTGAAATAATCCTTGTTAGGCCTTCTTAAGGAAGGGGTTTAAATTTTCTTGACAACCTTAATTTTGTATATATTTGCAAGTTTACTGATGGTTGGCTTGTAGTAAAGTTTATGCACAGTACAGTTACCCTGCCTCTATTACAGTAATGAGCCAATGACAAATGCAATGGACCTGATTGGTTCATTGGGAAAAGTTATTTCAAATGCCATAGGTCTGATCTATCTCTTATGAAAAGTTCTGACATAGGTTATAGGCCTGATTTATTTATTATGAAACACACCTGTGAAAGCCAATAGGCCGTTAAGGGTGAATTGTTATTGCACCCTGTTAAAGCCTGCAGAAGTAATTTGTTACACGAAATCTCACAGATTCATTTTTAGGCAAGACTTTCTGCTTATTACCCTTTGCACAAACCTTAGAGGTACACGATTTGCACTGCTATAATTCTTTCTACCATGTCTTCAGAACGTTTAACAGGCTTAGTTGTCTGCCAGGATCTTGTAATAAAAAACATATATAGCACTGCTATATATACCAATGGTATATAAACCACTTCAGTCATTGACTCTCTTACCCTGTGAGTGACATTTGTCTAACCACATGTGCACAGCCACCTGAAAATTAGTGCATTTAAGTGTCAAGGCTGGTGGGCCAGTCCTTTAGTTTGCCATGTTCTAGTTATATGGCACTTTCATTTCTTTCCCTCTTCTCTTTATTTTCATGATTAAAGCCTGCTACACCTCCAGAGACAGTTCTAAGTCGCTGCTTGCTTGCCGCTCAATGCAGTGTACTGCAGCATGTACAGCCATTGCATCTAAACCACCTGACCACCATGGAAGAATATTGCCCATAGGGTTTCATTGCTTTTAACATTGCAAAATGGTCAACATGTTGGTTCTAAACGTGGCAATGAGATGCAACTATAAAACAATACTCTATATATAGCACCAGTGCAAGACGACCACCTGCTGCTTTGTTTAATTTAGTTACTGCATGTATATGTCTGTCATTTTTAGGCAATATTACGTTTTCTTTTTCCTGTTTTTCTTTTTTTAATTTCCTGTTGCTGAGTTTGTCCATGCATTTTATTGTGGTTGTGTAAATGAGTGAATATAAGAGTTACTCAGTGATGAATAGATGCATGAGTAACAGAATGCATGTATGATAACTTATTTTGTACCTAAACTCATCAATGACTAAGGAGGCACTTTTATATATAAGCCAAACCTTCCAGTGGTAGCTAGTCGATTTTCCTAGTTGCACATCTCATCACTCGGTTGCGCACACAAGCTAGAAATGTGTGCACGCAAACATTCTGTTACCGCACATGAGGAAGAATAATTAGAGGGAACATTGGTCTCAGGTCATGAAGATGAGAGGTCAGTGCCTGGCTGACCAGTAGCGGGATTGTGATTGTCTTTGCCCATGATGCGGTGTTCCGTGGTCACTGTGAGGGTCTGAAGTGTTCTTCAGTAAACGGAGTAGTTACTCTAGGTGCCAGCTCTGAGCCACATTTTCCACCAGCACATGTTCAGTGTCTCTGGAACAAGAGGAAATAATGGACCCGTTTCACCACCCCCGTTTCTCTGGGAGCCGCCCAAAGGGCAAAGCTCCTTCCTGAAGATGGCGGGCAGGTGCAACTAAATATTAAACATATTTAATGACAGAAGGAAAAGAGAAACAGATACCCAGGCAACCACATTCAGAAAGAAAAAAAGAAAAGAACAATTAAATTAACTATATAGATATGATATAAACGAACTGCAATGCACTAAAATTGCCCATTTTGTATTGATAGCCTATTTTCTCCTAGAAATATCAAAGTGGGTAGTTTGGTTAATCAGCATTGGTACAGTGCATGGGAGAAGCACTGCTGGGAAAAAGTCAAAATAATGTCTCTTGGGGAGGTCATTCCAATGTAGGCGCAGCATACAGTGGTTTGTGGATGCACAATTACTACACCAGTCTTAGCTTTGGACCTTGGAATGCAGATTAATATACTAATCAGGTGTTGTCCTGTTGAAGAATGAGGGGCTTGGTCTAGATTTAGAGAGGCAGAAAGGGACAAACCATGGATATCAGGCCAGCTAAGTCACTACCTGTTGCAGAAAGAGAGAGCAGCTGCCCTTAGTGGAGATTGAAGAAGCTTGTCTTTAGATGTAGCTGTAGTTGGGTTCAGAAACCAACCTGGCATCCTAGTTGCTCTTGTGACATACAACATACAGGAGCACTTAGGGCCTGATTTTGAGTTTGGTGGACGGATACTATGTCACACGTGGCAGATATCCCGCCCACCTTATTACAAGTACCAGAGGATATTATACACTTCTAATAAGGCAGATGGGAATTCTGTCACTTTGGTGATGGAGTGATGGAGTACCCTGTCCACAAAACTCTACATTAGACCCTTGGACTCTAGGATATACATTTTTCCCACTAAAGTATGTGGCATCTTATGTTTTGGTGCTTCTTTACAAAAATAGGGTTCTGTAACAATATGAAGACATTTTCTTTTTAACTGGGGTCTCCTCTTCTGTGTAAGTTCACTTCCTCACATATGCAGTGGCGGCTGGTAAAATTTGAGAGTGGTGAGGCTGGGCGGTGCACAGGGGAGGGAGGGTAAAGCATTGGGGTTCACTTTAACGTGACACAGCATTTTTGGGAGGCCGGTCACCATTTTCCATGCAAATCTTTAGCAAACAATGGGTTAAAATGATGCATTTTCCAGCGAACTTTAAGATAAAAGGAACAACAAGCAATAGCCTTCATAGGCTTTTGTACAAGAACTTTTAAAGTACCTTGGAAATTTCCTAGCTTTGTAGTTAAGCCAGACTTTCTTCTGAAGCAATGTGTGCAGATGGCGTGAAGTTTCGTGATTGGTTTCTCAGTGAGAGAGACAACAAACTTGGATGCCAGTTAACACACCTATTTTAAGGATCTGACTGACCAATGGCAAGGAGACAAGGATTCATGGTGAGGGATGAACATATTTTTTAACTAAACAGCAAAATGTGGTCCCGGAGTCACCCCCTCCAGAGTAATTGCATTCTTGGGGTGATGCTGCATACAATCCCAGCATCTCTAGTTGCCCCTCTTCTGGATACAGCCTTGCCCCCACAGAGCTGAAAAGAAATACTTTGTGTAGCAAATCAAGTAACTCACTGCTGAGGCGGAGTCCGGGCTCTGGTTTATGTGCGTAGCAACATGCTTTCAGAGACACCAAAACCCTCCACACAAAGGCCACAATGCACTTGTTGTGCACTTTTGTCTGTTCATACACTAACATGATCAACAGTGTCCAAACATAAATACACAAAAATTGATGTTGGCAAGATTATATGAACACCGCACACTCCTCACAGTCATTCATTGGATTGGATGATTTCACCAAAAAAGTTGCTGTTCAGCTTGTTTTCCAAAACAAATCAAGACTTTAATTTTCAATGACAATACAGAATAAGGTCTCAATGCCTGTCAAATCATGCAAAGTTAAAACATCTCTCAAAGGTGTTCAATCCATTGATGGGCAAAGATTTTAAAAGAAAAAAAGCCGTCTTCAGTGCATGGTTTAGAGATATTTTTAAAACATCATGTAAACTATGACTAAGCTTGAAGAAGTTAAAAAAAGTACAACAAAAAAATGTAAGTGCAGGAACACGGTACAAGTAAATTCTAATGGACTACTGCTGGGGCAGGGCTTCAGACTGGCACACATAATCACTGCTGCTGATTTGGACTACTGCTGGGGCAGGGCTTCAGACTGGCACACATAATCACTGCTGCTGATTTATAGCCAGTGATATCTTCATACCTGGCACCACCCCACCCCCCACCAAGCAGAGGGGTTTACACCTCACAGCACGAGCTCCTTTTCTTCTACAGAGCTAAAAAGAAATCATGCAGCAAGTTAGGTAACTCACTGCTGAGGCAGAGTCCAGGCTCTGGTTTATGTGCATAGCAGCAACATGCTTCCAGTTACACCAAAACCCTCCAGAGTCCACACAAACGCCACACTGCACTCGTGCACTTCTGTCTATGTCACTAACATGATTAACAGTGACAGTGTCCAAACACAGAAATAGACGAAAATTGATATTGCCCAGATTTTACAAACACTACACACTCCTCATAACGTAGTCATTCATTGGATTGGATGCTTTCACCAGAAAAGCTGCTGTTGCTTAGCTAGCTTTCCAAAACAAACTGAGACTTCAATTCTTTTCAAAGACTGATAAATCATGCTTTACTCATTAATGGGGACGTTTTGAACTCAACCAAAAATATGTATTGTATTATAAAAGAAACGCGGTGCAGCAGCAATCTATGGAGCACAACTATGTGGCCACATGAACATTAAATCTCCCAAGAAAGCTGACAATTTGCTTTATTTAATCTAATGGGCTAGTACTGCTGTGGGGGAGACTGCAGACTGGCACAGCGACCACTGCTGCTGATTTATGGCCAGTGATAAACTGTGATATCTTCCCTCTGACACCCCCGCCCTCCCCTTCTCCTCCGAGGAGATGAGTTAGGAATTCTGAGTTCCAGTTTATTTCCTCAAACACAGCTGAAAACTTTATAAAGAAGTACTTCGTGCTCATCCAGCAAGCACACCTTAGCCATTACCAATTAAACTCCCCGCATGCTTTGTCACTGACGGAGATTCTGTATTGCTTTGCAGATGCATGGACCACTTAGCTTTTTTTATTCACCTACCTGCGCTTGGTGCCTGTTCCACTCACAGAGTTGGGGCTGCAGGGAACCGTCAGGTTCAGGCTGCTTCTAGGTAAAGCACACCGGCAGTGCCCAAATCCTTGCATGCTGCAGCTGCTCCTGACTACCGTTGCCAACCAAACATAGTCGCTGGAGCTTCAAGTGGCGTCCACCTGGCCTGCATTTTACAGAAACGCGGGAAGCAGACACCTCGAGTCTGCGCAGTGTGTCTTCAGAAATTCTGATGACAAACTGAGCAGACTCGATTTCTCTGCTTCCTGCCTGCCTGCAACCTCCACCACACCCTTTCCCAACCAGTCACAGGGAGGAGTTGGGAAAGGGTGTGGTGACTATCCTCTCCATTCCCTGACTGACGTGAAGCCCCTGGCCCTACAGGGCTTCAGCCTAAAGCGCCGGGGGCAAACTGTACTTCCACGTCATCGGGGGGTGGAGACTGGTCCTCGAGGCTATGTCTTTGCCGAGCTGATGACCTCACAGGCCTCAGGGCTGTGAGCTCGTCAGCCCGCCAAATACTGTAGACTCAGCAGGGCCCGCCCACAAGCAGCATTAGGGAATGGAAAGGATCAGCGTCGCAGTGACACAAGACTCATCAGAAATCACAGGCCACAGCAACAAAAGCAAGAGGTGTGTCTTGTGTGTGAGTACAATGTTTTAAAAATAAAAAACAGATAAAGACATTCTATTTTTCTACACTCTTCCAATGGCCAACTCAGGAGGTGAAAGTAACGGGGGCGGAGCCCTGACGCCCTAACGCAAAAACCACCCCTGCACATATAAAAGTCTGCTGCTAGGAACTACATTAAGCACCAAAGGTAGTTCTGGCAGATATTGTGCATTATTCAAGCAGACTAGAGTCAGCTCGCACCGCCCAATGACTAAGGGCCTCATTACCATGAGACTCAGAAATCCTCAGACCGCAGGTCCCACCGCGGGTTTCACTTTCGACCGCTGCATTACGATGCCGGCAGTCAAAAGTGAAACTGGCCGGTCATTCCGGCTAAATTCTGACGGGCTCAAGGGGCCCATCTGCCAGTCAGAGGCCTGACCATAATCCCAATGGACAGCATTTCCTCCAACAGAATTGCGATGTCGGTTTCCGACAGGCTTTCCATGTCGGGCTTTCCGACATGGAAAGCGTATCGGAAAGTGACTTTGGGGGCCCCTAGCAGGGCCCCCTTCTCCCTGCGGATTCTGGCTGGGGGCCGAGGGGGGCACCTATGGTGCCCCCCTGTTTATCCCTGCACCCCGTGGCAGGGATGAACAGATTCTCCCATTTCTCTATGGGAGCTTGTGCTACGGCCGGTTTACGGCCGCAGCACAAGCTCCCATGGGGAAATGGGAGTATGCAACCACACCATGTACAGTCGCATTGTAATGCTGCGGTCGGTCCTGATTCCGCAACATCATAATAAGGCCATAAGAGTGGCAAAAAAGGCCCTTCTTCCCCTGGACACAAAACATTGCCCTGCAGTCAGAAGGTATCTGTCCAGCAATGATGCTACTTTAGCTCTGGAGGGTTTCTGAGGTGGAAGGTGGGTTGCTAGTTCAGGTGACCCAACAACGCACCTGTTAGTTCCAGATAGGTCCAGTGGGCTGGCCATGAAGAAGACTCCTCTTTCTCTTGAGTCAATGTGGTCAGTCCAGTGGTGTTCCAAGGCAAGTCTGGACACACAGTAGCTGAGGTGGTGTTGGGGAATTCTGTTCTGTTGGCTCAAAACCCTCACACACTGTAGATATGTATTTTTCAGTTGTCTTGCCTTCATATGCAGCTCTGTTTGTTTGTAGACTTTGTATATTTGAAGATTTCTGACTGTAGTCTTGCATGTCAGTCTGGCTCTGCCCAGCCCATATTCACAAACGTTGTTCCACTCCCATTAAAGATACTAAACCCAGGATTCTGCAACTACCCACTCCCTCAATATGCTGTGCAGAGCTCCCCTAACTGTTGAATAGTGAAACATTTCTTTTCTAATTTTTATTCTGCTCAATAATTAAATACAGCACGATTCCTGTAAATCCATGAGCCTGATATGTTCAGCAGCACCTTAAATGCAATGAGAAGTGGAAAAGAATGTTTAAAAAAAACTCTTTTAACACTTTTGTGACAATGTATTTCATACACAAAAGGGCAAGGGCACACACAGATTGATTTCAAATACTTCCTGTTTTTCATATAGCAAAATAAATCAGACCAGCATGCCTTTTGTGATGTCTATTGCTTCTTCGAGGCCACACAAACATAATAATGCGCTCAATGACTTCTCAATGATGTTAACAGTAGACATTCATATGTAGCTTCTATTCATTTCAAAAGAGTAATGTCTCCAAGTTAATAGTATAGTGCTTAAGACTACAATGAACACACACATTATTTCTTCAAGAGATATAACAATCCAGGGAAAGGGGTTCTATGAAACTGCTACAAGCAGTATGTGCAAAACTGCCCAACACCCCATCAAGTGCCCTGCCCCCAAATAAATCCCCATTCTCTCTCTCTACTGCACTCCTCTCTTCACTGGCTGCTGAAGTCCATTGTTATGACAGGAATGTCCCCTGCATGGTAGACGGGCGGTTCCTCCTGCTCAGAGGGCCCCACAGCATGTGAAACTGGTAGTCTGACTTTTATTTTGGCACTGGCGTAGCATTAACCCAATGTGGTTCAGATGCCTAGGCCTGTCTCTGACAATGCCACGCCTGTTTTGTGACCAGGATGGGAACACCAAGCCTGTCCTCACATTAGGCAGCAGAAACTGTCTGTGCCTTGGGTGCATCACATAAAGTGTTGCTGGTAGCACACCATGTTTTGTGAATTTAAAGTGTAACCTGACCTTTTTCTCTGTGACAATGTGATCTATTGACCCCTCATGTGTAAAGTTCCACCGTTGAATTTGAGACCATTGTACTGACATTTTGCATGCATGTCGTATGTAGTGCATGTATGGTAGTTGAACTCTGTGTGTTATCAGAGTCTGAGCACTGGGGCCAATGGGATACATTTTTGATTCCCCTGGTTTAGCATGGCCCAGGATGGAGGGTGCGGACAGCTTACTTAGTGGAAGCGTATGGTTGGCATTCCTGTAGGTGGGGGATGGAGACCCAGACACTTAAACCACAAGGATGTATACAGTGCTCACTTTAGAAATTGCCTGCAAGACTTTGTTTGTCACGGGCGGCTGACTATTTCTTCCTGAGGACGACCATTTGGGATATGTGTGAGGAAAGGACCGCAGTTTCAGTTGCTCAAAGTAAGGAGGTTTATAGGCAGGACCTGCCCTTTTGGCTGCCCCTGATGACTGCTTCAGGTCGTTGATGGCAGCCAGGTGCAGAGAACTCACACTTCATTGTGCCTCTGTTTTGGATACTTCTGCTCAGAGCCAGACCCATTCCCACCTCCTAGGAGGACTATCCCTCTGCACAACGGCAGCGTTTGGTCAGCAGCCTGGAAATGGCATTTGGAAGAAAGCCAACACCAACTGGGTGTGAAGCCTGAGGCTTGAGGCAGTGGACCAACATCACCTGTCCGGAAAATGTGTATAAATGAAATCCAAGCCACCCCACATTGTTCTAACTGCAAGCCCTTCATGACTAATGAAAGGAGTGTCCTGAAGAGGATCTGAAGCCTGCAACTCGCTGAAGAAGATGAAGGTCTGGCTGAGCAACTAGAAGTCTGCCCGCCTGCCCAAAATCGGGAGAGTTCCTGGCCCTGCATGAGGAGAAACTGTCTAGGAGAAGTAGATGACTGCTTAGAGGGAGTGAAGCCGGTTCTGACGCCAAGTCTACAGGGTTGCCGGCGTCCTGTTGCAACTCTCTCACCATGAACTGCACAAAGAATTATTCACCAAAAGTTCCCCATGCATCAACCCTGAGGGCTGAGCGCTTCCACCCGAGATGCCCACCCAAGAGAAACTGCCTCATCGGCCTCCAGGGGTTGCAACTGCAGAAGCAGAGTGCCCACCTTCACCAGCCCCGGTGACTGCACCTGCTGAAGACGAATGTCTGCCTGCGCTGTCCCAAAGGCCACGACTGCTGACATGCCCATCAAGTGCAAGGCTCAGTGCCCATGAGTCTGAACGGGGCTAGAGTTCTGTATGCGGCCCCTCACCTTCGTGTTAAAGCTCAAGAGTGCATCAATCCATGCCTTGGACTCATCAGGATCCCTGATCAGGTTATATGTTACTGTATCTACACAAACCGAGAGATTCTGCCTGAATGCATGGAGAAAGGACTTTTGTCGCTAATGCTAACCTTTGCTGGCTCAGACTTGTTGGGCCAAAGTCTATTGAACAGACCTAGTGGCCAGTCTTTTGAGTAATCATTACTGATCTGCAGCTGTGCCTATATACACATGTATCCATAGACACAAATAAGCACAGACACATCCCCACCCACACATTGACAAACAAACAGACTTTTACATATGTGTATACACATACAACCACCCACATATATATACACAAGTGTATACACATACATACACACACACACAATCCCACAAACATATACTCACCCAAATACACAAGTATACATGTGTATAGGCGCACACGTGCCCTAACACATACCAGATTATAATGGGAATCATGAAACCATTGAGTGATTTATTTAAGGCCCTTGCTCATTATCTGAACATTTCCCGATACGTTTTGGTGCAGCTGAAGTTAAAATTTTAAATATTCAGGTACTTTTGTCTAAAAGTGAGAAGTGAGCCCGTGATCTTTGCAACAGCATATGTTCCGTTCGCATAATACAGACGTAGAATGTTGCTGTTCATAAACTTCCTTCTGCATCTAATAAAGACTTTGTTTACTTATTTGGGTGGCATCTATCTTGCCACCTTGCTAACAGATAGCTTCAAGGACCGTTTATCTTATTTAGTGCATCTGTGCCAAGGGTAGATAAGATGCTGTCTGTAGAAAGTCATAAAATTGCACCTGGTTCAATTCAATCTTTATATGAGTTTGTGTTTGATGATTTCTATTAACTGCATCAACAAACGATTTGACATCACACATACAAAACAATTGGGGCCAGATGTACAAAGCCATTTTGAGTAGGCTTGTCCTGTGATTTGTAAAATCGCCAGGTTTGTGACTGCAAAATGGCTTTTTAGCATGTATTATACTCATTTTGCAAGTTGGAAAAGCCTTTCTAACCCGCAGGGGTTTAGTGGCCCATCATACCGAATGACAATGAGGAAAGGGCATGAAAGCGGTGTCCCCTCCTAATTGTGGTTTCATATGGCATACTCCAGTGGTTTGCGACCGCAGTTATGGACAAACCATTGATCAGTTACTGACAGCTCAAAGGAGGTGGTAAGTGATTCACAAAGGAGGAGGTTTCCTCTTGGGACTCCCTCCCCTTTGTGAATGTTTTTGGCAGCCTCAGGTGGGTGGCAGACAGCGGTCAATCGGACCGCTGACTACTAACCCTGATGTTTTTCTCAAATGAGAAACTTTTTCTTTTAACAGCAGCACCAGTTCCTTGGCACCACTGTGGTTTGGCAGCACACTGCTATGAAAAAAGATAAAAATTTCCTGTTTCGGATTGCAAACACATTGATGGTGGTCTGCTGTTCCTTGAAGGCCACCATCCCTGTGTTTGTAGTCAATCACAGGGTGTCGGCAATAGAGACCTGTATAATTAATATTCATTATGTATGTCATTCTGCAACCCCCTGTCACCAGGGATTTTGTGAGGTGGCCTATTAGTCTATAGGTTGCATCACAAAATGAAAGAATAGTCCCAGACAAGTGCTGCGTATTCTTTTTGTACAATTACCCTTTGCTTTCTAAGAGGGGCAAGTTATGCCAGGAAATGCTAGGGAGTTTCTTGAACGAGAAAGCAGGGAAATTGACTAGGGAAGACGTGTATATTTGCTTAATTTCGGTGAAGCCTTTGACACTGTCACACCCAAAACACGTATTCGCTAGGTAACAATAGACAAGTTGCTACACTAGTTTAGAAATGACTAAGTGATTTGATGAGCATGCTGGGAAATGAAGTACACTTCAGAGAATCATGGAAAATAGGTATGCTGCTCGGAGATCAATGCGTGGACAAATAATGAATAAGTGACAATGCGGCGGACCTGTTAGGCTGGTGTGTGTGTTTGCAGCTAACACGCTGACCTGCCCCAGTGATGATCACCCAATGGGGCTGGGAAAAGAAGGCGTTATTTAGAGAAGCTGGAAGAGGGGTCCCAGGGTAGGATCTATGGTTCAATGCAGCCAAGTGCCAACCACACATGTTTGGAAGAGAACCCCTCATGAGCAGGACAGCAATGTATGCGAAGTCCGAAAGGTCACCAAACAGTGGAAGGATCATGGAGTTGCCATATACAGTGTCCTGAGTATGGCTATGCATTGCGACAAAGACATAGTGAGAGGCACAGAGATGTTTGTGATGAGAAGAAAACAGAGGTTGAGTTAGCCCTGCGTACATCACTAGCAAGATCTCCTCTGGGCTATTGCGTTCAGCACTGAGCGGCCTCATCCTCGGCACAATAAGAAAAGACTGGAGGCAGTCCGGAGACCGATTGCTAGAAACAGTTACTTTTTTTTAAAATAAACAACTTTATTGCCAATTTTGCCAATGCAGGCAGTGAGCCTGAACACTCCCCAAAAAGGACACAGTGCTGACATAGGAAGCAGTATGGTATCTGCAATAATATTTAAGAACGCCATATAGACATATGAAAAATGGGATCACAGGTATCCCCATATTTGAGCATGGTTCCTAGTACACCCTCTAGGTTGGAATAGTAATTCCTCCGTTATCGAACATTTTTCACCCCTCTGACACATTCCCCTGCCTATGGTGCTGCTTCTGATCCCCAGCGTTTAGCAAAATCCCTTTCAGCCAGTAGGAAGCCATCCGAATCAAGGCTCGGGCACTGGTGTTAAACACAGTGTAAAATATTGAGGCAATCCAGTAGTAGTAATCCAGTAGAAGTTTAATCTCCAAGGCACAGTACCAACACCTGCAGCAGGCAGATACAGAATGGATAGGTTCTAGTTCTGTTTAGAACACATCCAAGCCAGGCAGGTGCCAGAATCAAATATATAGAAAGGCTTAAAAGGAAAGGGACAAAGGACAAAAGAATGAGATGTAACATATTTTCCTCCTTTAACCAAAAAAAAATTAAGAATTAACACCTACACTTTTAGCCACCCTCCTGACATTCCATACCTTACCATCTTGTGTAACAACACTGTTGCGATTAACTTTTATGATTTTGATGGGTCTTCCAAATTTGTTCTCTCCTTTAAGCAAAATTCCTGGTTTACGTATTCTGACCCAAACTCCAACTACAAAATGAGGTGGTTTCACATTCATTCTAATGTCATAGTAATGCTTGCATCTCATTTGCTTCTCTTCCACTCTCTGGGCCACATCCACTAAGTTTTCTCCAGAAAGATTCACACTTCTCTTTTTCCTAAACCACCATGGGCACAACTTAGAGATGGGCTCCCTGCCTTTCAACAATTTAAAAGGACTAACTTCAGTGGTTGTGTGAGGTGTTATACGGTACAGCCATAACTTCTCTCTCAATTTGTCTTTCCATTCCACACCAAAACTGCGTGCCCAAAGAATATCCTGTTTCAAGACTCTATTATATCTCTCCACTTGACCATTGACTTGGGGTTCGTATAAGGCAGTAGTGATATGACGAATATTAAAAAACTTAAGAAAATCTTCCATATCTTGAGACTTCATCTGGACACCATTATCAGTGATAAGTTCCTCCGGATAACCTTCTCTGGCAAAAACTTCCTTGAAAAACTCAATAACATTAGAAGTATTAACGTGAGGCAAAAGCTTTATCTCAGGCCATTTATAGTGGTAGTCAATCATCACCAAAGCAAACCTACAATCACGAGGTAAGAAATTAAACGGTCCTGAAATATCGAAACCAACTTTTTGCCAAGGAAACTCAGGCTACTCGACAGACATTAAAGGAGCAGGATTACACTTAAGCATCCTTTCACTGCTAGCACAATCAGAGCATTCCCTTACAACTCTGTCTATATATCTGTCCAAACCAGGCCACCAAAACACTGTTCTGACTAATCTCTTCATGAAGGACATACCCAGATGCCCTTTGTGAGCCACAGACAAGATACGATCACGAAGAGATAAAGGTGGAATACATTTACCATGCCTGAAAACCAAATCTCCTTCCATTTCCAGTTCACCTGATATCTTCCAAAAAGGAAACAAATCTGCGGAAATACCACACTTCGAAGGCCACCCCTCTTTGATATACTCAATAACCTTAAGAAGCAAACTATCACACTCCATGGCACTTTTCCACATTTCTTCCGAAATGATACCAAATCTCCCTGATACTATTTCTTCAATGTTGGCAACAACCTCTTCATCCTCATCCCTACCTTGGTTAGAATCATGAGGCAACCTAGACAAGCAATCAGCTGTAACATTGATTTTCCCTGGTACAAATTCAACCTGTAAATTGTACTCTTGTAAGTGAGACATTAACCTAGCTATGCGAGCAGTGGCATTCTGACAACCCTCTGGAGACAAAATGGTAACAAGTGGCTTGTGGTCAGTTCTCAGAATGAAACGAGCTCCCCACACATAATTGCGAAAATGCTCCACCGCCCACAAACAAGCCAACAACTCTCTCTCAATAACAGCATGCTGTTATTGAGAGAGAGTTGTTGGCTTGTTATTGAGAGTGTGAGCTGTGTTATTGAGAGTGCGAGAAGCAAAAGCCACATTCCATTCTTCTTTCCCAGCACGTTGTGATAAGACGCCTCCCAAACCATACTGACTTGCGTCTACAGTAACAATACACATTTTGTTGATACAATATGGTTTTAAAGTGGGGGCTGTCACCATCTCAGTCTTAATATTTTCAAAAGCTTTTTGCTGTCTTCCCCCCAAACAAATTCAATGTTCGTCCTAGTAAGTTCTCTCAAGGGTTCCATCTTAGATGCAAAGTTCTTAATAAACTTACTATAGTACTCACAGAGACCTGAAAAAGAAAGAAGTTTATCCTTTGAATCTGGAGCAGGAGCTTTGAGGATGGCTTCAATAAGAGACTTTTTGGGTACTACACCTTCTTTAGATAGCGAGTGCCCTAGGTAGTCCACAGAGTCTCGATACAAGTTGCATTTATTCCTCTTAAGGGTTAAGCCATGTTTACTAAGGACATCACACACTCTCCTAAGATGACCAGAGTGTGTTGCTTTGTCACAAGAAAAATAAGAGTGTCATATTGAAAACATTTAACGAAAGACTCCATCTCCTTGAACAGATGACACATAGACCTTTGGAAGACAGAAGCTGCAGAATCAAGCCCAAAAGGCATCCTTTTAAACTGGAACAATCCTTGAGGAGTGATAAAAGCAGTCATGTGCCGTGATTCCTCCGCTAATTCTATTTGGTGGTACGCAGAACGTAGATCAAGAATAGAAAAATGGTGGCACCACCAAGCATACTCACTACTTCGTTAATATTCGGTAATGGATGACAGTCTACCAAAATATTAGCACTCAAAGCTCTGAGATCAATGCATAACCTCAATGATTTAGCAGGTTTACGTGCTAAAACGATCGGAGAAACCCATTCGGAGTACTCCACTTCCTCAATAATACCTTCTTCTAACATCTCTTTGAGTACGACTCCCAACTCCTCTCTAACATTAATAGGAACATTCCTAAGTTTCTGTTTGACAGGACATGCTCCTTGTTTAAGCTTGATCAAGTGCGTAAAACCTTTAAGTTTTCCTAGCTTTTCAGAAAATACATCCGGAAATTCATCTTCAATTATTTTCACACATGTGTTATCTTCAATTATCAAGACAGGCTCTTTGCTACAAGGATTGAGTATTATACCCAACCTCCATTGGTCTCTCCAACCCAAAACATTAACAACTTTCTTTGCCACATACAGCTTGATGAAAGCTATCCTCCCTTTGAAGGAGACATCAGAAGCAACATAACCCATGAGATCAATAATAGAACCATCAAAACTTTGAGCAATGAAGTCTGAGGGATATAAATCTGCACAGGTCAAAGTCTTATCAAATTTCTCGTTAAAATAGTTTTCTGTAATTATAGACCAAGGTGACCCTGAGTCCGCCATAAGTTCTAAATCTTTGTCTAAAAATTGAACGACACATTTAGGAGACTTCATGACTGTACTCTCGCTTGTAGATAACTCATCAACTGATACAACAATTCCTGTTTCTTTTGTGGACTCACTATCTTGATCACACGCACATCTCACACATGAAACTTCACCACTTCTTGTTGGATAAGTCTTCCCTCTGTTAATTACTCTCTTATCACCATCCTTACAGACTCTGGCGAAATGCCCAACCCTACCACATTTAACACATTCCTTTCCAATGGCAGGACAATGTGGAAAAGATGCCACATGGTTGAGACTGCCACATCTATAGCAAACTATATTTTTGTTAGTTTTCTTCCCTGGTTGAGGAAACTTTTGAGAAGTATTGACAACACACACATCGTCTACCACTTCATCATTCTTTTTTTAAATTTCTGTTTTATTAATTATCAACAAAGTCGACAGTACAAAGCATTAGAACAAAATACAGATATATACGCTTCGAGTCTTGGTGCAATCACGGGTACAAACATACAGAATACATTATGCTGTAACGGGGGTTAAGGCGTAAGTTGGTCATCGGAACCAGGGTCCAGGGGGGGAGTACAGATACCCCCTCGATAGCCATTCCACTTGCCCCAGATGGAGGACCACTTCCTGGGGCACCCACGGGAAATATATTCAGTTTTTCCCTGAACATGCACCAGTCCATGTCGTTTTTCCAGGAGATCACCCCAGGTGGCTCCCTCGCTCTACACAACTGTGCTATGTTCCTCTTGGCTATCATCTGGCCCAACGTAACCCACAACTTATCTCTGCTGTTGAGGTCTGTGGGCTCCCAGATATTCAAGAGGCACCTTTTTGCCTCCGGTAGTGTGACTACCCCTGTCACCCGACTCATACATTCAAGCACTCTTGACCAGTAGGACTGGACGAGGGGACACTCCCAGATTATGTGCATGAAGGAGCCAATCTGTCCACATCCACGCCTACAATCACCCCCCTCCATCCTACCCATTTTAACCAGAGTTGGACCAGAGATATATATCCTATGTAGGATCTTGAACTGCACGAGACGTAATCTGGAAGAGATGGCAACCTCCTTAGGGGAGGCCAGGGCCTCCTGCCATTCCTCATCATCTATCTCAAGCCCATCGCCTTCCCAGTGCCGTCTCAGGAGTAGCAGGGGGTCGGTGTGTTGTTGACCAGCTTCTTGTACGTCAGAGATATGGCCCTATCTGGTAAGTAGCCATCCAATAGTCTGTCCTCGAGCGGTGAGGCGTCTGGTAGGGAGGTGTCAACAGATATGTTTGACTGTAACGCATGCCTGACTTGTAAATAACGGAAGTACTCTGAATCTGCGAGGTCGTGACTGTGCTGCAGGTCTGCAAACGGTACCATTCCCCCTCCCTTCCACAGGTCACCTATAGTTGAGAGCCCAATCAGATCCCATTTGTTGAATCCTTTGGTTTGTAAACGCAATGATTTATGGCCGCCAGATGGGCTGCCCAATAATACTTCCTTATGTCAGGTAGACCAATTCCCCCATCGTACCAGCCCAGGACCAGCTTCTGGACTGCTATCCGAGGCCTACCCTCCCACAGCAAATTCCTCTGCAGGGCTTCTATTTCTTTAAAATAACTGGTCGGGACAAGATCAAGGGAATTCTGCAGGGTGTATAAGAAGCGCGGTAATGACATAATTTTGAATAATGCCGCCCTCCCCAGGAGCGAGAGCGGCAGTTGCCTCCATACCTCGACATCACGTTTAAGCCTCATCAAAGGGGGAGTAGGTTACGCTCATAGCGAAGCCTAGGGTCGGCTGCAATAAAGATGCCCAAATATCGAAATCCCTCACTTGCCTCTTGTATCGGGCAGTCGCGAGGCATTGGTGGGGGATCCCCGCTGAGGACGTATAGTAGGGACTTGCTCCAGTTTATCCTGTAACACGAATACCTCCCAAAGACAGTGAAAATGTCAAGGACTACTCGCATGGAGGACTTGGGGGAGGCCAAAAATAGGAGGATGTCGTCCGCATAAAGGGAAATGCGATTCTCCCATCCCTCCGTCCACTTGAGCCCTCGAATTGAGGGACTCCAACGGATCCATGCCGCCAGTGGCTCCAAGGACAGGGCAAAAAGGAGAGGCGAGAGAGGACATCCTTGGCGGGTCCCCCGCCCAGGCCAAAAGTCACTGACTTTTTGTTATTGACTACCACATGCGCCAGGGGTTCCGAATACAAGAGCCGCAACCAGCCAATGAAGCCTGGGCCGAAGCCCAGCTTAGTCAGGACCGCAAAGAGATAGGACCACTCAAGTGTGTCGAACACCATTGTGGCGTCCAGCGAGAGCGCCACCGCCGCCTCCCGAATAGTGTCAAGTCTACCCATAACGCCATGGACGCGCCGTAGATTTAGCGCAGTGTTGTGGTGGGGCATAAATCCCGACTGGTCATTGTGGATGAGGTTGCAGATTACTGGTATCAGGCGATTTGCCAGCACCTTGGCAAGGATTTTAGGTTCAGCATTTAAAAGGGAAATTGGCCTATAGGAAGAAGCAAGAGTCTTGGGCTTACCATCCTTGTGTATCGTCACCAACGTGGCTACTCGCTGGTCGTAAGGCAGGAGTCCCTGTTCGCGGCTCTCGTTGAACATATTACGCATGAGGGGAGCAATAGCGTCCGGTTTCAATTTGTACAGCTCAATCGGCAATCCGTTAGGCCCGGAGGCCTTGCCAGTACGGAGGCCACGGATCGCTTGTGCCAGTTCGTCATCTGTAAGTCCACTGTCAAGCGCATCACGTTTCTTCAGCCGTGAGGGTCGGCATTCGGATATCCCAGAGGAGTTTCTCCGAACCTGCAACAGAGGAGCTGGATGTCGACCGGTACACAGAGCAGTAGTAGTCAGCAAACGTGTTTGCGATTGCTTGTGGGTCAGTTATCGTGTGCCCCCCTTCATCTGTCAATTCCGGGACCAGCCTATTAGCCAGTTCCTTCCTATCCAGCCCGGCCAACAATTTCCCAGCCTTATCCCCCAGGTCATAGAGTCTACCGGCTTTCTCTCTCCCCAGTGTTTTGGCCATGTCCGTAGCAATGCTCCTGAACTCATCCCTCCTAAGCTGTAGAGTATGGAGCGTTTCTGGCGAAGAACCATCTGCCTCCGATTCTTCGAGGTGACGGATCTCATCCTCCACCCGGACCAGCTCCTTGACCTTATCCTTACGAATCCCGGCAATCGAGGACAGTGCCTGTCCCCGCAACACCGTCTTAAACGCCTCCCACAGGACCTGGGCCGACTGGACCGTACCCTCATTGTCACTGAAGTAGTTGGCGATTGTCTGGAGGAGTGTCTTTTTGACAGCAGGGTTGCGGAAGTACCAAGAGTTAATCGGCGCTACTCTCCTGGCCTGTCCACCCCCCAGGACCAGATGCACCCAGATGGGGGAGTGGTCAGAGATGCCCCGTGCCATGTGCCTGACTTCCTGTGTCTCTGTGAGCAAGGCCGCTGGGGCCAGCAAGTAGTCAATACGAGAGGAACTGCCGTGCGCGCCGGAGTAAAACGTGTATTGGGTAGTGTCAGGGTGTAATGCGTGCCACAGGTCCACCAGTCCCATAGCTTCAAGAAAGTCAGGGAGCCATCTCTGTGACTGTGCCATGTCTCTCGGGGGTGACGGTCTAAGTGCCCCGAGACCACTGCGTTGAAGTCCCCACCCAGCACTAACCGACCCTCGGGAAGGGAGAGCAAGCGAGTGCCTAAAGTCCCTGAATGTCAGGCTCTGCAGACCCGGTGGGACATATACTGTAGCTAGATTAAGGGTAGTGCCCTCCCACTGGCCGGATACTGCCACATACCGCCCCATGTCATCCACCCAGTTGCGCTGCACAGAGAACGGAAAGGATTTCTTAAGTAGGATACCAACACCCCGGGACCCGGAGGTGAATCCAGAGTGAACCACCAGTTTGTATCCCCACCTGTCGAGTGCCCTACATGTGTTACCGACTAGGTGCGTCTCCTGGAGTAGCACCACCTCGGGGGAATGGCGTTTAATGTGCTGTAGAACTATGCTGCGTTTGAGTTTATCCCCGAGGCCATTAACATTCCAACTTAACAATCTAAACTGCCTGTCACGGCCATTCCCCATTGTATCTGACACAGTACACACCCAAGTGCCCCAGCTCGAAGAATAGTACAGTCGACATGAAAAAACAAGTAATAAAAAAGGATAACAAAACTACATTCCTAGTAACCACCCAACAACCCCCCTCCCTGCTCCCCTGCACTCTGGGCCTAGAACTGCCCATCAAAAAACTCTGCAGAGTGCCTGTCGCCCAAACTGATCTAACAGTAGCTGAACTTGGGGGGGGGGTGGACGGCCACTCCCCCGTGAACTCCCACCCTCAAAAAGCAACAATGAGGCTCCAGAAATCGAGACTGCAGTCTACAAGTCTACCGATAAACCACACATTTCCCCACATTACGTTAATCATCTCCCACTGAAATGGCATCAATGCGAGAGCAACCCCATGTAATCCCAACCCCCCCTCCAAAGTCCAAAGTCTGCATCTTACAGTTCTACAGCGTCCAGTGTCCCAGGCGGTTCAAGCGGGATCATCTACAATCGCCTTGGACATCTGCCCTCCTCCTGCCCTCAAGCCAGTCCGCGGCGTCCTCTGGTCGATCAAAAAACCAGGCTCTACCATCCGTCTCCACCCGGAGCCGGGCCGGGAACAGCATCACATACTTCACCCCCCTGTCCCGTAACTTCTTTCTGATCACCAAGAAGGATCTCCTCTGCTTCTGCACAGCCAGGGTGAAATCTGGAAAGAAGGAAATCTCTGCGTTTTCAAAGCGAAGCGGCGGGGCATTCCGGGCAAACTGGAGGATAACATCCCGATCTCAGTAGTTTAGTAATCGGGCCAGTATCGGCCTGGGCGGCGCTCCAGGCTTCGGTCTCTTGCCGGGGACCCTGTGCGCCCTTTCGATTACAAAGAATTTCAACAGACCCTTGGGCTGGAGGTGAGTTAGGATGAGATCTTCCACGAACAGGTCTGTAGCCTGTCCCTCCGCTTTTTCGGGGACCCCAATTATGCGCACATTGTTGCGGCGAGTGCGCCCTTCATAGTCGTCCAGCTTCTCCTCCGCGTGTTTCCGAAAGACCTGAAGGTCTGCCACCTCTCGCTGCAGCTGGGATGCGTCATCGACCAAACTAGATGTGGTTATCTCCAGTTGCTTGACCTTCTCCCTAATTTTCGTGAGGTCCGCCCTGAGGAGTGTTACCTCCGTTGCAATGGTGTCCATCCTTTGTTCCAGGGACACCCGCACACCGGAGATAGCATCCATCATATCCTGTAGCGTTAGTTCTACGGCCGCCCCCTCCGCACTCTTCATCGTGGCTGCCGCGTGTTGCAAATCAGGGGGAGTCGCCTTCGAATAAGTGTACTTTTCAAGCTTGCTAGTTTGCGCCACCTTTTGGCCCCTGGTCCCCGACATTGTCACTGTGGCACCTCGGCCCTAGGTATCTCCAACACCAACGCTGATCCCAGCTCGTCTTCGGCGCAGTCTCTACATGCCCCCCCAGGGCCACGAGTAGCCGTGCGCAGTGGGGAAGGGGCGACCCAGCAGCAATCCAAACTACTAGGGCACCACCCTAGATGGAACCACGCTCCGGGCACTGGAGACAGCCCAGGCAGAGCGCAGTTGAGTCCTGGGCACCAACAAGGAGGGCTCTTCTAGTCCCGGATGATTACGGCCCAGAAACGACCGACGCGCCGGGACCGCACCCCCAGCTCCCGGTCAAATCAGCGACAGTCAGATGGATGGCAAGAGTTACGTGGAGGCCTCAGTCGGCGCTGAGTTCCGGCGAGGCGCCAGCGGGCGTCCCCCAGCCCCAGGCAGTCACTAAGCCTCCTTGCGCCCGTGTTGGGAAGGGCCGTTCTCCTCTCCCACCTCTGGAGGCACGTCTGGTCACAGCTACAGCGGGCAGGGGTCAGGGGGAGGATGGAGTTAAAGCTCTGCCCCGGGAGGCCCGCTAAAGAGACTATCCAAATGCGTCTGATGGAGCAGGGTAAATAAAATAATTTGCACCCCCCCCTTGGAAAATTAATGAACTTTTTAACAATACTAATTGTTTGGAGAAGCATGAAATAACCAACAAATGCACTTTTAGTAAACACTATATAAGGGTAACCCGCAAATTTGTGCAAAACCTAATTTATTTACAATTGTGGAGTTGATTAACCCTAATATTGTGATTTGCGTACTAATTAGAGTAAACTCGCATGATTTATGCTATGTAGTAGATTTGTAGTGTGGCAAAGAATGCAGATGGTAAGTAAAACGGCTTTAAATGTCGCTTCTGCTAGGTAACACCTAACACGGGTCTTTAGAATGGCGGGTGGTAAACAGTAAGGCTTGTTTTTCTTTGTTTTAATTTTGGTTGTGTTTGTTCTTATGACAGTTCGTTCGGGCCTGTTAGGCCATGCTGCGAAAATGGCTGCCGAGGCAGATGAGGTCACGTGAGAAGCCAAAAGATGGCCTCTGGGCAGAAGAAATAGAGAAACTATGTCACGTGAGGTGCGGCCTGTGCACGGAGTGAGAGATGTCAAGGTCGTACTGACCTACCATAAGGAGAGTGCCAAGAAAAACTCAGCACGTATTCGTGGGAATGGAAGAGAAAAGTACTGAGCAACAATGGACTAACTAAAATGTGACCATCGAGACTGCAACAAAATGAATGGACAAATTGGACTGCTTTTAACCCAGAAGTCATGAGACTCATTGTATGTTTAACTGTCCCCAAAACCAGTTTGAACAAGGAGGGCGATGAGGTGACCATCACCACCCCTCAAATGGACCAATTAGCGTGATTCTTGCCCCTAAGGATTGCAACTTTTTGTGTGTAGAAAGCTAGAAAGTAGGGTATAAGAGGGTCTACTCTTATGTGAGGTGGGCTGCTCCTTTTGCTGCTGCTGTGGCCGCTGCTATTGATGCTACTGCTGCCGTGGGTGATTTCTTGCCATACCATTTTTCCATTTTCCATTTTTCCACCTCAATATTACGAAAGGACTCTGTCATTTTGGACTTCGAACTTGACTGGGGAAGGAACGAGATCGTTGCGGGAAATCTGTAAGGGAGGTCCGATCGAGGAGGCATTTAGCGGGACAGTCAGTCAGTTTGGGAGTTCTATTCTGTGATCTGCGGTTTATCGTCTTTTTGGTGAACCATTCTTATCTGCATCTAAATGGGTAATGCATAATTTTCTATTTTTATTAGACTTTTCATATAAATGTTATTAATGTGTTAAAAGTGATTAATAAACAAAGAATCTCACCCGTGCAATTGAGAAATTAGATAAAATTTCATTCTAACTTAAAATGAGTCTGTGGTTCTTTAGTTCATTAATAAGGTTAAAGGTTAATAGGTTTTAAGAGTGATTGAGCTGGTCTTAATCACCATCAACTTATTCTACTAGTTGGTCCATCGACCAAAGAGCGGAATACCTTGATATTTAGAACTGACAGGATCAAAGTGATGTATATGATGTCTGAGGTATTATTCTGTCAAATTTAACAAAGGTATCCCGTTCATTCCAGCAACACATTTCTCCTTGGTGTGTAATCCAGTGAAAGAATGAATGTATGATATGCGGTGTCATGGGCCCCACCGACATATGGTTTAATTGACGTGAGTGTTTTACCTGGATTGGTGTCCTAAGGAGAAATTTATATTAGCCGCGCTGGATCAGATTTCTTGGTAGCAGAGTTATGGTTACTATAGATTAGTTTGGTGAATATTGATTATTGATTTTTTGATTTTTCATGTCTAACACTTTGTATTGAATTGTATTATGTTATGTGTAAGTCAGAATTTTGAAGCTTCCAGGAAGTAGGAAGTGGACATGTGTGGCAAGAGAAGTCACACGGAATTGTGCATTGTCTGATTTTCAAAATTGGTGATAACACAGGACTGTGTTATGATAGGGACATTTCATGTATGAAAACGCGTCTGAATGAAATAGCAACAGGTTTTCTTGTGAAACTCTGGCCTTAATTCTCAGGAGCAGTGTAGTCTCCACATGTGTTTTATCCCCAGAGAAACGGGTTTACCCCTTGCTTGAGAGAAGGGTAAGGTAGAGAGAAGTGCTACACTTATCGAACGAAACAGTATTCTTGCAAGATAGAGCAAACTATTTCTTTTGTTTAGCGTAAAACAGACAATGGTAATGTGTTTTACGTTGTAACTAATAACATTTTGTCAAGAAGAGAAGGTAAGAAAACTGCCGATAATTATTGTAAGGAGGGGTCAGAAAAGACAGGAGTAGAACTGACGTCAACAAAAACCGCGCTGGGATTGGCCAGTTGTGGGAGAGCAAAGAGCTTCTTGATTGGTGCGTTGGTGTGAAGACGCGCTAGTATTGGCCAGTTGAGAGTGACGTAGAGCTATTGGATTGGTGCGTTGGTGTGAGACGCGCTGGGATAGGTCCGAATAGCCGAACAGTAGAAAGAACAGAGTAGGGAAGAATTCTCGTGTGTTGTTTGAAAGAAAGAACAGTGCAATATGGCTTATTATGAGTATGGTAGAGAGAAACCGTCATGGTTTGCGAAGATTAAAAACTTTTTCAAGAAGGACAAAAAGGTAGTGACTAGGGAAGGAGAAGTACTTCCTCCGCCGAAAACGCCAGCATCTCATATGATGTTGAAATATGGCTATCATACTTGCATTTGGTTGGAAAATTGGCCAAAATATACCCAAAACTATGGAATATTGGCGTTTCCAGAAAATTGTTCGTTTAGCACAGCTGTACTTCAAAATTTGAGAGAGAAAATTATGAAACTTGAACCAAGACCTAGACTAACACAGTTCGAAGCGTTAGGTGAATGGGAAGATGAGATGTATGAAAGAGAAAGACACAGAGGTGCAAAGAATTATAGTTTAGTCCATGGAAGAGTATGGGGAGTGAATGAAGACAGGATGAGACGATGGAGGTACGCTAATATGACGGATGGTTTGTTTCCTGTCAGAACAGTTGAAGAAGTTACAGGGAGAAAGTGTACGGAGAAAAAGAAACATGCAGTAACAGAAAGGTACGGGTATGGAGGTAGCGACACAGAGGATGAGTTGCTGGAAGACATTTTAAATAGAAAACCCCCTCCATATCAACAGAATTCTGCGGTGGTGACCCCAAATGCACCACCAATGGAAACTGTAAGAAGTCAAAGCCCTGCACGAAATTATGAAATAAATAGGTCTTATGAAAAATTAGAAACTCCACAGAATACGAAGCCTGATAGTGGTAATACAGCTGAGTTAGCTAGAACCACAAGAGAATTGACTGAGAAGATAAGAGAATTAACCATGAACATGGAAGCTGTGACTGTGCCAGTGACAATAGGGCCAGTAATACCGGTATTTGAAAATCAGAGAATAGATGAGCATTCCTTGACAATTCCACTGAACTCGAATATGCAAAGAGTAAGAGAAGGGATAATTCCAGAAACTAGAGAGACAAGAAATTCAGTTGGCTCATGTAGGTCAAGTCCACCTACAAATTTGACGATTAATGAGAGTCAGATAAATAGGATTCCTATGGGAACCGAGTCAGCAACTGAGACCCTAGAGAGAAGTGCAAATTGGGTAGAGAAAAATAATACCCCTGTGGGTCCGACTCCAGAAGAATTAAATGAGTGGATGAGGAATTTACAGAAGAAAGATGCTGAACCGCAACCATTGGATGTAATCAGACTTAAAATAGATATGGAAGAGTTGATTTTAGGGACTATTGGTACAGATAGATTGAAATCCTACCAAGATGATGAACTCATGTTCATGTGTAAGAGTGTTACTTGGAGAGCTAGGAATTTGCATGAAAAATTGGAAGAAACAGCGAATGAACTAGGAGTAGAATTTGGAAAAATCAGAGTATTACAGAAACCGTACAGGGTAGACTTTAGTGAAAAGGATATAGAAAATCTGAACACATCAGGACGATTAACACAGATAAAAGAACTGATTGTGCTATTGAGAAAATGGGGAGATGTGGACAGATGGAGAAGCAGGTGGATAAGAAGAAAGGAGGGAACGACCGATAAGGCATCATTGGCTTTCCCGGTGAAGGAAAAGGAACCAATAGTACTGGAATATCCAATGAGGGAAACTCCAGGAGGTAGCTATGTACATGTTCCATGGTCCAGACAAGATATATTGTCATTCACAAATGACTTCCCAAGATTGAGAGAGAAACCCGTAGAATGGTATAGACAGGTAGAAAGATTTGTAAAGGTTTCAAAGGTGTTGTGGGCAGATCTGGATGGATTGTTTGAAATTGTAATACCAGCAGATTTATGGACAGAATGTAAGATTACAGTTGACTGGCCGAAGGAAGAATATCCTAGAGATGCAAAAACTGGAGCCCCAGGTCCAGAAGTAATGAGAAAGTATGAACAAGCCATCATGTTTTTGAAAAATAAGATTCCACCGAAAGAAACAGATTGGGTAAAGATTGATAGAACAACTCAGGAAAGTAAGGAATCTGTACATGCCTACTACGAGCGGTTGCTTTTGGTTTTTAAACAGTATAGCGGTTATGAGACTTTGAGTGAAAAGGACATGAGTCATTTCGTATATAGATTTGTATATGGATTGAAACCTGAAATAAGTGAAATGATTAAGCAGCATATGCTGTGTTGGCAGAATAGCACTGTAGATGAGGTATTAAGGTATGCAAAATATTGTAGTGATGACATCGAGTGTAGACAGCGCAAACTAAAAGAAAAGGCGATGTGGGCACAAGTAAAGGTTGCAGAAAAACAGGAAGCTCAGATGAATAATCAGTCTAGTGATGCAGGACAGACTAAATCCAAACTGAATATAGGTAAGGGAAAAGGTAAAATGAGTATAGAAGAGGCTAAAAAGAAATGGCCGTGTCATAATTGCGGAAAATTAGGGCATTGAGGAAACGAGTGTAAATTTCCTCCCAAGGCTAATACGGAAAAACAACCATTGAATCCACAGGTGCAGAATGAGGTGAGTTACCAACAGCTGCAACAACCGCAGGTAGTTACTCAACAGAGTCAGGTGCCACAACCACCTCTTCCAAAGAGTGTAAACCCCCATAGATACAGTGCAGAGGCAGGATTCTACAAAGGAGAGCAGGTAACAAAATTGCCGCGCGCAGCTGCAGTGTTGCAGTATTGGTTACGGCAGGATGGAAATGAATCGGATGAAAGTTTATGACGGTGCCTAGGAGAGGAAGAAGAGTGCGTGCTTGGCGCAACCCTAGAGGTAGATCAGTCGGGTCCATTTGTGGATGGAAAAGTGAATGGTGTAAATGTTACATTCCTTGTGGACACTGGAGCTACCCGTTCTACTATTAGATCAGTAGAGCGTATTTTGGCATGGTGCCGAATTCCTCAAGGGTATACAGAAAGCCCCTCAATCTTTAATCAGATCCTAAAGAAATCATTAGAAGATTTAAAAATGCCTGAAAAATCTGTGATGGTCCAATATATTGATGACCTATTGGTGGCATCAAAGACCAAAGAAGCATGTGTTACAGACACAATTGCTTTACTGAATCATTTGGCAGAAGGAGGGCACAAAGTGTCCCCGTCAAAATTGCAATTTTGTCAACAGGAGGTACAGTATCTAGGTCATGAGATTGAGAAAGGGATGCGAAAGGTGACGACAAAAAGAATAAGGATTATCCAAGGAATGAGAGCCCCAATGACACAGAGAGAGGTGAGAAAGTTTCTTGGGATGGTTGGTTATTGTCGACAATGGATAAGTGGATTCTCATTAATTGCGAAACCTTTACAGCGATTGACAAAAAGGGATGTCAGAGATCCGATTGCGTTGAATGAGGAAGAAATGAAGGCTTTCAAGGAACTGAAAACAAGTTTGTGTGAGGCCCCAGCATTAGGAATGCCTGATTATGAAAAAGAATTTGAGCTGTATTGTAGTGAGAGAGATGGATGTGCACTTTCAGTGTTAGTGCAAAGGCATGGAAAAATGAAAAGACCAATCGCTTATTTTTCAGCTGTCTTAGACCCGGTAGCAGAAGCATTGCCTGGATGTCTGAAGGCAGTAGCTGCTACTTGTGTGAGTCTGGAACAGAGTGAAGGCATTGTGATGGGGTATCCGCTGAGAGTATATGTTCCCCACTCTGTTGAAATACTCCTGACTAGAACCAAAACCCAATTCATGACACATAGTCGGCTGACTAGGTACGAAAAAGTGATTTTGAGTGCAGATAATGTAACGATTGATAGATGCACAAGTGTGAATCCTTCAACTTCACTGCCAGATGAAGAAAATGTAGGAGTCAAAGATGATGTTGATCATAAGTGTCTGGATGTGCTTGAATTTTGCACAAAGCCTCGCCCAGATATTAAAGATGAGCCCTTAAAAGAATCAGATTATGTGATGTTTGTGGACGGGTCATGCCTGAGAACAAGTGAAGGAGTTTTAAGTGCTGCGTATGCTGTGTGTACAGTAGCAACTATAATGGAAGCATCATGTTTGAGAGGGATACGTTCAGCCCAAGTGGCTGAGCTGATTGCTCTGATTCGAGCGTGCAAACTGGGAAAGAACTTCCAAATTACGGTGATCACAGATAGCCAGTATGGCTTCGGAGTGGTCCACGACTTCGGACAGATCTGGTCCCAGAGGGGTTTTCTGACTTCTGCAGGAACTCCTATTAGGAATGGTGAGTTTGTGAAGAAATTGTTTGAGGCGATACAGCTGCCTAAACAGATTGCAGTGGTGAAATGCGCTGCACACAAAAATGGAACTGATTATATTACAGTGGGAAACCAATTCGCAGATGAAATAGCTCAATACTGTGCCAGAAATATGGTCTCACTGAATAGAAGAAGAGAAAAAGAGAATGTTTCATGTCCCTTGCTGTTTACTAACACGGTTGAAACCTGGGATGAGGTAAGGCAATTGCAGGAAGAAGCAGATGAAGAGGAGAAAGATGGTTGGATAAAAGCAGGCTGCAGACAAAGAGAGGAAGATGAAGTTTGGGTTTATAGAGACGAAAGACCAGTTATGCCTGATAGCATGATCTCTAGTATGGCACGGATGTACCATGGACAAGCACACATTGGTAAGGATGCCATGATCAGACTTTTCAGACAAACTTGGTACCACCCGAAATTTAGGGCTATAGCTGAAAGTCTCTGTCAAAGATGTCTTACATGCCAACAGATAAATCCTGGAAGGAAAACAGTAGTGAGTTTGGGAACAATAGGACGTGAAGGAGGTCCTTTTACCAGAATGCAACTAGATTTTATTGAAATGCCTCCGAGCAATAGATTGAAATATGTCCTTGTGGTCGTTTGTTTGTTTTCCCGTTGGGTGGAAGCCTATCCGACAAGAAGGAATGATGGAGTAACTGTGGCTAAGCTCCTACTGAGAGAATTCATTCCAAGATATGGCTTTCCAGTAACGATCGAAACAGATAGAGGAACACATTTCCAAAATGAACTAATCCAATTGATATGTGAAGCACTTGGCATTCAACAGAAATTGCACTGTGCCTACAGACCAGAGGCTTCTGGAGTGGTAGAACAGGTACATGGAACAATAAAGAATAGATTTGGGAAAATGTGTCAAGCCACAGGACTCAAATGGCCCGATGCCCTGCCATTGGTGCTGATGACCATCAGAAGCATACCTGACAGAAAAACAGGTCTGAGTCCTCATGAAATAATCATGGGACGAGCAATGAGACAAGCACATGTACCTGTCAACAAACTGCTGACTATAACTGATGATCTCGTATTGGACTATTGCAAAGGATTGGCTGATGTGGTACATTCTGTGTTTCATCAGGTTGGACCGGATGCGACCACTCTTGAAAGAAAACCAGCTCATGATTTGAGTCCAGGAGACTGGGTCCGTATCAAAGTCCACAGAAGAAGAAACTGTTTGGTTCCTCGCTGGGATAAGCCACGTCAAGTGATCCTGGTGACAACGACTGCTGTAAAATGTGCAAGTGTGAAAAATTGGGTTCATGCCAGTCATACCATCAGAGTTCCAGATCCTGAAGCTCGACCTGTAAGTCGACATCTGGAAATATCGGATACCAGCTCAGCATCCGAAGGAGAAGCTGAAACACACAGAGTTCCAGATCTTGAAGCTCGACCTGTAAGTCGACATCTGGAAGAATCAGATACCAGTTTGATAACTGAAGAAGAAACTGAAACGATCAGAGTTCCAGATCTTGAAGCTCGACCTGTAAGTCGACATCTGGAAATATCAGACACCAGTTCGGCATCTGAAACAGACCAACCTGAATCTGATGAAAGACAAAAGAGAAAGACAAGAAACAAAAGAATTGATATTATAAACGAAGAAACCGAACAAAGAGACAGTGACAGCGAACAGCCAAGTACAAGTTATGAAAAAATTCCTCCAGAGATAGTTGAGTTAATTGAAGGAGACTTAGATTCAGACAGAGAGATAGGGGAAAAAGCGGAAGAAACCCGAGGAGTAGTAGGGTCAGAACAACAAATAGAAGAAACACAGGGAAATTTAGATTCAGACAGAAAGATTAAAATTAATGTGGAAGACAAACGAGGAGGGATAGAAACAAACGTCCCAACAGAAGAGTCACAAGAAGGTTCAGATTCAGACAAAGAAACTGAGATCATAAGGTTCAAGGTTAGAGGAAGTGAAGTAAGGTCTGAGACAGAATCAGAAGAAAGTGAAGAAGAAAGAAAGCAAAGAATAGGACCAAGAAAGAGAACTTGGAGAGCCGAACGAGAGGAAAAGGAAAACGAACTAAAATGGCCAAGAAAAGGAGACAATTGGCCACACGAAGTTAAAAGACTGAGATATAAGATAATAAATTTGAACAAAGATAATGCGGAACAAGTAAATGAAATAACCAGTCAAAAAGGACAAGGAAAACAAAGTGAAAGACAATTACAGAAATCAAAAAAAGTGAAGAGACCTAACTTGAAATATAAGTCACCTGAGTGGCTATACATCGCATTGACCGACATTAAAGAAGAGGATAACAGTCACGAAAGCCCAGACGAAAGCTGTAAACAAATGGGTGAAAAGTGAATTGCACCGAATCTGAAAAGACAAAGAAAGAAACCCGGACTGGACACCAAAACCGAATAAGACAAGAAAGAGTTCTGAAAAGAGCTGAAGAAAGCACCAAAAAGAGACAAAATAAAGGGTAGAGTGGCTGAAAGGTCATTCTGAGGTGTGGTGACACATTTTCTGTACATATAATGAATCTCTCTCAATAATTAATCTGACTGATGTACATCTTACGGCCAATGAAAACAAGATTCTCTCACTTGGCTTATCGTACTGTCCACCAAATAATTTTAACTATGCACAAACTCGCATCGACCTGTACAAGTATACTCGCAAACTCAAGCTGCTTAAGTTTTACATGCTCAACAAAACTAAGCAGCCTGTGACACAAACTGTTGGTGCTTGTGGGAGTTTGAGTCCATCATTATTGACAGTAAGCGAGTTTCGTCTAATGTGTGATTTACAGGATCTACACAGAGAAGGAACATTGGATGAGTCAGTAACCTGCACTGACACCCTGCCCAGACTGGATATGCCGGGTCTTACAGGGTTCAAACCGAGGTCCACATTTAACCCCATCATGCTACACGATACTATCGACATCTATAGTGAGTTGGTAACTACCCAACTCAAAAGGTTGAATACATCTACACTTCAGGTGCAACAGAAATGCCGCAAAGAGAATAATTGCTATGGCAGCCTAATGAAGAAACTACAGAGCAATAACAATATGGTCATACGCCAATCGGACAAGGGGGGCAATATTGTCCTCTGGCCGAGGGCATTGTATATGATCGAGGCACTTCAACATCTGAATGACCGACAGTGCTACAGGCGAAGTGACTGGCAAGCGGTCAGATGTGCTTGGAACGAGTACAATACTAAGTTGATATCATGGAAAAGTGCTGGTCTACTGAGTAGCGATGAATTGAGATTCCTGAAAGTTAACCATCCGACTATTCCAGTCTTCTATCTGATTCCCAAAGTGCACAAAGATCTGAACAGACCGCCTGGAAGACCCATAATTTCTGCCAAGAATAGCATGATGGAGAACACTTCGAGATACATTGACTTCTTTCTTCAAGATCATGTCAAAAACCTGCCATCATATTTGCAGGACACTGGAGATTTTCTGAGAAAGATCCAATCTGTAATATGGCAGGATGATTTTCTGTTGATAACTCTCGATGTCACTGCCCTCTACACTAGCATACACCATATGGATGGTGTTAAAGCGGTTGAACATTTTTTGCAGAAAAAACCAGTCTATATGCTGCAACATAACAAAATGCTGTCTGATATGATCCTGACGTGCTTGAATAACAACTATTTTTTGTTTCAGAGTCAGGTATTTCAGCAATTGAGGGGTGTGGCGATGGGGGCTTGCTTCTCCCCTAGTTACGCTTGTTTGCACATGGGACTGTGGGAGGAGCAGGTCCTCAGGGCTAAATACGAATGCACTTTGAGTAATCACATAGTGGCCTGGTATCGTTATATTGACGATTTATTTCTGATTTGGAAAGGAACAGAATCAGCAGCTAGTGTGTTTATCCAAGAGATTAATGTCAATGACCTCAACCTTGAATTTACAGCGAATGTCAGCAAGGTATCCGTCAACTTCTTGGATGTAGAGGTATACATTAAGGACAACTGCTTGGAGACAAGGTTGCATCGTAAGGCCACAGCGGGCAATACGGTTTTGCACGCCACCAGCCACCACCCGGACCATCTGATACGCAGCATCCCTTATGGGGAGATGCTGTGTGTCAGACATATCTGTAGTGTGGATGCTGATTGCGTGGAGGCTCAAGGTGAAAGCAAACTAAGATTCCTAGCTAGAGGATACACTGCCAAGATGCTTGATACAGCGATTAGGAAAGCCAATGCTATTCCACGCCCTGTGGTATTGGGCTGTAACCCCAGACAAGTTGTATTACCAATGAGCCCCAGTAACACTATTGAGCCTCCTAGATTCATTACAACGTACAGTCGGCAGCATAACAAGTTGCGTATGATTTTCAATAGAAATTGGCCGGTTGTTCAGAATGACCCAGTAATTGGTGGTACCTTACCCAAAGCTCCAGCGCTAACTTTTCGGAGAGCACGCTCTATGAGCGATATGCTTGTTAAGAGCAGTCCTGAAATAATTTCCAACAGTTCCTGGCTGCAGACCACCAAAGGCTTCATTAAATGTGCTTCATGTAAAGCATGTAAATTGGGGAGAAGTCGGACTACATATAAAATCCCGTTTAGCAATGTCCCCGTGGTTATCTCAAAGAAATTGACATGCAAAACCGAATTTGCTGTGTATGTGCTGGAGTGTACGTGTGGCCTGCAATATTTTGGGAGTACCAAGTTGCAGGTTCACAAGCGTATACTCCAGCACATGAGAGCGATCAGTAACAATGATGCAACATACCCAGTTGCTAGGCACTTTAAAGAAATTCATGATAGCTGCCTAGATCACTTGAGTTACTTCGTGGTGGACTTGGTGCCTCCTCTACGCCGGGGGGGTGACCGTGAAGCCTTGCTAAGAAAGCTTGAGACGAGGTATATCCTCGAGCTCGATACGAAGAACCCAAATGGGCTAAACTCAAGTGAGGATTTTTTTACTTGCCTCTGAATGTCATTTCTTCCCCCAACTATGTATTTAGCTTAGTGACAGTTGCTAGTACTATGTTTTAGGAATTGACCTGATCCCCGAGTACAATGATCTTCAGCATACGGGAGACAATAGTACTAGCTTTTTAATATTTTACGATTTCTTTATTTTCTTCTTTTCACTTCACTCCTCTTGTTTGATAAGGATGCTTAAACGTGACCAAACAGGGCAGATTAGATATAGTGGCCCAGTTAAGGGTTTTTTTTTTTTCCCCCTCTCTTTTTTTAGTTGACTCTGGAAACATAAGTTGTGATGCCCTATCCCTACAGGCTATTTTAGATTTGAAACGGGTTCCCCTAATTACAACATAACTCTAATAGGGCCCTTCAGCACCAAGTCATCAGGGAGCTGAGGTCTAGGATACTATTTTAGATATTTATGATGTAATAAATATTTCTTTTATAGATTTTAGAGTGGTATTATAGATTGGTTGTATTTGTAAAATGATTGTAGATTTTAATCAGATTTAATGATTTTTTAATTCTTTTCAAATGCACAATGTCTAGGGGTATGTACTCATGAGGATTATCTTGATAATAAGGGACGGCATCAGCTCTATGATTCATCATGGGTATAAAACAGCATAAGGGTGTGTATTTTACATACTTGAATGAGCATTGCACTTTTTAATATATTTCAATCATGTTTTATATTTTTGTATTTGGTGGGTTCTTGATGTGATTCATTTTAATATTGAATATTTAGACTTGCTAAAGATGGAACTTTCCATGAAAATTTCTTGCAATAAGATCTATGCATATCTGCATTAAGCCGCATCATTTTTGCACTATTGCTTGTATTTTGCACATTGCTTTAGAGGTAATAGGTTGGGCATAGGCCTCTGCTGTCTGGATTTTAGGATCATAGATATATTTTTTAAATATGCACTTTTTGCACTTTATACAGCTAATCCGATCTAGCCGTGCACTTGCCCCACTAGGGGAGGTATTGTTTAATGTTGCGTACTTTGCACATAAGCTCCTATGCACTTTTGCAGGTTTTGCACGTCTATTTAAATTCTAAATTGTATATTATTCTTGAGCCACCAGGTACATGATCAATTATTCTTGTGATATGCTCATGCTGTACTGGGTTATGATGTGTTTTCTATGTCTATTGGCCCTATGGTCACGTGATGCTCATGTTTTGCACTATAAATTTGGTGGCTTCCCTGACAGCGTCATGTGATCAAGGCCCTTCTTGGGTCGAAACGCGTCATGGCGGTGCGTGGTGCCGATATGGAATGAAATAAATAATAACCTTTTCGCACGAAGCAATTTTGGGTCCGTGTCCGTCCTTTCCTGACGACTTGGATGCTGTTGGATGGAGTTCTTTATATATATATATATATATATATATATATATATATATATATATATATATATATATATATATATATATAGCTAGATAATAGTACAACATGGTATAGGACACTGAGAATAGAAGATCTAGGTGTGAGTTTTTACGTAGGTGGTGTAGAATGTGTTTTTGTTGTACAGGGTTGCTAATGCTTATCTGGTTTATTTTAGCAATAATAATTCCACTTAGGTTAGTTGTAGAAAATACATCAGTAATAATGAATGACACGAATAATGACAAAGAAGCTATCATAAAGAACACTGCAACATTAGTAGATAGTACTGATTTACATAGGGATAAGTCCATAACTGATTTCTCCAAAAACGTCTTCACGAAGCTATTGTATGAATATGTGGAGACAATGGATGTGAGAGATTTTTATGTCTGTATGCAGTTACCTGCGTCTGTCACAGAAGGTGTGACCTATCATCACCTTCCTTTGACGTATGGGATAACTTGTAGCATTCTAGCTAGTTTATTTTACAAAACAGGTAGATTAGAATATTATTACACTGATATAGACACTGTTTTTGCTAAAGTTCCCGTAATACCTGAATTAAATAAGCTGAAAGTTGCAAAAATGTTTGGAGAATTTTTCTTAGAAAATAAAGATTTAACGTTAGAGTATATCGTTAGACACAATCTTACCTGTGAATTAAAGAAAGAGGAAAAGATTTTCTTGGACATGGTAGAAAACAGAAGAGTTAAGTTTCAAAGAAAGGTAGCAGAATAAAAGATAAAAACACCACTTTGGGCGTTTGAAGAGAAAAATGATGACAAAGGAGAAACAAATGCAGCTATGGTTCTGGATTGGCCCCAACAGGGAAAATTGTGTATTAGTAGAAGTAACACTATGTATGATAACTATTTCGTGGGTTCTAGTGAGTGCCGAGATACATATAAAATTCTAGGAGGATGGGGATTTAAAGGAGGAAAAGATCCAATATTCCCAGGGATCTATTATATTTGCGGAAACAGAGCTTATTATAGGTTGCCGGACCATTGGTATGGAACATGCTATTTAGGCCTGGTCTTTCCAAAGATTTTTCACGTGGAAAGAGGAACAAAAGGAATACACGAGATAGGTAAAACATTAACACGAAGGAGAAGGGAAAGCTTCTCAGAAATAGTAGGTGACATTTTTGGAGCATTGATACCAGCAGTGGGCATATCTTTGAATGCATACAAGATTCGGAAATTGTCTACAGTAGTAGATCGTTTATCAACGAATACTGCTGGAGGGTTCTTGATGGTAAACACCGAAATGGTTGCCATGAGAGCTAAGGTAATGCAAAATCGACTTGCCCTTGACATTCTTTTGGCAAAAGAGGGTGGAGTCTGTGGAATGCTGAATGTCCAACATTGTTGCACTTACATTCCAGACAAAAGTGAGAATATACAGAAGTATATAAAGAATATTACTGATTTGCACAAAGAAATTGCCCCACTGGAGGTTGAAGGTGTTTGGGAGAAACTTGGTAAGAGTTTTTCCTCAATGCAGAGATGGTTCACAGAAATAGGTAGTTCTCTTATTGGGAAGATACTAATACCAGTAACAGTGATAATATTGGTAATATTATTAGTGAGATTAGCATATGTGTGTATTAAAAGAAGAAAAAGACAAAATAGAATAAAAAGAGAAAATGAGAAAAATAAAGAAAGAGAACGGGAGATGGGAAAGATAGAATTAGAAGAGTTAAAAGAGAACATGTACAAAAGGTCTAAAAGACAAGATGAGAAAAACACAGTTGTATGAACTAACCAGAAAACAAGTGGAGAAGAAACATTTATCTGATAAATTGTAGGATAGGTTTTTGTGGTGATATTAAAAATCACCAAAGGGGGGAATTGATGGAGCAGGGTAAATAAAATAATTTGTACCCCCCCTTGGAAAATTAATGAACTTTTTAACAATACTAATTGTTTGGAGAAGCATGAAATAACCAACAAATGCACTTTTAGTAAACACTATATAAGGGTAACCCGCAAATTTGTGCAAAACCTAATTTATTTACAATTGTGGAGTTGATTAACCCTAATATTGTGATTTGCGTACTAATTAGAGTAAAATCGCATGATTTATGCTATGTAGTAGATTTGTAGTGTGGCAAAGAATGCAGATGGTAAGTAAAATGGCTTTAAATGTCGCTTCTGCTAGGTAACACCTAACACGGGTCTTTAGAATGGCGGGTGGTAAACAGAAAGGCTTGTTTTTCTTTGTTTTAATTTTGGTTGTGTTTGTTCTTATGATAGTTCGTTCGGGCCTGTTAGGCCATGCTGCGAAAATGGCTGCCGAGGCAGATGAGGTCACGTGAGAAGCCAAAAGATGGCCTCTGGGCAGAAGAAATAGAGAAACTATGTCACGTGAGGTGCGGCCTGTGCACGGAGTGAGAGATGTCAAGGTCGTACTGACCTACCATAAGGAGAGTGCCAAGAAAGACTCAGCACGTATTCGTGGGAATGGAAGAGAAAAGTACTGAGCAACAATGGACTAACTAAAATGTGACCATCAAGATTGCAACAAAATGAATGGACAAATTGGACTGCTTTTAACCCAGAAGTCATGAGACTCATTGTATGTTTAACTGTCCCCAAAACCAGTTTGAACAAGGAGAGCGATGAGGTGACCATCACCACCCTCAAATGGACCAATTAGCGTGATTCTTGCCCCTAAGGATTGCAACTTTTTGTGTGTAGTAAGCTAGAAAGTAGGGTATAAGAGGGTCTACTCTTATGTGAGGTGGGCTGCTCCTTTTGCTGCTGCTGTGGCCGCTGCTATTGATGCTACTGCTGCCGTGGGTGATTTCTTGCCATACCATTTTTCCATTTTCCATTTTTCCACCTCAATATTACAAAAGGACTCTGTCATTTTGGACTTCGAACTTGACTGGGGAAGGAACGAGATTGTTGCGGGAAATCTGTAAGGGAGGTCCGATCGAGGAGGCATTTAGCGGGACAGTCAGTCAGTTTGGGAGTTCTATTCTGTGATCTGCGGTTTATCGTCTTTTTGGTGAACCATTCTTATCTGCATCTAAATGGGTAATGCATAATTTTCTATTTTTATTAGACTTTTTATATTTATGAAAATGTTATTAATGTGTTAAAAGTGATTAATAAACAAAGAATCTCATCCGTGCAATTGAGAAATTAGAAAAAAAATTCATTCTAACTTAAAATGAGTCTGTGGTTCTTTAGTTCATTAATAAGGTTAAAGGTTAATAGGTTTTAAGAGTGATTGAGCTGGTCTTAATCACCATCAACTTATTCTACTAGTTGGTCCATCGACCAAAGAGCGGAATACCTTGATATTTAGAACTGACAGGATCAAAGTGATGTATATGATGTCTGAGGTATTAGTCTGTCAAATTTAACAAAGGTATCCCGTTCATTCCAGCAACACATTTCTCCTTGGTGTGTAATCCAGTGAAAGAATGAATGTATGATATGCGGTGTCATGGGCCCCACCGACATATGGTTTAATTGACTTGAGTGTTTTACCTGTATTGGTGTCCTAAGGAGAAATTTATATTAGCAGCGCTGGATCACGTCACACCAGCAGCCAGGCCCCAGCGTCTCAGCCACCGCTCCCGCCGGAAGAGCTCACCTCACCTTCTTCACCGCAGTCGATGGCCCGGGGTCTCTTCCATGCCTGGGGCCACAGCCAAGAGTTGCGTCCCGCCTCCCGCTGTCCGCGGGCGTATTATTCCACCAAGCGGGCAGCAGGCCTCCACCCCGGCCTCTCGTAGGCGGCGGCTCGCGGGATCAGGCAGTCACGCCCAGCGCGCTGCGTCCCGATCTCCCGTAGCCAGGAGGGGTCGCCAGGCCTCAATCTTCTGCTTATAACACGTCGGCCGACGCTGCTCACGGATCTTCGAGCCGGTGCGGGGCCGCGTCTGCGGGGTTGTGCGCGCCTTTCGGAATGCTTCCGGAGCCGGATAGTTGTGGCGGATCATCAGGTGGGGATCACGGGTGCCGGAGCTCTACGGAGCAGCGGCCATTTCTTTTCGCGGCTTAGCCACGCCCCCCACTTTATCATTCTTAGAACCAACTTCCTCTACAGTCTTCATCCATCTCTCAGATTGTTCAAAGGCTTTAGCTGTGGCAATGGTGTCATGTAAATTAGGATTACCCAACACCCAGAGTTGTTCTTGTGTTTTTTTACTCTTAACATTTACAATGATCTGATCTCTGATCATTTCATCTGAAATAACCCCAAAATTGCAAGAAACAACTAGCGTTCTAAGTGCAGTCAAAAAATCATCAAATGACTTCTTTTTGCGAACGAGTGTAAAACTTATATCTGTTAAGCGCAATACTGGTCGTGGGTAACCCTGGGCAAAGCACTACGCTACGCTCGCGTAGTTTGCGAAGTTTGTGCTACTTCGCACAACGCGAATTACACGTAGCACAGTGCAAACACGCGTAGCGTAGCGTAGTGCAGCGGTCATTTTTTGCTTGCTCGCGGTCCTCAACGTCAAGTTGGCGACCGCGAGCAAGCAAAATGACATCCCGGCGAGACTTTTTCCTCGTTTGCGATCAGCAACATCAAGTTGCCGATCGCGAGCGTGGAAAATAAACCTCCCGGCGAGATTCTCAACGCGGGGAGGTCAGGTACTCAGGTTTCTCATTGCGAGTGGTCGCGTATGCTCGCGACCGCTCGCGATGAGAAACTACCACTCCGCGTTGAGAAAGCTGCCGCTCGAGTAAAAATCTACTCGAGCGGCAGTAAAAGGCAGCTCGCACTGTGCAAGATGCCGTTTTCAATGATTGCACAGTGCGGACAAGCATCCGGCACTGTGCAATGATTGCGAACAGTGCACTACGCAGTTCGCGTGAGTGCTACGCGTAGCTCGCGTAGTGCGAACTGCACTTTGCGTAGCTTCGCGTAGCGCTACTCGTGAACTACGCCCAGGCTTAGTTTAAATCTACACTCCATGCGAGCTAGAGCTTCTTCAAAAGTACTTAATTCCCCTGGAACAATAGGTAAAGCTCTAAACACTGCTTGACCTTCTGACCCTAAACAATGTAGTAGAAGGTTTTTTTCCTTTCATTACCCATTCTGTCCCCATCAATAGCTTTCATATACGTTAAGAATTCTTCCTTCCATCTAGACCAGGGAATGGGAGGATCCCCTTTCACTTGCAAAAATTTAGAAGGGGGTTCGAATTGCATTATGACTCCTAAATATATATATATATATATATGTATTGACAGGAAACACAAGTAAAGGAGAAATAATTACTAAAATTGAACTTGAATTTTGAGCATATTAGTTACACATTTCCATTTATGTACTTCAGCTTGAAGATAAATTTTGCAAATAAAATGAATGACTAGTAAAAAGTAATAAGTACTAAGGGGCCCATTACGATAACTGGCGGTAAAAATACCACCAACCGCCATAGCCTGAAAATACCGCCCGCCTGCAACATTGAAATACCGAACGAGCAATTATGATGACGCAAAGCAACCACCGCCCGCAGCGGAAAAAAATTACAGAATACCGCCCGTCCATGTCAGAGTCCAAGACAATCCGTCCACCACGGACGCAATACCGCCCGAAAAAGCCAAACACGACCGCGCGGACGGACTGCACACCGCCCGTCAAATTATGATCCCCCCGACATGAGGGCGGGAAACCAACACATATCCCGCCCGCAACGGCGAACTACAGAAATGAATAACTGACAAGGCGGAAGGCCTGGCGGCCACGTCCGTGCACGGAAATCAGTGGCGGCACAAACAAATACACACAACACGGCCAACAAGTCCACACAGTAAACGACGCCAAAATACACAGACACAGAACCCATCCCAAAGACACATCCCCCTGCCAAAATATAGAATTAGCATAAATCCCAGGACACCACGCCCAACACACCTGAAAACGATAGGCCATCATGACACACCCACATAGGTGTGTACAAAAGCAGCCCCCTCACAGACCACAAACCCTTGCACCACGACAAAGCCAACACCACAGCAGAGAACACAGAGAGACACAGAGGAAAGCAGCATACCACACGCACACACACATCACATCCATCACCACCACCACCACCACCTAAACACCGGCACCACAAACCCCCTGCACATTACACACCAAACACACCACACCAGCACCACAAAAACTACACTACGCACCATGGCAACACAACGAATGCCCAAGTTCACTGCCAGAGAGTTGACGGTCATGGTCGACGAGGTCATCAAGGTGTACCCACAAATCTATGGGAACCAGGTCCAACAGACAACAGTATCCACCAGAAACAGGATGTGGAAAAGGATCGTAGACCAGGTGAATGCAGTTGGGAACGTGCCACGCAACTGGGGGGAAATTACCAAGAGGTGGCAGGACATGAAAAGCCTGGTCAGGAAGAAGGAGGCCTAGAACCGTGAGCTGGCTGACAGGACTGGCAGCGGACCACCCGCGCCATTCAAGACCTTCAAGGCGTGGGAGGAGAAGGTGCGAGGCATACTACATCCGGAGAGTCTCATCGGAATACCAGGGGAGTGGAGGCTGGTAAGTACAAACAAATGTGTACCAGCACACCGCCATGTACAGACATGCACTAACACAATGCCATAGCACCGAGGGCCAAACACCCCCATGTCCAGCACACAACACACCAGACATCTCTCACACATGCAACAGACACTCCCACACACTCAGCCCAAAGGTACCAACAAACAAAACCATGGGGGCATGTGCACAGTCAGCCAGCACCACAACTCCCACCAGGACCCTCTGTACCCCAGATGTGCCGGAAGGAGCACTTCCCACACCCACACCCATGTGTCAGCCATAGCTGCACAAACCAACAAGTAACAGGTAAGGAGCCGTACCACAAACTCCGAGTATCGGAGGGGGGACTGCAGAAGTTCCCCCCCACCCAGGCCCCCACTCCTACAGCGCAGCAAGATGGAGCACTCCCCACACCCATGTGCCAGCCATTGCAGTGCACACCCACACCCGACAGGTAGATATGTTACCCTACATGGAGGGCTGTCTGTGGATGGTAAACCATCACCACGACTCACAACACAGCCCCCACACCCACAGACCAGCAAGATGGAGCACCCCTCCCTCCCACAACCATGTGGTAGCCATTGCATTCCACCCTCAAAACCAACAATTGGGTAGACTACTGTACAGGGCGGGGTGTCTGTAGGCATGAGGACTGTACTACGACTAACATGTGGGACATGTCACCTAGCAGAGCGACAGGTAGCACTGTTCCCTGCTACAAACATGTGACCAATGTGCACCCGGACATCAATTACAGAGTCATATCCCACATGAGCCATCTCAAATGCAGAAACACGTAACGAGTCACGTCAGCATGCACAAGTCTAACTGGAGTACTGACCCACATGGCGTGCACTGTGTCAGTCATCACACACATCAGCAACACCATCCAAGTCTTGTCCATGTAGTCGTGTCTGCTTCTACCCTTGACATAGTACAACATCACCCATGTAAGTCTGTCACGTCCAAATGAAACATAGTGGAACCCCAGTAATGTCACATACACCACTGGACCCATGAACCACACAGCTACACAATGCACATTCTAAATCTCATCCATCCCATCATCCAGCCCCAGTGACATGAAAGGTATATCAGCTAAACAGTTGCCCCATAGACGGTAGTACAGCAAAGAGTCCTGCCGATGACCAATAATGTGTCTGCTGTGTCTGAATCGCTCGTCACACTGTGAGTAACAACATACAAAATGCAGTCAACACCCCAAGAGCACTGCATTGCTGCACATGGGTGAGAGTAGCACGCACACCAAGGAATTGTACCATCTGCAATACGTCGTGTGGCATACAACCATCACTCACTCACTACAATGCCTGCTGTGGAATGCCCATAAATGACAACAGTGAGCAGATATGCTGGCTAAGTCAGACATACACACACCTTTGTCTCTGTAGTGTCGTGTGGCCAAAACACATGTCCCCTTCTGCACCCATATGTCACTGTATGTACCACAGTACCATATTCCAACACTAAACCGTCCATGGGGCTGTACCCCGTTCCCACCAAAGCCACAAAATGTAGGGGTACTGCAACACACACCAATTGGCATTACAAATCCGTCCCATGCCAGATGCACCCATCACACTATTCCATTGCCTTGATCACGCACACACATTGTAGAGACATACACACGCATCCGGCAAATCAGTGCACAACTGTGCACAAACTGTGCATGTCAGACATCTAACTCAAACCATGCAAGGTGCATCACAATAACTTTTCGTCTCCGCCCCACAGGTGACGACCAGCATGATGCTGCGGATGGAGACACCAGCCATCACAGCCAGTCCACAAGCCCCCCACACGGACTCACGGATGTGGAAAGCCTGGACACCTCTACGGACGAGGACTCCCAACCTGGCACATCTGGCGTGGCAGGGCGCAACAGCACACCAGGACCCCTCCTACCCACCAACCCATCTCCCAGGGCTGGTGACCAGTCCCAGGCCCCTGCTGCCACGGTTATTGCGGCCAACACCACCGCCGCAACCACCACCACCACCACCATCACCACCACCACGGCCTCCCTGACCACTCAGCCATCCCAAGAGGTGGCACAAACCTCCACATCTACCCTGGGAGCCAGGAGGAGGCCCCGGGTGACCAATGTGGCGAGTGGGCAGGTCGGTGGCAGCAGTCCAGGTGGGAGGAGCAGGGTCAGGCCAACGCCAACAGAGCCTGTGAGCCAAGCCCTGCCGCAAATAGCCAGAGTCCTTGGGGCCTATGAGGAGGCCCAGGGACAATGGGCCAGGTCAGCTTCCGACACGAGTTAAGTCCTTGGGGTGTTGAGGTCCATGGTCGCCCGTATGGGCCAATTCGTGACCCGTATGGGCCAACTTGTGGACCTCATGGGCCAGCTAGTGGTGGAGGTGAGGGCCCACTCAAGGCCAACCACAACACCGGCGCCACCACCTGCTGGGGCACAGGGACGTGCAACATCCAGTTCCCCTGCGTCCACAGCGAGTGGGCAATCCTCAGCCACCACCAGCAGCCCACAAACACAACCCCCTCCCCTCAAACGTGGAAGGGGCCGTCCGAAGAGGAAACAGATGTCCAGGGAGGACTTAGCACGCTCCAAACGCCAGTGAGTCAGCCAGCCATGGTGGCCACCCCCTGCATTCACTTGGACTACTATCCCACCCCACACTGCCAGTCGAGTGGCAAATGTCTGTTGGACTGCGGACCCAGGACAACTTGGGTACACCTTGACCATCACGCGGACAGGACTGTCAACTCATTGTACAGCATGCACCGCCTTCTTGATCACCTTTTGCACAATCACATGTCACCTTTAAAATAAATACACCTGAATCACATCCTATGTCATCTGCTATGTTTATTATCAATGGTGCACAAACGTCTGCATGTTCAGAAATTCATCTGTAGTGTGTTCTGTCGATAGACCAGGAGAGGCTGTAGGGACCTAGGGGTGACAAACAGAACAAGAGTCCATTGACTGTGTGTGTCACACACTCATCACACAGTACTTGTCATCAGGCCTAAGCAATGTACACACATCTCACAGAACAACAGGGCACAATGTCACAGCCACTCTCAGTGGCATACTACCCTGGACATGGACCATTGCCACACAGCACTCAGTCAACAATAGGCCGCCCTGTCAATGCACACATACACATACACAACTACAGCGACATCAGCCGTCGTACATGGACACTCACCGTCAAGTGAAGTAGCGGGCGATGAGCTGCTGATGCTCATTCACTGCTTCCTCCTCTCCACTGTCCTCGTGACTGGACACGGCTTGGCCTGCAGGCGGGGGCCCTGGCTGATCACCGTCATCCACTATCAGGGGGATCCGCCTGCGAATAGCGAGGTTGTGCAGCATGCAGCATGCCACAACAATCTGGCACACCTTCTGTGGGGAGTATGCCAGTGCACCCCCGGTGCGGTCCAGGCACCTGAATCTGGATTTCAGGAGTCCAAATGTCCGCTCCACCACACGTCTGGTCCTCCCATGTGCCTCATTGTACCTGACATCAGCTGGTGTACGAGGATTGCGTAGTGGACTCAACAGCCAAGGTCCATTAGGATATGCAGAGTCACCAACAATCCACGCACGGTCCGGTTGCAGATTGGTCATCAGACGTGGGAGGATGCTGTGGCGCATGACGTGCGAGTCATGGGTGGAACCGGGAAACTTCGCAAACACGTGTGTAATTATCATGTCCGCCAGGCACACCACTTGCACATTCAGGGAGTGGAAATGTTTCCGGTTCCTATAGATGTGCTCATTGGCCTGTGGTGCAACAAGGCCAACATGGGTGCAATCAATAGCACCAACAACCTGGGGGATGCGTCCGAGTGCATAGAAAGCACCCTTCACCGCAGGCAAATCACGGGCCCTGGGGAATCGGATGTACCGGTTCCTGTACCGCATCATAGCCGACAGGACATCCCGTATCACCTTGCTGAACATGGGCTGGGACATCCCACCTCCACTGCCCACCGTGTGTTGGAATGAACCGGTAGCGAAGAAATGCAGTGCAGCCATCACCTTGGCCAAGGGGGTGAATGCAGTTGGATACACCCTGCGAGGACGAAGGTGGGCTTCCAACATGGCACAGAGGCGATGCAGGGTGGGCCAGTCCAGACGGAACTTCCTGATGACCTCCACATCCTCCATGTCTGACAGCAATTGGTAGGGGCGATGTATGTTTGGTCTCCTCCTAGGACAGATGGAAGTGGACACATGTCAATGCAACACACAACATGGCATTTACACATACACAAAACAAAGATCACTGTCAAAGCAATAGTATCAACGAACAGCCGACAAGTAGGGACAGCACAGCAACATTACTCTTACACAGATCCCCTTACCAGTAACAAGGACCACTGACACATACCATTGCCATGAGCATGCACATGGGGAGTGAGGCCATATTAGCTTGATAGGCATGATGACGGAGTCAGACTGCATATGTGGGTAGCGGCAACACCACGGCAATATACCTAGCTGCTGTGCCTGACACCGCTTCCGAGGCTGGGTGAGTATGGCACACACCAACAACACAACGTACACAGGCTGAGCGGTACACCAATTGCAGCAGCTTGGCCACGCAGAATCAGCCTCAAGGGGGCTATATCAGTGTGGGAGGGTGACAGGCTTTACCACAGCTACCAGGGACTGCTGACTGCCACTCCTCAACAACACCTGCTGCTGCTGCCACCTGTCCACCTTAATGTCGACGACACTGATGACATGTCCATGTCCACTCACTGGCGAGGAGCTGCAGTTCCTGGATTCCGAGCTCCACGCACACTGCCCAAGGCGAATACCGGCAGAAGTCATGTGTGTGTAAGACAACTACAGTGTGTGTGGGAGTGCATGTGGGGGACACACATGTCGTTCATCCGCAGCACTATGAGACTGAGCCTGTGGGGTTCCAACATGCACCGCTTACCATGCTAACTACAGGTGGAAGGTGCATGTAGGCTCCCAGGTGTTTCCCCATGCATGTACCTCCCGAGTGGTGGTACATGGCATTTTCATGTCAGACACCCAGTGACGCAGACACTTGGCAATGCATGATTCTGGGCAGCTATTGCTTGTGTGAATGGCTGGCTGGCTCAATGCTGGCCTTCTCAGTCTCGGCAGACCTGGGCTGCACATTGACCGCCCAATCCTAGTAGGAAACTACACTGACTGTACAGTGGGTTACATGTGTCATTATTTCACGACTCTCCTGATATGCGCTAACTCAGCTCTGTCGATTGAACACTCCAGGCCTTGTGATAGGGATGTGTGTGAGAGATGGTGGCACTGATTGTGTCCTCCATTGCGGGGTGAGCCATCCACAGGGCGAGTACGTTGAGGGCTGCGCAGTGTTGGACACAGTGAGTCCACCCACAAAGATGTGTAGCCTTGTGAGCCATGTGTCGGTCTACCTGACAATGGACAGTAGATGTGGGCAGACTACACATTGCTCAAAGTGCTGGCCTCCTGAATTGAATGGGATGGACAGGTACTGTGTACACACTCCCACCAGCATGCATTCACGTGTGGTGTACACATGCTGTTATGCCATGTCCCATACCGTCTTGCCTCTGTTACACGTCTCTGTTCATTTAGGATGGGTCAGCATCATGCCACTGTTATTGGTGGATGTGGGTGATGCTGTGAAGAGTATGTGTGATATTCAAACCCTCATGTGTACCATCCCTGCAGTTGGAAGTCCACCAGCCCAAGGCCTTGTGATGAGCCATTGCATCCACGTTGATGCTTCTGTGTACGTGTAACCGACAGTGCAGCCAATCCCACGAAGAGGGTGACGTCATCTGCCGTATGTGTGGCCATGTTGCGGCGACTAATCGGGGGATGCTCCCTCGTATTGACAGGTTGGCACGGCGCTGCATGTCACCACTAATGGTCTGCTATTGACAGTCACACAGCCTGTGGCGGATGCACGTTTGTAGGGGCATCAGCAGCAGGCAGGCGTACAGTACTGTGGCATTGTGTCCTTTGCAGCGAGAGGCAGCATGTGTCCACAGCCTACCCATGTTCTGGGTAATGTGATGTTAGTTGTGTGATGCAGTGGGTTGTGAGTGTACTCTGTGCTGGGTGCAACTCACATGCATGGGCGTGTCCTGAGGCTCAAGATGTAATTTGGGCACTCAGCATAGTCAATGCGTTCAGAGTCGTAGGCCTCAGGGACAGCCTGTAGTCAGCTGAAGTGGCAATTCACATGTATGTGTGTGGTACTGTGCATACTCTGATTTCGACCTTAACACATGTGTGCGATGCCTCACCACATATTCCTGATACTCACACATCCGGCACACTGTGCAACAGTAGTTGTGGCCGTGCGATGGACAGTTGTCTGGCATGGGCTCATGACCATTGTGGACTGTCATGTTGCAGTCAGTGTGTGTGGTGACACATTCTGCTCCATGCAGGTATGTCCTTGGCCTAATTCTGTAGTGGTCATCCTTAACACCATCAGGAGAGTGGGTGTGTACACGGCGATAAGTGGCTATGGCCGCAGGGTGACAGTCCGGGTGTTGTTCCATGTGCACAACACATGTGTCACTTATTGGTGGGTTCATTACCTGTACGCCAGCCATTACGTGTTGATTGTGGTTGCTGTATACATTTGCACAGGTATCATGCAACATGTGCACTTGGGAATATTCTGTGGTGGCTCCCTTGCACATGTATGTGGATTTGATGCCAAATGAGTGAGGCCACCTCGCTCTCCCTCATGTGTCAACTACCATGTGTGCTGAGGGACAGGGGACGGTCAACAGTGGTGAGGCATCGGATGGTGCAGCTGCATAGGAGCTGGGTGAGACAAATGTGACCGGCTCATCGGAGGGGGCAGACGTGTGCTGGATGACTCACAGACCCATACGACAATTGCTGCGTCAACTGAGTACAGAGGTCATGTGTCCATGTCTGCTAGCACAGGGGACGTGCACTCTAGCTCCTCTGCAGCCACGCGGAGGCCAATGCCCGCCCTCCCAACTACTTCCACTGGTGCAACACGTGTCGGCACTAGGATGACGGTTAGAGTGTCTTTCACACCAGGCACAGCTGCCCCTGCGACCCCTGCTGCACTCAGTGCCGTGTCTGTTGGGCATGTGCGGCATCTGTGCCTGGGTCAGTCAGCCTCCCTCAATGACTTTATTGCCCATGGCAACACCTTTCCGCAGTTGACATAGTTCATGGAGGGCCTACATTAGCGCGTGGGTGGGCTACACCAGTATGTCCAATAGTTGTCCCCCCAGTCAAGGTGGTCCTTGAACTGGGCCACTGTCAGGCTGACATACCTGACCTTCCCCCACCCCCCGGACAGTGGCGCATCTGACAACAGCAGGGCACGAGTTCTGACAGAAGAGGTGGTGGCACGCAGACGTCATGACAGGTAGTGACGTCACGGAAGATGGCTTGCACCATCAGACTCATTGACTCCCCTCGCTCACCCCACTGATGCGATTGCATCATGGGAGCACGCGCGTGTGCAGCAGCTCCAATCTCTCCCCAGAGAGGCCAAATAGTGTATGTGTGGCTCCATTCGCTCCAGTCACCGTGCTCACGGTACAATAGGTGGGGGGACGCCGTACAGCCGCATGGTACCCCGACTCGTGCCCTGGACAACAGTGACGAAGCATGGCTGACTCCGGATTCCGGATACACAACATGCAACACACAGCAGCTGTAGCTGCCCTAGCGGCCCATGCCGCAAACACCATCCCAGACGACATGTCGACACCCCCTGCGCGCAATGTCATAGCATCCGCTGCCATTGGCAAGGGACCCATGGTGTGTGATATGGGCCTCCTGGTGAGGAGCCTCCGAGCCATCCACAGCCAACGGGTGTCATGCAACTCACACACTTCGCTAGCACATTAGGTGGCTCTGCCTGCACACCAGGGCTCTAGTCCGGGTACCATACGGGTGTACGGCGTCCCACCACCTATTTTGCCGTGAGCTCGGTGACTGGGGCGAATGGAGCCACACATACACTATTTGGCCTCTCTGGGGAGAGATTGGAGCTGCTGCACACGCGCGTGCTCCCATGATGCAATCGCATCAGTGGGGTGGGCGAGGGGAGGCGATGAGTCTGATGGTGCAGGCCATCTTCCGTGACGTCACTACCTGTCATGACGTCTGCGTGCCACCACCTCTTCTGTCAGGACTTGTGCCCTGCTGCACACTGAGAATGTATTGCCTGCGAGATGTGACCAGGAGCAGGGTGCCATGACCTCCCACCCACCAAGCTCCACTGCCATCCCATGCCCTGGGTAGCCTGTGCAGGTGGACGATGTAGGGGGTACACCTGAAGGCCAGGAGTGTACATGTCTCGGCACGGGCCTGGCTGACGCACAGCAGTATCCAGCATGTCCCCAGAGGGAGGGCCAACGTCCACACCTGATGCAGCATGGGTCGTGTGCCCGCCTGTTGTGCACACACTAGTCCACATTCATCCCCAGACAGCTGGTCTTTCCACATACCCAGAACAGTGTTAATGTACCCCGCAGGGTTCGTCCCCACACAGTCTGTATCGACACTGCATGTGTGCACCCACCCGTGCCACAGACCCACCTGTGCCAAGAGGCCCTCCCGCTTCACATGCCACATGTGTGTATTCCACAGTTGTGCTTCTCTCTCAGGGGCGGACATCCAATGTCACTTGACTACATGGTGATCTCACGAGTCCCGTGTACTTCTCACACTCTCATCCTCTCTCATTCGTACTTGTCTACGATCAATAATACTCCAGAGTCAGATATTAGCTTTAAGGCATGTATTTAAGCTTACTTCCTCTGTGATGCAGGATGTGGACACTACTGGCAGCGTAATGCATGTGGAGGATATACTTAGCATGGTTACACATTCAAAAGGGGTACAGTTAGATGTGATAAGTCGTTATTTGTGGAAATAAGGCTTCAGAGTTAAGAATGCCCTGCCCTTGCTATGCTACAGTACATTTGCTCATTACTGAGGTGCCCTAGGCTGTGACACAGACAGTATTGGTTTACCCTACCAGACAGCTTGACATCATGAGCACAGTACATCTAAGTCCCATGGTACAGGTTTACGACAATAGTGACTCCGACACACCTGCGTCAGAGGTGGCATCAGAGCATGAGCCTACATGCATGCAGCATAGTCTCACATGTTGTTGCGATATGGTGGCTACTGTACATGACTCAATGCCCGGGGACATGTTGTGGGGTGTTGCATTTGTTGTTCATGCAAATGTCCTTGCACGGAAGTTCAGGAGAAGGTGTGATGACAGTTCTCAAGTTATTCAGCAGACAGTTCTGCGTGCACTTACAGGTGCCTGTGTTCAGGTGCGCGGCATGCATATTGTGGCAATGTGGTTCGTGCAATGTTGGCCATGTGGTCACTGTACACAGGTCCCATTCCTCAGCCTCCCCGTGTTCATGCAGGGACACGGGATGTGGTGGTGGACAGGGTGCATGTCCCGGTAATGTCAGGTGTCATGACGGTGGTGTTGATGGTCAGGTGTTTGTTTCCGTGTGCATGGTATAGTTGTTGCACAGCTGACTGGCCTCTGCGTGCGGACGGCAGGCATGGTTACGGTGTTGCACATGAATGTTCAATTGTGGGTATTGATTTGGGGACCCATGAATTGACAGGTTGTCAGGTATGCGATACCTTCCTGCAGTGCATCCCTCGCATTGGTGGTATTTGTGGTTGACATCCAGTGAAGCGGATGGTGGGTTGCAACGTGTTCCTCGTAGGTTGTCCCTTGTAGGATCCTGATGGGACATGTCGGGTGACATTCGATGAAACTGTGATCCAGCATACGTTGTGCGGAGGCACACTGGTTCCATTGCAGTGTGTGTCCTATTGCAGCCACAAACGCCATGCCCCCATACACTGAACAGTTCCTGTTGTGGGCGTCCAGGGGTGAGAACAGGTGTACCAGGTCCCCAATTGGACATGCCGGGTTGGAGAGACATAAATCCACAGGCCAGTGGTACGGGCACCTCCGACAGTAGAAAACGGGGATGACGCAGCTGAACATTTCAATGCGGTAAGTTACTCGATAACTTACATTCAGCATGGCCAGATTTGCACAGCCCACTGTCTGTATCAAGCTATTGCTGTACAGCTGCATCTGTCTGGCGTAGGTGTATAGTACTGGTGCCCCGTCCATTTTGCTGCTGGGTGCTGTGGTGGCGTGCTCCGGGGGCTGTCTGCTGAGTGCGAACTCGGACGGTGCTGTGTGTTCTTGAATGGATGTTAGGCGGCAGGACTTTGTGTATGGCTTGGGAGGCGGCCACAGGCCCTCATCCCACATGCTCCTATGAATGGTCAAGGCCAGTGGTGTCTGACTCCTTCCTGATTACTTGCATTTGAGCCACAAGGCGCAGTGGTATAATTGTATTTTGTGGTTTTATCTTTCTTTCATGTTCGGCGTTATCTGCCAGGGGATGGTTGACTCAGCATGGCTATGTTTGGGTTGTGGTTGTTCCAATGGCTCCGTTCTCCTGCAGGATATGTTGCAATGTGATTTGGCTGTGGGAATGGAAGGACATTCACTGCTATCTGCTCTCCTGTGTGTGGGTGGGTCACTTCTTTCCCGCTGTACATTGGGACTTGTGTGTGGGCGCCGTGATTGTGCACACCTGTTCTCAGCCAGCAGGGTTTCTCTATTTTGGACATGGCATGGCTTGTTGTTGCGTGCAGGATGGTATAGATATTGTTTGTTGTGACTGGCGTGCCTTTTGCGGGCAATGTCCATTGTTTGTGCAGTTCTGTCGCAGCTGCCGTGTGCTTCTCCATGCTTTGCACACAGGTGTGTGTCCTCTTCCGACGTCACTTTGCTCCCCTGTTCGGCACACTTGTGTGACTACGTTTTGGCAACTGTGAGTTGTCGGTTGTGGTCATGGTTGACGCAGGGGGACCACGTGACTTGTGCCTTCAGGGTGGGGCTGGTGTGTGTGGTGTGTTGTTGTGACCCTGCGGTGTTTTCGTGCAGCCCATGCGTGGCGCTGTCGTTGGCCTCTGCGTTGTGCGCATGTGCGTCATCGCCGGGGCGCTGCGGTGCCGTGCCGGGTACATCACCTCCTGGTCCGGGGTATTGGGTGCCCAAGATGTTACGGGTTGATTATATTTTACAGGTGGGATATGTGTGGGTACAGTGTTGGATGTGTCCTGTCCCCACAGGGGTGTTTAATGGCCCATGTACAGTTTTTCCGCCTTTGCATTGTGTGCGGTATTTGCATGCCCTTGTTGTGTGTCTGCCTACCTGCGTCGTCGTTGCGCGTTCACTCCTAGCTGCTGCATCGGGTACAGCATTGGGATGGCCTGGAGTGCAGGATTCATGTCTGAGTAGGCCTGGTTGGTGTTTCTGTGCTCGTCAATGTGGTTTCCGCCTCCTGTTCTCGTGCGGTGTCTCTTTGCCGATGAGGCTGTTTGGTTGTGTCATCGTAATTTGTACGCCGGGCGGTGCGTCATTTCGTCGGACGGTGTGCCTCCGTTGGCTGGCGCCACAACGTAAACGGGCGCACTTTGATGGCGGGCGGCATCGCAGGCTTGCGGGCGGTATTAGCCTGACTTTTCACATCCTAATTTGGCGGGAGTGCCGGCAGTTGCTGGCGAACGGTAACTAGCGGTTTTTACCTCCGTCGGCATGGCGGTGGTGTTTCCGCCCGCCATCGTAATGACCCCCTAAGAGTTTTAGCTGTGCACATCAGCGTGGCTGGGGTGCAAAATAGTATAAAATATTTACGATGTAAATTTCACCACTCACGTGTTCATAGATATTTTGCAGATATGTAATGTAGTTAGCCGTGCACATCGGCGTGATGCGCACAATATATACAGTTGTGCTGTGACGGGTAAAAATAATCAGTGAATATATCCAAGTCGTGTGCATTGACGTGTGAAGAGAAAACAGGAAATAATTATGCTATGCGCAGTCGTGCGCATCGACGTGTTAAGAGGAAGCAGAAAATAATTATGTTATGCGCAGTCGTGCGCACCGACGAGTAAGTTCCCAACTCAAGATGGCGAAGAATGCTGGATCACGCAGCGTGAGGTGACGCAGGACGTAGAGATGACGTCAGGTGTCAGAAGTCGGGCGTTGTACGATGCAGGATCGTATTGTTCCTTTGTCCGGCTTCCTTCATCAGCTGAGGGGAGTTCTGTTGCCACGGAGCTTAGGAAGAAGGTTGAACGTCGCGTGGGCAGCTGTTAGAGGAATTTGAATAACGCGGTGAGCCAAAATGCTGGAAATGCAGAAATTCCTCTCTCCAACTACGAAATTCCTCTCACCAAATGTTAATGAAAGTAGAGAACAGCTGAAATGAAGTAGATAAACACCATAATCCTGAGGTGGAGAAATTCAGTTGTCTTGTAAATGAGTAGTCCAGCAGCTTGGATAGCAAAAAATCCCAAAAGTAGTGGTACCGCCCCTGTGCCAAGAAGAGTAGCAGGTACCAGGTATGAATCGTCGCCAGTGTAAAATATTGAGGCAATCCAGTAGTAGTAATCCAGTAGAAGTTTAATCTCCAAGGCACAGTACCAACACCTGCAGCAGGCAGATACAGATTGGATAGGTTCTAGTTCTGTTTAGAACACATCCAAGCCAGGCAGGTGCCAGAATCAAATATATACAAAGGCTTAAAGGGAAAGGGACAAAGGACAAAAGAATGAGATGTAACACACAGGTCTTCCACATTGCCCAGGAGAGCCAATATGGAGCGAAGCTAAATACACCCCCAACCGAGTACGAGTGATGGCCAGCCAGACTGATCATTGTGCAACCCCAACCAGTCCTTTAAATGGGCTGGTACTGTCCGGTACTCAGTATCTGCACTTCTTTGATTTGAGAGGGAGAGTACCTGCACTTCTCAGCACTGCTGCTATACAATTAATAGGAGATTACCGGCACTTCTCAGAAACAAACAGGTATTCTAAGAAATAAGAACCTGCACTTCTAGATTTCCATTTAAAACACTGACCCCAACAAGTAGAAAATGTCTAACTTGTGTGAGGGATTTAGGGCAAATTGCAGCAGGGGATTTTGCCTTTTTCCACAGCAGTTCAGGCGTACAGTACACTCTGTGGGCCTACTTGAAGCAAAAAAATATAAATATTAAACTTCTTTATTTACACAGTTTCCAAAAGAACAAACAAAGAACACGAATTGCATGCTGAGAATTACTCGGACTTTGGCCAATGTGATGGGTTTAAACCCCTCGCCATTTTGGAGCAGGCTGACATGAACGATGTAAGCATAGTGGAAAGAAAACTCAGTACAAGACATTGCTTTGCAGCAGAAGTATTCAGATAACTATTTCAACTTATTAAAGTGTGTTTTTTTGTTGGTTTTTAGAAATCGACATTGTCGATAAACATTGTTTTATGAAGAGTATTCCTTAAACAAGAGGTTGCGGTCTGGGCAGGAGTTGAAAGGTTTGCAAAGAACATTAGAAACATTGTTTTTCTTTTTGTAAATTAAGGCCAATGGTAGAGGTGCTGGAGACAAAAAACACGGGACAAATGTAACAGGCCTGTAAGAGACACAAATGAGCAGCTGTAGTGCGAAGCAAGTGTTACATCTGCAGGCAGTTGAGAGTCTGCTGCGATGCCAGGTAGAGAGAGAAAATGGCAGTCTGCCCGACCCCTGGCAGCGCACACCCCCTATTTCAAGCCGCGCCTTTCTGCGTGACGTAACACAGCCCCTGCAGCTCCTGTGGGCAGGTGGACGCCCACCCTTCAGGGGGTCCCCAGACCTTGAGAGGCCCCCATTCAGCCCAAGGCCTATGAATGTGAGTGAGATATGTAAGGCGCGGGCCCCCTCTTCACATTCTGCAGGGGACCCCGATATTTTGCGTTACGTCAGTTCTGTGCTCAGTCTGGCCCATTGGGCCCCTTTGGAAGAGGCATTGAGCCCCCGGTAGGGAGCCCAAAGCGGCAAACGAGGTCTACGTGCTTGGACCGCGACAACACACTCGTCCATGTTCCCGGCATCTTGCCTCCCCGTTCATTGAAAGGACGCCGATTCATGTCAGCTGTCACACGGGCCTTCCGCCAAGAACTGCATTCAGGAAGTTGAAAGAAACCTGGATTTCCTGGACAATTTCCAACAGCGCAGCTCTTTCCGAAGAAAGCTCTTTGCACCGATCGTAGGAGTGTGTTAGACGGAGTGTTGATTAGAAAATTTAAAATAATTCTCCATTCGACCATTCCAGAGATTAAATTACCTGGACAAAGCATTCGCCGATCAGTGACTTGTCCGACCAGAAGTGCGTAGTTAAATCCATTTTTTATGTTTGACCCGTTAAATTCCATCGCAGAGTATTGAAAACAAGAAATAACAACCTCTCGTACGCCATTTATTTTCTTTGGCTAAAAGACCTTAGAAAACCATGCCTTGGCATCAATTGGAGATCAAGTGATGACATCATCAGACAGTGACCAATTTGTCTTGCTCTGATGATGTCACCATGTAAAGACGCCCATCCGTATGGTTGCGTGACAGTGACTGGCATTCTGACTTAATAGATGGCCAAAGAGGAAGAAAGGCAGGAACTATCATAGCCACCCAATCAGAAGACTTGGCAACGAGAAACACATCTGATTGTATGTGTGTGTGTGTGTTTGTGTGTGTTGAGTGTATGCAAGAGAGAGGAGAGAGGGAGAGGGAGAGAATGTCGTTGATGCAGCATTACCTAGTTCTGAAGCCCTGCTGCCAAACGCAAAGCAGCACCATCACTAGTCTTGCAAGGGAAGAAGGAAGGAGAGATGACTTGCATGTTTGGCGCTACCTTTTTTCTTCTCATTTTTCTTTTACGCAATCCGAATGCGGATTGTGTGCCATCGGCTGCTGCCAGGCTGGCTCCCTTAGATTGTCTGCCAAGTTGCTGAGAGCTGGCACGATGAGATGAGGGCAGAAACCAGGGACGGACGTGGAGGATGGAGCGGGAGATGGGGGGAGATGGACAGATGCCATGGAGGCTTGAGCTGCCAGCATGCCAGCCTCGGCAGCATGGGGCTCGCAGAGCTGGCATCTCCTTCTCCAGGCAAGTGAAGGCGGCGGATGAGTTGGCAGACGGCGCAATGGAGGAGCAGGCTGCAAGAGAAACAGGCGAGCTACGATCCGGGAGAATGGAAGAAGGCGAAAGGAAAATAGAAAATGGTGCCAGAATCTCAGAACAGGTACCAATGCATGCAGCACCATCCTTGTGCTTGTCCGACTATGTCTGTCTGAAGGCTTCCCTGCATCCTTTACTGCCATCTTGCTGTTTCCCATTCCTTCCCTTAGTATCATTAAGCTTTGCGAATCAAGGTCAGGAACAAGATGGCATATCACACTCTTCTCGCTTCGGCCCGCACCCATGTTTTTCTGGTGAAAATGTGTGTTTTTTCTATATAAATTCTGAGAAGGGGGCATGTTTCAGGTTTTGATGGTACACCCATTGCCCAAAACAGATATGGTATGAGGATATCGTAACCAAAATATCATCTGACTGAAATGGCATATCTTTGTTGTTTGCAAAAATATTGCTTCATTGGAGTTAATAATAGAAAATCTATTGCCAATATTGTAACATCTGATACCCAAAACAACATCAGATGTGACGAATGGTGATAACTTGATAACTGGAGTCCAACCCTATCATTTGTAAAAATCCTGGAGGGTCCCATCGAGAATGGTAGATATTGCACCCAATCTATTTAGACCCCAAGCACCTATGCTCAGGCGAACATGAATGTGTTCTCATACAATGCCACCAACGGCACGGCGGACAGCCTTCCATTTATTATGATCAACCCCCATCCAAGCCTCAAAACCATAGCCAGTGTTTGACCAAAGGCTCCGTCAACCTAGCCAGAATTTTAATCCATGGACCGCTAATGTAGCCAAGTTGACCTAGAGAAACCATTATTGCCGGAGCACGTTGTCCTTACTGGGTGCTGGGAATGGTTGCAACCAACAAGAGGTTCCTACACAGTGCTTCAAGGACATTGCCATAAATGAGAGCACAGCACCAAATGATTTTTTTAAATAATAAATGATCAATATTTGTAATTATTGCCTCTTCCTAAGCTATCAGTAAAATGCTAAAATTCCCATATGGTGTGTACTCTGTTGTACCCTGGATCCTCTCAGACCATCTCTTGGCCTCCTGCCCTATGGCTAGAAGCCCGGACAGTCTCCACACAGCAGCGCTGTCAGCTGCGAGAAACCTTGGTCAGGAAATGGCGGCCATCGCGCAACATTCACATTGTTGGGAACTTTCCAATGCTTGTCTGCCTGAGATTTGCAGATAAGACAGTCCGGTTGTGTGGCATGTTCAGTAGAGGATTTATCAAGAACCCTCCCAAATATTCAATGTTATTGCAAAAGCAGTTGTGATTTGTTGTCTGTGTTAGCAGGGCATTTATAATATTTGCTTTCTGTTAATTTTTGCTTCTCTTTTGAGATCCACCCATGTCTCCTAATTCTACAAGAGTTTGGAGGTCCTTTATCAATCAATCAATCAAGCGGTACTTATAAAGCACGGCTAATCACCCGAGAGGGTATCCAGGTGCTGTGCTGCGGGTATCAGTCGAAGAGCCAGGTCTTGAGTCCCTTAGTCAATGAGGGTGAGGTACGGAGGTGGAGGGGAAGGGGAAGGGTGTTCCAAGACTTGGCGGCGAGGTGGGAGAAGGAGCGACCTTTATAGACACCGCATAGACTGATACTTTCTGGAATGTCATTAAAACCCTATATAATGGGGTTGGTGGATGGACACTTGCAGACATTGATAGTTTGGAAGAACTACAAAGATGCCAGCTGACCAAAAATTCTGAAATAGAAGGACATCATATTAGTGAGCAGTTGGATGGGCTGCGGCTCCCAGACCCAAATAATAACAGCAGATCTCCAGTATACGAACCCGTATCCAGATACTCTGGCCCAATTCCAGGCAGCTCTCAGATGTGACTGTTTCACTAGAAATACCACTTGGAGGAACTTGTTAAAGGGTATAGAATGCAAGGCGTGGTTATTAATTCTTTCAGCCATCACATGTTGTTGCTTCTTCATTGATATATCAACACTAGTAGTTGAAAAGCACTTCTCTTAAAAGTCTCTGTGGACATAAAAAAGCTCCCACTGTAGGTTTTAATTGACACCCAGTCAAAGGATTTGATGGCAAAAGCCCATCTGGTCTGCACATTCCATTGCCTACCCAACACCACAGACCCTTCATTCTCTCTTGCTGTAGTTTCCTTTCCCCATTGATACCCCTTTGATATATATATATATATTTTATTTGATCACCATTTTGTCTCTCCACTAATGGGACTGAGAAGCAAAGCATTTGTTCGGTGCCCTTCTTCAGAATGAACCATGCCTTGTGATTCGACTGGCACCCTCCAGCCTTCTGTTGCAATCCATGATTTTAGTGTTAATGTCAAAATAAAAAGTACTCCCAGTACGTGTTGCACCTGGTCACTCACTAGCTCAGTCCCCTTGGTGCAGTGCAGATAAGTGACAAGAGCAGGTATCCCTTCAACTGTACTAAAGCTGCTAGAAGCTAAGGGTTCTACCCCGTTGTTCACTTGCTGCCCTTTCTTAACAGGAGAAGACATTTGCTACTCAGAGGGTAGAATGCTGTCTCGAGGTTACAGAAAATCCCAGAGTATCAACACTCTCCCCTGACTGGGACCTAATCTCTGTTTTGCCAACTGACACCCTATAACCATTGTACCAGTTCTAGTAACTCTTACAATCCCTATTTTCATCTATACTGCCCTCTTTTTCTTCTTTCTTTGCTCCTCACTGTTTAGTATATATACTCACAGACACGTCTACACTAGGCTTCTCTTATGAAGTCAGATAAGCTCTGCTCTCCGTTCTGACTGTTCTGTAGTATCATGATGTCAGATCTCTTTCCAACCCACGCATGGTGGAAGGGGATGGTACCTTGGTGTTGTGGAGAGAGAGAGCAAAAGAGAGAGAGAGAGTGTGTAATGGTCAACTGTGTGAAACGGGCCTATATTGCCATCGGGGGGTTCTGCTGACATTTACAAACCACAAGGTGAAGGCCCGGGTGGTTTATAAATGTCATCTGAACCCAATGATGGCAATATAGGCCCATATTGCATGTTACTTGTTATGTTTTTTTATATTACATGATTTATTATTTCATTGTTGGACTCCTTAGAAGATTTAGAGCACCTGAGTGCCATCCGTTTGGTAATAATTGTTTGCCGGAGGCTGCAGATATGTCTGCCAATGTTTTGAGAAACGTGTGTTATGGTTGGGGATAATGTGCTAATATTTAAAATGTGTTTTATGCAACAATGTGTATTATTATAAATCACATTTTTAATGGAAAGCTCTTTGTAAGGAAATTAAAAATATATATTCTAAAATGTGCTTTTCTTTTGTAGTACATTAACACCAGCAGTGGCTCTTCCTCTAAGGCGGAGGTGCGTCGCCCCACAAGAAAAATAAAATGATAATAACACCATGTTATCACCATTTTATTTTTCCCTAGTCGCTCTGTACACAGAGCAGGGGGAGGAGTGGTAGGCACTTTCTAAGTGCGCATGACGGTTGGGCCGGCCATCTTGGGCTGGCCAAACAGTCATGCGCACTTTGCATTTTCTCCGCCGGGCTATAATGCACAGCCTGGGTGGAGATCATGCCCAGGCTCCCAGTCCCTGTTTGAGCACCGAACCATGGCCCTAAGACCAGTCATGACGCTGCTGCATCGTGATTGGCTAGGGGAGTCTGGGAGCTTGTGTGCTTCCTGTTTCCTGCGTCATGGCAAGAACGGAGGAGAGGCGGGCAACATTAAGGGAAGTTTAATTTTCTTTTTTCCCACCCTTTTTTCTTTTTTTTTTCAACCCCGCCGCCTACCTGCCCCACCATTGCTGCCCTGTAGCAGCCGCTACTTATTGACACTATAGGTTATGTTTAACAAGACATATATAAAGAAATAAAATAATGTAGAATGTGAAACAGTGTAACAATCTTCTGACAGGGCTCTGCATTTACAATGTTTGTTTTCACACGCTGCAGATGATTCATTGGTAGATGCTTGCATCAAGGATGGGCTTACAAGGGGGAACTTGTCAGGTGTGCTGATTAATTGTCTATGAGCAGCACTGTCATTGTGAAGGCACTTTTTAGTAGTACTGAAAAAATGACAAAAATGCTGTGTTTAACTTTTTATTTGTTTAGGGAAAGTTAATATCCTACAAATGAATTCAGCACTGTGAATTATGGGAAATGTTCACAGTTAGACCGAGATACAAGCTTTAAAAACACTGGCAGTTATTCAATAAGACTGCTTAACCATGCTATATATATAAACACACAAACACACACACACACAACCCCCCACACACACACACATACACATGCACAAATATTACATAGTGGCACTCACTACTGTGTAGCTATAATAGCTTGAATTACTTCATAGTTTCCATAGAAAAGTTATTGTTTGATATTATAATAACTGGCGTGGTTTGATAGGCATGTAACTTCCCCCCAAAAAATAGACTACTGCATGGAGAATGGGAGGCAAGAAAAAAGGGGCCCCCAAAAGTGTGATTTCCCAAGCTAATTTCCATAGGAAGCTTTGCTGTCCAATACAGAAAAAACAGCTAACTTAATTACATTCAATTTGGCAAACAATTAGAACTTTACTCCGAAAGTGTGCTTTTTGTGATTTGGTGTAAATTAGTTTAGCTGTTTTCGAGAAGTTAGTATTTAAAGAGGGACTCAGGTTGGATATGAAGGGATTAACGCTCAGAAAATATAGTATATATGGATGGTTGGTTCCCCAGGAGTCCCGTGAAGCTCCTGCGGCACCAAAAAAATGTAAATAGGGGGCTTTTTCTCTCGTTGATCATTTTGGTACCCAGTGCAGGTGCTGCAGTACCAAATGATCTAATGTGCTGGCCGCAACATTGAAGACCATGCTACGGCCATCATTACAGGACTCAGGGACTCACTGGAACAAAATTCAAAAGGCCACGTAAGAGGGCAGAGTGGGCACACCCTGACCTCTAGGGGCCTCTGGGGGAGTTAAATAAAAAGTAAAACAAATTATTTTTGGTTGCTGGTACCGTGCTACCAGCATCTGGTTCCACGGTAACCAGTGAGGCGAACCATGGGCTTCTGCAGTACTGGCACCAGAGTACCAAAAAAAATTCAAAAAAGTTACAAAGGTCTGGTCATAGAACAGATCCTGTGGCCAACCGCCCTTGTGCAGACTGTCGGCCTTGTACAGTGAGGGTTGGCTGCCTGCAGTGGGTTGGGTGCAAGGCGAACCGACCGCTGCGCACGCCTGAAGGAACAGTTCTGACACCCCCTCCACCCTCTTTATTTGCTCCAGTTTGATGGATCTGCACTAAACGTGCCCTGAATGGCCTAAAGTAGATACCGTTTTTTAGGGAAGAAAATGAAAATTGCCTATCCTACAGAAACTCTGACTCAACCATAACTACTTCGGTGCTATCGCTGCCAGTGTAGTATATACACCTTATACACCTGTATATTAGTACATGTGATCTATATAACACACGTAATTAGGTCACATTATTTTAATTGCGTGTGTGTATATATATATATATATATATATATATATATATATACTGTGCTGAAGGAAAATAAATTTAGCACAATTAAATGTGTTACACAGAGTACTTGCACCACTATGAAGGTATAGATATTACACCAACAGCGATTGCACCAAAGCACAGTGGTCATGGTTGAGTCAGAGTTTCCATAGGTAAGGCATTTTTTTTGTTTTCTTTTGAACTTTGTTGCTGTTCTATGAATATGCACAAGGACATTCAAAAAATGTTTATTCACTTTTGGTCTTTCAAGAGTAGTACAGATCTATCAAGTGGGCACCAACAAAAAGGTCGGGGGAGGGGGGGGCAAAGCGTGACTTCAAATTCTTATTCCCGTAGGATATTTTGCTCTTTGATACAGAAAAAAACTGCTGAATGGAATTCCATCAAACATAACACAAAGTTAGAACTTTACTCAATAATTGTACTTTTTATGGTTTGGTATATGTAAATACATTCAGAAGTTTTGGAGAAATTAGCATTTGCATATCAGGTTCAATTGGACCGTTAATTCATGGAAATCTGCTGTTTTGGATCTGTGGTACCGTGGAACCAAAAAATGGCCAAGCGGCTAACAGTCATTGTGTAGGTTGTAAGCCGTGAACAGTTAGGGTTGGCTGTCCGCAGTGGGTTGGTGCAAGGCCAAGCTACCACTGCATGAAATATATATCACAGTGAAAAGGCTTTCTGACTATTTGGAAAGTAATTTCAGTCAGTATAATAATTGTAATATGTGATCTGTGACACAGGAAACATATTTCTATCATGTCAGTTTTTTTCTACTATGATAATAAACTTGGATTTGACCTTTGGACTATAGCAATACATGTGTGAATAATCTGTTTATTAGAACAATTATAATATCATACATATGTACATACATGAAAAGATGCTCATTGTTGCCACATGTCTAGACTAACAATCGTGAGTAGGTGTTAGCATGGCAGCTGACTCATGCTACTTGGAGTTAAAGGCCGCTTGAGCTCCACAGGTGTGAAAGGCTGATATAACCGTTTTCTGGCTGAGGAAATTATGTAAATAAGGTTCAGATTCTGCTGAGTCATAAATGTTGTCAGCCTGTTTCTAAGCACCCCTAGTTACTGTAGATAGGGAAATGAGGCACAATAGCTGCCCCACCCCCTATTATGACTGACACAGGACAACACCTGATGACACCCTCTTTGATAGACAGGGCCTCGCCATTGGGGGGAGCCCCTCTGCTCACTCTCTGGTAATATGAGCTCCTGCAGATTTTATGATTACTTGGAAATTGACTGGAAAATGACCCGACAGCCCTACTGGCGATATAAGAATTACTACTGCTATGAGATCAAAAAAATACCAAAAATAATAATAATTTGCTTGTTATATAGCTCTTCGTTCTGCACTCTTGCCGGTTCTAGCACTTTAAATAACAGATGTTTGTTATACCATGATCTGATTTATGGCACTCAAATTTACTGACTTTGGGAGAGTGAATGAACTGATGACCTATGTTCCCTCTAAACTTCGCACGTGCACGCTCGCACAACTTCCCTCTTCCTGCCGCGCATTTCGACTCTCAGCGCATGCGTATTCAGACAAATGGGAAGCCGCCATGCGTGACCCATTTCAAAGAAAGACTTCTTTATTTTCATCGGCCTCTGGCCCGGTGCGTGCCTTTTGAGAGTGCTTTACCCTTTCTAGTCATATTTGAGAACAAGCCTTTGCAATGCAATCGGTCTCGCCTTTGGGACCTTATATGTATTTAGCTATGCAGCAAATTAGCCTGGGTGCGGAAACATCTACTGTTCTTTAACATGGAGGGAAAGTAAGCACCTAACTGCGTGACACGCCAGTTATGGTAAGACATGGAGAGAAATATTGCCTTTCAGCAGGAAATGGTATAGTCCAAAGCTCTGATTTTAATATAAAATCAGGGCCTTCAGTGGTCATATCACTGAAAATACAAGATTTGAAAAAAATATTATTGTCTATGGGTGCTCTTGGAAGACAATTTCTATGGACTGGAATCTAGAGAATGCTAAAGCAATTCTGGTATTTTACTGACCTCTGCTGGTTGTTTTCTATCAAGACAGTTAAATAGAGGCAGTTGAACAGAAAAAAAGTCCCTACGCGGAAGCAGACAAGTCCTAGGGCTGATCTCCAGAGCTCTCTAAATACATACACATAGAAGTATATAATAAGTATATACTAAAGTATATACAAGAGGTCTCGAATGCTCGACCTAAATAAAAAAGGGCAGCTGACGAAGCTGCAGGAGATGAAGTTCATAGAACACCTTAATACATTCATTGGTGGTTGTTCGAACAAACGTCTGGAGAAGATTGGCACATAAAAAAACTTCAGAACCCTAACTGTGTGGACTGATTCTTTGATAAAACTTTGCTTCGCAATCCGTTTTGGGCAAAGAAGAACAACAAACTTTGCTATGCGTGTTTTTGTGAATGTGGCAAGACTACACTTTTTTTATTCATTTAACTTTTTCTTTCTCCTGCTCACAATATGGCCTCCTTTAAAACGAACACCCAATATACATGGTGCCTATCTAACTAACAGTGAAACAGCAGCACTAAAACTGAAATGTTTGTCATTCCCTAAAGAAAACCTAAAACCTTACAACAGTAGCGCTGTGAGGCCCTGGCGTGCTTCTTGTCTGCCGCAGCGCTACTCTTCATCCACTGAATCCCTGAAGGTCTAATCGCGAAGCTTAAGTCCATGAAGTGTACACAAATGATTCACATCAAGTGCTTTAATAGAGATCTACCTCAAGTCTTTCCTACTGATAGGAGGGGTAACAGTGTAGCATGCGTGAGAAAATCTCACTCCTCTGTGTGGGGATTGGAGCACAACAAAGCAAAACGGGGAGATTTGTGTCGTGGAAAAACAAATCTTTTCTACTGTCTACATTAATGCACGGCCCCTATTGCTCACAGATGGTGATACAATTGTCACCACCAATAGCATTATTGAAAAATGCTGTTAAAAAGTCACGCTGGTGCAAAAATGGTTGCATTTCCTTTATTTCAATGTAGCTTTGTTTAGCTATGTCCATAAGTTAGCAATAACATTAAGAAAGGCACATGTCCTATCCTTCAAGTGAGTTATTTCTTCTGAACCTGTAATGGCTTCTGTGTACTATTCAGTGGGAACAATTCAGTATCAGTATGCAGTAAGGACTCACTTGTTGCTGCTCTCTCCTGGTACAGCGCATCTGGCCCTACACAGAAGTGTCTGTAGTTGTATGAATGACTCTGGATGTCCACCTACTCAACCCACTCTTTGTCTCTTATTATGATTCATTTAGGATCCCTTATACTGGATTTCAGTTTTTCTGTAAACTGAAGGAAAAGTGATACTGCAATGAGTATATTTAAAAAATTGGTCCTTTTTAGCTGGGGTTGAAGTTGCGGACAAGCAACAGAGTTGGTGCTGAGCCCACAGTCTAAATGCCTATATGTTACAAATCGCATTATATTTTGTGTGGACTGTTCTCACCCAATAGACCCTACTGTTCCATTCAGAATACTGAAGACTCTCCCACCTCGTGAGCTCCCCAAAAAGTCCTTCTCATTAGAGCCCAACACTGGACTCTGGTCTCTGCCACTTCAATATTTTCTCCTCCAGGAGATGTGCTATTTGTTAGTAAGTGCGGAAAGTAACCTCCGTTAACAAGTAGGGTGCTGCTGCTCACTTTGATTAACATTCCTCAAGGCCTAGTGAAAGCGCTAACACACTGAAGAGATGTTGATGCACCATGTTAAACTCTACACTGTCTTCTTTCAGAGACTTTAAATGTTGGTTCCGCATCAGAGGGCCTTTATACATTTTCTCAGAAATTGACATAGATTCCAGATGGCCATTTTAGGGCCAGATATATAACAAATACTCCAAAAGAATGTAACATTATATGAACCCACATACAACTATTTTAACACTTTGTTAAACCCTTTAACCATCTTTTAACCAACATATCTGTTAAATTTCAAACATGTATACTTGAGGTTGCAAAGTGGATGAAACTATGTTCCTTGAAATTGAACAGGGACAAAACTGAAGTTCTGCTTCTTGGAGGACCTCCCTAGACCTGGGTCTCAGCCTGGCGGCCTCCTGGTTTGGGAACTTCCCCTTGCCTAATTTGTGAACAACCTATAATACCTCTCTAACGTTATCCAGTCATGTAAATAAGGTTACAGCCACTTGTGCGAATCATCTCCATATGCTTCAGAATGTCAGCCCTCATCTGCACTCTGACTGCCATAAGGCAGTCATGCAGCCGGTCATCATGGCAAGGATTGACCATTGTAACTCCTTTTACCTGGGATTGCCGGACGATATTACCTAGGGGCTTCAGATTGCGCAGAACGCATACTGGGCCTTCCTCCTTGTTCTTCTGTCACAAACTCTTTCTTCTTCTTCAATCTGAAGTCCTCTGGCCCTGCTACACTGGCTCACAGTTACCAAACAAGTGTCTTGTCTCTGTCTTAAAGCTATTTGTAACACTGACACTCTTGTCTCTAAATCCTTATAAGAACATTGGAATGTTGAGCACTCCTTTGAAGGCAATGGAGTGCTCCAGACTTCTAATGGCTGGTAGAAGTCCGGAGCAGCAACATTCCAATGTTTGTTCACAGCTGCTGCTGTGAACAGAGGCCTCACGGAGCCTGATGGGATTTCAACCACCTCGGGCTCCATGAGCCCTTTGTTTTACAAATGAGAACATTCTGCCCTGTAGGGCGGTATTTTCTAATAGCCTTAGAGCCCTCCGTAGCGTGCTCTACTGGCCATTAAAGGCCCGCCCCCTTGTTAAAGGCCCGAGCCGAACACTGGAGCGAGCCTTTAATGGCGGGCAGAGCCCGCAACGTCAGGTTCTAAGGCTATATTCATTGCTCTTCCCCTCCCAGACCCCGCCGCTTCTGCACATCTCTTTGTGGTACCCATGTTTACGAGAGCTAGACATGGGAGCTGGTCTTTCTCAGTACTTGTGTTACGAAACTGTAATTCTCTTGCCTCGGACGTTCGTGCTACTACAGATCATCTCAGCTGGCTGTTTTCTAACAACTCATTTTCTTTTATTCTGTGCCAGTGACAGGACTCCCGTTTAGGGCATCAATGCATAGATGTGTTTCGCTCATTCATGTTCAGGCTATACTGAATTGTTATGCCATTCTTTTTCCCTATACATATAACTTTTTCTGAAGTAAACAGAGCCCACATTGAACAAGAAGAATCCATGCTATAGCTGTTGCGCTAGCTCAGAAAGACAAGGCTCGCTGCTGAGTGTAATCCACAGGTTTGCATGCTGTAAGGCTGACTCACTCCTTTATCCTTCCAAGCTTGATAAACTTAGTGACGATGAGTAGGGTAAGGTTAACACATGTTATTTACAGCTGTACGAAAAGGGAAAACTATGGTAGCTGGCACCATACAAAAGGCCTTTAATATAATCAGCTTGAAATGTATCTCTGTAGAGTGCTGACAAGCATCAGTTACAAATTGTTTCACTGTCAGGTCATTAAACCCAAAACAAGCATTCATATCGTACGATTAGTTACATTTTATAGGCAACATACCTCTTGTTTTTGACACTTTAAAAAAAACCTCTCTGATGGTCCCTCAGGTATCTCTTCAATTCTCTTGTTGCTGGTCCTCTGCAGGCAGCTGATACAGCGCGCAGGCTGGGAGTCTGTTGCTGCACACAGGCAAATATAATTAGAGGGAACATTGCTCGTGACCTTCAGAAAAGACAACCAAGCCTCATCCTTGGAGATGACATGTGGTGTTCAAGAAAAAGGCTAAATAAATAGACAAAACAACTTCAGTCTGGATTATTGTTCCACTGTCAGCTACGAATTTGGCACTACAGGGTCTCCCGGCGCAGTGCAGATCAAGGGAGTTCTTGGGAGTGAAAGACAATCATGGGAGAGATTGTCTGTTCTGCAGGAAAGAAGTAATGGTGCACAAGAGAAACATTCAAATGTCCAAGTGGCATAAACATAGTCTAAGAAATCTCACTTTTCTGCATTAGAATCTCCTATAAACTTAGACACATTATAAGACTGGATGGGTGAGCTGGACTTCCCATGTAGTCAGATACTAAGGGCCTCATTACGATGACAGTCGGAAGAGCGTCCGACCACCATCGCTGCAGGCAGGTGGCCCTCTTACAAACAGTCCCACCTGCCCTATCACGATACAACCGCCATGCAGGAGTTCGTAAAATACCCTTTTCTACTGCGGCTTCTGCTGCAGCCCGGAAAAAGGCCACAGCACAAGCTGCAGTAGAAAAAGGGACTTTTTAAACATCCATGCACCCTGGGCAGGCACCATGTGGTGCATGGCACACTGTGCATGGATGTTTGGGGGGGTACCACATATGTTCCCCTGGCCACTTAGCAGTGGCCCAAGGGGAACGAGAGCCCTGCTTGGGGCACCCAAAGTCCCTTACTGGCTGCCTTTTCCTGCCAGTGGGAAAGCTATGAAAAGGAAGTCGGAAAGGGACATCCTAATCCCTACGGCGGTGCCTGCGCAGGCACCGCCCCCATTGTAGGGATTGGTGTCCCACCGCCGCCCCGATGGGCTCCTTAAGTCTGAGGCGGCAGTCTTTCCCCCCGACCACTGCGCTCCGACCGCCGGTATTGTAATCCAGCGGTCGGACCACTGCCCTAGATGTCGGTGGGACCGCCATCGGCGGACTGTCGGTGGTGGTCCCACCAACATCATAATGAGGGCCTTAGTTTCTAAAATCCCTTGGGTGCAATGTCTTACAGGGCATTTGGCATTTAGACGCGGAAGACCTCGGTCAGAATTTTGGGCAGCTGTCTTCAGTGCCCTCGGCATGGAGGAATGCAAGGTTGCATAGGGTTTTTTTTTGCATCCTATCCCATATGGAGCTATATCAAGAACTTTGCAGCTTCCCAGCCGTTGTGTGTTGATTCCTTTTCCACTTACATGTCATATTATTTTCGCAGGAATGCATGTCACACATACTCTTCTTTAACACTGGTTAAACTCCCCTGCGCTAGGTATACTTTGCAGAAAACTGTTAGTGTTCTTTTCCTTCACAATGCCATTCTGCATGGAAAAGCTCAGCAAAAGATATACTTTCTGAGAAATATTTTGCACACTTTTTTCAGCCTGGCTGATATCGATTGAAGTGAAGTTTTCTTGCTATATGATAAAAATGATGCCGCAATGCAGAAAATTATTTGCATGGGTGCAAGCAGTAGTAAACCACAAAAAATTGACATCTTCATAAAGGTTAAAATAGGTGACTCCACCAAACTTTGCAAGTGAAAAATACAACTCTGCACAACCCTAGTTCTGTCCACATGCAAGGACTGCCTCAAAGTGCATTTCTGTTAGCGATTGCTAACGATTTAGAAATATGGGTGGATACATTTGCAAGCAAGAGGGATTGCTTAGGTAACAAAACTCAGATGCACCTGTACCAACAACCTACACCCTCACAGTATGCCAGTGGTGTAACAAAAGTTGAGGGGCCCCCCTGCAAGGTACATGGAGGGGCCCCCGCTCCGGATTTAATCTGGAGCTCTCAGGCCTGAGTACTGTGCTGAGGGGAGCCCCTGCAGCTCGGAGGCCCTCCCGCACTGCGGGGGCTGCGGGTGCCTGTGTTACGCCACTGCAGTATGCCTGAAAAGCAACACCAACAACACTTTTACAGGTGATCTACTTCAAAGTCATGTGACGTTTTCTATTTCTGCTATGTACACACAGTACAATTACTCAGGGAAAGGTAACACCATTGTACAGTTGCACATCTTTTGCCATCCACAGGAAAACATGTATCCCCTTAGAGAAACCCCTTCCCTTACACCCCAATAAAAATTGGGTGTGTTCTATTCTCCTTCCCAACACAGCAGGCAATTTACTCCAGCACTTTGCTGTTGCAAATCTCCAACAATCCCTAGGGTGGGAAAGGGTCAAAGAGGAGTTTGTAAATATCCTCAATTTCACAAGTTTGTAGGCATTTACAAACTTCCAAGGCAAACCATGTCTTGATCCACCCACTCCTTACCCTTTGAATGGAGTTTACTATGCTATTGTGGTATACAATTATGAAGTAGTACATTAATTTATATCTGCTAGGTATCCTTTTGTGGAGCAACTATTAGCCACAAATATTTGTTTAGATCCGAAAAGGGCTTCGAGAATCACTGCAGGAAAATATATTTGTGTCACAATAGAAACAACGACTGTCTGATACACCATGTCCACAAGAGAGACAAGAAATTCTGCAACCACAGAATTGATGCATTGTCATCCAACTTCCATGAAATGCAAGGACACTTCTTCAAAAGACAAGAGTGAGGGTTAGATAATACAATGGCTGAGAATCAGATTAAGGGCCTCATCACGAGTCTGGCGGTCCATGGACCGCCAGACTCACAGGGGGTGGCGGTCTTCCAACGTCCAGGGCAGTCAGGCCACCCTGTGAACCGCCGCAACCACCAGAGATCCCTGGAGGTGGTGCAGCGGTTTTGAGGCTGCAATATGCTTAGCAGGGCTGCTACGGCCTGGCCAAGCATATTACGAGTTTCCTCACTGCTACACTTTTCATGGCAGTGTGAACACCATAAGTGTGGCGGTGAGGACATTGTGCCTCTGCGCCATGAGGTGCAGGCAGCGGGGCACATGTTGTGTCCCCCTGTCTGCGTGCACCTCCCAGTTACTGCAGGGCATGGACTAGACAGTCCATGCCCTGCAGAAACTGCGTTTGACACTCCTATTGCAGTGCCTTATTTAAAGGCACCGTCGTGGGACCGCCAAAGAACTGCCAACCTGAGACTTTAAAAGTCATACACTGGCGGGCGTTTTTTTATGGCTTTGGCGGTCTTGGAGAGGGGTGGCAGCCAAAGTCATAATAAGGCCCTTAGGCTTCTACCAAAATATGCAAAAAGTATTGCTAATAATAGTATTGTTAATATGTTATCCTGCCACAGGTGCTGTTCATATATGTCAGAGTTGTGCTCAATGTGCCAACGTCTTAGAGAGGACTGACAGTGCTCACTGAGACTAAGGTTGAGAATCGTCTCACGGCGTGGGAGAAGGGTTCAGGGCTCAGTGACTTTACAATAGGTATCATGACTGTTGCTTAGGGTGTAATCACATGTGCTGGTTGCACATTACCCTTTAGGGCACTGATTTTACAATGCATAGGCCTCAAGCAGCAGAAATAGCTATCGGGTTATCGATACTTTAAGGATGCCCAAGTCGGTAAAGGGCTCCCGGGCATGTCCATGTCCACAATGGCCCAGTTTATAATACATGCATTTCCATGCCAGTCTCCTCATTTATACTACAGCCCATATTGTTAACTCATATTGCCAAATCAGTTTTAATTCCACATTGCCCTGGTACGAAAAGCAGACATTTCTCTGCCTTGTCCGATACATCACCAGTATTGAGTATGCACGACTGGGGAGTGCTTGCTGAAAATTTGGTGCAGGTGGAATGGAGAGTAAACCAGGGCATTTATACCTCTTTTTAAAGTGAAGGCTGGTGTTCTTTCCTTTTCTTAATCCTTTATGGTCATGCTGTGTGGGGACAATATTTATGAGGGTTACAAAATATGGCTGCTGTCCTATGCTGGGTCCTGAGTTTGGGTTTTTTGGAGCACGCTTTCATTTTGGAGCACATGGTGGTCAGTAATGAAGTTTTTTCACTGTTAAAAATCTATGATGTGATTCAGTACTTATTTAAAACAGGAGACATGTTGATTAAAATTTGATTTATTTGCAACTAGTATTAAGAACCTATTAACAGCTAGTCAATAGAGTTATGTGTATCGTTACCATAGCCTAAGCTCAGAATTTCAGTATATTATGTGTAGGCTGTCCGGTTTTAGGTTTAAACCTATAATACGTGATAAAACCCCACCGAAAGGAAAATAGCCCCCACCAATGTAAACATATAAACACTGAAAAAACACCTTTGCAACCACAAACTAAATGCCATTCAAAGAAAGGACAAGGTGAGTGAAAGAGTCATTTCTATTTCTTCCTGGAAGGGTCAATACGATGTCACTAAAATACTGTTTCTTCTTCCTTTAGTTTTTTCCCGTTTTGTGCTCTTTGGTCTAATGATGCTGGGTTTAGAAGCATGTTTTAGGTCTTATTTAATTATTTTATAAACTGTAGAGAATCAGGAAATGCATTTGATTCTTTCACTGATAGGTAAAATGGCTGGTTTCATATGAATCTTTCCCAATATGTACCATCACATTTACCCACAGACAGCGAATGGGTGAAACCGTTTGATACATCAGCCCCTACTAGTGAGTCTTTATTGATAGTAGGTGAATTGCCAAACACCCTAGGCTTTAAACATTCAATGCAAGGTGTAGTGACAGGTATATGTAAAAAGAGTGCTGTCACCAAGCCTCTGGGATAGTTGGGAAAACATGACACCAGATGTTTGGAAAACATGGAACGCAGTGTCACTTGGAATGCTGCTGCTAAAAGTTCTTACCAAGTTCAACAAAGATTTGAGGATATTGTTTGCATTTGCAGTAATTCAGCTACGTATATGAAAAAGTTGTGTGATGACCTGTCAAAATCAATACCTGAGCTGAAGTGCTTACCTGTAAGAGATCCTTGCCATTTGCAAGATGGTATGCTGAAAGCATCTTTACAATCTTCGGAGTTAATGAAAAATGCTGTTGACTTGGTAGTCCATTTTGGTGCACTGTTTCCTTATGCGCGGGAACTAAAACGCAAATATTTCTCATTTTGTGCTTTGTGTGGCATCAATGAAAGAGTAATCCCAACAGTGTCATTTAGCCGGTGATTCTCAGTCCTAGAGGCCGTGAATGCTATATTATACATGTGGCGACCGTTTACAGAATTTGTGCTTAGTGATGAAGCCAAAAGTCAAGAAATGTGAGGATCTTTGGTCGCATATTTATACTGATGTGAAAAGAAGTACACTCTACTGCATTTTTGTATTTTTACAGGAAAACATGATTGCTGTAGTGAACATAATAAAAAAACTAGGGTCTGAAAACACCCTTGTCTACCAAGTGTAGATGTGAAACATCTCCTTGTGAGTTGGCTAGGCAACACTTTTAGTGACTTTGACACTGCAACATGTTCCATGTTAGAATTCTTGCCACTTGGTAAGGAGAAATTGGTGAGGAGAAATTCATTTTACAGTGCATGAGAAATGGCTGGCAATGATGAATAGAAATGTTCCTTCACTAAACATGGCATTTGAAGTCAAAGAAGCCTCACTGAGGTACTCTGTACAAGTTCTAGATCTTTTCCGTAAATGGGTATTTTCTTCCGACTTTGTAAAGAACTGCTTAATTTTTGACCGCTTCAATAACTGAGGGCATATGTGCCCAGTTCAACTCATATTTTGCAGAACCTGTCCGAGAGAATCGCAATCTTCAGGTGCACCAGTATTGGCATGGAAAGCTATGTCAGTGGCCAGAGTTAGCAAATTGTTTACTGGCTGTTTTGGCGTTGCCTGTCTCAAGTGCCAATGTTGAGAGGGCCTTTTCACAGATAAATGTTTACATGGGAAGGAAAGAGCGAGTGTGCAAGGCCAAAGACTCACTAAAGAAGTATTGTATGGTGCTCTCCAAGTTTGATTTTTTAGAATGTATTTGAACCTCATACACCCTGTATGCACACTATCTATATACATGCACTATCAGTGCAGAAAGCAAGCAATAATAAAAGCAAAATGATCCATAAACACCGGAAAAGCACTCTTTCTATCGTTCTTAATTGCGCAAAAATGTGTAACCACTGATAAACACTGCTTTTATAAGGTATTGAAAACACTGAAAACCCCTCACCAGAATTTACCAAAAATAGAAACTGAAAACAGGAAAGCCTAATTATGTGTACTTAAAGATTAAAGATTAAGGGCCATATGTATCAAAATGTCCTTTTGCGATTCTCAAATAGCGATTTTTTGTGAATCGCTATTTGAGAATCGCAAAACGCTATGTATGTAGGATTTGCAATAAATTTTGCGAATCCTTCATATTCCTTAATTGCGAAATTAAGGAATACCTCCCATTCATTCCTATGGGCCTAGAGGCCCATAGGAATGAATGGGAAGACATTCTCAATTTGCGATTAGCAATTAGAGAATCGCAAATTGAGAATGCAATTTCAAGGGTGCCAGGGTGTCAAAGGACACCCTGTTGCACCCCTGAAATGTGCATGTGTGCACATGTGGCACACATACGTGCCCTAAGGGCATATTTGTGCGCCACATGGCACTTCAAAAAATGCAAAATAGTGCATTTTTAAGTGAAATCGCAAGTTACCACCAACTTGAAGTTGGTGGTAATTTGCGATTCCTTAAGCCCAAATTGCACTTTTTTTGTGCTTCTTACATTGCATTTAAGGAATCGCAATTAGCGATTCCTTAAATGCAATCGCAAAATAAGGAATCGCAAAATTTGCGATTCCTTATTTTGCGAGGGGGTTTCAGTGTGATACATTGCACACTGCTAATTTACGATCACAAACGCCGAAATTCTGCGAATTTCGGGCGTTTACGATCGCAAATTGGCTTCATACATATGGCCCTAAATCAATGTTTGTGAATAACCAAATCAAGTGTCTTGAGATCAATATTAAGAAAAAGTTTAAAAACATCCATTTTTCAATGGCAGATTGTGCTGCGGGCCTTTTCCACCCGCCGCACAAGCTGCCATTGAAAAATGGATGTTTCCGACCACCCATAGGGCGATCGCATCCAAATTGTGCGGTCGGAACTTCCGACCTATGGTCGGGCTGTTCCAATCCGCAACAGTGTCACCCAACATCATAATTAGGCCTTAATTCCTATGGGCCTACTATGAGGCCCCTGGATTTTGGCCTAGTATGCTGCGCTCCCCAACCCCTGGAACTACCTATACCAGACATCAATGTTTGGGGGAGCAAATTACTGGGAATTACTGAGTGTACCCTTAAGGTGCCCTCAACAATGAGGAATTATGAGGAGAATTGAGAATAACAGCACCATTCCCCAGGTAATTCCTCTCTCACAGCAACATTTCTGTTGCTTTCAGCAGTTCAGGTGGCTTTAGTTGTTACCGCAGATCTCATATTTTCGATGGAGTTCATAACTCATGTTACCTGCCCCATTGGGAAGTCAGGTGGTTCCTAATAACCCCCTGTCTTACAGCCAGGCCTGCAGTTTTCTTCTGTTGAAGACGTAATGATGATTGATAGTACATAGACGGCTACTGGCAGAAATTAAGGAATCATAGTGATGATTCCACTGCCATCAGTCACCCTCCTGAGATCTTCTAAGAGAGTCACCAGCACTAACTTAGTACCCTTGGCCATACTATGTTCAGTTTATTGGGGATACAACCTTTGATGAACAAATCATAGAGAAAGGGAAAAGTAGACATAAGGATGTTGTCATTTGAGTTTACTTCACTGAATATTCACGAAGGAGTAGAAATTCAGACAGTGAATACAGAAGGCCCTGATACCAGCTGTTGGTGGGACCATAGCCCATACCCCTATTTGATGTTAGGGGTGAGCGAGATGGTCCAAGTGCTGTGTCAACTTGAAAAGAAGGGTTTCTGAAGAGATATGCCATCAGACTTCTATTGAAATCTAGATAACAGGTTGGCTCCTTTAATGTGGAATCAATATGTCTAGAGATGCCCAGCCATAAACCATGGGATGTATGACGATACCATGCATGCATTACATCGCATGCCATTAGATCGCGGTTTTAACAACGCAAGTCGTTACAACGACTTGCGTTGGAGGGCGCTGGACTTAGGAGTAGTTTAATTTACTATTCCAACTCCAGCCTACGTACAGTAGGGAAGGTGTTGGATAGTAATTTAAACTACTCCTTGTCCTATAGCGCCCTCCAGTGCAAGTCGTTGTAACGACTTTCGTTGTAAAAACTGCGATCTAATGGCATGCGATGTAATGCATGCGTTCTAAAGGTTGTTTCCCTAAACCATGTCTAGTGAGAGGTCAGTTTCTAAAGGCATTTAGGGCCCTTTCCCACAAGAGCTTTAAAGTCAATGTTTGGAATGATATTCTCTGAGACACTATGAGCTATTGTGGCACGTTTAAAGCCAGGCTCATATGACCTGTCTGATCTCTTTTTTACTGGATAAGACTATAAAAATAGTCCTAACTAAAATACACAACCAAAATAAAAAACATTTTAAAAATCAATGTAATAAAAATAATGCAATGGGACGTATTCCGAAATAACGGACAAAATATTTATCTAATTAAAAGTCCCAAATGTTCAATTTTCCTGAAAGAATTAATCAAACATTTGTGCATGGTAAAATCAAAAAGAATTGAAAATTATTTTAATAATTTCAATGTCAGTACAATCTTTTGAAGGAGACACGAAATTAGTCAAATGTTTGCAACATATATGAGCAGGAGGCTCTTAATGGTGCAGAAAACCATGTTTTTTTGGTATGTTGCCAATCTGCATAATACATTTGTGAGGGTCTCTGATGCAAAGTTGATCTAATTTATGGACATATCCAAATAGAATGCACGTAAGGGGGCTTTTTTTAGGCATCTGCGAAGTTCACAAAATTTGCTTTTGCCTAATTATATACAAAACTTTGGCAACATTTTGCATAATTAACTGAAATACAAATCCGTAATTTTGTGCTATATTTTAGCAAGAAATGCATCCTCACATTAATTTTTAACATGAGGGCGCATTTCACAATAAAAATGTTACGAAATATCCGTAAGCACTGTGAACATCAGCCACTTATGCTCTGTTGTTCCCCTGGGTTCGTGTTAAATCTTTACAGTAAATTTTTTCCATGAATGGCACATCCTTATGAGAAGTGGCATAATTTCTGGAATTTTGTGTAACAAGAATAACACGAAATTCCCCAAATTACACTGGGGTTATTTACATTTTGCCCAGGACTAGTCTTTTTCTACCAATCAAATACATTTTCATACATATGAATCACAAACTGAGAAATATACACTACTTAGCATAAGGAGTAAGAAGACTACTCTGAAAATTGATTAGGTCAGCTGAGGTTTACATAGTCTTGTCTGAAGCAATTCATAGTAAATATAGGGTCAGTATTTACAGACTTGGGAATTTCATAGGCAAATTATTAGACAAGAGCCAAGGGCATGCAACAATGACAGATGCCAATTTAAATACATTAATATATGGTGTGTTTTTAGTTTGCTGGGTTGTTAGGTTTATAGGGGAGTATGGATGTTATTATTATAATTACATTCATTTATTTATTGTTTAATTATCTTAATTACCATTTTAATATGCAATTTTTGTTTCATTGTTTTTTAAATTTAAATTATTAAAAATATATATTTTTAACTTTTATTGAATGCTGTTTTATTTTTTAAATGCCATTTTTGGTTGTTGCTTTTGTAGAGGAGTGGTTTGAGCATTTTTTTTTGGAAATAATTATTTATAGTTTTCTATTTTTTTATATTGATTATTCTTATATAATTAGTTTGGTTGTAATTACATTGATATTTTAAATTATAAATACATTAAATAAAAGATAAAATTATAGATTGAAAATGTGATTATTTATAATTTATTTTTAATTACAGTATTCACAATTGGTAAAACATTTTATTAGATTTAGTTAGGTATTTTGCAGGTATTTCTATTTATGTTTTATGTTTTATTACTATTTATTTTATTTAAAATGGTCATTGTGTTATTAAATTTTAACTTAAAGATTTGGAAAATTGATTTTTTAAAAATCATATACATTTATAGTGATTTTAAAATGATACTTTAATGTTAAAATGTATTATATTTATGAAAATAGATGTATTAATTTGCATTTACTATTTTCCATATTTAGTTATTTGTTACAGTTCTTCTGATTTTATAGTACATCGGCTTGTCTGAGACCAACATTTTCCTTATTGTGTGTAAACTTGGAGTAGGAATAAAAAATCTAACCCCTTCAGAGTCCAACACTTTCCCTAGCGTGGCTTAGATTTCAGCATTTTCATCAGCGTGGTTAAGTTAGTAGTGGGGGTAGTAAATCTGACCTTTTAGAGTCTTACATGGTCCCCAGTGTGGCTTAGTTTTGAGTGGGATTAGTACACCTAACCCATTTAGAATCCAACATATCCCCCAATGTGGTTACGTTTGGAGTGGGAATAGTAAATTTGACCCCTTTAGAGGCCAGAGCGCTCCCCAGTGGGGTTACGTTTGAAGTGGGAATAGTAAATCTGGCCCTTTTAGAGTCCAACACTTTCCCCAGTGTGATTATGTTTGGAGTTGGAGTAGTCAATTGGAACCTTTTAGAGTCCAATACTTTCCCCAATGTGGCTTGGTTTGGAGTGGAATTAGCAGACCTGGTATTTTTAGAGTCCAACATTTTCCTCAATATTGCTTGGTGTGGATTGGAAATAGCAACCATCATATTTGCTGATTAGTCTTTTAAGGTTTTCTATTGCTCGTAACTGTCTTGCTGCTTCTTCGGGGACTTGGAGTAAAATATACTTTATTATAGTTTCTGTAGGTACAGAAAACTGGTACTAGTTTCCCTTAGGTCTTGTATAATATTTAATACTTGCATCTCAGTAATATTTTTTCTCTGACACTTTCCACTTTCCACTTTATCATTTATTATTCTTACTCTGCCATAACATCTATTGTGGTAGTAATGAGTAAATCTCCATTATATTTTCTCATTATTATTCCTTTCTGTGCTGTACGTACAGCTCATGTAACTTAAAAGGGGCTTTCCTTTCTGAGATGTTGCAAATGTAACCAGTTGAGACATTTTGGGATCTGTGAATTATAATAATATTGTAAGTATATGCTATATATTTTATTAATGAATAATGTATATTTGTTAATTTTTAACATTTCACATTATATACTGAAATTCCATCTTTTCCGCTTTTTTGGGTTGTTAGGCATGTTATTTAAATGTTTATTTTCTCCTCTTCTTTTAGATTTTTATGTTTTACTGTAAATAAGGAAATAAATATTGTTTTAAGTATTTATATTAATAATACAATTGTATTTTTTTATCTGCTTGATGTTTTCACTTAAAAAAGGTTGTTTTACTCTTTAGTGTTTTACATGTTAAATATATTTATTGTGCATTTCTTTATTTAAGCTTACATTTTATCAGTGCTTTTCCTGTTGCAGGTATTTTCTTTTGATTTTCAGTTTTTTACCATTTGGTTATTAGTTCCTCGGTGTTGTTCTGTGTATATTATATACATAAATTTAAAGTAAGTGTGTCAGATGTAGCTTATTTTAGAGTGTTATAACATTTTTGCTGCGTTACTTTTAGGCTCTATAAAATGTTCTATACTGATTTTGAGCTTTTAGATGGTCTTTAGCTTGGTGCAGTTGTTTTCCATCTACGATGGCTTCAAGTGCAGCAGTTTTTTGCATGTTTTCATTCTTTAACTGTATTCTTTTTAAGTAGGAACTTGTTCCTAATTGCTAATTGTTTTTCTTTTGAATTTCATTGGCTGAAAGTTTAAATATGTTTTTCTTCCTTTTATGGAAGACTCTTATTAAAATTTTTTGGTTCTGGTAAATATATATGCATATTTTATATTATTGTTATTATTATTATTATTATTATATTATTCTAAAACATTTGTAAAGCACATCTTTCATCTCTTAGGTATCTTGGCGCTAACCTCGGTCAAAAATGAGAAAAACGAAAAAGGTACTACTCAGTCAAAATTCCCAGTTTGGTTAGCTAATATAGCAAATAGACAGGTTTTTAGTGCTTTCCTAAATTGAAGAAGGTCCTTGCTGACTGTCAAGCAGGCTGGTAACTTATTCCATAGCTATGCTTCCCTAACTGAAAACGCCTGCCTTCCTTGTCTTGCTTTCCAAAATTTAGGGATACATAAGAGATTGGTGGTGGATGAGCGTAGGTTTCTTGATGGTAAGTATTGTTTGAATTTTCTTTGTAGGGATATTGATCCATTTTTCTGAGTTGCTTTAACTGCTATGTGTAATGATTTAAGTGCAATATTTTCCTTTACTGGAAGCCAATGGAGTTCCTTCAGGCCTCCCGGGGAGGATGCAAATCTTGGCTTACTCAGTGCCAATTTTGTGGCTGCAACTTGTACTCTATATAGGGGTCGATTCCGATTCGGGCCGGAAATCTCTCCGACCGAGCCGGACCCGGAGAGATTTCCGACCGAATCGGACCCGTGCAGTCCGACCGAACGAGTCCGATGCATTCGTATGCCACCGGACACGAGTCGGTCGGACTCCCATTGAACTCAATGGGAGCCGGTCGTACAACGCGTACGCGGGCTCCCATTGCCTCAATGGGTGCGAGGCGGACAAGGGCGCCCCTACAGCGAGTACGCCGCGGCGCTCGCGGCGCACACGCGACAGGTAGGGGGACCCATGGGTCCCCCCTGTGTGCGCCTCGCACGGGCACGCGCAGCAGGGGGTCCGACACGGACCCCAAAGTACGGCTCCGACAGCGAGTTCGAGTCGGACGGGCGCGAGTCGGTCGGAGCGGTCGAGGTGCGCATCGTACTTACCCGGCCGGAAAACGTCTCCATTGCGCGGTGCGAATCGGGTCCGAGCGAGTCGGTCGGAGCGGTACGATCCGGGTACGAGTCGGTCGGAGCGGTCGGGTCGCCCGGACGAGTCGGTCGGCGACCCGCATCGTACTCGCTCGGCCGGACCCGCGTACGATCCGGTCGGGAAAAGGGCTCCGAATCGGATCCGGTAAAGCCGAATCCTATTCGGAGCCCTACCGGCCGAGATCGGAATCGGCCCCATAGTCTTTTTGTTAAGTATTCGGGTGCTCCCAGTCACAGGACATAGCAATGGTCAAGTGTGCTTGGGATGGTACATTGTACTATTAATGTCCTTGCAGATGGGAGTAACATAGGTAGTATTTGCCTTAGGTTACGGAGCAGTGCAAAACACGTTGCAGCTGTCTTATTAGCATGGGTCTCCATGGATAGCTTATTGTCAAAATGCACTCCTAGATTACGAACTGTCTGAGATGCTTCTACTTCGCCCTTATTTGTCCAAGGCCAAAGGTCATCAGGGAGTTTACTTGAAAATTTGGTGGCTGAGCAACAGAGAATTACAGTTTTGTCTCCATTAAACTTTAAGGAGTTGTTGCTCAGCCACTTCGCAACCGCCCTCAGGCAATTATGGAATGACTCTATTGACACTGGTCTGTCATTGTCTAAGGAGAGGATCAACAGGGTATCATTCGCATAGTTAATAAAGCTGATACTGTAGGATCAATTGAGTGTCATTAGAGGGTGCAAGTAAATATTAAAAAGAATAGGGCTTAAGGCTGAGCCCTGGGGTACTCCGTACTCCACTTTTTTTTTTTAACTCAGAGCGAAAAGGTGGAAGTGAAATTGTTTGAGTTCTATTTGTTAGATATGATTCGATCCATTCCAGTACTATCCCATCTATACCAATCATTACTAATCTGGACAGTAGTATATTATGGTTAACGGTGTCTCACGCGGCTGACAGGTCAAGTAATATCAGAACCGCTGTTTGACCTCTGTCTACTGTCACCTTTAGCTCGTCCATGGCTAGAACCAGTGCTGATTCAGTGCCATGCACTGGCTTAAAGCCAGATTGCTCTTCTTCTAAAAGAGTATGTTTTTCAAGATAAGTAGACAATTTCTTGCTACCATATCGTTCCATGATTTTCACTGGGTATGGTAGTTGAGATATAGGTCGATAATTACCTATATCCCAATGTTTATATCATTTTATAAAATAAAAATATACAATATTTTTGATGCAATTGTTTAGGCGTTGTTTCTTTTGTTGTATTGTGTTCTTGAAATTGTAGGTTTCTGTATTTTTGTTGTCAAAATGATATGTTTTCCTATATTTTTTACAACAATATTTTTGCAGTTGATACAATATATTCTGTTCAGTGTATACACAGTCGAGATTATGGATATTTATATTTTTGCAATGATATTTTTATGGTTGGTATTCTGTCAAATATCTATTACTTTGAGAGGTAAAGAATTTGAGAGACATCCTATACAACCTTACAACACCCAACAGGAAAGTTTATTAGTAATCACCACATAGGTCTGTCAAAAATGAATGTGGGAATATATTTGGTGCTGTAGACTTTACCAGGAGGGCATAAAGTGTATCTGGCAAAATGCAGATGAAATCTTTATAGAATGCTGAAAATAATGCCCAAAAACTATATATTTTCTATATTCTAGTTATGGTTCCCAGGACATTTTGTCAGCAAATAGAACTCCTAAATAACTGTAGCTTGCAACTGAATCAAAGCAGTTATCACCAAGGATCAATTTACCTTTAAGTCAGGTTTTGCCAAAAGAAAGAATCTGGGTTTTGTTGAGGTTGACCTGGGGCTCATTAGTTGCATAAGTGGCCCGAGTTTTAAAATCATGCTGTCAGCTGACAGTCGTTTAATTGAGCAGCAGAACATCGACTGCATAGTAGAGAACTTTTATGTGACGGTGCCCTAACAAAGGTGGATTCATTGATTCCAATGCCAAGGATGAGTCAAAATGTTTCCAAAATACATTACTCATCTTAGGTTTTAAGCAAAGTCTGCCTGCTTGGTTCTGAATTCAATGAAGCATCTGCACTTCCTTCTTTAGGACTTCAGCTTAGATTATGTTGCTATAGTCCATGTGGGACAGGATTAGGGCCACGGAGTCTGATGAGGTGGCACATCTTTCATCGCCCCAGTTGGTGACTGGTGGTCGGTGTAACTGCTGTTATCTGATGAGAAAAGGAGAGCTCTGAATCTAACCATATGCAGTAAAGTTTTACTGAGTGAACGAATGAGAGCCTAGAGCCCTATTTTTCAGGCCAAGGGAAAGGCAAGATAGTCACAATGACCTTAATCATCATGTCATTCAAGTGCACAAAGCAACCCTTCATCCATTACTATATGCATCAGATGCACATAGTAAGTAATGCATCTGATATTCAAGCGAGGGCTGAGAAAAAAGGGGTGTCCCAAAACGTGTTTTCCCCATGCAACTTTCCATAGGAACCTTTCATCGCAGCTACAGCCCGAACGGCTGAACGGAATTACACCAAATTTGGCAAAAAGGTAGCCCTTGGTTCAGTGTCGTGCCTTTTGCTTAAATGGTGTAAATCCGTTCAGTAGTTCCTGAGAAAATCAAAAGTAAAATCACATATATATCTATGGCCGAGTAGGGTCCGCGTACCCTCCTGATCACGAGCTGCATGCTAATTGGCTGTCAACACTCCAAATCAGGAAGTGTTGACAGCCATTTTGTCCCTCGGTAGAACCGAGGCACAGAAACAAGTGCGCAAAACGCACAAAGGGGGCAGGGTAGACACACCCTGACCCCCTAGGTCTGCTCAGGGGGTCCCACAAGGACCCCCTGGGCAGAATAAAGCATTTTTTTTTTTAAATCGGCGGGATGCGCTTAGGGTGCGCGGATCCCGCCGATAAAAAAAAAAAATCGCAAATGCGCAAACGCAAAAAGGGGGCAGGGTAGAAACACCCTGACCCCCTAGGTCTGCTCAGGGGGTCCCACAAGGACCCCCTGGGCAGAAAAAAGCATTTAAAAAAATCAAAAAATCGGCGGGATGTAATTAGGGTGCGCGGATCCCGCCCGATAAAAAATCGAAGCGCGGACTCCGCGCTCGATGCTATTTTGCCCCCGGGTGGCCCAAGTCCCGGGGCATGCAGGGGGTGGGTTTATATTTTATGGGGGGCCTCTAAGGTCCCCAAGCCCCGGGGACCGCCACCCCCGGGGCTTTAAATAAAAAATGGTGCGGGAGGGCTCTCCGCCCTCCCGCAGCCCCCGCAGCGCGGCTCCCGTCCTGTCATTGCAAACTTGCTTTGCTTCATTGAAGCGAGAGCAGGGAAACCTGCTCTCGCTTCAATGAAGCAAAGCAGATTGCTTTTCCATAAGGGGAGCTGCATGTCAGCAGCTCCCCTTATGGAAAAGCAATGCCGGCTCCCGCAGGACGGGGGGAGCCGGCGGGACCTGCGGGCATTGGGGACCCCCCCACGGTCCCCAACCAGTGGCCAGGCCCCGGGGGATGGGGTCCCCGGGGCCATTAGTGGCCCGAGAGGGGGGCCACGCAGCCCCCCTCCCAAAAAAAGGAATTACAAAAAAAAAAAAATTACAAAAGGCAAAGGCCGGCCCCGGGGGATGGGGTCCCCGGGGCCTTAAATGGCCTCAGGAGGGGGGCCACGCACCCCCCCTCCAAATATATATATTTTTTTTAAAAAGAGGGCATGCCCCGGGGGATGGGGTCCACGGGGCAAATACAGGCCCAGGGAAGGGGGGCCATGCGGCCCCCTTCCCGTTTAAAAAAAAAAAGAACAGCCTCAGGCCCCGGGGGATGAGGTCCCCGGGGACAAAAGTGGACAAGGGAAGGGGGGCCACGCAGCCCCCTCCCATAAAAAAAAAAGAAACCAGAAAAAAAAAAAATACCGGCATCGTGCCAGAGGCCCCGCCCCCTCCCTGCAGCACTCTGCAAACGCGCCCCCTGGCGCGTTGTAAGAAGGGGAAGTAATTCCCCTTGAATACTGGGGGTCCCTGGGGGCCAACTAGCCCACCAGGAACCTCCAGTATGCGCCAGGGAGGTGCGTTGCAGAGAGGTGTTCAGAGGCCACGCCCTTTTTACACCTCTCTGCAACGCAGCTCTGTGGCGCTTTTGGAGGTACATGGTGGGCTAGTTGGACTCCAGGGACCCTCAGGATTCAAGGGGACTTAATCCCCCAACTTAAAACGCGCCACGGGGCGCGTTTGCACAGTGGTGAAGGGAGGGGCGGGCTTCAGGTGACATGTGTGCAAACAGACCCCCTGGCGCGTTTTAAGATGGGGAATTAAATCCCCTTCAATCCTGAGGGTCCCTGGGGCCAACTAGCCCACCAGGTACGTCCAGAAAGCGCCACAGAGCTGCGTTGCAGAGAGGTGTAAAAGGGCGTGGCCTCTGAACACCTCTCTGCAACGCAGCCTCCTGGCGCATACTGGAGGTACAGGGTGGGCTAGTTGGACCCCAGGGGCCCTCATAATTCAAGGGGACTTAATCCCCAACTTCAAACGCGCCACGGGGCGCGTTTGCACAGTGGTGAAGGGAGGGGCGGGGCATGTTATAGTTAGAAATTAGCATTTAAAAACCTTTGAAATTCACTTAAAAAACCATAGGTTTCAGACACGTTATAGTTAGAAATTAGCATTTAAAAACCTTTGAAATTCACTGAAAAAACCATAGGTTTTAGGGACAGTTATAGTTAGTTGGACATTGCACTCGTACAAAACCCGTGAAATTCCCCGTTATAGTTAGTTCAGCTAACTATAACTCGCGCCCCGCAATGCACTGCTGATGACGTCACATATTACATCACTCATGACATGGTCAGTGACATCACTGATGACATCACTGATGACATCTCAAATGACATCACTGATGACATCACTGATGACATCATCCATGTGATAATTTCATGCATCTTCTCACACCCTAATATAACTTTTGATACACCCACTCTAAATTACAGACTGCCATTCTCAAAACCATACACACTCCAATACCAATAACTACATACCCACTCACTGATTCTTAGGTCTACACACACACATCTACTCACTCACCCGTACAGTCACTCATACTTACGGTCACTGAGTACAGGACTATCATATGCACTCATACACCTATATAAACACTCACACACCGCCACTCATCCATACAGGTACTCACACACCTAGTCAGTCATGCAAAAAATTAATGACACACCCATTTACTCACCTATACAGTTATACACACACCAACTCACTTACTCATACAAATACTAGCACATTCTTGGTTAATATTGTTACCTGCAAGGATATATAATTATAGCAATCTGATTTGCTCTGTCAAAAGTACTCATAGAGATGTTGAAGACTAGCGCTCAACCTGAAGAGACCATGAGGAAACAGAGGAGACATCTTTGGGCATCAAGGTGGCAGCCATCTCGCCTGTTTACATCTGCCTGTGACTCAAGTCTATTTTCACTGCTATTCCCACATGTATTCAGGATTGAGAGGTAGAGAATCATCAAGTTTCCTGGTTGGCCTACACCATCTGAGGAGAGGAGGGTTTTCCTAATGTGGCTAAGATAGGTTTGGTTGCCCAGAGTGCTATGAAGCCTGTAAGGTATAATTTGCTTGTATATGCTCTTCAGGTTAGTGCACAAGCTCACCCTCCTTGTTAATACTCAGGAAGGGGACGTTTGAGATGGGCCTATAGTTAACAAACCCCTTGTCATCAGCTGTGAGTCTCTTCAGGAGAGGAGTTATAATGCTGTGTTTGTTCCAGCTCTTGTTCAAGAGGCCTTGATAATCCCTGTGGTGTGGGGATCTAGGCTGACAGAGTGGGCATCGATGCTGGTTGAGAAGTTTGAGGCCTTGATTCTTCCTGCTGCCGTGAGCACTTCTGAGCAACTCAGCATCGCAAAGGATGAAAAGGAAGCCTGGGTTTTAGGCCTTATGAAAGGGGCAAAGGGAGGTACTTTGAATCTAATATTGGATGTTTTGGATCCTGTCATGATCTCCCTGAGATTTTGCCATAGATCTCCCTTATCTTTTGCTTGAAGAATCCAATCAGATTCATGCAGTGTTGAAGGGGAGACAAGCAGTGTACTCCCGATTGACTTCAGCAATGGATTTGTCTCTTGCCTAATGCAACCGGCCTAAAGGGCTTTCTTTGCTGGACTGCCTTGTGATATTCTCTTAAGCGGTGATACCTGAGGGTTTTACCAGTAGTTTGCCAGATCTTAATCCAGCAGAGGTCCAGCTTTCACCTCAGAATCTTTATATGAGTCAATTCTGCCCATAATTACTTGTTGGTATATCTGTACCTTGCTTTAAATGCCTTAGTCTAAGCGGGGCAGCCTAGTGAAAGGTTTGGTTTGTATTGTGGTACAGGGTTTTAAGAAGTGTATCTGGGTCTGCTTCCATCCGGGATATTTTATGTTAGGAGGCAAAGGCTGCTTACACCTTAGTCCGAGACACCTTCCTTCCTTGTTGCAATGGATGAGGCCCGATTGATCATGACAGCAGGCTGATTACGCCGAAGAACAGCATAATCAGAGTGGTTCAATCATGATTTTGGTTGGATGGCCTTGTTCAAAAATCCTAGGCCACTAAGGAAAACCTGTTCCAAGTTGTAAGAGCAGCAGTTTACCAAAAAGAAACACACATCTTTATAAGCGATGACATCATAGGTTGAACTCATTCCAACCCTCAGCAACTCTACAGCCTCCCACATACCATTGGAGGTTCTAAGGGAAGGCCAAGTAGTGAAAACTATAAAAAGGTGCAGCAGGCACTTACAGCCCTATTTATTTTCCCTTCATACCACTTCATTCATGACCTCTGATACCAAGGGTAGCAAAGGGCAGTGCCAGCAGTACTTCACAGGGCTACTAAAGGAAAGCTTGGGGTAGCATCTGCTTACCTTGGCTATCTCTAAATGGCATCCAAGCCAAGGTGTGTCCTCTGCTGTGTGCATGTGGAAACTAGCTGGTTTATCTCAAAGGACTCGTGGAGCTGTGTTATACAAAGTCCCGCAGGGTTGCAAGGAGAATGTTCACTTTTTCTTTGCACCCCATTTGGAATTACACATGGGGCTGCAGATGCTTGTACTGCCAATTCTGTAATATGAATCATGCAGACAAGGTGTGTGCCCACATGATCACAAGTGGGTATTTAATCATTAGCATGGGGGAGTGGCCATTGCATCCGTGCCATATTACAGATGCGGGCACAATGGCAAAGACACTCTCAGGAGACACCCTGTGCATCACATAGAAGGGGATGCACAGTCAGTGTGCCCCAAGGGTGCTCCTTGGAATGGATTGGAGGGGTTCCAGGGGTCCCCCAGGCATCTCCCTGCAGGCAGGTGCAGTAACATGCAACATCTGCCTGTGGCAGGATCTCTGCTCCATATCCAAACTGAGGCTGGGCTGCCTCCAGTGAAACCTACGAGCCGCCGTTTGAAACCAGGCTATTTCTTAGACAAATGCCCTCCCCTCAGCACAGACGGAAGTGCCAGAGTTCCCATTTGCACTGAAGACAGAATATTTCAACTCTATTCAGGTGCATTGACCTGGTCTTCTCCAGTGGCACTGAGTTACGGGTGAGCCGTGGTGCAAACCGAGAAAATGCATCTGATGCAAAATTCAGGTGCAGGTTCTCAATTACTCTTCTTGCCTGCTCATTCAGTAGGATGGCACCCCCAAAACGGGAATCAGTCATTATCAGTGCCTTCAGCGATTCGGCATTGGCTGCTGGGGCCAGATTCATACCGTCCTTGAACATAGTCTTGGCCTGGTTCGCAAAATACTACTGTTACGATGAGTAACAAGGTTACTCATCGTAAGAAGTGTGGCTCAATGGTTAGAGCGGCAGACCCTGATGCAGAGATCTGGCCCGGGACCAGGGTTCAATTCCCGCCTCGGCCGGGTCTTGGGCTCAACTTCCTCGGACCTGATAATTCTCGCCTCGGTGCCTATTCTAATCATGGGTCCCACTCTGCAACTCTGGGCAATAGCTTGCTTAATCTCCACAACGGCCCCACCAGCGCTGGGATGCCTGGCTTCACCTTGGGGGTGCCCAGGAGTGGACATTTCACAGGGAAAAGCCAGGAAGGGTTCCACAGCGGCATGCGTTCAGCGCCAGGATGCCTCAGGGTAGCAGTGCGCTTTACAAGTACAAATTCATTCATTCATTCATTCATTTCATATCTTTGGAATTTAGTCCTTGGTTAGTTACAGGGAGACAGAACAATATCTTTTACCCTAGGCGGAGGGAAGAGACCCTGGTCAGCAGTCCTTGGGAACCCACAGACGTCTGTCCCACCCTTTGGTACGGAGGCACCACAAGAGAGAGGGTCTTACTCAGTGGTTAATTTGTAAAGAAATACGTGCCGGGGCTCTCGTCAGGAGGCAGCTTGCACCAGCCCATTTCTCCTGTTAGCGCCACCTAAAACAGAACCAACTGCTAACCATGAAAGTGGGGAGAGGATGTGGTATAATGGCCAGAGCTGGAGACTTCGGAGCTGGGGAACCAGGTTTGAGTCTCCGCGTTGGCTCAACATCCTGTGATTCTGGGCAAATCTCTTAATCTCCCCGAAAATTACGCTGTCCTTAACTGGTGCTCATGAAAAGCACCGGCTCAAATTAATCATTGGTCTTACTTGCTGATAGTGCTGACTGAGCAGCGTCAGCTGCTGATGCTTTCCAATGGCTTCAGTGGGAGAAGGGCTTTGGTAAATATTAAATAACACGCCCATTGGGTAGCCTGAGGCACTTCCAAACTCATTCACTCCAAAATGAAGTGTTTATGGCCCTTAGTGATAGACGGGCAGTTTCAAGGCACTGTTGAGACACATTTTTTGCCCTTAGTGTCTGAATCGAGGGGGACATTCTGGAAAGTGACCCCTTTGTCTCCTCAGCTTACGTAACTGGAGGGGTTAAATGCTATTTCAGTATGCAGCGTTTAAATGCTTTTATCAGCAAGCCTACCACTAATATACTTGGTCTCGCTCATCAGGCATAATCACAAAAGCATTTTTTTCAAATTAATCTCATTCCCAGAACGCGGAATTAATCTTGGTGAAAGGACTTCATACAGAAAAAAATGTCCCTTCAGTCTGTTTTTTTTAGGATCACAAAGTTTCTCTTCTACCTCAAGGTCCACCGTCCTTCTTCCGCTCCCCTTTTGATTTCCTTTCATCCTGCCCTTCTCCTTCAAATTCTTTTCTTTACCCCTGTCCTCTAATGATGCGTATACCTTCGTAACAGTACCCTTCCTGTACTATTGAAACTTAGGGCTGATTATGATGACGGTGGGACGCCATTGGAACCTTGTAATCCGCCCGCCATATTACAATGGCGGGCGGATGGTTGGTGGGCGGAAAGACTGACCGCCACGCATCCGACGGGCTCCTTGAGTCCGCCGGTGCATCAGAGGGACATTCAATCCCTACAATGGTGACGGTGCCGTAGGGATTATGATGTCCCTTTCCGTCCGCCTTTTCATGGCGGGTAACACGCCATGAAAAGGCAGGCGGAAAGGGACTTTGGGTGCCTGTAGTGGGGCCCCCTTTTCCCCCCTTGCCTTAAGCTGTGTTTTGTGGGGGGCACCTATGGTGCCCCCTGCATATTCCTGCACCATGTCGCAGGCACCGCATGGTGCCTGCCACGTTGTGCAGGGATATGTAGTGTATTCCCTTTTTGCATTGAGGCGTGTGCTGCAGCCAGCAGCACCCACCGCAATGCAAAAGATAGGCTTTGCGACCGCTGACAGCCTGTTGGGAGGTCACGTTTACAATAGGGTGGCATCCTAATCAGCCCCCAAATGCCTAGCACGTTTCTCTACCACCTGACTATACTCTTATACCGATACCCTATTGTCTTTACTCTACCGATATCCTTGTACCGTGGCAATTGTGCACACCCTAATACCTCTACCCTCACCTCTACTCTTATTCGTCTATCCTAGCACGTCATCCCTGCTTTACCCCTACCTGTACTGAACCACAGTAAGTCAAGTCGACCTATACTCCGATATCCACACCCTTTCACTGCTTCCTATTTCTATACCATAGCAAATCAGCCCTTCCCCCACCTTTACTATAGTACCTCTAACCCTACCTATACTGCAGTATTACTACCCCTACCTGACCACAGTGTCAGCCCGTCTGATACTCTGATACCCACGCCCTTTCAACGCTTCCCATACGATAGCAAATCAACCCTTCCCCACCTTTACTATAGTGCCTCTAACCCTACCCATACTACAGTCTATCTTCCCCTGCCTGTACCCTCATACATCTCACCTTACGCTTACCCTACTGCCTTTACCCTGTCTATACTCCTGCATCTCCACATCTGTTTATGTCGTGGTACCTCCAGCCCTATGCATCGCCATGTATGCGTAACCCTGCCTGCACCCTAGAGTGTCATACCTATACCTTGTATTTGCCACACCACACGGATCCTTGTATCTCTACCCCTAGATTGACACTTCTACCACTGCTTTTACAGTAGTATTTCTACCCCTCGCAATACCATATAAATCTGTCTATACCCCATTACTCTAACCCCTAGCTATATCCTTTTATTTTTCCTACCTACACCATTGCACATCTACCCATCTAGACGCTAGTGTCTCTACCACCCAGGGGCTTAGCATCAGGGGGTTGTTTGGGGTGTTACACCTCCCAAATAATTACTCTCCCTTTCCACTGTCCCTCAAGCCCCCCTCGTGCCCTCTGCTTGTCGTATAATGTATTTTAACATTATGGGGTATATTTACTAAGATTTTGTGTTGTGTTTGCATCACGAAATCAATGGTAATCTTTTTTTCAATTTTACTTTCCAGTGCAAAACTTGTTTTGTGCTGGAAATCCACTTGAAAGTAATGCAAAGCAGTGCATAGAGCTGCTTTGCATTACTTAGTGCCAAGCAAGAGTTCCATGGGTGGTGCATGGGCGTTTGATGGAAAATCCTATATACCAAAAACAGTAGACAGAGTTTTGCATTAAAAAATAACGCCCATTACAAATAGGCACTATCAAGGAGAAATGCCTTAATTTCTCCTTTCTTTTCCGACTTTGCATGTGTGCTGCACTGTACAGCACACATATACATAGTGTGAAAAGTTTTAAAGTTAGTCTAAGCATTGTATTTTGCACTGGAAGGGCACCCTTCCAGTACAAAGCCTATGCTAGACTCACGCAGGCACACTTGCACTATGGTGCAAAGGTGTGTGCGTGGCGCACGGCTACCTAATTGAGCGTCAGCCCTAGGGAAAGGGGAGGAGAGTGCTGTATCTCTGTAAATATGGTGCTCTCCTGCTCTATCCTCCTCACACAGTACAGCGCAGCATTTTTGCCATCAGCGTGAGAATTTGGCTAGTGGACCCCTATGTGCAAGTGTGATTGTTGGGACATCTGAATCTTTCACTCCCCCAATCTTACTGACCAAGCTACGCCCCTGCTACCACTACCGAACCACGGTACCTGTACAAATATACTAGTATCTTTACCTCACCTACGCCATAGTAGCTCGACTCCTGTACTCTAATATCTTTATCCCCTCCCCTTACCCTTAATCCTGCTAATTTTCTCCCCTCGCTTGTTTTTGTGCCATTTATGTGTCCACCTTGTCCCTGTCACTGTATTGTTTTTTGTGCAGAATGGCTTTACTTTTTTCACTGAAAACGTTTTCCTCAGTTTGGCTACTTTCATAAATGTTTTTCCACTTGAAGGGTTAGTCAGGTTTATAATCTTCAATATGAATTTTCTCTGAAATAAGTTATTGCCTTCAATCATTCATTAAGCTACTGTTTTAACCAAGCTTTCATCAGCTGCTGACTCAGCCAGGCTCTTAAATATTCCAAGCCCTTCCCTCATTTATTGCACCATTCACTGAGTCCCTCTACTAGCGAAAACTCCCTCGCTAAATCACACACTCACAGAGCCACTCCTTCACTAACTGAGGCAGCCATACATTCACAAACTCATGAAGACAGCACTAACAAGCCTCAAAGGGGCTCTAGGCAATCCACTGCTGCATAGGCGGGTCACACTATGGGCCTAATTACGAGTCTGGCAGTCTGAGGACCACCAGACTCGCGAGGGCGTGGCGGTCCAGCCACCGCCGCACCAGCGGTCCGACCGCCCTATTAGGACTTTGGCGGTCAGACTGCCATTGCACCGCCTTAGCTGCCAGGGAACCGCATTCCCTGGCGGTCCCGCATCGGTGTGAGGTCCACAATATACTGGGTGGTGTTCTGAGGCACCGGCAAGCATATTATGACTTTCCTCACCGCCAGCTTTGTCACGGAGGTTCTTCCTCCATGAAAAGGCTGGCTGTAAGAAAAGAAAGGGCCCCATTTTGCCCCTGTGGATGGGGGTGTATGCCTGTATTCCTGCACCCCAGTTCCTGCACAGGAAGAAATGCACAACATGGTGCATTTCTTCCTGTGTAAGAACGTGCATTGGCGGTCCCGCGGTGGTGCTGTTTAAAAATGTCAGGCTCAAAATGAGCCTTTTAAACAGCAGCGCTGCGGGACCGCCACGCCACCCGCCAGACTAGAAAAAACATGTAATCCGGCGGGCAGACGGCTGCATCTCTTGGCGGTGTGGTGGTGAGCTGCATGCACTCGCACTGCCAAAAGTCGTATTTGTGTCCAATGGAAGTCAGTAGCTCTGCTCCATTCCATGGGCCAGAAGAGCGCTGAGGGCAGATGCTCCGTTACCTTATTGAATTATAATGAGGATCTAAAAAAACACGTGTAGATATTGAAACCTCGAATGCATTTTTCATGCCAATACGCACTTAAAACTCACATGCCAAAATATGTTAGCATGAACATTAGCTCACTGAGCTATCTGCGTCGCCTTGCCTGCCCACCCCCTGGGACCGGTTCCACATGGCAGGGCCCTCCCTTTATCGACTTTTCCTGGGTAATAAAAGGAGATTAAGCATTGGGCAGATAATGAAACAATCATGATCCGGGGCCCGTGGGCATTTCCTGGAGATGGAGGCAAAGCTAGAAGCCTGGACGCAGGCCATTAACCCCAGCTGGGCATTTAATTCCCCTTGAAGAGCGCTCAGGGGCAGGGTCTTCCAAGCTGTTCGGGTCCAGCGGTGCCGTGAGCCCTTTAAGGGCTTTGAAAGGGTTGAAAAGCCCCTGCGTGGCTACAATAATAATTACTGCTCCGGAGCCTCGCCCTCTGCCAAAGGAAACACCGGCCGTTCTAGCTGCCATCGGCGGCGCGTGCTTCCAAGGGATAAAACAGACACACTATGGTTGGGAATTTCCATGGGCGCACGCGCGCATAACAGACTGTAGTGTCCCCATAATTTCAGATCCATAACTTTGATCTACAGCGATTCCGAATCCACACATTTGGAAGCCCTAATTCTGGTTCCCTCTAATTTCGGATGCCAAAACAAAATGTCTGCCACAGAAGTACATAGGCAGGGTATTGGAAAAGGACATGCATTTTGGGTTATTCATAGCATTTTTTATGCAGATCGATGAAGCGAGGCCTAAAAGCATCCAATTAATTAAATAAACAAATACATAAATTGAAAGATAGATAGATTGATTGATAGATACTTTTGAGGAACACAACAACGTTCTATTGCAGTGAAAGGTAGATGGACAGATTAATGTCTGGCAGGATGCAGTTCTGCGTCACCATCTGGTACATTCAGCATGCTCCCCATGTGGTTCCGACTAAAGACGCCAGTGCATAAAGAATTAGTGATCTGAACAAAATGCAGTCTGAAACTTTGGAGTTCGAAATTTGAACGCACAGCTAACAGACCACAGTAGCGCAAAGGGGTACAACTTGAGATGGGGGATGTGTTAGACACTATGCAAATAAAGAGTAAAAAAGTCCTCTACGAGCTGCTGGCCTTGCAGTTCAGCCAGACAACACCATTTCATTGTATATCAGAGATTATGGCATAGGGATATACTTTCTGACATAAATATTATCTCCTAAATATTTTATGCAAAAATATTGTCTCATTGGGTGTAGATTTTCTACTATTAACTCCGATTGGGCGAAGAGTAGCAGTGACAGGCCAATTTGTTGAAGTCTTTATATCAAATTAAGTCATACCAGTTTTTCCACAAAGGAGCACAAGCCAGTCCTTGTATGGGTTGCGCTCAGTTTTAACCTGAATTCTAATTTTGGGGTGTAACTACATTTGGTTATTTGTGGTTGATTTCTCCACTCTCTCTTGAGTGTCTCTCACCAGCCTCTACATGATTAAGGGTGGATTCCCACATGATACTAACTCTCCATCCAATGAATGAATTTAGCATGTAACAAGACATATGTATTTAGTTGCAGTCAGTTTTTAACCCGGCATTGGTCAGTGCGCCAAGTTAATTCCAGGTACGAAGGGCTGGGTATGAGTTTCTGTGTGACATGGTATGACCCAGATGGAAGCGATGGGAAGAGTGCCCCCTGTTCTCCTAACCAAATGTCTCCATCCTGCCCAATGGTTAAGCAGTATCGCATGGCGAATGGGCAATTGACTCCCTGGTTAAGGTCACTTTGAATGAAGCTGGAGTACACTCTTGCCCAACGCTGTCTCACATTGTGTGATGTTATCTTTTTGGCTCTAATGTCTTGTATTGTAGTTGAATTTGTAATGTGCTTCATACTCAAAAGTGCATTATCAGATGAGTAGCATACTGCACTGTGGGGGTCGTGATTGGTTGGAAGGCGATTGTACTTGCTGTGAGCCTGTGTTGGAAGCATTTTTGTGTCCGGCATGGATGGCCAGAGTGGCATTCTTATTGTGTTTAAGGACGCAGTGCTAAGTGGATGGAAGAAAGATAGGCAATTGATAGGGCGTACTCAGGGTTTATGAACTGGCTGTCAGAGTTTACTCTGTACACCCCATGTTTAGTTTACAGTGATTACTGAAAATTTTCAATCCACTTTGCATGCTGTGTATAGCACTTAGAACACCCAAAGTATAACTCTTATGAGTCTGGCAATATAGCGGCAATGACAGACGCTTGCCTATATGATCTGTAGTACAGTAACCCCCTGTATGAAAAGTTTTTTAGAGTGTCCAATTTTTAATATAGAGAGGGATAAGGGTGGGACCTAAAGCGATGGTCAATTTTAAAGACATCAAGGATACCAGCCATATGTGGCAGACCGTTTCATGTCTTTGATGCATGTCCTCTTTGGTGTTGACTGGCTTAGCTCAGTGTGATTGATGGTGGTTTACTGGCTGTATAGTATGTCCTGTGGTAGTTCTGATCTGTCCCGTGAATAGGCAGCCAGTCTAGAAGTGTTTTATCAGGACCACTGACAGGGTACAACCGTCATGCTGTCTGGCCTGATTACATGGGGTCATGAGGAAATCAAATGTGGTGATTCACAACATATTGATTTATTTGTGGGGTGGACCCAGAAGCAGCATTAGACCAACATAGTGAGTTATGTGTAGGGTATTTCCAGGAGAAGAGCAAGCCATGTCTAGTGAGTGTCTTTCGGGTAGATGGTTTGATCACTATGCAGTTGCTGAATGAGGGAACCTGCAGGAAGTTTGATGTGCCAAAATACTGTAGCCTAAATATGGAGGAAGAAAATATTGAGAATAGGTAAATATAGACTATTCTTAACTCCACATCCATGTATCTTGAATATATATTTGTATCTGTATCTAGATAGGATTATCTTATTTCAGCACCTAACTATAGCGTCACTTTGACCTTTGTTTTTTCAGTGAATATATAAATGTATATATTTGGTGAAGTCAGCCAAGAGTAGCAGCCCACTCCTTGTGGGCTACAATAGCCATCACACAGGACAGAGAGTCTCATAGGCAGAGGTAGATGAGGACACCGGTTGATGGACAGAACAGTCTTCCATGAACATAAAGTACATAGTGCTAGCCACAAGGTTTAGCAGATGTTAAATGGTGCACATGACAGACATACAGACAAGGCACAGTGTTGTGCAATCAATGCTGGTCAGGGTGAACTTATGGACCAAAGACACAGGCAGGCATAAGTTCAGTAGGGCATCAAATGATGTGTAGAGCAATCATAGAACTATAACTCAGTGACAGTCACAAGTACATGTGAGGACACTGAATTACCAGCAGGCAGAAGAATCAACTTAGAGAAAGCACCAGATACAGTGATTATGTTGCGTTCATGCTTGGGATTAATGTCACCCTTGTACCCTGAGAATGATAACGATCCCACATTATCCTTTGCTACAGATGACCACGGGAGGATTAGCAGATAGGGTCAGGGGACATAAGGCTAAGCATAAGCGGCATAATAATAAGGTCCAATGAACTTTTAGCATCAGGTTCAGAGTGCCGGTAAATTGTGTCTTGTAAAGGACTGTTTTTATAGTCATTGCTTTTAATGTTTCATTATGGGGACATGTGTCATTCGTTATGATTGATTCTGTTTTGTACAGTATCATGGAGTATGAATGGCAATGCTCTCGTTATGATTGCGCTTTGTACAGTATTGTGGTGTATGAATGGCAGTGCTCTCGTTATGATTGCGTTTTGTACAGTATTGTGGTGTATGAATGGCAGTGCTCTCCTTATGATGGTGTTTTGTATAGTATTGCAGTGTATGAATAGCAATGCTCTCCTTATGATTGTGTTTTGTACAGTATCGTGGTGTATGATTGGCAATGCTCTCCTTATGATTGTGTTTTTTACAGTTTCGTGGTGTATGAATGGCAATGCTCTCGCTATGATTCTATTTTGTATAGTATTGTGGTGTATGATTGTCAATACTCCTCTTAAGATTCTGTTTGTACACTATTGTGGTGTATGAATAGCAATGCTCTCCTTATGATTGTGTTTTGTACAGTATCGTGGTGTATGATTGGCAATGCTCTCCTTATGATTGTGTTTTTTACAGTTTCGTGGGTATTATGAATGGTAATGCTTTCGCTATGATTGTATTTTGTACAGTATTGTGGTGTATGACTGGCAATGCTCTGAATCTGTTTTGTACAGTATCGTGGTGTATGATTGTCAATACTCTTCTTATGATTCTGTTTGTCCACTATTGTGGTGTATGAATAGCAATGCTCTCCTTATGATTGTCTTTTGTACAGTATTGTAGTGTATGATTAGCAATGCTCTCGTGTTGGTTCTGTTTTGTATAGTACTGTAGTGTATGAATAGCAATGCTCCTTTAAACATATTCAACGTGATACCATGGTCGATCTGTGCTCAGCCCAGGTGTAAGACCGACTCCAGACCTGTCTGTTCAGTCTTGTTTAGGATTACGCTTTGGCAAAACTTTACTCTCTCGCCATGCAGGGCACGTGGCAGACTCATACCTCAATTTCAGAATTTGCCTGGCAAGGCCAGATCTTCTTACCCACTTGGCAGATCACTCCTTCCACCAATGAAATAATGCAAGGATCACACTGTTCCTGGCCTTTTAATTGATCGCTATTTTTGCCTATTTGGGCACAAAAACATCTGACTCACTCCTGCCTCTGGTGGAGGAGGGCAGGCAGCAGATAGTCAAATGCCATTTATCCTTTGGAGAGATAAGCAAGGTTAAATGGTACATATTTTACACCATTAGGTCAACTTCAGCTGTCTCACCAGACTATTTATTGTTTTTTCAAAAACATTCACACATAATATATTTGCAGAGAGAGACTTTTGATTAGTGGACTTCATCTATTGGTCTTTTAAATTGTTATTCACATTTTGCTTTTGCCATCCAGAGCATACAGCATGGGGCACTGGGTCAGCACACTTTAGTCATTGGCTCTCTTCACTTTGAGTGACTGCACAAAGCACGTGCGTACACATTGTTCACATCTGCTTGAAAGTAGTTCCTTTGCTTTCAGTGGCAAAGCTGGTTCAAAGCAACATGACAAAGTAACAGTGTGGCTGCCTGCGATTTGTGAGTTTGGTTAGGTGTTTTTTTATTCTTGTCTCCTTCAAAAATAATAATAAAATGCGTGGTGTAACTGAAAGGTTTGTTGTTAAAAAACAAAACTAGTCAATCCGCCACATTAGTGATTTTTTTTTAACTATAAAATATTTATTTCAAGACAATCATGGCTATGTTTAAGTAGCAGCTTCTTTTCTTTTTCTTTTTGTTGCATATACCTGCAATAAAAAGAAAACCCATGGTACAACCTGGCCATGGCCAACCTATTGGCTTTGCCAATGTGCATTTCTTTAGTATGAAATGTTCTGCTCGCTGCTAGTTGAGATTAACTCCACATTTGTATCCAAAGCGCAATGATCCTTCTTGCAAGGATGGGCATGAGCTGTCCACTGGCCACCTCCCCTTGGACTTCAGTAGGCTCAAGAGACCCAAACATGGGTCTCTTGCCTCAGACAAGGGCCAGTCCTTGATTTGGTTCCAGGCCATGCTTGATATGATTGGGCGCGGGGTGGGTGGGGGGGTACTTCTATGGTCTCACATTCTAAATTAAATATCCTCGAAACACGCAAAACACGAGTTGGCTGGCATACATTGGCTGGCTAAAACTTACATTAATAATATTAAAAAGTGATTGGCTAATAAATATTGTGAGATTCTATAAATGAAACCAAATATGGAAACATTGTAAATCTGTATGATTTTTTGGTGCCTCATATGTCGTTGTATATTATAAATCTTCTCCATGAGCATGTTGCACTGAGGTGGGGTTGACAGCATGGGTTCGTCCAAAGACCCTTGCCCCTGGTTGTGGTCTGCTCAACAGTGATTCCTTTGGTTTATCACCTAAGATGTAACTCTAGAGCCATTACTCTTCCATATTGTTAATTCATTAGTGCATGGTCTCAAGTCCTCACTCTGCGTCTACACCAAGTCTCTAAATTCTTCAAAGGTATTTATTAGTCACATCAACTTGTAGACAATGGAGAGAAAAAAATATGTTTGAATGTGATCTGAATAGTACAAGAGGGTAATTATAATCAGGTCCGCCGGAAATATGAGATTTTGGGGTGGGGCGTTTTCTGCATATTTATGGATTCCCCATATTTGCCACATAATCCATCTTCTGTTGCATATTTTGCAGATTTTAACAAAAACGTTTTTTGTTTCTAGCTCAAACGGATTGAAAGTTACTAAAAACTCAGCGACACATGTTGCCAAGCAGTGGATGGCCCTTTGCAATGATTGATTGGTCACCTTTCTGTTGATTATTGCTGTATTTGTGTTAAACTGGTACTAATGAGATGAAATCTTTGCCCAATCAGTAATATGTGCAAAACTGAAAAAATAATGAAGTAATAGCCTCCCAAAATGTGCTGCAACATGCCGCATAATTTTACTTTTCACATAATAGTGACCCAGTGACCCTCATTATAATCCATGCATAAAGCAGATTTTAGTAGCCAAGGAGTGTAAAATGAGTTAACATATACATTGAGGGTGAATGAGTGGGCGAATGACGCTTGATTTGAATATGGTTGAAAGTTTCGATATCTGCTCTTGTAAGCTGACTCATGGTACAATGAAACCCTTCCGGATCCCCCTTGAAACCACGCCCTGAGTTGTGTCAGCACGTGACAAGCAGCGCCTGGAGGCTGGTGGATCAGAATGGAGCTCTATATGATCGTTATGGAATTCCATGGGTTCCTCAGACGTAGACTGAACGGCTTTAATATAGGATGTATGGCTGCAGCTGAATACACCTTTGGCCCGTATATTTTACGCATGCTGCATAAGTATGGATCCCTCAGTGCATAAAAGGAATCATTGTACAAGAAACAAAGGTCTCCTTCGCCTACAAACTCAATGAAGACCTGAAGGACATAGGCTCAAATCATCCTGAACTGGTCCAGCCTTTGATCTGCCTGAGGGTGATAAAATTATTAAAATCAAGTTCGTATTTTAAAACGAAACAATCCTTATTTTTGAAGTATACTCTATGTAAACGGCCAATATTATTATTAGCTGATATATAGATTGTTGACAAGGTGACTCAGCGAGTTGAGCGCTTGAGTAAGGTTAATACCTGCAATTTGCAGCACGTAGAAACGGTAAAACTACGGTATTCAGGTTTATTTAAACAATTCTTATGTTTGATGTAGGATTCCCCGTTCGCGGTCTATATATGTTATAGAGATATGCAACTGTGCGCTTGTAAAAGTGACGGCCCTTCAGCACCACTGCTGAGAACTGCATTGGTGTGCATGCGGGGGCTAGTGGGGACATGTGGTGCCCCTAACCCCTGCTGCACCGCTGTTCATGGCGCTCTATCATTATTCAGTTGGACGAGGCGCTCCCAGGATCCTTCAGCACCAGTGTCTGAGGAGAGCTCCGTGCTCCGAGAGGAGATGCTGTTTCCGGCCCCGTTCAGCACCGAGGACAGCGCAACGCTGCACAGTCTGGAAAAAGCTGCTAGTTTCAGATCCAGCATCTCAGCTCACCAGGAAACAAACACTGGCCTAGTCAATCGTTCTCAGCAATGCCGACCTATTGGTTTTGGTAATGCTATTAACCTATGCTGATCCACATCAGCAAAAAAAAAGAAAAAAAAGATGCTCCTTTCCAGATGCTGAACGGAGTGTGCAGTAGCGTGGAGTGACTTTGGTGTAGAGCGGAGTGACTTAGGGAGAGTGGTGTAGAATGGAGTGGCATAGCGTGGAGTGGCATAGATTGGCATGGCAGAGAGTAGAGTGGCATTGAGCAGCGCAGAGTGAAGTTGAGTGGAGTGGGGTAGAATAGATTGGCATAGAGTAGAGTGGCATAGAGTGGAATGCCATAGAGTGGCATAAAGTGGATGGAGTGGAGTAGAGTGGCATAGAGAGGAGTGGCATAGAATGGAGTGGCATAGAGTAGAGTGGCATAGGGTAGAGTAAAGTGACATAGAGTAATGTGGCATAAGTAGAGTGGCGTAGAGTAGAGTGATGTAGAGTAGAGAGGTGTAGAGTGGAGTGGCATAGAGTGCTGTAGAGTGGCATTGTGTGGAGGTGCGTGGACTAGAGTGGAGTTGAGTAGAGTAGAGCGGCGTAGAGTGGAGGGGTATAGGGTAGAGTGGTGTAGTGTACAGTGTGTAGGGTGGAGCTGGTGGAGGGTAGAGTGGTTTAGGGTACAGTGGTATAGGGTAGAGTAGAGTGGCACACAGTAGAGTGGCATAGAGTAGAGTGGAGTGGCTTAGAGTGATGTGGAGTGCTGAGAATTGGCACAGAGTGGCACTGTGTGGAATAGAGTGGCGTAGAGTAGAGTGATGTAAACTACAATGGTGTAGAGTAGAGTAGTGTGGAGTTGAATGATATGGAGTGGCATAGGGAAGTGTAGAGTGGAATAGAGTGGCGTTGATTTGCGTGGAGTGGCATAGAGTGGAATGGCATAGAGTGGCATAGAGTAGGGTGGTAACATGTGGGGTGGAGCAGAGTAATGTGGAGTAGAGTGATATAGTGGTGCAGAGTGGTGTAGAGTGGATTGGCTTAGAGTGGAGTGAAATAACGTAAAGTAGAGTGGCGTAGAGTAGAGTGCTGTAGAATGGCACTGTATGGAGTGGAGTGCCATAGGGAGAGTGGAATAGCAGGAGTGGAGTGAGGCAGAGTGGAGTGGTATAAAGTGGCATAGAGTAGAATGGCCTAGAGTGGTATGGAGTGGTCCAGAGTAGAGTGGAGTGGCATAGAGTGAAGTGGAGTTGCATAGAGTGGTGTAAATTAGAGTGGCAAGGAGTGGAGTGGCATAGAGTGGAGTGCCATAGAGTGGCATTGTGTGGAGTGGTGTAGAGTGGAGTGGAGTGGCATAGGATAGAGTGGCACAGAGTGGCTCAGAATTGAGTTGAGTGGCATAGAGTAAAATGAAGTTGCATAGAGTAAAATGGCGTAGACTAGAGTGGCGTGGAGTAGAGTGATATAGAGTAGAGTGGTGGGGAGTGGAGTGGCGTAGAGTGGCATGGAGTGGTGGGGAGTGCAGTGGCATAGAATAGAATAGAGTTGTACAGAGTAGAATTGCATAGAGTGGAGTGGAGTGACATGGCGTGGTGTAGAATAGAGTGGCGTAGAGTAGAGTGCTGTAGAGTGCTGCAGAGTGGCATTGTGTGAGTGGAGTGGTGTAGAGTAGAGAGGAGTGGCATAGAGTGGAGTGGCGTAGAGTGAAGTAGAGTAGAGTGGTATAGAGTGGCGCGGAGTGGAGTAGCATAGATTAGAGTGGCATGGAGTGACGCAGAGTGGATTGGCTTAGAGTAGAGTGGCATAGAGTGAAGTGAAGTGGTGAAGAGTGGAGCAGTATAGAGTAGAATGGTGTACAGTAGTACAGTTGTAGGCTAAGTAACTAAATCAATCAATCAATCAGGGAATTGTAAGCGCGCTACTCACCCGTGAGGGTCTCAAGGCGCTGAGGGGGGGGTCCGCAGATCTGTTTAGCCGAAGAGCCAGGTCTTGAGGGTCTTCCTGAAGGTGTTCAGGGAGGGGGCGCGTCTGATGTCTAAAGCATTAATAGAGACGGCAGATATGGTGAAAGGAACATAAATAGAAAGCAGTATACCTGTGTTAAAAGTAGGAAAGCACATTGCACATCAGGAATAACACTGAAAAGCGTATAAAATAAACAAATAAGTGTGTTGCAAAACAATAAGGAACAACAAAGATGAGGGAGAATACATGTACTTGGTCAGTACTCCAGGGATGAGCTAACACAAGACAGGAAGGGAAGTCTATGGGAGCTAAGCAATGAAAATATTGCAAATGAGAGTGACAATAAAAACAACTAATGATATGCTGTGGAGGGTTGTAAGCCCACCGAATTGTGAACAATATACATCACAGCACAGCACATGTGCTGTATAGGTGAGACCTAAAAAAACACAATGATGGGTACAGGTGCATGATTTATGACACTATCATATGCAGCATGTGTCATACGCCATTTTGTTTTAATTACATTCTAAGATGACGAATGCCTCTTGTGGAGTGGTAAATAATAAGAAAATAAATAAAATGTTCACAAAGGCATGCTTTAAGAAAAGAGCGCCCGGGAGAAAATTGCAGGTACTAGGCCAAAATATTTAAAAAAGAACACAACAAGGAAAGATGGAGGAGGTACGGAGGAGTGGGTGGTGAGGTGCTGGAGAAAAAGTCAACACTGCTGAGCGATTGGATCAGTGGTGTAGCAGAGAAGCTATGGAGAAATGGGGGCAGGGTTAAAAATAAAACTTAAGGTAGTGGAGGGAGCAATGGAAGCTGTGGTGTAGGGGGGTGACCATGTATGGGGATCTGAAGTGGAAGCAGCAACAATAGCAATCCACTTGTGCCCGATGGAGTGCTAGAAGAAAAAAAAGTAGTTGCCTCAGTGCAAACAATGGAAGGACACAAATCTTCCAATCAGAAAAAAAACTATGCTTCTGAGGTGAGACAAAGAAAGAATCGGAGGAATTTAATAAGGAGCAGGGAAATGAGACAGGCAAGAAATCTATCCAATCAAGAGCAAAGGTCTGACTCAAAGGCCACTAAATGTATGTATATTTAAATGTTTTAGAGACAAAAGGTCTTTAACAACAGACAGCTAAAGCTGTTGATAGGCAAGACCTAAAAACGTCTCCCATACATATAAGTTATTGGTGTATAGTTTTACCATGTAATGGGAGAGTGTCACAGCTACAGTGAGTGCGGGTTATCAGAAGATAGTGCCACCATCTGGCAGGAGGTTGTCAAGGCTTGCATTGGTAAGAGTTAGAGTTCCATAGTCCAGTGGGAGGGTGATTTGGCTAGTTATCAGAGTATGGCTCCACATTTAGCTGGGATGTGCCCTGGTTGAGTCAGAACCGATTATCTTAAGATAACCCCACTGGCCAACAGGATGGGGTTATGGCTTAAGTAAGCTCCAGCTATCAGAGGATAGCTACACCATTCAGTGGCATGGTTTCTTGGCTTGAGTCAGTACCAGTTACCAGAGGATAGCTCCAGCATTCAATGGGAGAGCAACATTGTTTGAGTAAGAGCCATTATCAGAGAAAGCTCCAGCATTCACTGGGGAGTGTCGTATCATGGCTTGAGTCACAGACGGTTATCCCGAGGATAGTCTAACCCTTCAACAGAAGGGTGTCATGGCTTAAGTCAACACCATTACCCGGGGATGGCTTCACCATCCACAGAGAGGATGTCATGGCGTGAGACAGCACTGGTTGTCAGAAGATAGCGCCACCGTCCTGTGGGTTGGTTTTATGGTTTGAGTCGGTGCCGGTTATCGGAGGATAGCTTCACCACCCAACAGGAGGGTGGCTTGCCTTGAGTCAGTGCTGTCAGTGAGTCAGTGCCGGGTATTGGAGGATAGCTCCACCATCCAGCGTAAGGGTGTCAAGCTTGAGTCAGGAAGGATTATCAGTGGAGAGCTCCATGAACCAGTTGAAGATGTTATGACTTGAGACAGTGCCGTTATCAGCGGATAGCTCCCCCATCCACCAAAAAGGTATAATGGCTTTAGTCAGCACCAGCTATCAGAGGATCACTTCACCATTGAATGGGAGACTGTCGGGGCTTGAGTCAGCCCCGGTTATCATAAGATAGCTGCACCATTCAAAGGAAATTTGTTCCTGGATTGTGTGAGCATTGGTTAGCAAATGATCATGGCAGCACTGATTTGTGGACCATATCTCCTGCGCTCAAATGGAGAGTATTTATGGGCTCAATTTACTATTCAATGAGTGGGTGCTTGTCATGCTTTTGTTCAGACCATCTGGCAGCATCAAAGGCTGGATTGATTGCATTCCCTAATGATCAGGATATTGGAACAGAAAATTGGGTTTCTAAAGCTGTGTTGTCCCTTTAGGTAGGGTGGTCAGTAGCCAAAGCCTAGCTCAAGGCGAGTGATGTGAATTGTGAATCATGTTACTGTATAACATAGTCATTGCAATTGCAACAAACAAGAATGCCCAGCCAGAGTCAACTCGTGAAACAAACTATTTAATAAACACCTTAACACTGTACAACAGTGATGGTTAAAATAAATAGTGAAAGTGTGGTAATCCTCCCATCGGTAGTAACAAAGTTAGGACTCTGAAATAAGGGGCTTATTTGCAAGCCCAGTGCACTGCCGGAATGTGACTTTTCTTGACGTACCGGTGGCGCACAGTGCAGACCCGTATCTACAAGGTGATGGAAAGCCACCCGGCATGGCTTTACATGGCCTCGTTGATATGGTGTAAGGCAATGCAGCGCAAGTCGCTGCATTGCCTCTCACTGGCTCAGGAAGGTTTGCCATGGGCGTTGTGGTAGGTGTTCCCACTCAACGCACATGGTTTTTTACACATTCCCAGATTTACTACATAGCGTAAATTTGGGAATGCGTCAAAAACCTGCACCTCCCCCAGGGTGCCGTAACGGTTGTGTTTGTGAAGTAAGGTGTTCCTTCCTGCACAAAAATAACCTAATTTCAATGCAGGCACCATTCTGCAATGCTGCAAGGGTGCCTGCATTGGGGCTAGACAGCCATTTGTGCACCAGCGCAGTGTAAGAGGCCAGGAATGTGCTGTATCTCATGCATACAGTGCATTCCTGCCTGTTGCTTTTGTCGCAGGGCAGTACGGCAAAGTGATGTGCAGCGCTGCCCTGCTTCGAATTGTTGTAAATGAGGCCCTTGGTCTGTTGAAAGAGAAATCTGGTCTCCTCTTATGACCTCTTTCAAGTAGCCTTCTTTCAAAAGACCTCAACTTGAACAATCAATCTTTATTGTTGTAAGTTAATAAAAACCATCACAATAACCTTACATATGGTAATTTTCGTGAAACATATAAAACAATGAATACATTTGACATTATGTGTACTATTTAAAATTCATTCTAAAATGCTGAGTGTTCTAAAATCACTAGTAGCGAATACGGTGCCATTATGGATACTGTTTGTTTGTTGCGTTGGTTGACCCACTGGGCAACACGGATAGCCCGCTGTCACTAGGAATGATCGCTGGGCTTGTGTTTATAATAGTGCTATTGTTCCCATTTTCATTGAACCTTCGACTGCTAAGTGAGGCATAACTTGCATACATGATTGTAAGTGAACGCATTGGCTCCGGTGAGTTGTTTAAAATTATTGCTTGATTTCAAATAGTGATCCTTTAGCTGAGATAACCTGGTCATGCCACTGTTGGCATTTTATTTCAGAAACGACTGTTTCTGTGACGGAATAGCCTTGGAGGCTCAAGGGTTGTGTTGTGTTCTAGAAGTCAGGCTGAGTTCATTTGTTTCTCATGCAGTGTCAGAAATGTCAGCAATTTGCAGGTAATCTTGGGATCTCAACTAGTATTGCAATGGTTGAGGGTGCTTCTGGTTTTTAAATGACTTGTGAACCACTGACTCAGGCTCTTCAACTGAGAGATTGTTTACTGAAAAGCGCATCCTTAGATGACAGCTCTTCTGTGAAGCATTCACTGTCCAGCCTCTCAAGTGAATATGTCTATAAGCTGCTCCTTCCCTACCTGAAGCCATAACAGAGGCTTTCAAACTATCAGGAGCAATTGATGACAAAAATTTAGCTTAGCTTTTCAAGTGAGTTAAGCGCTGCTAAATATCTGAAGCTGGATCTTGAAGATTCTTGGCCAGGCACTGAGATGTGTTGTTTCATGGAAAAATATCAACATATATGCCTAGGATAACTCAGAAAACAATCTCCTATAGACCGTAGATTTCGGCACACAATGAGAAAAAGTGGTCAAAATAAATAGCCAGAAAGACTACCTGTTTAGGGCCTTCACCTACGATGGCCCCCGTGCAGAACAGAAGCAGGTAAGTTAATGCCACCTTCATTCACCAAAACAAAAAATTGGAGGAGAAAGAAAGTTCTATGTGGGCCAGAACACCTATAATGGTACTATATATTTGTAGAGTTTATTTGTTTGTCCTATTTTTTGCCAAACAGGTTTTCTCTTTCTTTAATAATAATGTAAACATCAGCAGGCCATTTGTTCTGCTTCTTAACTTTCTTTCTCGCTCCCACTATATCACAATGTGGAACATGACAGCAAACGAACACAGACACCGCCCTCAGCCATCCTGCGCTTCTTCGCAGTAATGTGGGTGGAAGCACCGCTAACTTCTCAAACCCAAGAGGAGAGGAGGCGGGCCCAAACATCCTGATCTATCAACCAATCAGGGGGGAGAGTCACCACGAGGCCAATGCACCGCTAACCATCATGGCTGACAACATTCAAGAAGGGAGGCGGGACCAAGCACCAATCATCCCAAAAGGTTCAACCATGGGGCAATGCACCCCAGAAAAAATAACCAAATAAACACATATGGAAGGTGCCCAGGCAACATCCAAGAAAGAAACATTAAAGGAGCTCCAGCGAGCAGGGCACAAAAGAAAAATAGGGAGAGTGGAGGATGGGGGCATTATTTATTAGTAATGGACTTCTTTTTTGAGGAAATAGAAAGAGGCTTGAGTTGGAAGTATCGAAGTGATAAAAACTCACCTTTAACTCAATTGAGCAAGTAATGGGACGAGGAAGGAGATGAGGAGGTAATACCGAACAGTTGAAAGTCTCACTCTGTCTAAAGGTGCATGAAAACAGGGCCTAGGTGGTCTCTGGGAATCGGAGACCACCAGGTGAGAACAAAGCCAAACAGGCAGGGGTGGCTCCTCCGTTAAGGCGGAGGAGCGTCGCCCCACTAATTAAAATGCCACAGATGAAAAATAAAATGGTAATAGACATTATTACCATTTTATTTTTCATTGACTCTGCAAACCCCCGAGCCGAGTCTCAGGATGGGGGCGGTGCTGCTGCTGACTGGCAGCAGAGAGGAGTGATGGCTGGGCACCCTAGAGTGCGCATGTCTCTTTGGACAGCCGTCTTGCGACGGCCACCCAGACATGCGCACTTTAAACCTCTCAACCCAGCTGTCTTGGACAGCTGGGTTGAGACTGAGCAAATATATCCAGTGCCCTTTGGAGAGCTGAGAGAGCCTGCTCCAACCAATCCTGACACTGCTCTTATACTGGTTAACAGCATGAGAGCAGTGCCAGGATTGGTTAGGGGAGATGGCTGGGCCCGAGGAGAGAAGAACACTGGGACGGAGCTAGTACGTGCAGCAAGGTAAGTGAGTTTTATTTAATTTTTTTAAATGTATTTTATGTGTATTATGCCCCCAATCACCGACATGCATTACGTCGCTGTTTTAAAGTTGAACATTTTAACTTTAAAACGAAAATGTAATGCATGTCGGCATAAATGTAGCTTATATATTTTACCGCCCACTTGCCACCCCCCCCCCCACCCCCATAGCTGACAGCCGCCACCACTGTACACACAGGAACTTTGAGGGTGGGCAAAAAGAGACAGGAAATTGCAGCTTCAACCGGGAATTCTAGACTTTCGTTCTTCCACCTCCTTTTTCTGATCAAAGTTTCTCGCCCTTCCCTTCTTTCCTTCTTTGTCTCCCTATCTCTCTCATATTGCCAATGTCTCGCTCCTCCTTTCTCTTTTTCCCTCCTCCGCTGCCACGTCCTGTTGGTCTTCCTTGCCATAATTCTTTTCCCTGCGTTCCTCCGCCCCCTCCTCTCTCAACTCTCAAGTTTTCCTCTTTCGTCTCTTCCTCCTTCACCCCACACCTTCCCCGTGTTTCTCACCCTCCACTCTCCTTTTAAGCACCTTTCCTGGCATGTCTACCTTCTTCACCCCTCCCTGCCCCCTCAGTGCCTATTCCCTGCCCTGCCTCCTTCCCTCTGCCCTCCCCCTCGGTGTTCCTTCATTCTGCCCTTTCTACCCTCCCTCCCTGCCCCTTCACCCTTCACCCTCAAAGTGAAGTCCCTTCTTTCATCCGTGCTCTCTCCCTGCTTCCCTATCCCGTCTCCTCCTCGAATGTTCTGCTCCCCTCAGTGTCTTACCACTGCCCCCTCTTTATCTGCCCTTTCTCGCACCCTCCATCATGTACACTCACTGTTTTCCCCTCCATTTTGCCACTCTCTCTCCCCCTTCTCTGTTCTGTCGCCCTCAGTCTCCCCTCTCAGTGCCTCGCCCCTCTCCAGTCGCCTCTCTCCCTTCTTTCACTGCCCTGTCTCATTCTATGCTCTCACTCCCCCCCCCCGTCCTGCCCTCTTTCCTTTCCCTTCCTATCCTCTCTCCTCGTCCCCCTCCCATCGGAGTCGCGGCCCTGGCCAGTCACCTCTCTCCCTTCCTTGCCCTGTCTCATTCTGTGCTCTCACTGCCCTCCCCATCGCATCAGTCCTGCCCTCTTACCTTTCCCTTCCCATCCTCTCTCCCCCTCCCCCCACCGGAGTCTCGGCCCCTCCCCACTCTCGACCCTCTCCAGTCGCCTCTCTCCCTTCCTTCTCTGCCCTCTCTCATTCTGTGCTCTCACTGTCCCCCCAGCCCTGCGCTCTTTCCTTTGCCTACCCATCCTCTCTCCTCGTCCCCTTCCCCTCGGAGTCTCGCCTCTCTCCAGTCGCCTGTTTCCCTTCCTTCTCTGCCCTGTCTCATTCTGTGCTCCCACTGCCCCCTCCCCCGTCCTGCCCTTTTTCCTTTCCTTTCCCTTCTCATCCTCTCTCCTCGCCCCCTTCCCCCCCTCGGAGTCTCGCCCCTCTCCGCCTGTTTCTTTTTCATATTTCACAGCTCCTGATTCCTGCACAAAGCTGCCAACCCCCCGAGACTGCCGCCAGATGTTCCCAGCAGCGCACAGCCTTGCCTTCCTAATGAAATATTCATAGGCCCTCTGCCTCCTGACATGAAAATCTCATACAGTTTCCCGAACTGTGGAAGCAGAGTTTAACTTTGGTAAAAATAGTTCACGCCGGAGATCTCGGAGGGAAGGGCCGAGGCCTGCAGTGCACTCCTGCCGCAGCAGGTGCAGAGGGAGGCTGGGCTGGAGGAATGCATTAGGAGAACTCCTGAACCAGGGGTGTGGGACCACCTCGATAGGCCAGTAGAGCTGGGACCAAGTCAGTGACGCTTCTGGCATCCTTGCAGAGGCTAGCATGTGAAAACAGACTGTAAAACACGTTTTGAAGAACACAAACTCCAATGTATAGACACCAAAAATGTAACCCTTACATACATTTTCCATTAAAAAAAATAAATTAAAAAATGACTTTACCCTTAACCCATAATCAGGCCCTTGCCCCCAAATATGCCAGGACTGCAGTGAGGTTACTAAATTAACTCAGCTCTAAAATATTTCGAAAGTGAGTTAGCTGGAATAAGGAATTGAACACAGATCAATATTTTTGAATGGTGATATTTATGTAATGTCTAGATTTTTGCAGCCTATATTTTGAAAGCTAGCTGTCTGCAGAATGGGGTTTTGCAGTTTGTGTTTTCAGCTGTAATGAAGTGATGGCCTTTTGGTAAAGGCTTCCCACTAAGCCAGGGCACCCTTGCAGGAGACAGTGTGGGCCTAGGAGACTTTACTTGGCGGAGCAAGGACCATCTATTCTCCAGGGGGACAGAGGATGAATTGGCAAATCCATGTTCAAAGGATAAGGCAGTGAGTGGACTGATGTGACAGGGTACACACGTATGAAATGCAAGAGTGAAGAAAGACCATTAGGTTGAGTCGGATCGCGTTTAGCTAAACATTAGTCCTCACGGCATGCTTAAATCCTTTACATCTTTGTGGTGTGGGTGCAGATGTTGTTTGACAACCACAATTAACATGCAGTTATGATTTGTTAAGTTGTGGTATGGTATGGAATAGAATGCTGGGATAAGTATATTATGGTATGTTATTGTATGGAATGTTGTGATATTGAAAATTATGATATGATAAGTGATGAACATTTGTATAGGGCATGTCTACCATTTGTATGGTCCTATAGAGTTTTCTGAGTCTGGGTGTTCATTGGAGTTCAGGGATTCTCTTCGACCAGAGTGGTTGGCTGTATTCTCTTTGACCAGAGTGGTTCTCTAGATTCTCTTTGACCAAAGTGGTTGGGTAGACTCTCTTTGACTGGAGTGGTCGGCTAGATTCTCTTTGACCAAAGTGGTTGGCTAGATTCTCTTTGACCGTAGTGGTTCTCTAGATTCTCTTTGACCAAGTGGTTGGCTAGATTCTCTTTGACTGGAGTGGTTGGCTAGACTCTCTTTGACCGTAGTGGTTCTCTAGATTCTCTTTGACCAAAGTGGTTGGCTAGATTCTCTTTGACCGGAGTGGTTGGCTAGATTCTCTTTGACCGGAGTCGTTGGCTAGATTTTCTTTGACTGGAGTGGTTAGCTAGATTCTCTTTGATTGGAGTTGTTGACTAAAATCTCTTTGACTGGAATGTTTGGCTAGATTCTCTTTGACCGTAGTGGTTCTCTAGATTCTCTTTGACCAAAGTGGTTGGCTAGATTCTCTTTGACCGGAGTGGTCGGCTAGATTCTCTTTGACCGGAGTGGTTGGCTAGATTCTCTTTGACCGGAGTGGTTGGCTAGATTCTCTTTTACTGGAGTGGTTAGCTAGATTCTCTTTGGAGTCGTTGACTAAAATCTCTTTGACTAGAATGGTTGGCTAGATTCTCTTTGACCGGAGTGGTTGGCTAGATTCTCTTTGACTGGAGTGGTTGGCTAGATTCTCTTTGACCAGCGTGGTTGGCTAGATTCTCTTTGACTGGAGTGATTGGCTAGATTCTCTTTGACTGGAGTGGTTGGCTAGATTCTCCTTGACTGGAGTGGTTATCTAGATTATCTTTGACCGGAGTGGTTGGCTAGATTCTCTTTGACTAGAGTGTTTAGCTAGATTCTCTTTAACTGGAGTGGTTGGCTAGATTCTCTTTGACTGGAGTGGGTGGCTAGATTCTCTTTGACTAGAGTGGTTGGCTAGATTCTCTTTGACTGGAGTGGTTGGCTAGATTCTCTTTGACTAGAGTGGTTGGCTAGATCTACTCAAGGATCTGTGGGTGTGTTAATTCCATATTGTGGGTGCTGCAGAACGTCTGAGTTTCTAGGGGAGTGCAGGGCTTAATTTCCTGCCCTTCAAGACAAGGGACAGGATCCATTGTGATTTATGTCACAAACCCTCTGTGGTGGGAGCCTTCCCAGACAGAGCTCGAGTCTGTTGAGATGCCATGGTTACAGCAATGGTGGTACAATCTCTGGTGGAGGCATTCTGAGGTGTCAGATCTCTGGTTGGTGGGCCCTACTTACAAGCAGCCAATTATCTTTTCACACCGATAGTGTTAGATTTGGTACTGGTGTCTCAGCAAGAGCACCCAGGATATACTGCAGAGAAGAGTCCACAAGCCAGATGATGTAAGCAGGCAGTTAGTCAAGCAGGTCTCGGGTATGTTCTGCAGTGGAAAAGTGGGAGCTCCTCCGGTGGACCATTGGTCACTGGGTCTGTTCCGCAGGAGCAAGCCAGCGCAACAACTGATGAGGCCTCCTACTTCTCTGGTCTTGGTAACATCGTCTGTGGGTCATATGTAGGAGTCCACATGAATCCAGTCACCAGAAAAGAACAAGTCAAAGGCACTGCCAACACCAAGCTGTATATATGGGGCTAACAGGATTAGAGCTTGTCAACTAGGTGAGGAGTTTCAATTTAAACTAGTCCATCATTAAAAGTGCATCTTCCTGACACAGAGTGCTTAAGGGAGCAGGTCGAGTGCAAAGTATGACCCATAATGGCGTCTCTGTAGAATTCCAAACTGGCGACTATCTGTTCTCAAACATGGTTACTTTAAAATTAATGTCTGGACAATAATTCTGTTGCTGACCAGTCATCGTCTCTGTGTTTAAGAAGAGGGAAGGGGTCTGAGCATAAAAAATCATCTGCGTTCACCTCACGCACTGGGCAGAGTATGCATGCACACATTTCCTTCACACCTTGGGCAGAGGGGTCAGTGAGCAACACCCTGATAAAATGTATCACTAAATGGATTTCAAACCTGGCAAACTATGATCTAAGGGACATACATTCAGGAGAAGTCTGGGTAATATTGGAAACCCAAATCCAGGTGCCGTCTTTGTGCTGTCTGGGGCACAAGTCCAGCAGTCTGGGTGATCTTAGGAGCACAAATCCAGAGCACAAGATGTGTCTTGTAGATCACAGCTCTCCCCGCAGTTCTACAAAAACCAGATGTCAATACTCCTGTTTCTTCAGGAAGGGGCGGGACTTCGCTGTGAAGCATGCTCTGAACTCACATAAAGAGAAGCAAGGGTAAGTCTTGAGATAGAAATCAAGTAGGAGTGTGCTGCTGGCTGCAGCAGGACCACAGTTTACCCAGGTTTATTCATTCCTGAATTACAAAGTAATCAAACTTACTATGTAAGCGATCATCATCCATTATCCATTATTGTCAATGTAAGCACCACGATGCATGAGGAACATCTCACTGTTGGCAAAATGCTCAATCCAATCAGCGAACCAGCATCGATAAAACGAATTAAATGGGGACCCCCAAGCCGGGCCAGATATAACAAGTGGAAACAAGCTATATGTACAACTGGCCTTCAGAAAAGTTGGTCAGAAATTATGGATTCGCTATTTAAAGCTCTGAGTGCCGGAAGGCAACCTACACATAAAGGCAAACTTACTGGAAATGGGCCAATCTATCTCCTCGATAACAAAGACTTCAGAGAGAGCAAAAAGAGGTGCCGTCTGCAGAGCTACAGTACAGGAGAGAGAAGTGCTCACGGATGGAAAAAACCTTGAAAACACCCAGAAAACTGCATAAAAACCTGTCTGGCAGTTGAAACAAACCAATACAGAAGAAAAATGGAAACATATTTATGCACTGTTAGCGCCCAATAAGAACGGGGAGTTTTGGAGCTATGTTAGCGGTCTAAATGGTGGAGGCCATACAGATAATGCTGTACCCGCCAACAAATGGGCAGCCCACGCAACAAGGCTTTATGTCAACCCAGATAAACCCATGGCTAAAACCATGGAAGTAGAGGGCAATCACCCTGACGAGAATGAGGCAGAGTATTTTGCCCCAACAGAAAAAGAAACCCTAAATACGCTCAAGGGAATCAGGAAGGATGGGGCTCCCGGGCCTAACGGGCTACCAGGCAGCATCTTCAGCGAAGACCGAGATTTTTCGGCCCCCCACATGCATAGCCTGTTCTACCAATGCTACAATACCTCGGTAGTACCGGACTCATGGAAAGGCTCTATCTTGCATCCCATTTATAAAAAAGGGGATGCTTCCCGCCCAGAGAACTACAGACTGATCGCATTGTTGGACGTTGATGGGAAGACATTTGCAAAAGTGCTCCGGAAAGAGCTAGAGGCATGGATAACAAAAAAACAAATCATACCGCAATATCAGACAGGATTCTGGGCCAATTCATCTACGCTGGACAATGCCATTGCGCTATCATACCTGGCAACCAAGGCCACAGAGGCCGCCACCCCTCCACTCTATGCATGTTTTGTCGACAACAGAGCCGCCTTTGACGGCATTGACCGTAATATACTCTGGGCAAAACTTGCAAAGTGGGGCATTCCGAGGTAACTCCTGGCAGCCATCATGACACTTCACACCAGCACTTGGGTTCGCTCTATGCTGACACAGACATGTGTAACGGCTAAGATCTACACTAATAAAGGTCTAAAATAGGGCTGCGTGATCGCCCCTACATTGTTTAACTTATACACTGCGGATCTGGGAGAGGCACTCCTAAAAGCCAATATCTTTCCACCCAAACTGGGCCAGCTCAGACTTCCGATCATGCAGTACACAGACGACCTTGTTCTACTGGATCAAACTAGAATAGGAATGAAAAGGGCATTGGAGACACTACACCTTTATAATATGGAAAACAAACTTCAAGCCAACGCAACAAAAACGAAGGTGCTGGTTTTTGACCACAAACCCAAAAAATCACTATTGGGTTGGCATCTCGGCCCATTAAGGATTGCTACGGCTAACAAATACACTTATCTGGGAGTACAATTCTCAGACACTGGTAGACCAATACTGCAGGGAAAAGCACTCGAGGCTAAAGCGGCTAAGGTCACACGTGGTTTACGTAAATTAAATCATAAGCTCCAAAGCCACTCAACAGAGGGCATCCGACAAGTAATGCAAGCAAAGCTAATTCCAACATTGAGCTATGGCCATCTCGCCTTCTCTGGCTTGCTCACCGATAAATTGGAGCGCCTGCACACCATGGTTTTCAGAAAGGTTTTTAATCTTCCATACTCAACAAGGCGCACACTGATCTGCCTGGAGTTCAATACTCTAGCAATGGACATTGAATGTAAAAAAGACATAGTCAAATTTCATTATCGCGTGATCAAGGCAGGCTCTGGCACAATCAGGGAAGCATTACAAACAATTTTTACTGATAATACTAGACACTGGGCAAGGTATCTCTTGATGGCTAACAAGACATTGGGCCTGCCAGCAGACCTTTTAACGGACACACCCTTAACATAGCCGGCCTAAAAAGCCTGTTAAGAAAGCAGGGCAAGAACACTTCAAGGCAACAGGATCTTGAACGGATCAGATATATCCCTGGCGCAGAGGGTCTTGTCTACTCACACGAAGGCACTTTATGTCAACCATATCTGAAGGCAGGATTGGGGAGGCAAGCCCTCCAGAATGTTCTGAGAACTAGGCTCCTAACATTACCAATACAGGACTACAGGGCCCACTGGAAAAACACACCGTCAAGAAGCAGTGGATGTTGCTTGTGCCAATATCACATAGAATCAGCAGAGCATATCATCTGTTGTTGCCCAGCTTTGCTGGGTCCGAGGCGACTATATCTAAGAACTATGTTCCTTCAAAACGGTGTAAGATCATGCAAGGAGGCTCTAAAGTTCATCTACACCACCATAGTGCCGATGGACCTCGCACAAATTGGGAAGTTCTATGCAGCAGCTGGAAGGACTCTACGAACAACGCAAGAATTGATGATGAAAGTAAACAATACATGAGCCAACGATCATCTACAGTGGCAGCTACACTGGCACTATATGATTCAATACACCATTTACATGTACCACTGTTTATTCTTTCACATTGTACAGTTTATTTTGGGAGGAGTACTGTTTCTCAATTTATCCCACATGCCTGCCTACGCATACAATAATCACATGCATGCCTGTATGACACCTTACTGCACGCCCAAGCACCTATGCCTTTCAGTTTTGCCTGGTGACGCTTCTTCGCTTTTTCTGCTGTAGCCCCAGATACTCTTAAAATTTTATATGGGACACACATGTTTTTACAATTTTATAGACCTTTTAATAATCAGATGTATGTTTTATGACGTATCACGTACCGTATTTGTAAATGATTTTTGGTATTCATACAATAAAGAATACCTGACTACAAAGTAATCAAACAGTTGCTACCATTAATCTATGTATGGGGACTAGAGAAGAGAAATAATGTCTCTGTCCTATTGCATATTATTTTATCATGCATCTTGTATGCAAGGTATGAGCCAATGGGCACCACACCACTGACCTCAGTGCTGGCTCTGAATCTAATCCGCAGTAGACAGAAAAGCAAAACTATCCCAGTCACCAACTTTGCAGAGGAGCAAAAACATATACCCTACAGATGCGGAGCAACATAGGGGTCCTGCCTATGTATGCAGACTTTGTGTAGGTATGATAGGTTTACATGTAATCTCTGTCACTGCCACTGAAGAAAGCAAGAATTATTCTGCTAAATTTGAAACAAAACACTAAACATTATAAAGCTATTGAAATCATGGAGGGGTTATGAGACCACGCAGAAGACGAAGGCTAGTCACTGCATGTACTGAGGGGTTAACTTTTTTATAACATGTCACCTCTCCATCACCCCTTTTCAGTACATAACCCCTTACTTTAAGCATCGAGAAAAATGCAAAGATGGGGGTAAAACTGGATGGAAAAACAGAGTAGGGTAATAACCCCAGTTTTCTTATTCAAAGATGCAGAAAAACTGTTGTGCGTTATTTGTTAAATTCAGCTACTGCACTTGACATCGTTTTTTGGCTCCTAAAATGCACTTAAGAAATGACTGATTAATAGTCAAAGTTCGGGGATTGAAATGGAGGGAAATAGCCTGCTTTTAGGCCTTTCCCAGACAGCGCTGTCTCTTCGAGATCCTTTGTGTTCCAATAGTGGGCTTAGAGGTCGCCCACTGCTTATCATTGGTTGGCTTCATTGTCACTCTGATTTGCTAGTGTCTTATTGGTCAGCTGCCATATGCTTCCTTCCTCTTCATGTGTTTGTCCCTCCCCTGGAGCATAACCACATTACTTGTATCCGTCCACTGCTAATTTTTGTAGGTGTTAATTTTTATTTGTGTTTAAACACTACCACAGTGTGTCTTTTTCAGCTGGCTCCTTCATGTGCTTCCATCCCTTCTGTGTTCCTCCCGCCCTCATTCTTCCATGCCGGTTGACCCCACCCTTCCTTCCACTGTCTTTGCTTGCCTCCTCTCCCCCGCCCTCCTTTCCTCCTTCCGTTCGTTGCTGCTGCCCCCACTCACCCGTCCTCCCTTCTTCCATTCATCGTTGCTTGTCCCCACTCAGTTGTTAATGCTTGTTCCCTCTCACCTACCCTCCCTCATTCCATTCTCACTGCTTGCCCACACGCCACAACACAAAAAAGGGCTATAATGTGGACACCGCGTCATAGTGTTTTTTCCCCACCCACTCCCTCTGTGCTTCATGCCTTCCCTCCCTCCTTGATGCCTCTTGCCCCTACCCCTCCTGCTAGCGATAATTAAATAAACCCTGACGCAATGCTTCTTTAAGTAGGGCACAGACATTTATAATTACGCTGGCAAAATGTTGCAGAGGTGACAAACTTCTCAAAAGCATAATGTTGCCAGCTTTGTCACCTTTACAAAACGTCCCCGCCCTGCAAAATGTCTCGCTAAGAAAAGTTTGCACAGAATTCTTTTTACATGGGAATTCTCTTTCAAATAAGAAAGTTTTAGTTCTTTTTCTCTCAAATAATCTACGTTTTCAGGCTTTTTTCACAGACTATTTTTTTTTTAGCTCAAAACATATTTGCACAATTCCACACTGATAATTTTATTATGTTTCATGAACGTGAAAAGGTCTAGGATGGACCCAATACTGTAAGTGACAGAGTTCCATAGAGAAGCAGCAAAGGCAACGAAAAAAGTCCACAGCGGTCGAACACTGGAAGAGCGGGTAATCTGAGCGGCACCGTTGAACCTTCAGGAGGAATGATGTAAACAGACTTGAGCTTTAACAGGGTGATATCAATAACATATGTCTTCCAAAAATTGTCGCCTCTTTGAGGAACAATGGATCAGAAACAGGGACTCCAATTCAAACCTGCTGCCCACCCTTAGTGAATAAATGGATTGTAAGCCCAGTGAACTATGATCTAAGGGACATAAATTCAGGAGAAGTCTGGGTAATCTTGGAAGCCCACATCCAGGAGCAGCCTGAGTGCTGTCTGGGGCACAAGTCCAGCAGTCTGGGGGATCTAGGGAGCACAAATCCAGAAGCAGTCTGGGTGATCCCTAGGGTGCAAGTCCAGCAGTCTGGGTGATTTTAGGAGCACAAATCCAGAAGCAGTCTGGGTGATCCCTAGGGTGCAAGTCCAGCAGTCTGGGTGATCTTAGGAGCACAAATCCAGAAGCAGTCTGGGTGATCCCTAGGGTGCAAGTCCAGCAGTCTGGGTGATCTTAGGAGCACAAATCCAGAAGCAGTCTGGGTGATCCCTAGGGTGCAAGTCCAGCAGTCTGGGTGATCTTAGGAGCACAAATCCAGAAGCAGCCTTGGTGATCCCTAGGATGCAAGTCCAGCAGTCTGGGTGATCCCTAGGGTGCAAGTCCAGCAGTCTGGGTGATCTTAGGAGCACAAATCCATAAGCAGTCTGGGTGATCCCTAGGGTGCAAGTCCAGCAGTCTGGGTGATCTTAGGAGCACAAATCCAGAAGCTGTCTGGGTGTTCCCTAGGGTGCAAGTCCAGCAGTCTGGGTGATCCCTAGGGTGCAAGTCCAGCAGTCTGGATGATCCCTAGTGTGCAAGTCCAGCAGTCTGGGTGATCCCTTGGGTGCAAGTCCAGCAGTCTTGGTTATCTCAGGAGCACAAGTCCAGAAACAGTCTAAGTGATCTAGAAGTGTAGCTTCAGGACCAGACTGGGTGATCTTCAGGTAGCAAACTCAGGAGCAGTCTGGGTAATATCAGAAGCACAAATCGATGCACAGTCGTGGTGCAGCAATCTACTTATGCTGCAGGCAGAGGAGGAGATTTGTAGCCACATATAATGTTTGAGTGAGCATGACGCGAAAGCACAAGAACTATAATCGCAAATTGTACCATGTTGAAAAAGTGAGATTTTGTGAAACTGAAAATATTTGCCCATATGTTACCTTAGAAAAAGGTTTAGAAACCTCCATTCCAAAGGAGGCGTGAAAAAGTTGATCAAAAGTTGAAGAGAAGGTGCACTTGCCATGGTCCCTATAATGACACAAGACCAATGAATACGAAGGTGTCACTGTTTTGTTAATGGTGCACATGTCTGTGCATTTCAATCAAGCTTTCTGAGATACAGAATAATTTACACTTTATATATACGCTACTCCAGAATAATAATTTATTCCAAAGTCAATGTTAAACTGCAGGTTTACCCAACTCACAAGACTTGACTCAAAATGTGAAGTGATTAGGGCACTGTGATGTAAAAATCGGCATTGCATTGGAAAATAAGGGCAAGTTTACTCCTAAACTCAGAATCACACTGTTTATTTTGGTTTTATACTTCCTCTGATGCATAATAGCTTTCCTGTTAAGATATGCTAAATCAAGGTGGAATTAATACTGAATGAATGAATACGCAGCTTCAAGGTGCACAAACATAAGATTATATGCATTAAAACATGCATGTGCATACTGAATGTGGGTATCCACACTCCCTGTTGTCCACTGGCATAACGAACCTTGAGGGGGACCCCGAGCAAGGTACGTGGAGGGGCCCCCTCCGGGCTCAATCAGGAGCTCTCCGGCCAGAGTGCTGTGCTGAGGGGGCCCCCTGCAGCTTGGGGGCCCCCCGCACCGCGGGGGCTGCGGGGGCCTGTGTTACACCCCTGCTGTTGTCCAGTGTTTGAGAAAGGGGCAGGCCCCGTTCTCTTTTTAGGTCTCGCGCCTAGCGTTGCACTGCGCAGCAGTGCTCGCGCAGCGCGAGACATTTAGTAGTTGAAAAGGGGGTTTTAGCACTGACCTAGGAATTGCACACGCTCATGCGTGTGCTTTTCCTTTAGTGCTACCCCATTGGCCTTTGCGTGCGTCTTTGTATAAAAGACTGCACGCAATTGGCCACAGGCGGGCACATTGCTCCGCCCATGGCCTATTGGTGTCTATTACGCGCTTGGTGCGCGCAATAGACACCAATAGGCCATGTGGTTTCAATTATCGTGCCCAGACACGGGCGCGATAACTGAAACCACATGGCTCTCTGTGGCGCGCGCGCACCACTCGCGAGCTTCTGTGAAACAGGAGGCCCGAAACCTCGGCGGGGCAGCTGTTTCGTATCCAGAACTATGTACAACAGCACTCGGAATGATTAATGACATGTCTGTTTTTTTCCAATGTATTTAGAATAATGTTTCAATCTGTGTCTCGTGGAGAGTGGTTCCTCGCTTGTAGGACCATGATGCCTCTGTCCCGATGAGTGAAAGAAGCAGGCGTTTGCGGAACCGATGAAGTGCGTATCTGATACACTTGACAACGTTTCTTCGCCAACTCTGTTTGGTTTAATAGATTCGTCAATCAGAGCTCATCCAATTCCATGAACTTTTCACGAGTGAGCCACTGCGTACACTCAGTGCTCGAATGAAAAGCGCTGTGCGAAGGGCGAACTATTGCGGAAATCATTTGAAGGGATAGGGAGGAACTTAATCTCCTTTACATTGCCAGGGCTTTAAATGGGCCGGTACTGTCAGATACTGAATACCGGCACTCTATTATTTTGAGAGGGAAGGTGCATGCACTTCTCAGCAGACTTGCTGTTTCTTTCTGTTGCCCTCCGTATCTCTTGCCTTACTTCTGCCTTCCTTCCCTGTGCCAGCCAGTTCACTGCTAACCTCGGTGCTGGGTCATGCTCTGTACTGACGCCCTTCAAGCCGTGTGCCACTCACTCTGTGCGCCGATGACACCACACCATGCCCAACCCTCAGAACTGGGCGCTGCGACCATCTGCAGTTTGCACAACGCACGTCACAGCTTCTATCCCCGCAGCTAGGCCCTGCATACAACCTGCCATGGGTAGTCAACTCTCATTGTGCATGGGCCTTGGCCCAGCATTCCCACCCGCCACGTGTGCCCTACCCCTCTGCATACACCCTTTGCTGCGCACTTACTTTATCTCGTCCCTTCTCTTTTTTCTCGGCCTCTTTCTTTCCACCTCTCTGCCTGCACCATTGTCTTTTTTTATATCCTTTGTAAAAGTCGAAAATAGGATGGAACAGGATTTGCAATTTGATCACAAAATGACAAATCAACTACTTAAATGGCAGCTCACTCAGACGCATTTTGACTCGTGAATCACATACTGTTTTCTATGTTGTTTTCCTGCTGTGGTACACATTTTCCACAGCTCTGCCTCACCCCAGCACTCCTCTGGGGTTAGGCTCTTAACATCAACTGCAGTAGAGTTTTTTTTTTCTCCAGCACATAACTCTGAAATCTGTATCAATTTGCACTTTTCAAGACGAAGGAAAAAAATAATCTACAGAGCCTATCCCCAGCCAATCACAATTGTCAAAAAATTCAAATGTGATTGACAGTATTCACAAATCAATGTATCAAGACTTTAAACAGAGATACACAGAGGTTTTAATCTTTTCAAGTCCACTGGCACGTTTTTAAATGCTTACGTCTCAAAAACCAGACATCAGATTTACACTAAACCAACTAAACCACTCTTTGTGAGAAAAGTTCAACCTTCCTGGCCACTTATTTACCTGCCCATAACTTTTTTTTCTCTTGTACGCAATTGCAAGGCTTCTAGCATCTCAGCCGATAGCTGATTAAACTTCATGCAGATTTATGCACAGCAGACAAAATTATGTGCAAATCAAACAATGCTGTTTAAATTAAAAGGGTGTCTAAATACACACAGACACACTCACAGACACACTCACAGACACACTCACAGGCACACTGACAGGCACTCTCACAGACACTCTCACAGACACTGACACACACAGACACACACACAGACACACTCACTGACACACTCACAGACACACTCACACACTCACTGACACACTCACAGACACACTCACAGACACACTCACAGACACTCTCACAGACACTCTCACAGACACTCTCACAGACACACTCACAGACACACTCACAGACACACTCACAGACACTCACATACACTCTCACAGACACTCTCACAGACACTCTCTCAGACACACACACACTGACACACTGACACACACTGACACACACACTGACACACACTGACACACACAGACACACTCACTGACACACTGACACTCACACACTCACTGACACACTCACAGACACACTCACAGACACACTCACAGACACACACACAGACACACTGACACCCACAGACACACTGACACCCACAGACACACTGACACCCACAGACAGTCACAGACACACTGACACTCACAGACACACTCACAGACACACTGCACCAACACAGCACCACCACAGCATCACTCAGCACCACCACGGCATCACTCAGCACCACCACAGCATCACTCAGCACCACCACAGCATCACTAAGCACCATAAACACCACTCAACACCACCTCAGCATCACTAAGCACCACCACCTCACCATCACCACAGCATCACTAAGCACTACCACAGCATCACTAAGCACCACAACACCACTAAACACCACCAAACACCACCTCTGCATCACTAAGCACTACCTCAACACCACTCAGAACTACCACAGCATCACTAAGCACTACCTCAACACCACTCAGAACCACCACAGCATCACTAAGCACCACCTCAACACCACCTCAGCATCACTAAGCACCACCACAACACCACTTAGCACCACCACAACATCACTCAGCACCACCACAGCATCACTAAGCACCACCACAACACCTCACAACACCACCTCAGCATCACTAAGCAACACCTCAACACCACTCAGCACCACCTCAGCATCAGCAAGCATCACCACAACACCACTCAGCACCATCACAGCATCACTAAGCACCATCACAGCATCACTAGGCACCATCACAGCATCACTAAGCACCACCACAGCATCACTAAGCACCACCTCAACACCACTAAACACCACCTCAGCATCACCAAGCACCACCACAACTCCACTTAACACCACCTCAGCATCACTAAGCACCACTACCACAGCATCACTAAGTACCACCACAGCATCACTAAGCACCACCACAACACCACTCAGCACCTCCACAGCATCACTAAGCACCACCTCACCACCACCTCAGCATCACTAAGCACCACCTCAACACCACTCAGCACCACCACAGCATCACTAAGCACCACCTCAACATCACTCAACACCACCTCAGCATCACCTCAACATTAGAATAGGCAGGAAGAAGTTGCCAACATTGCAACGACAAAAAAAACGACAAGACCTTTCTTATGTTTATTCTTTTTTAATTGGGTCATTCAGTTGTACATAATGTCGTCTTACTTATATATAAAGTAACAAAAATGCTTGTCTTTTTTATTATAACTTTTCAACATGCTGCACAGCAGCCACAATGCTCTTAAAAACATTCGAAAAACTAATACCTCTGGCTAAACACATATATGGTCCCAAAGGCGAAACCTATTGGCAATGCAATAGGTCTTGCAGTTGTTAGAGTTTGAGCTATTGGCATTGTAAATGGCAATGCCTTTTATTTACGTGTTGGTTTTTTTCTTTATTAAGTCCTTCGTGTTTACTTTTTTGCCACATAGTATTTACTTTTCTTTTCTTCGCTTTTCTTGTCTCGACACACAACAGTACCGTATTCTGTTCCCTTTTACCTGCACTCTCTCCTGCCACTGTTTATATGCTATGACAAAATGACAATGCCTTTTATGTATTTGTTTCAAAAACCAACACATTATAAAAGGCATTGTAATCTACAATGCCAATAGCTCAAACTCTAGTAAATGCGAGACCTATTGCATTGCAAATGCTTGTTCTGAATTGCAGTAGCAGTGCTCCAGCACAACAACCAAATAATGGCACAGTTAATAGGCCTGGCTTGCATTTGCAGCCCTTATTAAAACATTTAAAAAGAAGCCTGCTGGAGTTAAAAAAAACACTTTCACAGTGCATCGCTAAGATAAAGAATTTAATGTGTGAGGATTGCTTTTGAGATGTAAAATAGTCCCACAAACACAGCAATGCAAGCACTCCATAGAAGGAGAAATGATACACCAAACATCCAATAGCATCACATGAGAAAGATATGCTCCTCTAGGCAGAGCCAAATTCCACTACATATGTATTTGAAAATATTGGTAACAATAGGTCTTGCAGACATCTGCAATGGCCAGCCAGGCGTAACCTGGCACTTATTGAAAGACACCTCCCTCAGCTTGGTAGGCATTTTCGAAATACTGTTAATCAATCTTATTGGCTAATAGCTATGAAGTCTAAAGAAATGATAGTGGGAAAAGGTTCTGAAAAGTACGCTTTCTTGAGGTATTTATGCGGTGGCTGATGCTGTTTTCGGACAGATGCTTTAACACTCAGTTCTTGCTATGGCAGAAGACATTGGGACATCAGAGCTTCACTGCAATACGTTTTAGACAAGTGCCCTGTAAGTGCATAACTTAGCCAGACCTGATTTCAGCAGCCAGTCACTGTGGGGTTGATTGACATCATGGGTGTACTGAGGGATGAGGTAGGTTTACTAAAATTGCTTTATGCACATCTTAAGACGAGTGAAACATGAGGTGGACCTCTTGACGTTCAAGGACCGAGGCTCTGACACACTCTTTATCCGAGCCTAAGAGCTGAACCCAACAACGCGAAGTTCAGGACACTCTTGAAGAGCTGACCTTACCAGGCTAGCATTCTCCAGGAACCACATGAACTTACCAAGCTAGCATTCTCCAGGAACCACATGAACTTACCAAGCTAGCATTCTCCAGGAACCACATGAACTTGCCAAGCTAGCATTCTCCAGGAACCACATGAACTTACCAGGCTAGCATTCTCCAGGAACCACATGAACTTACCAGGCTAGCATTCTCCAAGAACCACATGAACTTACCAGGCTAGCATTCTCCAGGAACCACATGAACTTACCAGGCTAGCATTCTCCAGGAACCACATGAACTTACCAGGCTAGCATTCTCCAGGAACCACATGAACTTACCAGGCTAGCATTCTCCAAGAACCACATGAACTTACCAGGCTAGCATTCTCCAGGAACCACATGAACTTACCAGGCTAGCATTCTCCAAGAACCACATGAACTTACCAGGCTAGCATTCTCCAGGAACAACATGAACTTACCAGGCTAGCATTCTCTAGGACCTACATGAACTTACCAGGCTAGCATTCTCCAGGAACCACATGAACTTACCAGGCTAGCATTCTCCAAGAACCACATGAACTCACCAGGCTAGCATTCTCCAGGAACAACATGAACTTACAAGGCTAGCATTCTCTAGGACCTACATGAACTTACCAGGCTAGCATTCTCCAGGAACCACATGAACTTACCAGGCTAGCATTCTCCAGGAAACACATGAACTTACCAGGCTAGCATTCTCCAGGAACCACATGCACTTACCAGGCTAGCATTCTCCAAGAACCACATGAACTTACCAGGCTAGCATTCTCTAGGACCTACATGCACTTACCAGGCTAGCATTCTCCAGGAAACACATGAACTTACCAGGCTAGCATTCTCCAGGAACCACATGAACTTACCAGGCTAGCATTCTCCAAGAACCACATGAACTTACCAGGCTAGCATTCTCCAGGAACAACATGAACTTACCAGGCTAGCATTCTTTAGGACCTACATGAACTTACCAGACTAGCATTCTCTAGGAACCACATGAACTTACCAGGCTAGCATTCTCCAGGAAACACATGAACTTACCAGGCTAGCATTCTCCAGGAACCACATGAACTTACCAGGCTAGCATTCTCCTTGTACCACATTAACTTACCAGGCTAGCATTCTCCAGGAACAACATGAATTTACCAGGCTAGCATTCTCTAGGACCTACATGAACTTACTAGGCTGGCATTCTCCATGAACCACATGAACTTATCAGGCTAGCATACTCCAGGAAACACAGGAACTTAAAAGGCTAGCATTCTCCAGGAACCAACTAAAAGCAAAGGTCGTGCTGAAGGACACGGTTAATCACCCGACCCAGTTAGATGCTAATTTCCCCTTTCAACTATCAAATGGTGCCAAGCATCTGCAGTCTCCCTGGAGTCACCAAAAGAGAAAACAAAGAGGGTAGTATAAAAATCTACAATAAATATATAAATGCATTTTGATACTAGTGAAAACCTTGACGCACAAGAATGTAAAGATATTTTCTGAGGATAAAACATTTGATCAATTAGGGAACCTAAGAGTACAACTCAGATCTCCTTGTTTCACAGCAATCAGACCAGATCTCCCCTCCTAGGGCTCCTAGTGACCTCCTGTAAGGGCACAGCATTAAGTGTCTCCATGGGTACATTGTCTGCCACAGTCCTGTATTAGATTTACTATGAAGATACACCGTGCAGCACACAGTGCATTTACTCTCTGGGTACGCCTTGCTATGTTTACCCTGTGAGAATCTATCTTCAGGTGGGGCTTAGCGTGAAATATTTTAGGCATAAGTACAACGTGGAAGGAAATCTAAAAAAAAAGTATCTCTTAAACCAGCAGCTTTGTGCACGGTTTCTGTTACTTCCATGCTCAATTTGTGTGTGTTGTTGGCACCGGCCTGGGCGCGGACTCCCACTCTGAAAGGAATTAGCATTCCAATGCGCCTTAGACTGGGTACCTTTCAATGTGAAACTCCATCAGATGCAGGGGAACAGAGGCAGGCCCGCCTTCCTGCTGCTAATGTAATCACCATGCCCCCAGGAAGTATGTTTAATGTTTGAGGAGCAGAGAATCTCGCATGGGAGGAACACCAAGAGGAACACCGTGTGTGTGTGCATGCCCACTTATTGCCCCTCGGGGCCAGTTCCGGATTACCAAATAGGCAAAGTAGGCACCGGCCTATGGGCCCACTCCTTTTAGGGGCTCCGTGACATTGGATCAAAATAATATTGATTTGATCTTGAAAGAAAATTACAATCAAGCTTTTTTAAATTGTTTCCAAAAGATAGAAAAAAAATGAATCAACTCAAAGAAACAAAAACTTTACATTGAAGACTCCATAGAGAAAATACTGCATTAATGTAATGTAGTGGTTTATTCAAATTGATGGTTGGTAAAATGAAAAACACATTAGGAGATAATTTGCGAGGAGGGCCCCGAAATTTCGACTGCCTAGGGGCCTCCACATGGTTTAATTCGGCACTGCGAGGGGCACTTCCATGTAAAAGAAGGGGTCTCAGAAAATTGTGCATCTCCTTTTGTAATACATAAGCAGACACATGTTTCACATCTGTGGAATGGGTGTGAAAAGTTGTGAAGTTTTCCCGTAGTGAATTGTACATAATTCTCATGAACATTTTGCATAGCTCGCGGTGTGCTCCGCAAGTGGATCTAAATATGCTATTCGCACCTCGTTTACAACGTGATATATAAAAGACTACCAACGTCCATCCAAGCTAAAGTTGCAAGCAAAGTGATTTTAAGGTTAGCTCGTGACAAAATGACACATCTATTTTCAGTGCCAACTAGCACTCACAAGGAACTCTTGCCAGTCGGCAGGGAAAACCACATTGTCTAAACGATGGAAAAACAGAAAATGCGGTAAACAACAGGTAACCCACTAACCATGACGTACGTAAACTTTGCATATTGAAAAATTTATGTAGATGTAATTTGCATGGGACGTGGCCCCATGTAAATGTGACACATTACTAACACTGGTGCATGGGGAAGAGGCTGTTGGAAGGGTGAGGCAGGAAGGTAAAAGGTGAACTTGCTCATTGTCTCTTCCTGTCTTCTGGTTCATCCTACACTTTTAACTCCTTACTTTGCCCTAAGTGGAGAGGGCAAGTTTTAATGGTCATGGGATTCACCCTCCATTGACCTTCTGATTCTGGATTTAGGTCTGAGCTTGGGGTGTGCTCAGTTTATTTCATTTTCTCATGACTGGGGTATCAATTTGAGGTTTGTGTCTGCTGCAGGTTCTTCCCTTTGCAGGAGCAATCAACGCAAAGTGTCTACGTTGGTTCCCAACTGGCAGCCCTTAAAGTCAATCAGTAGATGTAGACTTAACAGATGCCACTACAGGATCTGAGGCCCTAACCACTGAGCAGGACCGCTGCCCTGAGGGATGCTGTGGGTGGCTTTTGTCACCGGTGTCGTTCGGCCTGGAATACAGATCAGCAAACTGGGAGAGACCCCACGGCCAAAGAATTTGGGGGATGTTTGGAAGAGGCTCTTGGAGGGTTGTGGAGAAGGCCACCCTGGCAACACATGCTAAAGTTTTCCTTTTGGTTGGAAACTCTCCAGCCCTGAGAAGAGGGCTTTAAAATCAGCACAGCCTAGTTCTGTGGTGAAGGATACGTTCAAAATCCCAAAAATCTGAACTTAGCTTCTTGCCGGCGAGTCAAACATTCGAGCAGATGCAGCCAACGTATGCTGTTGGCGAAGATCCATCGCTGCTCGACCACGAGCAGGCAAACAGATGGTCCTCCACCTGCACTGGGGTAGCGTGCCAAGGAATCCTGCGCCAGACCTCGAAGGGCCTGACGCATAGTAATGGCAGCCGCTTGCTATGTAACAGAAGCTTGCACAACGAGATGGATCTCCATCGGGGCTTATGGAAGGACCTGGAAAGACCTGGAGAAAAGAGGAATTAAAGCCAAAAAAAGGGAAATGGACTAGGCTGCCCCTTTAGGAAAGCATTCATTTTCTCCTTTATCAAATTTATTTTGAGAAGTAACAACCCCTTACACATCTCTCAGTGAAGTTCGTTGTGTCACATGGATGCTCAGATGAGTTTAGAATTTTCCTTTCATTGTAAGTACTTTGGAGACAAACTTCCGTACCGCAGTTTACTCGTTTTTTTTGTTTAAATCTCAAGTTTGGCAAAAGGTTGGCCCAGAAGGGGTTTTCAAATACTTTATTGGGATTCTTTTTATGCCAAGGGTCTGTGGTGGAGGCCAACCCTCATTTTCAATTGCCTCCGGGGAACTAATTAGGCTTTGAAAGCATTAAGGAAGTCGATTTGTCAAAAAAAAAAATGCACCATTTATTTTCATTTATATTTGAAACAGGCAGATTTGTAGCATGCTTAGCCAATATTTTAAAGATCGGTAAATGGTGGTCCTATCAGCCTCATATAACGTCACTGGGACTTTCCAGTTGCCTGGGCTTCGAGAAAAGCACGGGGGTTGGTTAAATTCAGAGCTTTGAGCAAAACTGTCAACAACATTCAGAAATTGAACAGCAGGAAAGACTGTACGCAGCAATTTCTGTTACAATATTTACTTGTCCAAGGATGCTGGTCATGGTTATTGATGCATAAGAAACCCTGGTAACAGCTGAATATTTGATCGGAAGTAAATAAAAGTTTCAGATCTGACAAGTGTCTGAGGAGGAAAGGCCCAAGAGATGGTGCAAGCAGACAAAGGGTTAATCTTAAGGTTGCAGATGGTATTGTTGCATGAAGGACAGTGCGCCAAGCACCAGGTACTCACATTTTATCAATGGGTGAACGATAGGCCTCCAGAACATCACCATAGCCAATGTGGCAAGGGCACAAGGAAGAAGTCCACAGGATCTAGGGAGTGCAGTTGCGAGAGGCACACAAGTCTATGGCCCATCTGCACTACTTTGTTTTTGTTGTCTGGAAAGGTGTGGCCCACACCTTCCTGATCACTGTCACAAGCTATGTCAAGCTTCCGGCTTGTGTTGTCTTAACTTGGGTGAGTGATGCTCGCTGATCAGCTAGCGCTATATAAAACTCAAAAATAAATAAATATTGATTTTAAAAAATCCAACTGGTGGTGGTGGCAGCAGGAATATATAATAGAAGGTACTACCAGCCACGAGAACCTGAGAAGATCTTTGTGGAAAATGGTGAGGGTGCATTGTGCGCAACTTTCTCCTAGGAAATTCTGTTGGCTCAGAGTTGCTTTGCAAGGTACAAGCTTGCAACAGCTTTTAGTGGAGACCCCCAATTAATATAGCAATCTCTTCCAGTCGCAGCATAACTTGTGAAGGGCAGCGCTTGGCAGGCCTCACTAGTTTCATGGCCAGGTCTTTCCGCTGATTTCAATTTCTGAGAAGTCTGTAGCAGGAAGGAAACTGCTGAGAGAGGGTCTAGTATCTTCTACCAGGGGCTGTGCTGAAGCTGCTGGTGGGAAGTTACTACCAATCACCCAGAGTCTTGCAGGCTTTGGGGTGCTGGTACTGACAAGAATGGGAAAATGCAACAGAGTCAGTCGAAGATGTGTTCTTTGAATGTATGGTACCTTCACCTCCCGACCGTATATTCCCACACCACGCCTGTTCCCTTTTGGGTTTTGAATGCTGACTGATGTGTTCATGTGACTGTTATGCTTCTACCAACCTGTCCACATGTCTGACTTATAACTAGGCTGCAGGCAGGGTGCAAGGAGGCTGTTTTTCATCTGGAAGGGATGTAAAGTTTGTGTTGCTCTCTAATCGAAATACTGTTCTTTTTGACTGGGTGATTTACTGAGACTCTATCCAGCACACTTCTCCCATTGGGTGCCAAGAGTCTACACGGAGCAGAGCATCCAGCCACGCCAGGAGCCTCCGTACACCTGTAGCACCCAGTCGCTTCCAAGAGTCTACGAGGACCAGTACCACTAATTTAGTCTGGAGCATGCATGCACCCTTACTACCCAATAGATTCCAAGAGTCTAGAGAGACGCCTACCTCCCAGTGTACTGGTAAGTCAACTCCACATGCACAAGTATCAAGCAATCGACCACAAAGGTCTATACATGTCCCTAGCAGTCAATCACCCCTGGGGTCTGCATGCACCAATATCACCCAATCAATCATATGAGTCTATGCAGGCCCCTAGCAGTCCATCAACCATGGAGAATGCATGCACCCATACCACCCACTCAACTCTGAATCTACACAGATCCGTAGCCCTAGCCATCCCGAGAGTTTGCATGCACCAGAACAACTGAATTGAGTCTATGCAGGTCCACGATATCCAGTTGGAACCTCTGTACACCAGTACCACCCAATAATTCCCTTGTGTGTACAAGCAACAGTAGCAACCAGCCAAGCCTGGAGCCTTGATGCACTAGTACCATCCACCAGTCGATTCCAGTAGTCTATCCAAATGCCTAGCATTCAACCATTCCGGAAGTCTGTCTGTACCACTCAATCAATTCCAAGAGTCAACGCAGACCCATAGTGCTCAGTTATCCCCGGTGCCTGTGCCCATCAGTATCACCTAAATGAATAGAAGAGTCTACGCAGACCCTTAGAACCCAGTCATCCCCAGGGCCTGAATACAGCAGGGTCACCCAACCGATCCCAAGAGTATATGTAGATGCGCAGCATCCCAGTATTCTGAATTCTCTAAATAATTATACCTGGTTCCAATAGAATTAATTGGCCCTGAGCATATGAAACCAGCTCCAGCCGGTCAGCGCCGCCCTCCTTCATGCCTGTCACCGAAGAGAGGCGGCTGCTAATGGGCCCGTAATTGCTGCAGCGCTTACCGGTCTCCGAGGCCGGGAATAATAATTAAGTAGGGAGCTGAAAGGTCTCAGGGACTGCTGATTTTATTTAAATATTAAGCGCAAATCAGAGGTGGATGAGTTGGTGGTCTGTAGCCCCTGCACGGTGGGGTGTTTGCTACCTCTGTAGAGTAGTTAGAGGTTGATACTCACAGTCTATTTCATTGGGTTCTAGAGCAGACCATTGGGGTCCATGACGCCTACTCAGGAGGGCATGACTGTTTGAAAACTAACTAATATTAGCAAATTAATAAAATACATACATAATAAAGCAAAATTGAAAATGTTATATACTGTGTAAATTTATTGGAATTTCAAATTGGAGGCTAAAAGTAATTTGGCATCGTTAGGTTGATTTGTGGGAGCAGCACAAACACAGCAAACAGAGTATAGTATAGATTGTTGGTGGCCTCAATTGAAGCATTGGGTGTGCGCCATCAAAAAGAGAGCATGCATTAGGAGCAAAAAAGACAAGGTAAAATGTTAGGTTGTAGCGTTCTGTTTCAGAAATAGAAACTAATGTAGAAAAGCTCAAATCTTCCCATTAAAATTAAAATGTATTTTTTTGTATTTTTTGGGGGTTTGTGAATGAAATGAATTATTTCAGAATTTGTGTATTTGTTTAATGTAAACTTGTTTCTCAATTTTTGCGTATTGTTTTGAAGTTTAAATAGTAGCAAATGCTTAGTGCGGGGTCCCCGGCTGCTTATAGTAGTTCATTTGGGGTCCCCAGAAGTAAAAAGGTTAAGAAGCGGTGTTCTAGTGTGCTGTTCTTTTGGAGAGTGTTGCATTCACAGGAATTGGAGTGTCTGGAGGTGAGGGGTGTGTGCCTGCACCACTGTGGTCATCTCAGGCATGGAATACATGGATCCGAGATCTGCCAAGTCAGCCTAGCTTTCACTGGCAATGCCACCTACATTTACAGGCTCTGGGACAGATACAACTTTGGCAGTGCTGCGTAGCACTGCCCACATGTATCACTTACGCAACACAAAATAGTCATAGTCAAGTGTGGGTACCAAGACGCAGCTCTGTCCCTACCTTCATCTGCCATAACCCGGCTTCTGAGTTATTCTCCTGTCTTGAACTACAGTCATAAATCCGGCCTAAGAAAATTATATTCCAGTCATGAAAACTGAGACCCAGGCTTGCCAAGACTTCCCTTCCTGGTGCAGCGACCCTGTCCCTGAGCGCGGCTCAGGCATTGTACCTCAGTTCTACATGAGTTCAAGTTTATTGTGTAATTACTTAAAATCATTACAAATTACCTCAGTTCTACATGTCCACCTTATATTCAGTTCATGGGAGCCGAGGTGCTGTTCTATCAGTGCACCAGTATGCTGGCCATTGAGAACATTTCAGCCATGGACTTGAACTGCATGTGACACTAGGCTGTGTGCCCAAAGTATGGACCTTGATTTGCCCCCCTTGTCTGCGATGACCACAAGGCCAGTAGTGACCTTGGGGTGAAAGTAACACTCAACCATGACCAACAGAGTTCAAGATGCAGGCCCTTACCGATCCCTGTGTCCTTTACCGAAACTACCAGGTGCCTGAGACCCAAGGCCTCCCAAGGCACAAGACATTTCCCAATACCGTGGAGATGTAAGAGATATGGACGCGATAACCAGTTGTCTGCTCCCAAACCTTCACCATGAGGTGCCAGGGACCGCAAGGCCCTCTGGGATTGCAAGCAAACCCTAACCATGACTGGTAGTTTTTAAGATACTTATCTGTTTTGATTCCTGGGAGCCACAAACTCTATGACCCAAAGGGGGGCTCTGTGGTGCCAGTGGACATTGGATAACCCATGCTCTGAGCTAAAGTTGAGCAGTGTTGAGTTTGCGAGAGACTGTTTGCCACTCTTTGTGTCTCTCCATTGTGACACTTCTCATGGATGGTCCAGCTTGTAGTAAACAATAGGTGTGATCCATCCAAAGGCTTGATGTCTGAGGGCTTCTGATGGATTGTAGACCCTAGAGATACAGAGGTTCCAAGAAGCCTGTGCCATAGGTTAACATTGACCCATTCACCTGATGGATGGAATCCACCATCTTTGCTGTTGTTATTTGTCATTAATATAGTGCACAATCTTCCATCACAATGGCATCACAGGCCTTTAGGCAATGCTTAATTTGTGCAGGTGGAGGGCTCCAACGCTCGTTTTTGGGGGTAGGGACTTATTTTACATCATCAGACCCAGGGCAGCAGGGAGAAAGGCATAAAAGGAAGAAAGAAGGCGGAAGAGAAATATAGGTAAATAGTGGAATAGGGAGAAAGGGATGAAGACGTACCTGCAACAGTGAGATAAACAGAAAGCAAGGGTAGGGTGACGGAAAAAAGAAGTATGAGGTGGAGGGAGAGGATGTGGCTAAATGGCTAGAGCGGCCCACCCTGAAGCTGGGGAACCAGGTTCAAGTCTGGCGGGAGGCTCAAACATCCTGTGATTCTGGGCAAATCACTTAATCTCCCTGTGCCTAACAAAATGAATGTGTCCGTCTATAACGTAACTGGTGCTCATGTTAAACGCTCTGATACCTTCGGGTCGAGGTCGCACTATATAAAAGTTAAAAAAAGAAAATCAATACCACATAACCACAGTATTCAGCAACCCAGACACTCATCAGTGCCGGCGGTGGATTCCTAAGAAAAACTTTGGGCCAAGTACTTGGTTTTTGTTAGAAATTAACCAGTGGCCTTTGGTGGTCCAGGAATGTATCTGTCGTTCTGAAGAAGTAAAACTTGTTTCTGTTATAACTCTTGAACCAAAGGGCTATGAAGTTGTCGTATTGCACTAGCGAGTCTCGTATGCAGCTGCGCTATTCTTTTATGTGTGCATTGAAGATGTGCCTTTCACTCTGCATTGACCTTGTAGTGAGTGTGTTAATGTGTGTTAGTGTATGTGTTATATTGAATGTGGTACCAACCTCTCCCACACCTTCAGATAGCTTCTACTGGAGAGAAGGAAGTAAACAAGTTGACATGCTGCAGCCTTCTCCTTTCACACTCTCCTGTATCCCACCAAGAGTGTCAGAAATGCCTTCATTTTTGAGGCAGAGAAAGAAAAAGTAAATATTGTGTTAAAAGAATTACCAGCAGCTGGGCAGAAGATGCCTTCTGGCATTTGATGTTCTGTCTTTGAAAAGCCATGTTGCAAGACAAACATGAAAACACCTCTATTTGTTATTTTGAAAGTGAACTCCTAAAAGGTTGTCTGGGGGTGCTGCAGCACTTCCAGCACCCATAGTTCCTTAGCCACTACCTCCTCCCTACCCTGGAAGTGACCTCATTTTGGATGGGCTTAGCATCCCCATCTTATCCCTACATGTGGCCTCTTGCAACCCTGAGCAAGTGACCAGGGAAAGGGGGTTTCTGTTGCAAGGGAATGTGGCGCTAAGCTTCTGCCCACCAACTGGGTGTCACTACATGAAACGTGGCCAGCCACAGTTCTCCTAATACCCAGGGCCACTGGGATTATGTGGCAGGAAGAGGCAAATTGGTAGGGTGGAGTAAATCATGCGGCAAGAAAAGGCAAATTATGTGGCATTATGCAGCCCATTTTGTGATAATATTACTTCATTGTTTTGTCATTTTTAATCTTGATAACACTGTCTGGTCATCGGTTGCATCTCATTAGTACCAGTTTAACACCCAAATATAGCAATAAGCTACAGAAAGGTGACCAGTCAACCTTTGCATAGGGCCTTCCACTGCACAGTAACATGTGTCCCTGCATTTTTAGTAACTTTTGAACCGTTTGACCTAGAAACAATGTTTTAAAACTAAAATCTGCAGATTATGCTGCAATGATGGATTGTGTGGCAAATGTGGCAAATTTACAATTATGCAAAAATCCCTGCGGCCGTTCAATCATATAATTCCAGAGGCCCTGCCAATGCCCCTGGCCTACTATGGCCTACTGTTGTAGGTAGGGTTGCCACCTGGCTGATTTTATACCGACATGACCAGCATTTTAATGTCCCAACTGGTACAAAAATTAGAAAAATTACCAAAAGCTGGTATTTTACCCCCTTTTCTATACATCCTTAAAACAGCAAATGTAACAAGAAAAACACTTTAAAATGTGTTTTACAACTAAACTAACGACCCTGACTGATACTTAAAGTAAACAGAGAAAGAAAGGCCATGTTAAAAATGAATAGGGGCCATCTCATATAAAGTTCTATAAAGAATCACGTCCAGGCCTTTGCAGAAGGTAAAACATGAACAGATGGCCGATATTTTACTCTGAGAAAGGTGGCAACCCTAATAGTGAGCCCGAGCTACATGCTTAGCTCAGGTAACATACTGCAGACAAAAATGACAACTGGCTGTTCAGAGAACACGCACACAGGCAACAAGGTTTGTAGCATAGCACACAAATCACTCTGAACCAAGAAGCTCCAAGCAGCGGAAGTGATTTGTTTTCTCTCATACAGCTTCCGGTTCCATGTGTAAAAAAATCCAATATATGAATACATTGATTGTTTATTCTTCACCACCAATGAACTATCGTGTCATGTAATGTGGTTACTTCTATATATAGTGCTTATGGCACTCTAAGGCTGCCAGCGTGGTTATGCGGGAGAGAGGAGGGAAGATGGGGACATGAGAAGGAGGGGCGAGCGATATAGGAAGGAGGGTGTAGGTGAGAGGATAGACGGAATCATGAGAGCATGTAGTGCTGGATGCGTTATCTGGCATTTTGTTGCACAGTTTACCACCAGCAAGGCGTCTTAGCACTCTATAACACTTGCACGGTGCACCATCGCAAGGCTGCTTGCTGCACAAGTACCCTCTGCTCCTCGGTGATGACGAACGCATGGGCCTGCCGGTCCCCTCAGCGCTGGCTGCGTTTCAAAGAGAAATTGTCAGTTTTATTTCTGCTGTGAGGTATTTCTAATATTAGCCCCCCCCCCCTGACGCACAGCCCGCTGTTGTCGTCCCGGAGGAGGCGTCCCCAGAGAGCTGCCCTTTCACCCCACGGTACACCTTGCCCTGCTGGCGCGGGACCAGGTGTGCAGCGTTTTCATTGGCTGGTGCTTCGGAGACTGAGACGGAGCCGCGCGCCTAAAACCAGCGCAACGTTAGCTAATTAATAAAGATGGGGAGCAGGTGGCTTGGGAGAGGCCTTCAAGGCCTGCGCGCTTGCAGGCAGGCATTGGGCGGGTCTGCTGGGGGCATCGGCAGCCAAAATGGCTGGCTGGGCTGAAGCTCTATCTGCCCTGATCATGACTGCCGTGAAAGAGTTTGTTTATATAACACCAAGTAAAATCCGATATCCTTGGATTCGGAATTTATTGGATGAGGTAAGTAGCATTTTGAGTTTTCCATAAAAATGCGGCATAAAATACAGAGTTCAATGCTTTTCGCAACTAAAGCCAAATGTTTGGTATTTCTCTCTATATTTCTGCAGGTTTGACTTAGGTGAAAAAAATAAGTTTCGGGTTTATACCATTCAGTAATGGCCGGTTGCTGTAAACTGAACTCTGCATAAATAATGACTTCGATCTCTGTGCAGTCATAGGTTTGTGCTGGACTAGAACGTATCCAGGGCTCACGTAATCAGCTTCTTAGCCTTCCATCTTATGTGAGTAAAGTAAGGACCCTTTGGCCGAGGCAATTTAATATGGCGGCAGCGCTTTAAATGGAAATACAGAAGTGCTGGTACTCACTTTGCAGAGTACCTGCGTACTCCTGAGAAGTGCTGGTACTCTCCTATTAAAAGTATTATACCAGTGCTGAGAAGTGCAGGCACTCTCCCTTTCAAATTGAAGAAGTGCAGGTCAGTGGCGGCTGCTTCCCGGTGGCATTAGTGGGGCATGATTAAAAAAAAAAAAAAAAACACTTACCTGCCGGCCGGCCTACTGGCTGGCCTCCGCCTCTCCTCGGTCCTCTGCGTCCTCTTTTCCTTCCTTCTGCTTAACAGAAGGCAGGATCAGGAAGCACCCACCCAGGCTCCCTTGACCAATCACAATACTGCAATGCAGCATTGTGATTGGTCTGAGCGCTGTGGTTCAGCGCTCAGCCAGGGCATAGGATCCTGGGGCATGTTCTCCACCCAGGCTGTAATGCAGCCTGGATGGAGAACATCCAAAGTGCGCATAAGTGTTTGGCCGGCCCAAGAGGGCTGGCCAAACATTCATGCTCACTTGGAGTGGGCAAACCACTCATCCCAGTATATAGTTATGGCGGGCTATCGTAAAACTTTGTCTCGTCAAAGATGCTTGATTTTGCTGATATAATATTTTTCAGCCCACACCACTAGAGCCACAGGATGCCCTGCTGTGAAGTATAAGACCTCCTGCAGCGGGGATTCCCAGGATAGCGGGGGACAGCAAGCGAAAGGTGCGGGGCAGGAGTTTGGTATGGCTATTGGGGCTCTCATGGGGATGGCCTTCAAGTTCTGCCTGACCACCAGTTGCCCATTCCAGATTCTTCTGACAATGTGAACAGTTTCCTGCTGCTCCTCTTTTTAAAAAAACTTTGCAAAAAGTTTTTCTAAATATGCTATCCAGTGAATGACATCACAATGCATCTCAAAACCCCCACTGACATCAACAAACAAAGCGACGTTCTCAAATGCCTATTGTTGCTGATTGTTAGATATGCAGGACTGGGTAGAGAGAACTGTGTTTTTACTCAAAAATTGATGTCCCCTTTAAAACGTATGAAGTTACGACGAGTTACTCGGCTTCACACACTATTAGACAAAGCTTAAGCCAGCAGAGGTGCATAACACATATGTTAAGTCAGCAGCAGTGTGCAAGGCATATATTTTCATCAGGTTTCCATTGTAAACAAGCCTCTCCAATTGCAAGCCCAACCGAAGTGAATTCATGCAATCTGTGCTGGGTGATGCACTGGCAGTGCCAGCCATCAGCGGCGGGCAACCATGGATCTCCAGGGCGGGGAAGACGCAGGTGCTCTGATGCTCCATTGAGACTGTGTCAAGCAACATCTTGTGAGTACAGACCATGAACCTGGGATGGGAGACTCCAAGGCCTTGTGTCTGGCGATGCCATCTGTGATGGGGCTAAGCCAAGTAGGGCCCTCTTATTTTTTCCTGGCTCTTTCACTGAACTTTTCTGCCCTTCCTGTAGCCCCTTACTCAACAACCTGAAAGTGCATTAAACTTTGTGCAATTTTGCCAATTTTTATGCATTGGGTGTATATTTTCTATTATTATCACTGATGAGGCAATATCTTTGTAAAGTATATTTAGAACACAATATTTGTGTTACACAATATTCTGACAACGATATTCTGGTAGCACACCACTCTTGAAATTTCACCTGGCTAGGGCCCCTTCAGCACGTCATCCCAAGACAAAATGGTAATCCCTACAATTGCCTTTCCTCTTCTGAGCAGCTCTGACACCAGTGGAATAGAAGGGATTCTCCTGCTGGTACTTTGTACATGTTTGGTAGAGGTGAGGGAGCCTTGTGTGACGGTAGCATAGCCAGGTGCACACAACACTGTTGAAGTCAGAGGGCAGGGTCTTCATACTAGAGTCTGGAACCACTTCGGTAGGAGGTAAGTTCTTTATTTCATATTAGGCCCTTAGTTTACAGCAACAGCTGGTAGTTCCTGTCATGCTCCATCCTCAGTCCTCCCTCCAACTGTCCCTATCTCCTAGCTTCCACTCTAGATCACATACCAACATTCTATTACACCACTCACTTGCAGCAATTCACTCCCTAGTTTGGAAAAGCAAAATTGCCAATCATCCCTTTCTTCACTCTTTGGACAACATCTCTCAATGGACAGCCTTTTGTGTTGGTCCTGATAGGGAAATACTCTGTCATAAATGTTGTCTAACAATTCTGCCTTGACTAAAAGACACTTGGGGCCTGATTACGATGTCGGTCGAACCACCTCCGACAGGCCATCGGTGGCGGTCTGACCAATCAACATCCCTTCGGTCTGACCACCAGATTACAATCCAGGCGGTTGGACCCTAACTGGTTGGGGGGAAGACCGCCGGCTCCGACAGTATCAGTGATCCCATTGGGGCGGCGGTCGGACTCGCAATCCCGAATGGAGGTGATGCCGAGGCAGGAACCACCATCGAGATTACGATATCCCTTTCCGACAGCCTTTTCATGCCGGAAAGACTGTTGAAAATGGATTTCGGGGGCCCCAAACAGGGCTCCCTTCCGTCGTGGGCCACATGTACTGCCCCCACGCACCTCACTGCACCATGTGCCATGTACACCATGGTGCATGGCACACGGTGCATGGAGGTACAGGAAGTGCTCCTTTACACGGCGGCTTGTGCTGTGGCCTTACTCCTGTGCCGCAGCACAAGCCGCCGTGTAAAGGAGCACTTTGCTACTGCCAGCCTGGTGATTGCATTGTAATGCAGTAGTCGGACCACCAACTGCTTGTCGGGCGGTCCCCTGACTGCCACGATAGCAGTCGGCGGTCAGACCGATCGATATCGTAATAAGGCCCATAATGACAAACTGGAGCAGGAGCAACTCATCGAAGAAACATATTATACGCTAGATAGAAGGCTTCCTTCCTCTCCTTGCAATGTACAAAGATGGTATAATAACGTTCTGTTTTTGGGGTACCAAGAGCCTCGGCACCAAGCAACAGTGGTCAGCATAGAAAACCATGCGATTGTGATCAGCATTGTCATCTCACGAGCAAGTTGTTCAGTCTGAACAACAGCAAGATTGTGTTGCATCTTGTTGTGATGATCTTGTCAGGAAATAATATTCTGTACCAATTGGTCAACTGGGTCATTTCCTTTTAACGTTGTAAGGCAAGGATACTATGCCCTTTGCTTTTCAGATGCTTCATCTAATGACGAGGGAGTTGGACCAGAACTCTATATCTTTGTCGGCATGCTGAGTCTTGTAATGAGGAGGTTGGCAGAGAGGAATAATATGCCCTTGTTTGTCAGCTCCGTCATCTCATAACTTAATTTTGTTCAAGCTAAACAATTTCCTATTATTAAACAGTGAGCTTCCACATAGAATCATATCACATCGAAACATTACAATTTGTGAAGCTCCATTGATACTCAGACACAAAAATCATTCAGACTGTGTCCCACATTTAGCCTTCTACTAAAATGCATATCCCTTAAAACCCAAACATTCTCTTATTTTTTTACCAGGGTCTGTAACTTGCACATTATTCACTCAACCACTTGCATATGTTGAAATTGTTTCACCACTCGATAAACACTGGGGGCTCGGGGTGCAACAACACGGGACCCTACACAAATTTTACCCATTTCAGCTCCTCACTCAGTCATATTACATGATACCCCCGAATATAGACAGATGTGATATTCTTACCAACTCCTGACTTATTATTACAGACAGTTTCCCTAACCATTTACCCCACAAAAATGTTAGTGTTGGGCAACTCGCTGTCATATGTATCCAATGGCCCCTTGATTCCATTTAACAAAGAGGGTGGATACCCTGTTATCTAGAAATGGAAGTATTGTGAAGTATTGTGCCGCCTATGGCTGGTACAATACTGAGTGCCTAACTGCCTACCAGAAACCAAAATACAATGGAGCACTTCATAAATATTTTCTCACAACTGAGACTCAATCTTTAGCAGTAAATTGAAGGGTCATTTAGTAAAGATTCTTCATTGTGAATGATAGTATTTTTTAGTAACCAATCTTAACTAGCTGAGATCCTTAATGGTTGCGACTGTTGAGAAATTGAACGCTCTAAATGAGTACTACCCCGTGCTTGGCAGTAATGACCCACATTTAATGTAAAACTCCAAACAGAGCTTGTACAGTAATAAATTGAGCTGGTCCAGTCTCAGACTTCCTTAATATTGCATGACCTAATTTACGCCATTCGGATGTCATGAAATATCCTAATATTTTTGCCTCTAGCTCTATACTTTTAGTCCTCGCTCTAGGAAAATGCAGAGCCAGAATGGTAGGATTGTCCCACAGTTGAGTAAAATATCGCCATGTACGGAAGGAAACATATGACAACTACGGTACCAAACCTGATAATAAACAATATTGACTTATATTTAATTTTCTTAAACAACTTGGGGGATGAGAACTTAAAAGAAGAATGTATTCTAGGACAAGGAGTAAACATATGATCATGTAACTTACTTGGGGCACTCCCAGCTTCATTAGAACATGGCAAACCTCTCAAATCATTAGTTACGGTCACTGTTGGAAAGTGGATTATTAGTAGGGGCAAATGTAGTTCTGCCACTTGCAATAAGGCCACTAACACATGATAGGACTCAGCATAGGTCTTAGAAAATTATTCCCATGCTCAACCCTTGGTAGCTTGGCTGCGAGCAGGCAGGCTTAACTTCAAAGACAGGTATGTAAAGCATTTAAAAACACGAATCCAGTAAATAATTAAGACACAATGCATAATAAAAATCCAACACCAATTTATAAAAATAGGAAATATTTTTATCTTTAAAATGACACCAAAACGACAAAAATCCAATGTAGGGAACCAGAGATATGAATTTTTAAATATTTATCACTTTATAGCACTTAGAAACCTATAGCACCATATTGGGACATCTGGTCGCGATAGACCGGCTTAAAGTCAAAGTTTCAGGCCGACCGCGATGGAGCCCTGAGCGGCTACCCCTCGCGTTAGGTCCCGGTCACAGTTTTTACCTTCGGACTTAGAAACTTTTCTGGAGCTTTTTCTCGTGGGGTCCCTCGATGCTCTTCACCAGCCAGATTCGGTCAGGGTTCGCCGGCCTCGGATTTCTTCTACTCTCGGTCAAACTCTGGAAGTCGGACCTACGGAGCTTTCAGCGGGACGAACCTGGATGGCTTGGCCGGCTCGCGATTGAACGCAGGCGGCTTGGCTGACCAGGTTGAGTCGGTCCCCTTATGGAGCTTTTTTCCAAAGTTACTCCAAAGTTATCCAAACTCCTGGAACTTCTTCCTGAAGTTCCCCAAAGGGTCCCAGCGTGTCTCAAACTCACTCCAAGGGACTGGAAGCTCCAAGATGGTCCTTGAAAGTTGAGGACTTCAGTTCCCACAATCCACTTGGACAAAACCCTTACAAATCCACTGGTAGTTTTCAAGGTTGAGGATTATTGGTGGTGATGATCCAGGTGAGCTCTGTTAACCTGTAGCTTGCAGGGAGTCCACTCTTTACTCTTTTTCACAGCAAGGTAGTCCACAGGGCTGTAGTTCCAGATGGTGCAGTCCTCAGAGGGCAGGCCTTAGAAATTGCACATCAAACTTCTCAACATGGCACAACGTCTTGCTTTCTTAAGTTTCAAGCAGCAGATCTGAGAGACTCTGCCCCTCTCAGATACGTATTCCAAGTTTTCTGGGTCAAGCAGAAGGTCACTCCTGACCAATGGGGGCAGGGTAACTCCCCAAGGTTATGACCACATCCTGTAGAGTGTGGCATTATTTTGTCCCAGAGTGCACCAAATCCTCCAAATTCATAATGGCTGATCTTCCAGCAGAGAGTTAAGAGCTGGCTAAACACACCCCTAGGATGGCTAATTTCCATAGACTCACCCCCTTGCATCTGCTAATTCCTTCCTTAATCCTAGCTCTGGCTTGGGGTCAAAAGAGTAGAGTGGTAACTGACACTGAGGCGTTCCCCTTTCCTTTGAAGACCATGGTTTACGACTCCTCCCCCTGCTCTGGCATTCCTTTGTAGCAGCACACTGCCCTCCCAGCAGAGCTGGTTAACCCCAGGGGCTCTTTATCACCTCTTCAAAGCAGCCTGGCTAATCCACTTAACTCTGACCAATCAGGACAGACCACTGGAAGGCTGAATCTGGACCTACAAACAAGAAAGTCCTATAACTTCTTGTCTGTACATTTTAGGAGAAATTCAACAATATCATATTGTTGGATTTATCACTACCATTCTGGGAAGTCTTTGAATGGAAGTTCTATCATTCTCCTGTCAGGAGTTATTAGTTGATAACTTCTTGCCATGTTAACCTATGTGGCATGAGATTTGCAATGGGAAAAATGACTTGGGCCATTTTTCCAGCACCAGGACTTACAAAAACATATTTTATAAGTACTCCGCCTATATCCGCAGGACCCCCACCCCATGGAACACCTAGGGGAGATTTTAGGGGTTCTGAATCTGTAGAAATATTGCAGATCCTCCCTCCACAGTGCTCCTAGCATCAAAGTCGAATTTGGGCAGCACTTTACCACAATGTGGGGAGTGAAATGTGAAATTTCACTTAACCCAGGGCATATAAAACTCATTTTATAAGGGTCCACCTTATACATACCTGACCCCCCACCCCTGGGATACCTAGGGGAGACCCTGGGGGTTCCTAATATGCCAAAACATTATAGGTTATCCATTTTTAAGTGCCCCAAACACCAAAGTCGAGTTTGGGCACAATTTACTTTTTAAAAGCAGTCATGGAACCCAGGGCTGCTTTTAAACTGACCTCAGGCTTCAGCAGTACACACATGCAAGTGCAGAAAAGGCTGCTGTCCTCTAAACTGCCATGCCCTACTATATACTAGGGACTGATATGTAGTTTCAATCCCCCTGCCCTATTATGTACTAGGGTCTTATAGGGTAGGTCATGCCAATCACAGGGGTACCCCAACCCACAGTGTACCCTAGTGTATGTAGGTGTTTTCACTGTATTCTAAATGTCTCTTGCAGCATAGCACTGGCCCTGGGCCTGGTTAGGCAAAGCCCAGGGTCAGTCAGAGTCAGTTACCACCAGTACCAGTCAGCAAAAAGTTGGGGGGTGCCCAGGGCAAAGGATGACTTTGCAACATAGCCCCCCAACGAAAGGTGATGGGTTACTAACCTACACCCTGGTAGTCCTCATCAGCTAAGTGGAAAAACCTGGAAAGTCCATCTGCATTTGCATGGGCACCCCTAGGTCTGTGTTCCACTGTAAAGTCCATCCCCTGTAGGGAAATGGACCACCTTAACAGCTTAGGATTCTCCCCTCTCATCTGCATGAGCCATCTGAGAGGCCTCTGGTCAGTTTGAACACGAAAGTGAGTCCCGAACAAATATGGTCTCAACTTTTTCAGGGACCAAACCACAGCAAAAGCCTCTCTCTCAATGGCACTCTACCTCTGCTCTCTGGGAAGAAGTCTCCTACTAAGAAAGGCAACTATCTGATCAAGGCCCTCTTCATTTAGCTGTGACAACACAGTCCCAATCCCTTGCTCTGAAGCATCTGTCTGAACCACAAATTCGTTTGTGTAATCAGGGGCCAGCAGCACTGGTGCTGAACATATAGCAGCTTTCAGAGTGTCAAAAGCCTTCTGACACTCTGGGGTCCAATCCACCTTTTTGGGCTTCTTCTTAGAAGTGAGTTCTGTTAGGGGCCCCACAATGGTCCCATAATTGTGAACAAACCTTCTATAATACCCTGTCAGTCCAAGGAATGCCCTGACCTGAGTCTGGGTAACAGGAGCTGTCCAATCCAAAATAGTTTGGATTTTAGCTTGGAGAGGCTGTACATGGCCCCCCTACCAGGTGGCCCAGGTACACCAGAGAACTCTGCCCTATTTGGCACTTACTTGCCTTAATAGTCAGGCCTGCCTGCTGCATGGTCTGAAGCACTTCCCTTAGGTGGCTTAAGTGATCCCCCCAGGTAGAACTGTATTCAGCTGTATCATCCAGGTAAGCTGCACTGAACTGTTCCAACCCAGACAAGACCCTGTTCACCAACCTTTGGAAGGTGGCAGGTGCATTCTTTAAGCCAAAGGGCATTACCTTGAACTGATAATGTCCCTCAGGTGTGAAGAATGCAGACCTCTCCTTTGCTCCATCAGTGAGGGCAATCTGCCAGTATCCTGAAGTCAAATCAAAAGTACTCAGGTACTTAGCAGCCTCTAACCTGTCAATGAGCTCATCAGCTCTAGGTATAGGGTGAGCGTCAGTCTTTGTGACTGCATTCAATCCTCTGTAGTCCACACAGAACCGTAACTCCTTGGGTCCCCCCTGAGGATTAGGTTTAGGTACCAGCACCACTGGACTGGCCCATGGACTCTCAGACGGTTCAATTACCCCCAATTCCAGCATCTTAGCAACCTCAGCTTTAATGCTGGCTCTGACATGGTCAGACAACCTGTACAGTTTATTTTTGACAGGTAAGCTGTCACCAGTGTCAATGTGGTGCACACACCACTCAGTGATGCCTGGGGTCAAAGAGAACAGGCCAGCAAACTGCTCCAGCACTTGCTTACAGTCTCTGTGCTGCTGGTCTGTCAACTTGTACAACCCCCTCCACTGACCCATCTTGCACATTAGTGGAGAGGAGGTCGGGCACAGGCTCAGTTTCCTCCTCCACACCCTCATCAGTGACCAGTAACATGGTCATGTCTGCCCTGTCATCGTGGGGTTTTAATCTATTCACATGCAGGACCCTATGAGGGTTCCTGGGGGTGCCAAGGTCAACCAAATAGGTAACCTCACCCTTCTTTTCTAAGATTGGATAGGGCCCACTCCACTTGTCATGGAGGGCCCTGGGAGCCACAGGCTCCAACACCCACACCAATTGTCCTGGAGTATACTCAGGCATAGTAGCCTTCTGATCATACCAGTGCTTCATGAGCTCCTGGCTGGCCTCCAGTTTCCTATTTGCCTTGTACATGTACTCTGCCATTCTAGATCTCAGGCCTAGCACATAGTCAAGCACATTGTCCTTTGCTTCTTTAAGAGGCTTCTGTAAAGACTCTCTCAGCAGGCTCAATGGCCCCCTCACAGGGTGTCCAAACAACAACTCAAAGGGACTGAAACCAACCCCTTTCTGTGGCACCTCCCTGTAGGCAAACAGTAAGCATGGGAGGAGAACAGCCCATCTCCTCCTGAGTTTCTCTGACAACCCATTTATCATGCCCTTCAGGGTTTTGTTGAATCTCTCAACAAGACCATTTGCTTGTGGGTGATAGGGAGTGGTGAACTTGTAGTTGACACCACACTCATCCCACATAGCAGTCAGATAGCTGGACAGGAAGTTCGTGCCCCTATCTGATACCACCTCTTTCGGAAAACCCACTCTGGTGAACACAGCAAGCAGTGCTCTAGCCACTGCAGGAGCATCAATGGTTCTAAGAGGGATTGCTTCAGGGTACCTAGTGGCATGGTCCACTACCACTAAGATATACCTATTCCCTGATGCAGTAGGTGGGTCCAGGGGACCAACAATGTCCATCCCCACCCTTTCAAAAGGAACCCCAACCACTGGCAGTGGTATTAGGGGAGCCTTTGTCTTGCCCCCTGCCTTGCCACTGGCCTGACAGGTGACACAGGAGCTGCAAAACTCCTTTACCTTTTCAGACATATGGGGCCCAGTAGAAATGGTTCACCAACCGGTTCCATGTCTTTGTCTGTCCCAAATGTCCTGCCAAGGGGATATCATGACCCAAAGTCAGGATGAACTCTCTGTACTTCTGGGGCACCACCAACCTCCTGGTGGCCCCCTCCTTGAGGTTTCTGGCCTCAGTATAAAGCAGTCCATCTCCCCAGTAGAGTTTGTGAAACCCACTGTCATCCCCCTCCTCTTGCTTAGAAGCAATCCGCCTCAAGCTCTCAAGGGTGGGACAGTCTCTCTGTCCCTTACTGAACTCCTCTCTGGAGGGTCCACCTGCTCCTGTCAGTTCTGCCAAATCTGACAGCTCTGGCAGGGATGAAGTCCCTTCCTCAGAGGCCGGATCCTCCCCATCAGGGTTAGATTCTTCCTGCACCTCTGGAGTTCCCTGGGCTGGCTCACCAGGCCCAGTACCCTTGTCCTTGGATGCTTGGCCCTTTGTTCCAGGGTCCAAGTGTCCAGCCCCTCCCTTCTGGCTAGTCTGTGACCTAGTCACAGCACAAACCCACTCAGGGAGCTCCAATATTTTCATATGGAGTCCTCTCTCCACCTCTGACCACACAGAGGCTTCAAGAGCATTGCCCAGTAAACACTGGACTGGGAGCACCTTTGACACAGCTACCTTCATAGGGCCTGTCACACCTCCCCATTCCAAATCCACCACAGCCATAGGATGGAGTTTGGTAGTGCTGTCTGCATAAGTCACCTGGTGAAACTCACCAGGTACCACCCTCTCTGGAGGCACCAGCTCATCCAGGACCATAGTTACACTAGCCCCAGTGTCTCTGATAGCCTCAACCTCAGTCCCATTCACTTTAGGCCTCTGCCTGTACTTGTCCATGTTTGGAGGTAAGGCAGCAAGGGTTGCAATATTCACACCACCCAGGGACACTAAGGTTGCTTCCACCACCTGACTACCCCTTTCTGGGACACCACTCCCCACCCCTACACTTACACTGGCAATCCCTGTGGATGGCCCCTTAGGGGGGAGCTTCTTGGCGCAGACAGCATCTCCCTGTTTGTGCCCTGGCTGGTTACAGTCAAAGCACTTACCCACCTTTGAGGGATCAAAGAACCTACCATTCTTTCCATGATACCCACTCCCTTTGAATTTGGGTTGGCTCAGGGCCCCCCCTCCTTGTTCAGGTTTCTGTGGGTCTTTGGAGGACTTCTTCTGTTTTTGACCTTCTTTCCCTTGGGCTTTCCCTTGGGGAGGGACCTGTCCTCCTTTCTTCTGGTCACTCCCCTGATGCTGGATGGAAACCCAGCTTCTCACCCACTCATCAGCTGCTTCCCCCAGCTTTTTGGGGTCTGTCAGCTTAGAGTCCACTAGATACTGGCATAACTTCTCTTCTACACAATGAGTCAAAATATGTTCTTTCAAAAACAAATTATACAATCCCTCATATGTGTCAACAGCGTTACCAACAATCCAGCCTTCCAGTGCCTTTACTGAAACGTCCACAAAGTCTACCCAAGACTTTGAACTCAATTTCTGGGTGCCTCTAAACTTCACCCTGTACTGCTCTGGAGTCAGACCAAATCTCTTGACTAAGCATGCCTTCATCTGCTGGTATGATTCTGCATCCTCTCCCTTCAGGGTCAGGAGCCTATCCCTCCCAGCTACTGGAATCAACTCCCACAGGAGTGCACCCCAATACTTAGAGTGGACCCTACTCATTCTAAGGGCCCTCTCAAAAGCTGCTAGCCACCTGTCAATGTCATCCCCCTCTGTGTACTTGGGCACTATACCCTTGGGAAGTTTGGGATCAAATCTACCACCCCTGGACATCTCAAAGTCTTCATCATTTTCACTGCCACCATTTATTTTGAACGCCTCCTCCCTCTCCCATTTCTTCTTAGCCAATTCCAATTTCTCCTTCTCCAAGGCTATCAAAGCTAATTGAGCCTCAAGCTGTCTCTCTGCAAGGGACAGTGGTGGTTCCTGAGTAAGGGACCCTTTCCCCCTCCCACCATCTGGAGTCATATGGCTAACACTAGAAATAATAGAAGAGGCACCATCCTCCCCCTCCTCTTGGGTGAGGTTGGGGGGAACACCCTCCATCCCCCCCTGAACTCCTCAGCTACCCAGCCCAGGCCTTTAGGGACTTAAGCAACCCTGCCTTCATAATCGTGTTGGAAGCAGGCATCCCCCTAAGCCTAAACTGTACCCTAAGATCAGCCATCCTGAACTGGGACAGTTTAGCCAGGTTCAGCTCCATGGTTCCCTAGTTTTGGGTCACAACAACTAGGCACAACAGACTTAGAACAATTTGGAAAAATCAAAACAATGGATTAAAAACAGTTTAGTCCAAAGTCCAAAAATCAAACTCAAAAGTATTGTTCTAAGGCAATTTAGAGGATTTTTATAATCTTAATTCACTTTACTGAAAGGTGTATTTTTTCAAACACAAGTCCTCATCCACACCGCTGAGCACCAAATGTTGAAAAGTGGATTATTAGTAGGGGCAAATGTATATCTTCCACTGGCAATAAGGACACTAACACATGATAGGACTCAGCATAGGTCTTAGAAAATTATTCCCATGCTCAACCCTTGGTAGCTTGGCTGCGAGCAGGCAGGCTTAACTTCAAAGACAGGTATGTAAAGCATTTAAAAACACCAATTCAGTAAATAATTAAGACACAATGCATAATAAAAATCCAACACCAATTTATAAAAATAGGAAATATTTTTATCTTTAAAATTACACCAAAACGACAAAAATCCAATGTAGGGAACCAGAGATATGAATATTTAAAGATTTATCACTTTATAGCACTTAGAAACCTATAGCACCATATTGGGACATCTGGTCGCGATAGACTGGCTCAAAGTCAAAGTTTCAAGCCGACCGCGATGGAGCCCTGAGCGGCTACCACTCGCGGTAGGTCCCGGTCACAGTTTTTACCTTCGGACGTAGAAACTTTTCTGGAGCTTTTTCTCGTGGGGTCCCTCGATGCTCTTCACCAGGCCGGATTCGGTGAGGGGTTCGCCGGCCTCAGATTTCTTCTACTCTCGGTCAAACTCTGGAAGTCGGACCTACGGAGCTTTCAGCGGGACGAACCTGGATGGCTTGGCCGGCTCGCGGTTCAATTCAGGCGGCTTGGCTGACCAGGTTGAGTCGGTCCCCTTATGGAGCTTTTTTCCAAAGTTACTCCAAAGTTCTCCAAACTCCTGGAACTTCTTCCTGAAGTTCCCCAAAGGGTCCCAAAGTGTCTCAAACTCACGCCAAGGGTCTGGAAGCTCCAAGATGGTCCTTGAAAGTTGAGGACTTCAGTTCCCACAATCCACTTGGAGAAAACCCTTACAAATCCACTGGTAGTTTTCCAGGTTGAGGATTCTTAGTGGTGATGATCCAGGTGAGCTCTGTTAACCTGTAGCTTGCAGGGAGTCCACTCTTTACTCTTTTTCACAGCAAGGTAGTCCACAGGGCTGTAGTTCCAGATGGTGCAGTCCTCAGAGGGCAGGCCTTAGAAATTGCACATCAAACCTCTCAGCATGGCACAACGTCTTGCTTTCTTAAGTTTCAAGCAGCAGATCTGAGAGACTCTGCCCCTCTCAGATACTTATTCCAAGTTCTCTGGGTCAAGCAGGAGGTCACTCCTGACCAATGGGGGCAGGGTAACTCCCCAAGGTTATGAACACATCCTGTAGAGTGTGGCATTATTTTGTCCCAGAGTGCACCAAATCCTCCAAATTCATAATGGCTGATTTTCCAGCAGAGAGTTAAGAGCTGGCTAAACACACCCCTAGGATGGCTAATTTCCATAGACTCTCCCCCTTGCATCTGCTCATTCCTTCCTTAATCCTAGCTCTGGCTTGGGGTCAAAAGAGTAGAGTGGTAACTGACACTGAGGCGTTCCCCTTTCCTTTGAAGACCATGGTTTACGACTCCTCCCCCATCTCTGGCATTCCTGTGTAGCAGCACACTGCCCTCCCAGCAGAGCTAGTTAACCCCAGAGGCTCTTTATCACCTCTTCAAAGCAGCCTGGCTAATCCACTTAACTCTGACCAATCAGGGCAGACCACTGGAAGGCTGAATCTGGACCTACAAACTAGAAAGTCCTATAACTTCTTGTCTGTACATTTTAGGAGAAATTCAACAATATCATACTGTTGGATTTATCACTACCATTCTGGGAAGTCTTTGAATGGAAGTTCTATCATTCTCCTGTCAGGAGTTATTAGTTGATAACTTCTTGCCATGTTAACCTATTTGACATGGGATTTGCAATGGGAAAATGACTTGGGCCATTTTTCCAGCACCAGGACTTACAAAAACATATTTTATAAGTACTCCGCCTATATCCGCAGGACCCCCACCCCATGGAACACCTAGGGGAGATTTTAGGGGTTCTGAATCTGTAGAAATATTGCAGATCCTCCCTCCACAGTGCTCCTAGCATCAAAGTCGAATTTGGGCAGCACTTTACCACAATGTGGGGAGTGAAATGTGAAATTTCACTTAACCCAGGGCATATAAAACTCATTTATAAGGGTCCACCTTATAAATACCTGAACCCCCACCCCTGGGACACCTATGGGAGACCCTGGGGGTTCCTAGTATGCCAAAACATGGTAGGTTATCCATTTTTAAGTGCCCCAAACACCAAAGTCGAGTTTGGGCACAATTTACTTTTTAAAAGCAGTCATGGAACCCAGGGCTGCTTTTAAACTGACCTCAGGCTTCAGCAGTGCACACATGCAAGTGCAGAAAAGGCTGCTGTCCTCTAGACTGCCATGCCCTACTATATACTAGGGACTGATGGGTAGTTTCAATCCCCCTGCCCTATTATGTACTAGGGTCTTATAGGGTAGGTCATGCCAATCACAGGGGTACCCTAACCCACAGTGTACCCTAGTGTATGTAGGTGTTTTCACTGTATTCTAAATGTGTCTCTTTCAGCATAGCACTGGCCCTGGGCCTGGTTAGGCAGAGCCCAGGGTCAGTCAGAGTCAGTTACCACCGGTACCAGTCAGCAAAAAGTTGGGGGGTGCCCAGGGCACAGGATGACTTTGCAACAGTCACTGAATAGTAAAATAGTCATGAGCTGCTAATCCACCTCTAAGCATTGGCCAAGTTCATTTCCTCCATGCAGCCTGTGGAGCTTTGTACCACCCAATGCCCCTTTTCACCGTAACCTGCAAAGGCGGAATATCTAGAAGCAGTTGCACACATGGAATTGTCTGAAAGAGTAAAAGAATTCTCGGTCATAGCATTGTCTTTATAATACTAATACATCAATTTAAGGAGAACGGCACTTGGTCCCCTGCAGTTAATGGTTGCACTTATTTATATTTTGAGCCCAAATGTGATCTGTTCATTGAGGTATCAAAATCATCCTGTGTCAACTCTGCGATGCCGAAGACTGGTGTTTTCCCACACCTCAATGCATTCCATGGGTTTTAGCAAAATTAATCAGAATTGAGCGCAAACTTAGCATGCTAAGAGGCACAAAAATTGCACACGTATGTTTTTCTACATTAATGGTAAGAAAGTTCAGAAGCTAAAAATGCTAATACAGGTAGAAAGACCTACTGCAAATCTGCTCCAAATCCATTGCAAACAATAAGTGAGTAAACAGCATTTTTAGGGCAACAGTCATCTTTGATGCTGTGATACCCCAATTCTGAGGTTCGTCAAGCAGCAAAAGCAGACCCCCTTGCATGACTTCAGTTCTAATAACATCAAAAGACACATAAGAAAGGAACTTCACCTGCCAATCTATACCTTCAAACATAAATATGTCCTCCAAGCCCTCCCTAATCCTTTGAAGAGCTCCCAGAAGTCTGAGAGCAAGAACTGAGCTGTAGGGACAATGGATCGACGCAACGCTGCACATGAAACCAAAACACATGGAATTCGCCCTTGGAGACATTTCTTTAGTGGTACTGGTTTGCCAGATTTCTGCAGATAAATCCGCTGGGCGGTTTTGTATTTATCTTGCATTTTGGAGGCTTTTTTACAAATAACCATGAGAATGAATAGATTCTGGATTTCATGGTGGTCTGTGTGGTTTGGGAATCACTAAAAAATATGTTGGACCGCTGACGAATCGTTGCTTTGTGTTTCTTTCAAGCAACTTTCAGCTCAAATCAAGTTTTGCGCTGGAAAGTAAATTGCAAATAAACATTTTATGCCACTTTTGTGATGCAAACCTACCACTAAATGTTATTAAACCTGCCCTTCTATGTTGTACAAATTAGTTCCAATTAGTACAACACTCTTCAAAAATGAAATTTTGTGTTTATTGCTATCCAGCAGTGTAGATGTGCCCCTCGGACACACAGTTAATATTGTGTACATACATATACACTGTCACTATCTTTCCAAAACAATAATGTACATTGCTGTATCTGTTCATGAAACAATTCTCCCTATGCATGCCGTCCACATTCCTATGTGGAAATTTTATGAAACCTACAGTTCGATTGTGATTCCTCTTAATACCATGTTTTCTGAAATTTTCCACAAAATTTAACACAATATTATACCTAGATCAGATTGCTGTTATTTATGTATTTCCTCTCCTGGTATTGTGTCCTACTACTTCCTTTTTGATTCTTTCCTTTCTATAAGGCAATTTGTTGGTTTTGTTCACTCAGCAGTCGATATGTTATGTTATGTGCATTTGTATAGTGCAGTTGCACCATTTGTATGGTTCTAAAGCACTTTTAAAGCATTGTTCCCTTTGTGGTTCTGGGATTCTTGTTGACCGGATTCAATGAGGTCTGTTTCTATCATACTTAATTGTGTGTTGTAGTTTTTATCGACGACTTACTTTGGATAGTGCCTTCCAGATTGGGACTCTATCCATCTATATAATGTATGGTTTAATGTTATGTTACATCCTATAGATGCTTGCTAGATCCTGTCATGTTTCTTGCTGATACATATGCCGAGACCTGGTCATCTGTGTAGTTTTATTGTCATTCGTGGTTGTCAATATCTCGGCTTCAGGTGGTGGTTATGTTTTGAGGCATCTTTGCCCATTGTGTGACTTTGGTACCATTTTGCGTTTATGTCAGTGTGGTAGTTTTGTGTTAACTTCTTCAGGAGGACTGATATGTAGATTGGTGACACATTTGTATCCATCGGTAGTGAGGTGTGAGTATAACTTCACTGGATGTGGTATTGAGTTGGTCAACCTTTAAACCCTGAGGGGCTTGGTGCCTTGTTGTACACATGCTTGGTGATCCAGCAGTTCAATCAATCAATCAATCAATCAGGGTTGGTAAAGCGCAACTACTCACCTGTGAGGGTCTCAAGGCGCTGGGGGGAGTGGGGTGGCTCCGTTGAGTGCTGGGGTCATCTGAAGAGCCAGGTCTTGAGGTCCTTCCTGAACTGGGGCAGTGTGGGGGCTTGCCGGATGTGGAAGTGGAGGGGGAGGTCGTTCCAGGCTTTGGCTGAGAGGTAGGAAAAAGACTTTCCTCCCGTTCTGGTCCTGTAGATGCCTGGGACAGATGCCAGCGCGAGGTCGGCTGATCAGAGGTGTCTTTTGGGTGCGTGGAAGGATAGGCAGTGTTCAGGTATGTTGGTCTGGTGTTGTGAAGGGCCTTGTATGCGTGGGTGAGGAGTTTGAAGGTTAGTCTTCTTTCGACTGGGAGTCAGTGGAGATCGCGGAGGTGTTGGGTGATGTGACTGCGACGGGGGATGTCTAGGATCAGTCTGGCTGCGGCGTTCTGGATAGTCTGGAGTTTGCGAAGGAGCTTCTTGTTGATTCCGGCATAGAGAACGTTGCCATAGTCCAGTCTGCTGCTGATGAAAGCGTGTGTGACAGTTTTTCTGGAATCGGATGGGATCCATCTGAACGTCTTTCGAAGCACGCGGAGGGTGTTGAAGCAGGTCGAGGATATGGCGTTGATCTGGCGGTTCATTGTGAACGGAGAGTCTAGTATGATGCAGAGGTTTCGTGCGTAGTCTGTCGGGGTGGGGGGATTTCCGAGGGCAGGGGGCCACCAGGAGTCGTCCCATGCAGAGGGGGTGGAGCCAAGGATGAGGACTTTTGTTTTCTCTGAGTTGAGTTTCAGGCAGCTGTTCTTCATCCAGGTGGCGACGGCCATCATTGTTAGAATAGAAATGATTTCGTTCTTGTATTATCATATGCAAGTTAGCATTCGCGGCACCATTTTCTATTTGGCCGCCATTTTGAATCATGATCGAAACTGATCCTTTGCTATTTCTGAGAAAAGGCCTCTGCTGAGTTGCATTTCTCTAAGGCCAAGTTTTGCTTCACTAATGAATACAGTCTTTATTAGCGCATACCTTTCCCACTAGATAAGGCCTTCTCCCACTGGTCTAGTGGCAGGCACGGGCAGAGCGACCTTGAGTAGTAGATAGTGTGTGCCCGGCCTCAGAATCGAAACTTATTTCCTGTATTTCATTGCTTTGCAGTGCCTGCCTGGAAAATTCCATTATGGGCGTGTTCTAGCCCAGTTACGAAATATACATAATGTATCTTTATGCTTGTCGATTTCAGTCCCTCTGCAGCACTCTTAGCGACTGGGTAGACTTGGCTCCACTCTGAGTGTACCTGAATAAACAAATATTGGTTTGTATTCTCTACTGTCTGACCGACTCTTCATTTGGTATGGAAGGCTGAGAGGTGGTCATTAGTGACCCGGGTGACCCTAATCGGGCCACTTCCTTCAGTTGGCGCCCGAACATGGACTCCTTCGGGTGAGTGACCCATCCCCTTTCCACGGATGGGGGGGAGGTCGAGGCTATCGTTGGGTCTGACTGACGGACCAGGGATCCCTGCACGAAGAGTTCCTGATACTCGCAGCTGCCCCTTCTGTCCCGCCGGACGGTGCCTCGCCCAGTGGTCAATCCCGACTGGAGTCCTGAGCGGCAAAACCCTTGGATCTAACCGTTTGGTCTGGAGAGTCGGCAGTGGAGAATTGGTTCGTTTGATCTACGCATATCAGGTGAGTTTGTTTTGGTTCTTTGTGGATATGGTATCATTGTGGTTTGAATTTGGTACGGTCTGAAGACCGTTTTGGGTGAAAAGCATTTGCAATTGCTTTGTCAGGGATAAATAGTGAACTCGTTTTCTTTTTGAAAATGCCTGGCATCAGTAAGATTTTCTCGTTGTGTTGTCGCTGTTGTTCTACAGATGCTTGATTAGCAGAAGCACAGCCGGCGCCTCCAGAAGGCACTCCGAATTTTGATATGTATGTGAAGCATGGCCTTGGCCCTATTATGTTTAGTACATTATGGCACAAATATACGAGGGACAATGCAGAGTTACAGTGGCCGCTGACGGGCACTTTTGATGAACAAAAGATTGGGTTCTTACAGGAAATGTTATTTAAGAGACGAAGTAGACAGTGTATGTTTGATTCCCACAGAACATGGCAGAAAGTAGCTAGACAGAGGTGGTTGAAGATGGAAAAAGATGCACGGAAAGGGAGGATGCAGACATTGACTCAGAAAGCTGTAGCCTATGATAAAGAAAAACAGGAGACAGGGGTTGAATGTGCAGATAGAAGGTTTCGGTTGCAAATTGACAGATCTTATTTGGCCCAAGAAGAAAATGATACTTTTGTGGAAGAATTGCTAGATACTCGACCCCCACCTCCGTATGCCCCACAGAGGATATATCCCGCTGTTCCCTCACAGTCACCACAGCCTGCCACATCTGTTCCAACTGTTCCTGTATCTACAGTTGTTGCTTCGCCGGCTTTGGCCACAGCACCTCCTGCTTCTTCTTTGTCTTCGCCATCTTTGGCAACTGTGGTTGTTAGCACACCTGCTGTTTCGATTCCTATATCCTCTTCTGCTCTCTCACCTCCGGTACAAGCGCCAATGATGATTGTACCTATTACTTCTGTCACTTCTCCTTCCCTGGTTTTCCATCCCCCGATATCTTTAAGTAGTGAAACGCCGGTTCGTGGATTTGAGGATAGAGATTTTACGAAATTCAAGGAGCTCATGGGTCCATTTGTTCGATCCGAGGTGGGGGATGAGGAGAAGAAGGTAGTAGCCAATCAGGCTGCGCAAGGGGGTCGTAATCCCATTTACAGTGTGGAGAATGTTTGGAGTGTGATGAAAGATTATGAGCCCTTTGTACAGCAGCACGCCCTTAAGCATATGTCTGCTACGTTAATTAATCTCTGGCAGCAACATTTTGGGGATGATGCACCACAAATTCTATTTGATATTAAAGATCGCGTATATGCTAGTGGAATGGAGCCTGGCCAAGTTTTTGGGAATAGCACGACATTAATTACTTATAGGGGTAGGTTGCATGAGAAGAGTCCCACCCCGGTATCTCAGTTTCCAATGCGAGAGGTTCATCCTATATATTACCCAGAAATACCTGAGTTAACGGATCAACCCGGAAATGTTACCAGACCGGGTGTAGCCACCCTTTTTCAGGAACAATGGGTGTATACTCTGTAGAAGAGGAGTGAGGTTTTATCCCTTAAAGCTCATTTGCCCGACCCTAGGAAAAATCCTACTGCTTATTATAAAGAACTGACTGAGGCTGCCTCTTCTACTGTAATGACTCTCGCTGACATTGAACTGTTCTTCGGTCTTCTTGTTCCGGTTGACATTTGGAGACAGGTTCATACTCAAGACCATGTTGCGGAGCTGGGTGGTACATGGGATGTGATTAAAGGTTGAGATCAGGAACGAAAGCCAGGTGATAAGCCCCGAGCCGAGATACTTGCTTTGCCAGGTCGCATTATCACATATATGCATTCTCTTATTCCGCCGAAGAAAGTAAGTTGGGACAAGTAGACGGCTTGTCGACAAAAGAAGGATGAAAGTGTGTCTGATTTTTTTCACTCGGTTTGAAGATACATTTTTGGATTATAGTGGGCAGGATATGTCCATTGAGGGAGGTGTTCGATTGTTTGTCGATAGGTTTGTTTCTAACTTACTTCCTGAAATTGCGACTCGTTTGAAGGCGTCTGAGAGTACCTGGACCACCTCTTCCCCTTCTATTATTTTGAATATGGCTCAATATTATGAGCATCTTGATCAGCAAGAGAAAGAAAAGATTGATAAAAAGAATAAAGATTTAAACACGAAGGTGCTGTTGCAGCAAGCGTTTAGAGGAAATGGTAAAGGACGTGGTGGTCTTGCTAGACAGCTTCCTCGCACTAGTAGGCAGCCCACCATGACACCTTTGGGGCCGAATCAGTGTGCATATTGTAAGGGGGAGGGCCATTGGCGTAGTGAGTGTCCAGTTCTTTTGCAAAAGGTGGCGGTCCCTATTGGACGAGGTCCTCGTGGACGAGGTCGAGGGACTGATAGAGCTCAAGGTGCTGTGGTTTCACAGGGTCGTTCTGATAACAATTATTTTGATGACCCTCACGATGGACAGTATTATCATGATGAGGTGACAGGGATATCTTACATCTAGGACAGCCAGGGACAGAGTGAGGGACCAGTTCCGATACCTGTAGATCAACGTGGTCCTTATGTCACCGCAGATTTGCATGGCTCGACTAAGGAATTTTTGGTGGATGCAGGTGCAACGAAGAGTTCTGTTTCTCGTTCTTTGGTCCCTGGGGCGGCTCTGTCTGGCCATAATAATGTTTCGGTAGGTTTTTCAGGTGTACCGGTTGTAAGCCCCATTTCATTGACTATTGGTCCTTTTACCGTGGATTCTCCATTTTTGTTGACATCCAATTGTGGTGAGAATCTGATGGGTTTAGATTTGTTAAAGAAATTGCATGCTACTATTTATTGTTCTCCGGAAGGTGTTTATATGACGATGGGCCCAAATGTGAGTACTAAACAGTGTCTGTCTCATCCTCTTCCCGTTGAATTTGCTGATATACCATCCACTCTATTGGCGGCGGATGATACAGATGTGGGGCTGCTGCATATACCACCGGTATTGATTCAGGTTAAAGATATTACTGTTTTGCCTCGTATTCCTCAGTATAAAATACCCCAGGTGGGAGAATGGGCCCTTTTGCAAATTATTCAGGATTTGATATGCAAAGGAGTAGTTGAAGAGACGTCTGCCAATATTTGTAATAGTCCCATTCTTCCAATTCTTAAATGGACAATCTCAGGTTCCTCTGATGGTCATGGGGATGTTTACCGTTTAGTGATTCACTTGCGCGAAGTTAATAAAATAGTGGTTCCCCAGTTTCCAGTGGTTCCAGATATTACACACTTTTGACAATGATTCCTTCCACCGCTCAATTCTTTTCTGTCATTGATTTGAAAAACGCAATCTTCACTATTCCTATCCATCCAGATAGCAGATATCTGTTTGGGTTCACCCTTGCTGGTAGGAGCTTTAGGTTCTGTCAAGCTCCTCAGGGCTATACAGAGAGTCCGAGCATTTATAGCCAGGCATTGAAAGGTCAGTCGGATTCCTTGTCGCTTCTACAGGTAATATATTGGTGCACGATGTTGATGACCTCCTCATTGCTTCTGATACCGAACAAGGTTGTAAAGACAGTACAGTTCAGTTATTGCTGCATTTAGCTCATCATGGACATAAGGTTTCCCTTTCTAAATTTCAGTATTGTCGACAGGAGGTCACCTATTTAGGTCACCTACTGTCGAAGGCGGGTAGGAGGTTGCCCCTGAGCGCATCAGTACCATTGTTAAAATGCCCATTCCACAAACTCAAAAGTTGGTCGTGATTTTATAGGTATCACTTCCTACTGTCGGCAGTGGATACCTAACTACTCCTTACTAATTAAACCCTTGCTTGCACTAACAACTAAAGAAGTGCATGAGCCTTTGCCTTGGACGCCTGAATGTCAGCAGTCTTTTGAGCAATTGAAAACTGCGCTTTGTTCGGCTCCAGTACTCAGCACACCTAATTATGGCAAACCGTTTGTGTTGTATGTCCATGAGATGGCTGGTTGCGCGCTTTCTGTTCTAACACAAAAATTTGGGGATAAGCAACGACTGTGTGCTTATTTCTCTGCAGTTCTTGATACAGTCGTGAGAGCCCTCCCGAGTTGTCTAAGAGTGGTCGTGGCCGTGGCCACTTCGATCAGACAATCGGCTGGACTTGTACTGGATACTGATCTCACAGTCATCGTACCCCATGCTGTGGATACGCTTTTGAATAAGACAAAGACAAAGCACCATACCAGTGCATGTCTTACTGGCTATGAATTGACATTGTTTGCTAAACATATCACGATTAAGCGCGGGCGGAGAACTCCGCTCTACCAGCGGAGTTCTCGGAGATTTCCCTACTCTGCGCTCCGCTGAGAACACGGAGTAGGGAAAAAACTCCAACTCCGGAGCGGAGTTAGCCATCCCCCCGCTAAATTGGGCCCCCGCCTCCACCCCACCTAAATTAAAATACACAAGAGAAATGCGCATGCGCAGTTCGTGCAAGATGTACGGCGAGGAGGAGGGGGGCAGCCCGGGGACACCGCAAATAAGGTAAGTGACTTTTATTCTTTTTAAATTATGTGTAGTAGTATTTTAATTTAGGCAGGGTGGAGGCGGGTGGCGGAGCGGAGTTTCCCCCCAACTCCGTGGAACTCGGCGTTGCTGCACTCCGCAAGCTCCGCCCGGGGTTATTCACGATCCAAAGATGTGCTACTCTGAATCCAGCCACGTTACTACTCCTCGCTTCCGAGAGTGATGAAGTCGACAAACATGACTATATCTTCTGGACGGAAGAAGAGACGAAAGGACGGGTAGACTTGACTGATGTTCCCTTATCCGACCCGCAAGGAGAACTATATGTCGATGGCTCTTGTTTTAAATTACCAGATGGCACTACAACTGCAGCTTATGCTATTACCACACTGCGTACAGTAGTAGAGACATCACAGGTCGCCTATCAGTCGGCTCAAGCTGCTGAGCTTGCTGCCCTTATTCGAGCTTGTGAATTGAGTGAGGGACTGGCTGTCAATATTCATACCGACAGCCAGTATTCCTTTGGGGTTGCGCATAATTTTGGGCGACTCTGGGCGGAGAGAGGGTTTCTTACTTCGCATGGCACCAAAATCCAACATGGGCACCTCATATTGAGGCTTTTGTCTGCCTTGACGCTCCCCAAGAAGTTGGCAATAGTAAAGTGTAGTGCTCACAGGAAGGTCACCGATGATATAAGTAGGGGAAATGCTTTCGCTGATCAGACAGCTAAGGAAACGGCCCGGACAAAAATGAAAAGAATGTTTGTAGCAGGTCCAGCTAGGTGGGTTCCTGAAGTTGTTATGTTTGAAAACACTCTTAAAAGTGTAAAGGAGATACAAAGTGAAGCCACGATAGAAGAATTAGCGGTGTGGCAGGAAAGTACAGCATAATTGAATGACGAAGGATGTTGGATTGATAAATCAGGGAAACAGAGATGAATGTTACCAGATGCAGATGTTCTTCCTGTGGTCACTATGGCCCACGGTCCAGCTCATATTAGTGCTAAAGACATTTGTAAGTTGTTAGATCCCATATGGCAGAATGATAATATCTCTAAGACAGCGGCACACTTAGTGAAATACTGCATGGTATGCATGATGTATAATCCTGGGAAAGGTACCCCTATACCCCCTGGTAACTTTGTACCACCCACTTTTCCTTTTGAGGTCCTTCAAATGGACTATATAGAGTTGGAAAGATGCAATAATTTGAAGTACGTTTTGGTGGTTGTATGTGCATTCAGTAAATGGGTCGAGGCTTACCCCACTAAAGACAATACGGCCATTGCGACTGCAAAGGTACTCCTCAAGGAGTTCTTTCCTCGTTTCGGCTTGCCCCGAGTGATCTGGAGTGATAACGGAAGTCATTTTAATGCAAAGGTGATTATATTGATTTGTGAAGGTCTGCACATAAAGCAAAAATTTCATGCTGCCAATCATCCACAGTCAGCGGGTTTGATTGAGAAGTACAATGGTACTCTTAAGCTCAAACTGGCAAAAATTCAGGAGATGACAGGGTTACAATGGCCAGATGCTTTGCCATTAGCATTTTTGTCAACAAGAACTACAGCTGATTCCAGAACAGGATTGTCACCATATGAGGTCGTGTTTGGACGCCCGGTGAATGTCTGGGGCGTCCGGCGACCTCGTCGGTTCTCTGATATTGAGTACCCTGTTTTGTTGGATTATCTTGGCCAGTTAACAGAAAGTTTACGTTCTATTCACCAACAGGTCCGGGATTCCCTGCCTTCTACGCCAGAGGGACCCAGCCATGATATCCAGCCTGGAGACTTCATATTGAATAAGAATTTTCAGCGGAAGAAGAGTTTGGAGCCGCGGTGGAAGGGGCGGAGCGAGTCCTTTTAGTAACGCACACCGCAGTGAACGTCACTGGCCGTAAGAGCTGGATCCATGCGACCCATTGTCGCAGGGTCCCTCTGCCTTTGCCCTACTACCAGTGGGTAAAAGACGGCATCGGGGACTCCGAGTGCGAGACGGTGCCTCGGTTGGTCCCGGTCAGCGATGCCCAACTGACGTGGACACAAACAGATAAGGAAAGTGATGAGGTGTTGAATGCAGCGGTTCCTCCAGGAATACGAGCTATCCAGGAGCCCTATTTGTTGATCATTCTGTGCCCGGGGCCACCAGGTACAACTTGCGCCCTCGGCTGAGAGACGGTGCACCAAAGCAGAAGAAAGATTAGTTAGGGATGGACTGTGTAAGTCAGGGTGTACTTTGTTATAGTACCAACAGAGTTCGTTCAGGTTGATGGGAGTCTTGTGCACTGTTTGAACATTGAACAGGATAGATCGAAGTAAACCGTGAAGGTATACCACCGTGATCGACGTGGGATATGAGCTTAGGACAGAGCAAGCTCCACTGCCGGTGCTCAAGAGTGCCAACGTATTGATGGACAATAGGTGCCTGTACCAGTGAGGCTCTGACGGACACTGTGAACTTATATATGTCCTTTGCATTTTTGTTGCCCCCATTCTATCATTCGTTATGCATCCCTTTGGTAGGTTGGTTGCCGAGGAAGAGCAGCCGATAGTTCTTGTTGCTCAACATAATGTGGTGTGGACCCGTAAAAGAAAATTGATTTATGTGATTTCTGCAGTTTTGTTGATGACAATCCTATGTTGGGTATTGTGGGTCCTGGAAAAGGCTTATAGTGTACCTTCACACAATGGAGGTAAAGATCTTTCTCCAAAAAGAAATAAGAGAGTACCTTTGAGTAATATATTCTTGGAGACGCATAAGAGATTCTTCGGTAATGGAACAGCATGCTACCCTACTGATTCTGTCACTAGTTTATGGACTGCATAACAATTGTCTTTAGTGAATTATACACATGCTGAGCCCCCTGACTTTGTAGAGATAAAAAGAGTGTTTGGATCTGGTTATTCAGGACCATGCTTGTACCATCGAAAGCCACTGGGGGAGGGTTATCCTGGCTGTGATAACAACACCTATTGTCTTAATTTCTATATGGAAGAACAGAACATAACGTTGGTAGGTTGGCATTACAAAGAATTGACGATCCCCGGGCAAGCTGATTATTATCCTGCTTGTTGTCCTATTATCAATAGTACTGACACGTCATTGTACATAAATTGTTCTGGATTAGTGATGTATAAAGAGACAATCCCTTTGGTAAGGCCAGATGATCCAAGTTCTGTCGGAATGAATACTTGATATTCTGCAGTGGATTATGATAGGCCCATTTATTCACACCCAGGGTTTTTCTTTTTGTCTAATGGGACTTACTCTAATATTCATAACGGGACAAATGATGTGGCCCTTGGGATGGTGTTGCCCTTGGGCGTGCCCTGTAAAAGTGCAAGACCTAAGGTAAAATGGGTGAAAAGGACATTGATGAAGGAGTTTTGTGAGGGAGTCACAGATATTGAGATAAATAATTACAGTAATGGTATTACCTTCGGATATATTATGTCTTCTATCTTTACACTAGGTGCAACTGCCATGGCAAGAGGTGAAAAGGCTCGAGAATACTTTGGGTGTAAGTTACAAATTTTATCCAACACGACTGTGGCGGCTCTGCGCGATATCATCACTCAGTTAGAAAGCATGCGGATTTATTCCGAACAGACTCGATATGCAGTGGACTTTATTTTGGCTAAGAATGGTGGTGTGTGCGCAGTAGTTGGCGACCAGTGCATAGTCGGGATAACAAATATGGAAAAGAATATTACCAAACATATTCTAGATATTCTAGAAAATGTCAAGGGGATGGAAAGTGGAAATTGGAGTTGGTCTCTTTTTGGTTGTTGGGGTTGGATTCTTGAAAAGGTGATTTACCTGATTGTGGTATTAGTGCTTTGCTGTGCCCTTATTCAGTGCTTCCCCTTCTGTTGTTCTTATTGTACCACCTTTCTCACTCCCAAGAGAAAAATATCAATTCATGATACCAATGCTGCGATTATGGTCCAAAAAGAGATAGATGACATGATGCAGATAGATGAGAGCATTTGTGAGACTTCTTCCCTCCTTACAGTCTCCCTTCCTGATGCTGAAAGTATGGAGTATTCATAAGTAATGTCCTCATGATTTTCTGTTTTATTACTTTGTCTGTTCTTTGCTATTATTAGAAAATGTTTTAGCTCATGCTAGAAGGAGGGTCTGTTAGAATAGAAATGATTTCGTTCATGTATTATCATATGTAAGTTAGCATTCGCAGCACCATTTTCTATTTGGGCGCCATTTTGAATCATGATCGAAACTGATCCTTTGCTATTTCTGAGAAAAGGCCTCTGCTGAGTTGCGTTTCTCCAAGGCCGAGTTTTGCTTCACTAATGAATACACTGTCTTTATTAGCGCATACCTTTGCCACTAGATAAGGCCTTCTCCCACTGGTCTAGTGGCAGGCACAGGCAGAGCGACCTTGAGTAGTAGATAGTGTGTGTCCGGCCTCAGAATCGAAACTTATTTCCTGTATTTCATTGCTTTGCAGCGTCTGCCTGGAAAATTCCATTATGGGCATGTTCTAGCCCAGTCACGAAATGTACATAATGTATCTTTATGCTTGTCGATTTCAGTCCCTCTGCAGCACTCTTAGCGACTGGGCAGACTGGGCTCCACTCTGAGTGTACCTGAATAAACAAATATTGGTTTGTATTCTCTACTGTCTGACCGACTCTTCATTTGTTTTGGAAGGCTGAGAGGTGATCATTTGTGACCCGGGTGACCCTAATCGGGACACTTCCTTCATCATCCCGTCTTGGAAGTTGTGTTTGGTGATGTTGGGTTCGTTGGTAAGGGAGAGGATGAGCTGGGTGTATTCGGCTTAGGAGATGATGTTGAGCCCGTGGTTCCTGACGATGGTTGCAAGGGGGGCCATGTAGATGTTGAAGAGGGTGGGGCTGAGGGAGGAGCCCTGAGGCACTCCACAGTTTGTCTCTATCAGTTCCGAGAGGTAGGGAGGGAGTCTGACCCACTGAGATCTGCCGGTGAGGAATGAGCATATCCAGTCAAGGGCCTTGCCGCCGATGCCGGCTTCGTGGAGTCTGGTGGCTAGGGTGCAGTGGGAGATGGTGTTGAAGGCAGCCGAGGGGTCCAGGAGGATGAGGGCTGCCGTTTCGCCCCGGGCAAGGGCAGAATCATCACACGCCTTGTGGCACAAAGGACATATCTACAGAAGTAAGTCACACCAACTCAAACTGAATTATCATTCGGCTATCAAATTTAAATGTGTTTTAAAATTGAATTATTTTGTCTTCATCAGCATATTCGTTTTTGAAAATATACATATTTTTCTATCAAATTGCACATTCCACTTCGGGCAAACAAACTAAATTTTCCAGAAGAAAAATCTTTTCTGAAAAAACATAATTCTTGCCTTTAAAAATCACTTTTCATGTTTAGAAACTTTACAGTCCCCAAACATCAGCTTCTCATTTTGATCAGGTGCCTCACATGGATAGATTCTGCTTCAGATACCCAGATATTACAATCATAGGCCATGGATGCGCATCATAATACCAAAGATGTCTGTGTAATGCTAATAATGACCGCCATTCTACCTAGGCCACCAGTGTGCCAAGGTTGATGCCACAATGCCCAGGATGTGCACTGTATATCAGACATAGCCGATATTATGCAAGAAGCGATCACCATTCTGTCAGGGATGGCTAAAAGTAGGCCAGTCATGCTCTTAATATTCCAGTGATGGCAGCCAGTATAGCACAACATGACCAAAAATGACCAAAATAGTCAAGGATGACCTTCACTATGCCATTGGCACTATAGTGCCAAGAAGAGATGCAACTGTACCAGCGATAAAACCCCCATGATGGGGCCAGCATACATGCTTGGCAGTCCCTGACACTAGGCGCAGCCTTCAGGTAACAACACTTTATTACGGAGGGATCCAATGTCAGACAGACACACCCATAAATGAATGCAGATGAGGCTGTCAACCTTCTCTGCTCTTGATCCATTACCCTGCTTCCCTCAGCTCTTAGGCCGAATTAGCAGTTGTGTTTCATAGGTCTTCTCATCAGGCAATGTGTAAGTACATCTTAATCAGAATAGACCATTAAGGTGGTAAATGCTTGGCCACCTAGATGGCTGTGTTGTGCACTTGATGGGGCCATGAGTTGTGTTAACTGTGCACTGTTGTTGTAGACAAAGTGCATTAAGAATATCCCAGCTCAACATTCTCTGTTTCCTGAAACAAGAAAAAGGAAAGTTCCACAAACCAGCAACTTTAAAAGCAAAAACCTCTTCTATGACATAAACACCTCTGCCTACATGCTATGACATAAAAGAACTATATTTATTCTACTTGTTTACCACAAGCTACCAAAATAGCGCAATATTTTTCTCACAATTGTTCGAAAAGCGTTTTCCTCTTTGAAACAAAAACATTTCCTTTTCATCATCCTTAACTGGCTTTAATAATGCAATATAAAGAATAAATGATAGGCTCTGGTGGATAACAAGCTTATTATGTCACATCACTGTACTGCCACATTTGACAAATAGGTCATCTGGCCCCACTGCTCCACTATTGTTCAAAGCCACGTGATTTACAGCAGCCAGGCATTTATTTGTATTGCCTGAATGCTGTTATGTATGTTGGTAAGTGTGAATGTATTTGTGTGTACGTCGGTGTCTGTAGGCATGCATATCAGACATCTGACTCTTGATCCCTGGGGCTGTCAGGGCATCCTATGCCACTCGTCTCCTCAGGGGCGTAGCTATCAATAGTGCAGCAGGTGAGGTGGCACCCGGCCACAGGGGAGCTCTGAACACTAATTACTACTGCATTTAACAGCGCAGCGAGTGGACGGAGGGGTCCATTTTCCGTTCTTGCACCAGGATCCATGGCACCCTTGCTATGCCATTGCTCACCCCCCCCCCCCCTCCCCAATCGTGTTCCCCCTATAGATACCCTGCTGCCAGTTCTGCACCAGGGCCCGCTGGAGCCCTGGCCCCTCTGCGCTCGTGGCTGGCACCAAGCCGGTGGACCGGTAAGCGGCCCGGGTTTATGTTGGAGTCATAAGCTATGCATGCGGTGTAGCAAGGAAACATGCTCTGCAGAAGAAGCGCCGTTAATTTGCAGAGAGGCTCTGAGAGCTCCCTCGGATGCCTTCAGGGAGGGAGCGGCAGCTGTGCTGGAATTAGTGGCAGCGTGCCGAATTAACACTGCCATGCATCATAGTCAGAGAGGAAGAAAAAAAAACACTCAAGAGGGAGATGAGGGGGCTGGGAGGCGAGCGTTCTCCGACTTTCAATTTAGAACACAGTGGAAAGGAGATTCGAAAAAAACCCTTAAAGGAGGCAGGGACCTGTTTGACCATCTGTGCATCCTATATCGGATGAGGTCATGTCCCCATGCACTAATATTTTTGTTGGTGAGCTCTGTACTGTTGTGTTCATGTTATACCTACCCCCCTGGCCCCTTTCCTTTCCTTTCCTTTGTGGCTAGTGTCTATGAACAGTCTGAGGGGTGCTTGCACGGTTGGCCATACGTAGAGTAGCATAGGAGGCAGCCATTTTGTTATGGAGGAAGCATGACTCATGGGACATGAAAATGAATTTGCCTCTTGTATCGAAGCAAACAATACAGCTAAAACACAACACTAGAGATCTACCACTGATCTTGCATGGGCTATGTGCAAACTGGAGCGTTGCCTTATATTGGCAGCAGCATCATAATATATTTATCTAAAATTGTCAAGGCAGGCAGATGCTCATTCTCGCTACAGTATGGATTTCTTCAGCGCATTTATGCATCTGTTCTGTATTTATTTGCTACATTCCTTCCCCGCACTTTGCAATTGCATCAATAGAAATAATCTTCAAATTTCCTTTGTATACTGAAATATTTATTTTCCGGTCTTGTGCGTCATTTCTATTCTGGGTGGTACATCTGGAGCATTGTGTTCAGTTTTAAGACTTACATATAAAGTATTGAGTCCACTCCTGATGGCCGTACCTGGAATATTGCGTCCAGTTCTGGCATTCCAACCTGGGCATTGTGTCCATATCTGAAGCCTACATCTGCAGCATTGAGTCCAGCTCCGACGGCATTATCTAGATTATTGTGTCCAGTTGTTGGGCCGATGTTTTCAGTTTTATGTCTATTTCGCAAGATCACTTCCGGATTGTTGACTCTAGTTCTGGTGGGTATGTTTACATTACTGTGTTCTGTTATGGCGGCCTTGTCTTGAGCACTGCATCTTGTTGTTGTGGTCTTTACTTCAGTATTCTCTCTAGTTTTATGGAGCACATTTGAGTTAGCTACAGTTTTGGCTCATTCTAAATTATGCTTCCTCCATGCATTTACGTTTTGATATTTTGTCCCTCGATAATCTGTTCTCGATATTCGTGTCACTAACAGAAGAGGGGGGGACAAGGAGCTGGATATAGGTCCAGTGGCTCGTGCTCCTGAATGTAAAGCCGTCACTACAGAGAGACACAGTTCCTAAGAAGGAAGTCAGTGTGACGAGAGATGGGGGGGGGGGGAAAGAGATTGGTCGTTCCTGTGGGAAGGTCGGAGGGACCTTTTCTTGATGCCCTCACACACCCCGAAGGATGTCATGCTTCATCATGGGATGGTGCTCCTCGTCGGGCCGGCACTACAATGCCCAACGGGTCCCCCGAAGGGTCACTTTATCGGAGATCTTTTTAGAAATCTAGCCTTAAGGTGTGTGCGGGTCTGCGTGCAAGGGTAAGTGAAGTGTAGATATTAAAAGGTGACTAGAGGGGTTGAGGTAAATTAGCTTAATGAGAAGACCCTCTGTCATCAATAAAAACCAAAAGGTTGTGTGCTGCTCGAGGGTGATAATGGCCCTCAGTAGCTAGACAAGTGCAAAGTCTTTTGAAGACGGGGATAGGGTCGACATGTTTCGCGCTGTGTTGTGGTCTCAGGAGGAGATCCTTTGCGCTTCTTCAGGACCTAGGGGTAGTGAAATAAGGGGGGAAGGGGCTGTTTGTGTTGTGGTCTAGAAAGCTATCTCAGTACCACTCAATGGACCCATGAAGTGGTCCTATCTAGAACGAGGAACAAGTAATTAGTGCAATAAATTACACATAGTAATGTTGTATGAATATGGAGCGCAGGCCCCCCATTGGAGGACCCCAGGCTACATTGTCATGGGCATGCCCACAGAGTATCCAATAGTACCAAATGAGCGTGAAATTAAAAGTTATCAGGGGAGGGAACCAGTGATCGTGACGGCATGGTCACGTGTGTTTTTGTCGTTCATGGGCTGGTAACGGACAGTAACACGGCGGCCATCTTGAAGTGTTGGTATTTACATAGAGGGTGGTGAAAAACCACTGTTGTTGGTGAATTTGTAGGATTATGGTGTCGTTATGTGTAATGTTAGTTGCCTTCTAAGTGACAGAGGCTGTTGTTGCTAAAGAGAAAAGGCCTGGTGACTACCAGAACTGGGGACAAGTGGAATGGGTAGTCAGAACCTGGAGAATGTGTGTTAGAGTGTTTTCCTGAAAGATATTGCCTCAACCGAGGATGTATGTAAGTTAGTGGAGGCTGAGGCAAGCTATCCACAGCTGTGGGTGACGAGCTGGGGTACTGGTGGTGTGAACATAGTTACTGTATTAGTTCTGCAGCTCTATCCAAGGTATCTCATCATTGAGTCCATTGATGTTGGAGCGAAGACGGAACACCCAGCGCTGTTCTTTGCGAAACAGTGCAGTCGCGCTCCAGGATGCGTTAGCTTCCAGAATGGTCCATGTAAATTGATCTTTCGTGTGACCTTTTTCAATTAAATGATTGCACATTTTAGTAGTTCTGCGGCCGCAGCAGATATTGCTTTTGTGTTCACTAATGCAGACTTTGACTGGTCTTGTTGTCATGCCTACATAGTACATGTTACAAGGGCACTTGATAGGATAGACACAGTTTTTAGTGTTGCAATTGGTATGTTGTCGTTGAATCCAGGTGATATTGCCTATCAGGGGGTCCTTGGTGTGGCTAGTGGAAGTACATGCACTGCAATTGCCACAGGGGTAGTGGCCTTTAACTGTAGGAAGATCCCATAAAGTTGTCTGGTTAGTTGTGGTTCTTTTCTACTGTCGTATGTGGACCAACAAGTCCTTTAGGTTATGGGTTATAGGTTATGGGTTCTTTTGAAGGCGAACCTGGGTTTTTCAAGTTTGAGGTCACCACTGTTGACAATGTTCCAGTGTTTCAGGATAATGTTTTTGACTTGGTTGGTTGCAGGGGTAAATGTCGTAATACAGGTCATGATATCTTCTTGTGTTTTTTGCCTGGTTTCTAGAAGGGCTTCTCGATGGTTATTGCGAGCTCTATTCCTTGCGTTTCTGATAATTTTCTGAGGGTAGCTCTTGTGAAGGAGGTTGTTGCTCAGGGTATCTGCTTGTGCTTCGAAATTGCTGGTTTCGCTGCAATTCCTTCTAAGTCTCAAGAATTGTCCATAGGGTAGGTTCCCTTTGAGTGCCTTCGGGTGGTGGCTGTTGAAGTGAAGGAGACTGTTGCAGTCAGTGGGTTTCTTGTATGTCTTGGTTTTTAGGGTGCCCTGTTCAAGTGAGATGAGCAGGTCCAAGAAGGGGAGCTCCTTGTTGGATTTGGAAAGAGTGAACTTGAGATAAGGATCTCTAGCATTGACTTCCTTCTTAGGAACTGTGTCTCTCTGTAGTGACTCAATATTCGTGTACCATGATATTCTGGGGGTCGATAGTCAGTGGTACAACCTATTTTAGATTATTTGCTCATTTAATTCGTGGTACAGTATGGGATGTTGGGAGAGGATGTGGCCTAATGGCTAGAGCCGTCACTCTCGTAGTTAAGGAGCTGGTTTGTGTCTCGGGACGGACACTCAACATCCCTTGATTCTGGGCAAATCACCTAATCTCCCTGTGCTTAACAAAATTAATGTGTCCATCTGTAACGCAACTGGTGCTCATGTAAAGTGCTCTGATACCTTCGGGTAGAGTTCGCACTACAGTAAAACTCCCCCCCAAAAAAGGTAGACAACATCAACTACATTCCATTTGATCAAGCATTCTTCTAATATTCTAAAAGAAGAAAAAATTAGAACAGGTTCATGGTTTAGGAGCTGGGGTAGAAAAGGAGTACTGTTTAGCTCTGTATGTGTGTGTGGCACCCTTCAAAATGGTAGCTGGCTACATGCAAGGCTGTCCAGGGTCCATGCTAGATCCTAGAGCCTGCATGTTCTGCATTCATTTTCCCTCTGTATGTATGTATGAGGAAAGAAGCCTATCCATGTTTGAAGTTACTGCAATGCCTCACCCAGAACAATAGCAGCACACCCTCCTCTTCTTGCCTTGATCTGCATACCTTTGGCATATTGACTCTTGCCTCAACTGACACATGCTCTAAAAGGGCCAGTTCAAATTATCCCATCCCAGGAAACACTACAGTTGACTACGACCCATGCATGACATGCATAGGCAGTGGCCATGCCCTTCCGGGATTGGAGGAGCCCCCTACAAACCAAAGGTTGCACAAGATTAATTTGTACTGGGTCCCTTAACCAGTGCCTGGTTCCATGATCTTGCATTACCTGAGGAGAATATACTGAGAAGCACTGCTTTCTGTTCTCTAGGCAAGGGCTAAACCTGGGTCAAGATCCTGAAGAATGCCTCCAGTGAACAGCCCATGTGAGGGAGAAGACCTTCGTTTCTGTGGACAAGATGCTAGACTGAATCTTTCAGGACTGACCAACTGACTGGAAGGTATAGAGCCAAGCCGGTTGTGGGAGCCCCTGTTGGATTAAGCTTGCTCAGGGACCAAAAGGTCAGTCCATGCAGCTGGTCAGGAGACATCACCGTCACCAAATCACCACCCGGCTCAGGGAAGAGCCATTGTCTCTCACTGATGCGTAGGTCATCTCTGACTCCATGTGCAGTGAAGAGTTTGTGTGTGCCTTCTAGTTATCAGAAGAGGACTTGAAGTTATCCTTGACTTCAACCCCTGACCTGGCTTCAAAGAGGAAGCTAGAGGAGGTAGCTCTAAACCGCTGACCTTTCTAGACCAAGGGGGTTATATACAGTTTCACGGGTGTGGAGCATCTGCCAAAGATTAGCGATTGTTCCGTCCGCCCTAATTAGAGTGTATGGATGCCTATGTATGTGCATACACTCAAAAGAAATTCTGCATCTGCCAAACTCTGATTCACCCCCAAGTGGTTCCTGGGATATTCACATTTGAACCATAATCACTATCCCAAGAAGTACATAGCTTTTAGCGTTGACCTTATTGTCTGGGCGGTCATTGTCGGTGCTTTTCACCAGAATTGCTGAGTGAGACTAGTGGGTTCTTAGTTACAGGCATGTGAACGTTTTGTGTGCCACCTGAGTAGTTATCTCCATGTAGTGGCAGCAAAACCAGCTATTAACACCAACATACTAGCCCCATGGCAAGTGAACAAGTCAGTGCAGCAAGAGACACCCTTGTCTTTAATAGACATGTTCTTGTCTGCCAGGACCTTGATCACCCTTCATTTATTGGACAGGGATTCACATGCTGTTACTTGGGTTCGGAAAGGGTTTGTGGCAGGTGCATCAAAACTTCATTACCCTTCCAAAAGCAGTAGCTGAACCCAAAATCTGCAGAATTCGCAAACTGATACTCCTTGAGTATGCTTCAGGCTGCTCTCCCTCACTACCTTGAGTGAGTCTAAAAGGCCATACCTTCCCATTCACTTTAGTACCCAATAATACTGTGCCCACAGCACACCACTGATAAAAACTCCTTTTGCCGCAATTTTAGCCAAGAGTCCCCTGTCTTCCATAAAGGGCAAACCTAGCTGTATACAGTGGAGCAGTGTACAATCAGAGGAGAAAGGGTGGCATTGGCGTAGGTGTCAGCAAGGCCATGGCAGGAGGGGAAGCAGGGATTAATAGTTTTCACTGTAGCTAGGATCATACCTGATGACCAGATGTTGTGTGAAGAGCAAGGTCTTGGGGGCTATTCACAAACTGCATTTTGTAGAACTACAAAATGTACTGCAGAATGCTATTCACAAACCTACATGCAGAGTTCACGCCTCCACCGCACCTATATTTATTTGCGGCGATCTCTGCCCCGACAGTGAAGTTTCCACGCATATAAGTATACGTTTGAGTAGTGAATGTGTGTGGGACACAGCGGAGTAGGTGGAAAATGGGGAATACTTATGAATACAGGGGAGGGGATTAGTGAGGAGTAAAAAGGGGTTTATGAAGGGTCAGGGAGGGGTTTATGGAGGGATGTCAAAGCACTCACAAAAGAGTAAGCTTATAGCTATTCACAAACTGTACTTCTAAAGTTAATATAGTAAAAAAAGGACCCAAAACAGTAGTAGAGTACTCCAGCACAGACCCGGAGTAAGTCTAGCACCACACATTGCCAATCACTGGTATTGCAATCCTCCCCCATAGAAAATAATGGAGTTAGGGACTATAATAAAATAAACCCCCATAGGAAATTATGTTGAATTATATTACATTATTTAAAAAAGTTAAAAATATAGATTCATCTAAATAAATGTTAACAATATTTTATAAAATTAGTACATATTTTTAATTTAACTGTAAAATATTTTATAAACTTTTTTGCATTTAAACATTAATGTAAAAATACATTTTGTTAAGATATATTTAAATTTCTTTTAAAAGATCCCATATATCACTTTTAATCATTATTAATGTATAGCTAAAAATATTTTAGGGGGGATTTTATTTTAATTTTTACTTATGAAAAGCAATTGTAATTTAATGTATTATATTTACATTAATTACAAATGTAATTCAAAACTAAGTTAATCGTGCTCTAGCATTTTTCATTTTGTTCATTTATAAATAATAAATATGTAAAATTAATTTACTTCAGTATTTATCATAACATATGTTTAATAATTATTTGAGTTTAAGAAACATTTTTAATTTTTCCTTTACTTTTGCAAATGGAGGCACCACAGTTTGGGGCGGAGATGTCCGTATGGTCAGGTAAATGGAAAACTTTCCAATCCTTTACCATAGAGAGATCGACACCCGATGGTGGAGATCTACGCATGGTAAAGTATAGTCTAGTGGATGTTCGTGAGTGTTGTATTTTCATTGTATTTTATGGATTGTTTCAGATCTTTTTCAAACCAAATGCTTAAATGTTTGACTTTTTTATGTTCTCACTTGAGACCAGTATTGTTGATTATGGAGCTGTTACAGTGGTAGTTGAGCCCTGGAATTCCCATTTTTTTAGGTCTCGCCTACGCAGCACGCATGCGCTGCATAGGAGGACCTTTAGCCGTCGCTCTGCTCTTTTTGGAAGCACATACTCGTGCTTGTGGCGGCATCCACCTTGCGGGAGCGAGCAGGGGCGCGCCACAAGCACAAGTATGTGCTTCCAAAAAGAGCAGACTGCGCGCGCACGCACGCACCACTGCCGGGCTTGCGACAAAAATATGAGCGGATTCATTATGTTAGAAAAGTTATCTAAAATCTTTCTGTATTTCTTGCACTATCAGCATTTCTCTTTTTTATCCTCACAAAGCATTTCGAATTTTATATCCCTCTGTTTGTCCCTGATTCCGTCGATCTGTCTTTTCCTCCGGGCTCTCACTCAGTTTCTCCTTAAAATGTTCCTTTTCATCCCCACGTTTTCCACTTTATATACCCCCCTTCCTCTCACCCTAATTCTCTCCATCGCTTCTACATTTCCCTCTTTAACGCTCACGCGCTCAGTTTCTTTCTTGATATTTCTCTCCGCTCCCTCCCTCCACCCATTCTCTCTTCCTTGCTTCCAGCGCCTTGATGCCCCCTAGGCAAGGTCTGAGCTATAAAAGCACCCACACACGCACACATGCCTGCTCCGTTCATGCCTCTCTCGCCCCCATTCCATTCCATCGCGTGCATTTTGTCTATCTTCCCTTTCTGCCCTCTCTCTCCTTCTGCCGCTCCGACCCCATCCTTGTTTCCGTTGCTGCGTCTGTTTTTTGTATTTTTCTTGTTTTTCTTGAAACTGACAATGCCACTAAGCAAGTGTTACATGATTTGCACTTTGTGTGGTGGGCTGGCGCTTGCCACTGAGTGCCCTCCGGAGCGATGCTCTGGGAAATTACAGTAGTGAGAGGAAGATGACAATCTTACAAGTCTGCGCCAGTGCAGCTGCAGGTGACACCTGTAGGACTGCAAGCTGCAACACAAGCTTCTTTCTCAAACATCATCATAAATGACACGAAACAACGTGTTTTCCTTTGAAAGTGTTACTCCATTACATTAAGGAAAACATATATAAACAATGGAATTTGCTTTACCCTCAAAGTGTTTCTTAATTGAAACCAGATCCCTTGTTTTTGCCCATCCTTCCATCCGATTGTTAAAAATGCCTTTAAAAAGCTTTAGCAGTAGCTTTGCCAGCGCTTCTATGTTTGTCAGCTGTTTTGTATCCTCCATTCTGATATATACAGTGCGTTTTGATAAACGTGTATTGTAGATAGTTTGTGAATAAACTTTGTGCAATATTACAAGCATAAGCTTTGGAACTAATTTCCCCTGTCCCTCGTTTTGTACCAGAGGATGTACCTGTAGGTGTCTGTTTGAGGTAAAATGTACAAAATAGGTATCATCTGATCCCCAGTGCTTCTGTTCATTTGCCATTTAGCGTGGTGTGTGAGAGACAGAGAGATATATGAGAAGTCTTTGCTAGGCCTCATATTAGATAGATAGCACAACCAAGCCGAACTGCCACCACTGAAGAACAAGCACTTAACATAGTCTCTCTGCAGAGAATCCCTAGCAGCTAGGCAGTTATGTCGCAAATTAATAGAAAAGAGTAGGCAGTTTGTTCACAAATGCCTCAAAGTAGCTCCTGCATCAGTGAAACATATAACCTCTTCATTACATTTTATGGAGGTTATTTTTCAGAATCAATGTTCATGTGTTTTGGTCATGCTACCATTTCTAACAGAATGACAATACAGAGCAACAAGAGGCATATAAGAGCAGTAACAGGCTGAGCAACACATCAACTGATATATGCTATTTTCTTTAATCAAAAATACATGGCTGCATTTCCAGCCATTGCATTCCAGCACTGACTGATTGACTGCCTATCTGTAACGAGGGATGCCCGGACTTGGTGGGTGCTGACAGACCTGTTAACCCGGGGAAGGAGAAAACCACCTTCTCCCCTCCTCTTTCTCCACAGCAGGACGAGTGGGATTGCACCGACATAAGAGGAGCGAGAGGTGAAGGCGAAACGGAGTACCGGCCCTTTAACTGGGACGGCTGGTCGACAAGCCACGTCCACAGCGATGACGGGGAAGTCTGGCCCACAAAGCGAGGAGGAAGACGGAAGTCGGTGTGCAAGTTCACCGGAGGAGACGAGGAGGGAGACGGAAGCGAAAGGAGAGTGGAAGAAGCGGGATCAAGCAGCGGAAAGGAGCCAGTGTGTCCACGAGACGGAGGAGAGCCAGGAGGCCAACGTTTCCGTGATTCGCCCAGCCACGCTCCAGGAGGAGCATGGCTCTCGCAGGTACGCAAGCGTTTTGCGGGCTGGGTGGGCAAAAGGGAGAGACCGGAGTGTTAACCCGTGGGGCCCCCAAGACCTGGAGTACCCTTCCCGGGCACTTTTTTTCCCTCACTTACCTAGACGTGTTGTGCACCGGGCGCTCCCATCACTACCCTCCCTTTTCAGTGTGCTGGAACGCTACACTTACTTCAGATCCCTGTTTATTTTATTGTTTCCTACTTCATTACGGCTGACGGGTTCGAGCTGGAGTGGAGGAGAAGAGGCCGGACCTCTACGAGGGACCGAGACACCAAAGAAAAGACCCATCTTTCCCCTCTGCCATACTATAGACTGGCGACTACAAAGAAGCGTGTCCTAAACGTAATAAAACCCTCGTTACCACTACCCCGACTCTGGCCTGTTTCTGACGACCCGCCACACTATCCCAGACCAAATTTCACAGTTTCTCTCTTGCTTCCTTATTCCCTCATTCCCCCCCTTCCTTATTGGCCTCCTTAATCCCCCATACTTCTTTCCTTCATTCCTTCTTTACCTTCCTTCGTTCCTAACCCTCCATCCTTTTCCCACTCGTCATTACTTAAACAATCTCTTCCCCCTTCCTCGATTCCTCCATCACTCAAACCTTTCCTTCCTATTTTCCACTGTCCCTTCTGCCTATCTTCCTCTCTGCCTCCCTATCTTTCTTCATTACCTCCTTTCCTCCTTCTTCCTTCTTGCCCGTCTTAATCCCTCTCGCCACTCCTTAATCCTATACCCAGCCTTATTTCCTCAACCCTTATTTCAACTTCATCTATTCCAGTCACTCATATCTTGCAATTCTGCCTTTGACTAACTGGTTTCTTTTTTTCTTCTTGCTCTCTCTTCCTCACTCTGTCATTCCCTCCCTCCCTTCCTCTCTCACATCCTCTCATCTTTCCTCCCTCCCTTCCTTCTCTTAATTCCTTCCCTCTTTCTTCCCTTCCTTCATCTCTCTATCACATTGCTTTTTCACTCGACGTCACACAGTTCCACACCACACAATTCAACTCCACCCATTTACATTCCACACTACATAATTCACCAACAAACCGCATAATTTAACTCAACAACACAATTACATAACACCACATACATCCAATTTAAACCACATAATTCCACATCATGCCACAAAATTCAACTGCACACCACATGATTAACCTCCACTACATACCATTCCTCACCCCCAAAATACCATTCCACACCATTACATGCCACACAATTACACAACTAACAATTCCAATCCAACTCATATTCCACTACACACCACATACATACACTCTACAACACATGGATAAAAGACATTATCATTCACAACACCAATAGCTCTAACTCAAGCAAATGCAAGAGCTATTGCATTCCTTTTGGATCACAAAAGTAAAAAATGGCGCCTGTGTCATTTCACGCCGTAATGCATGCATGTGCCTACAAATTAATGGGACCAGTCTTGTATATTAGAACTTTCCAACTTGCTACACAGCAGCCACACCGCTTTACAAGATAGCTGAAAAACAAAGGCCAAGCCAAAACCTCAAGCTAACCACTTATAAGGTCCCAAAGGCGAGACCTATTGGCTATGCCAATGCTTGTTTTGGTTGAGTGTATGGCCGGAGACTTGTTCATAGTCGTTTATTGTGTTTAAAATAGCAGGGATGGCTTTTGCAACCTGATCAGTAAAAACTAAAACAATTTAGCAATGCTTCTATTCTAGATTCTGCATGTTCCTCTTGATGTCCTTCTGATGTTTTGAGCCAGGATTGGTGGAGTGCCATGGTTAACAGATTTGTGGACTAAAGTATACAAAAAAGTGATGGATGGAATGCTTGAATTAATTTCAGCCACTGGTAAATATTCTGGGCCCCATCCCAATACATCACTATTTTGCACACCTTGCCATCTCAGTTTCGACCCAGCCATTAACAAATTTGTCTCAACCCTGCTTCAACAGGAACAGTCCTGCCCAAACTGCCATGCCACGTCCTTCCTGAAATAGAACAAAACTGACCCAAGACCAGTTTCACCCTTATTAGGGCGTATCAGATGGATATAGCTCGGTTCCAGTGGCGCAGTGTGCGCGGGACCCGTGTCTGGGCATACCTATCCCATCTAGTGCATCAAATTGAAGAATACAAACAAAAGTGATGGCTGGAAGGCTAGAATTAATTTCAGCCACTAGTAATTACTTTGGGATGCATCCCGATCTATTGTTATTTTGCACACCATGCCACCTCAGTTTAGACTCAGCCCTATGGAAATTAGTCTCGACCCTACTCCAATAGGAACAGTCCAACCCGAGCAGCCAGGCCAGGTCCTCCCTGAACAAGAACACAGGCAACCCATGACTGGTTTTGTCATCATTAGGGCTCATCAGTCGGGTATAGCTTGGTTCCAGTGGCACAGTGCGCACAGGACCCACGTCAGCCAACTGGACCTTCCCATCTAGGGCATCGCACTGTATACAAGTATACAAGATTCAAGATTTTTATTTCATGCTTTGGAACTCCTAGGAGGTCCACATAAAACAAAAGCCTACAAGAATATAAAACAGAGCTGGAACGTCATAAAAGCAAATTAGGCTACTACCCTCCTTCCAAACTATCGAAAAAGCAGATCCAAAGACCAGAGTATAAATTGAAAAAATATTTTAAAAAGGTAAAAACCTTGGGTACAAAACATTTCATTTGGGTGACTATATAACAATTGCAAGGCCTCAGAAGTTGTTCACACAGAAAACTTCAAGAAAAGAGGTCTCAACCACCTGCGACAATATAATAATAAGGCAGGTCAGACAAATAAAACGTGATGTGTTTCAAGTCCTGAATACCATTTTGACACAGGTTACAAACATTTGAGGAACCATGCCATCTAAATATTAAAACATTTATTGTAAGTATATACAATCTCATTAAAATCCAAAAGCGCCTAACCCTATGTGGCAAATTCCATGGCAAGTATGGTTGCGGACTTTTCATAGTAGCAGAATTCATTAAAACGTTATCCCTCCTTTTTTTACAGCAAGAGTTGGTATCCAGATGATGACTTAAATTTAATGAATCTTTAGGCAGGCCTTCAACTGGGTTGGCGATAAAGTAGATGCCATGTTTTGATCTAACTCAAGTTGTTTAAGTGCATAGTTAAAATTTCTAAAAAACAAAGTCTTATTTCTTCAAGTCAAAAATCTCGTTACATATAAAATGTCTTAGAGAGGAAGCATCACTTCTCAACAGGCAAGAAGCGCACTGTACCACTCCCACCAAGCCTTGTGCAAATTAACTTTTAATCCCAAATTCCAGTCTTAGGGCAGCAACCGTTGCTAAAGTATTACAGAAGGATAATCTTCTTAAAATGTGACCTTTGGCCTTATCTAGAAAACACCATTTTGCCACATCTATTAACTCCACCGCATACAGTAAGGTGGGTGGAATCTTAGCCTGGAATACAGAAAGGAGGTGGGAAAAATGTCTCCTACCTCCAGCATTATAGAATGCACCCAACCCCTTGGCCTGTGACTGCGCTTTACCAACACTGTTTGAGATATGATCTGAATTGCTAAGGGTACTGAACATAATTTTTCTAAGAAACAATATGATCTAATCCTTTCCAATTTCTGAGAACCCGAGTGCCATGAAAAATTTTACATTTTTACATGCTTTCTTTCCCTGAAAACATAAAATCTTACTTTTTGAGGAATTAATCTTCAAATAATGCATGTCCGCATATTGTTGTAATGCCTCTAAGTGGCTATTTAGACCTTTGCGGGTAAGATCAAGAATTACAATGTCAACTGTGTAAAGTAGACAAGTTAAAGAATGACCCCCTAAACTTGGTAGAAAGCCCGGACCTTTTGAGGGGAAGCAGGGTAAATCGCATATGGAGAACGAAAATAACAATGGAGCAAGTAAACATCCCTGCTTCAGACCAGTTTTTGTTGGGAAATCCAAGTTTACAAAAACAATGATGGATGGAATGCTTGAAGTAACCACAGACACAGGTAATCACTCTGGGCCACATCCCAGGAGAAGGTGTAGGAAGGCAGGCAAGATAGCATCTTCTTGGGGTAGAGCACAGAACTTTTCCTAGAAAAGACGTCACTCCTGCTTGGTTTCTAGAATGCTTTTCAGTCACCTTTACTGAGCAGCTTGCAATTAGACAAATCCACAGATTCTCCAACAACCAGCACAATTTATGGGTGGGAGGGCATGATATTCAAAGAGGCAATTAAAAAGGGGACATCCACGATTGACATAAACACAGATACTTCTTTTCGGGGACAGTGGACTATATGAGGTTTGGTATGAGGTAAGGGCCCCCAATTCCAGATATTGTGATTGTTGGTCTTCGAAAAGAAGCAGAAATTGGGGAGGCAAGAGGATTATTGGATCCATGGTACCAATTGGAGGGCAAGGTTAGCAGATCCAAATCCATATAACAGGTCTTGTGAGAGGTGATTGACTGACATTCATCTTCACCCGCCTGTGGGCAATTTAATTCTATTATATATTATCTTCTTGCTATAAAGTGAGAAGGGCCTGCTTGCCCATCTACCCCACACACGTTTTCCAAGACAGAGTCCTAGCAGCACCTGAGGTAGGGGAACACAGACCCTTTTACTGGGAGGGTTTTATGTGAGTCGGGACTGAACCAAAAGTACAACTGTGAGGCATGTACACTGTATCTATGAAGCTTGAATATTACTCATAGACAGCTGCCACTTGCCTGGTGTTACTATAAACTACTGGTGAGTCCTACCCAATCAGTGAATTGATTTATTGTTTGTATATTTTGTCTCTGATTTTTAAAGAGGAGTCAAATACTGTACATTCTATATTGCACCATAGAAGGTAAATGGTGGTTATAGGCATATATTCAAGATGGATAAATAAACTATCATTGTAATATATGGTCTTTTTCAGATTTTGGTGGATGGGATACTCCATCACAATTGTGGCGGATAACCTGTCCACCTTATTACAAGTGTATTATAGACTCTAATGAGTGTGAAATGTTAAAGGCCAAATTATGTCTGATTCTAAGGAAATGGAATCACGTCATCCCAACTATAAAAGTACTTTAGCGACTCATGATCAATCAAAGGATTCAATTGAAAATCTTTTCTGCAACCTAGAAGCCATTCCAAATAAATGACTGAATATACCTATGGCCTAATACTGCATCAGAAGGCTATATCTCAGATTAGCATCCTCACACTTGCTGCTGTCTAAGAGTAAGAGAAGAACCAGGGTGCAGGGTGCACATCTTTGAGCCAAACCAGCTTCCCCATATTAAAGAGATATTGTTCCTAGGATATTATTGGTTAAGACCTAATATTTAGAACCCAATTCTGACCTCGTTCGGAAAGCATTCCTACTGAATCGGTCCCGGAATGCTTTCCGAATGACTCAGATCGGGGGAGTCCGACCGAGCAATTTGGATGTATCCGGATGCTTCAGGATACGATTCGGTCGGACACCTATTGACTTCAATGGGAGCCTGTGTTCCGAACGAGAACACAGGCTCCCATTGAAGAAAGGGGTGGCTGGGGAAAATCATGGACCCTGTGGCGGGCACCCCATGGTGCCTGCCACATTGTGCATGGTTGGAAAGGGGGGTCCCTTGGGTACCCCCATGGGACCGATTTGGAAGGCCCCGGGTGATTGGGGGCCTGCTATGGGCCCCCAAAGACAGATTCCGGCAGCTGATTCGTTCCGGAGGAACTGAATCAGAACGGCTGCCCGAATCGGTCATCGTACTCGCTCATTCGGAAACCGAGTCCATAGAGCAGTATGATTTGGCTCCGAAACACGCAAGCTGTCCGAATGCCTTTCGGATCTGATTCGGACAGCCCTACCGATTTCCAGGCATCGTACTCGGTTGTTAGGAAGTGTGAACGATGCCTTTTAAAGGGAGCACAGATCCCCTGCAGCCAGACGCAGTGAGTGGCTGCATCCACCTCCAGGGGGTTATCATGGGATTCCATAGGATTGTATTTGCCCCTTCCAGGATGTGCCCTCTAAAGGGTGCCCTGGCACCACCTCTTAATGGCCTCTTTGCCTCTGAACCCATAATATCGTCTGAGTGCAAATGTAAAAGATTGCACCGGTGTGATCTGTCTTACAGAAGGGGCAGTGCAAGTGTCTGTGCCCCATCTGTATTATCAAAGTGCCCTAGAGGCGCAAAAACCAGGCACACCTGCCAATGTCCCGAACTAGAACAAAGTCTGCAATGACCTCAAAGGAGGTAGTCACTCTAGCTGTTAAAGCTGCAAAAAAAGTAAATAAACAGCTAAGTAAATAAATAATAAGGGGCTTAGTACATTAGAAATCAGGTAATCAGGTAAATAGAAAAAGCACAGCGTTGGACTAGCTTTTTTCCTCAACTATAAATGATTTCATAAAGACCTGGCTAATAAACCAGGAAACAAATATAGTGAATAAAAACTAGAAACTTACAAAGAATTAAAGACTCATAAAGTCTGTAAGTTAAGAAGGGGGTAGGGAATGAGAGTACAGGATGCTCACTCTGGTTCTCAAATTTCTTTTAGTTTGCTGTTTATTTGATGTATTTCTTACTCCCACTGTTTGCTTCATTTCAGTTGCTTATTTACTTATTGTGCATCTATATGACATTCTTTAGTACTTGATCATCCCATTGTTGAGGTCAGGTTGTCCTGGTGACAGTTTCCATAGTCACTTGTTTTGCCTTGTTTGAATAATTCACCATTCACCGTTCTTCAGTCCACAGAACTTCACCTGTCTTGAGTGGCTTCTTAAGAATACTAATAGTGGCTTTGCTAACTCCCCACTGTACTCTTACTCACTGAGAAATCTACGGTGTGTGTTACTTGGATTTATATACTTGGATTTATATATGGCCCCATTGTTTTTACTTGTATGCTACTTCTCTGAAGGCACTGCAAATTTGGTGTTCAGCCTACATCTTTCATGTGGCCATGCCTCAAAGTTTTTTGTGTTTGGAAAACAAACTCCTAAATCGGGCTTTGATTATTGGAAAACAAAAGACTAAGGACCCCCCCACACCCTAGGAGTTCCTTTCCAGGATGTAGGGGTCATTTGTATTTTTTTCTGCCTGGTACCGCTAGGTTTTTTCTAGTGGCGACAGATAGAAGAAAAAAATCAGACCCTTCACTCTAAGGAGAGCAGATGGTCTGATGTCCCTAGTCTAATGGGCCTACTCCATCAGGCTACTGGAGTACCATTTCTAACATCAAAACCAGCAGGGGGTGCGGCCTTCCGAAAGATGACAGTTGCAGGCCGACTGATAATGGAGTGAATGGACCTAGGGTACTCCACCGCGTATCGCTAAATCGGCTCCTTATTCTCCTATTGAAAACAAGATTATGTCACGTCCTCCTCCTGAAGAAGAGTGAAGTATTTTATCTGGTTTCTTAATGAAAGTGTGGAAGAATGAAAAGATTACTCAGTTATTAAGTTAATGAGTACACTTGCAAAGAAAAGCACTAAGTGCAGTGCTTAATTTGAGTCAGTGCTTGCCGATGGGACTTACTGTCACTCATTTTTGGGGACCGGCACTTATTTGTTCCTTTACAGACTTTGATCCAGGGCAAGATAGAGAAAGAACAAAAAAAAAGAGGGGAGAAGGAGGAAGAAAAAGGTAGAAGAACAGTGACAAAGAGAGAGAGAGTGAGAGAGAGAGCAGGGATGAAAAAGAACCTACAAGAGTGAAATAAAGAGGAAGGGAATGTCTGATGGTGGATTAAAAAGGCATGAGGTGGAAACAAGTCTAAGCAACCTTGGTATTCAGCCCCCTGATCTTGGATAACACTGACCACGGGCTTCTGAGGAGACCTTGTGGCCCAACACTTATGTTTTTACAAATTAAGCACTGTCTAGGTGCACCATGGTGCAAGGAATGAGTGAAATGGATGAATAAAAAATTGAACTGTAGACAAGGAATCAATAAGGAAATGTCCGCGATGGGTTCTCAGTGTCCAAGTGTTAAATATGTTACCTCTGTAGACTCAAAAGATGGTCCTTCTTGCTTCAAAAACTTGTACCGCAGGCAGACGAGTTATAAAAAAATGTAAGAATTGAAAAATAAAATAAAGAACACAGATACTAACCCAGAGTATGTCTCTCGTGCCTTTTGGCAAGCAAATATATGAAGGTGTGCCCCGAAAGAAGGCATACCTACTTTCTGCAACACTTCCAAGGAAGAGTACTTTGCTGAGACACTATTCCTGACCGTTTTTGCTTTTTAATACTGTTTTCCTGCAAGTCATCCCTTGCTTGTGTTCTCGGGGTAGTTTCCTTTGAAAAGCATGCTTTTCCTGTGTAGGAAACAAACCTTCATTTCCTTCACTCCAACCTCTGGAATGATTGGCATCCTTTTCTTCATCTGTCTCGTGACATCCTGAACAGTGCGCACTGGAAAAATGTCCGAGCTCCAAAGTATGTAAGAAGAAATGGGTCACCAGAATCTCAGACCTCCCACATACTATGTAGTGGTCTTCAATCTGTGGGACAGGCCCCCTTCAGAGGGCATCAAAGGATGTCGAGGGACACCAGGTTCTAGTCAAGAGAAGCATTTGGTGGAGTTATGCAAGGCCCATTGTCTTCACCTGCATAGCTAAGAACTTAGGGCCCAATTTAATTTTTGGCAGATGGAGTAGTCACCAATAATTAAATATGGTCTGGCGGAGGACTCTACGTCCACCAGGCCGAGACTACTCCACCAGCCATATTTATAAATTACTGCCAAGCAGGTGGTCATTTATCAAGGCATTTGCAGGAACCGCCCTCACAGTGGTTCCTGTCTATGTATTTTACTGTTTATTACAGGGCTGCATTGGAAGGATGCAGCCCTGTAACAAACAGTAATCTTTTTATTTTTGAAAAGAAAATCCCAAAAAGGTATTTTCTTTTTGTAAAGAAAAAAAAGTTATGCTCCCCTTGCCATGGGTGTCTTCTCCCATGGCGGTGGGAGCATTAAAAGGTTTTTACTGTTCCTTACCGCCAGGTTTTACCTGGCGGTAAGAAACAGTTAAAAAATGGCTACATGTCTGCCCATCCAAGTTGGGTGGGCGGACATGTAGTCATTTCTCCGACGGCCTTTGCTCCTCAGGCCATCGGAGGGATTTAATCATGGTGGAAACAGAGTAGTCTCCGCCGTGATTAACCCGTAGCTCCGCCCGCATCTAAATGCGGCAGGTGGACTGCATTCTTGTTGGTGAGAATACTCCGTCGCCGTTGCGATGGAGTATCCTTTCATGCCAAGAATTAAATCAAGCCCTTATTCTCAAATTGTCAAAAGTGGGTGATGTTAAGTTCTCCTCCTGAAGAAGGGTGGTGTGTGTTACTGGCTTAATTCATGAAAGAGTATTTTAGTGGTAAGATGAATGAATGAGTACATTTAGGAATACACTGCAAAGAAGAGCTCTAACCACACTGGGTCCGAGGAATGAGTAGAATGAAGAAATCAAAAGATTGAATTTTATGTGTTTGTTTTTACGGTTGTACGACGGTACAACACAGGCAATTACTTTGCATGCCTTTGCCACGCATTTTTTAGCGCGCATGTTTTTACCGCGAATATGCATTTACAACACATGCCAATACCACGCATTGCTTTTAGATTTAAAAACAATGTATATGTGGGGGGAGATCCCCCACCCCCAAACTTACCTTAAATCCGTGGTATTGGCATAGGTTGTAAATGCATATTCGCGGTAAAAATATGTGTGCTAAAAAATGTGTGGTAAAGGCACAACGAGGTAAAAACCTCATTGTAAAGGCTGTTTCCCGTTTCTACGAGCCCTTGACTATGTGCTCTTCGTAGGAAAGCTGAGATCTTTGGACTACAAAGCACCTGCCTGTTTTTGAGCTGGAGTGTGTTTGTTGAATTTGGAGAAGGCTTTTAATAGATGGAGATAGGGTGTGTTCTGGGGTATAGACCCTATAGTTTGGTTTTGAGGTATTTCAGGGGGAGACAGAGGATGAGCGAGGTCCTTATAAGACCAATCAAACAAAGACGACAGAAAAACAAGGGATAAAACACAGAGGGAATAAGCTCACAGGAGACGACCTCAAAAGCAAGTAGGCAGAGAATCAATAAGGAAAAGCCATTGATGGATGCTCATGATCCAAATGTAAAGAATGCTAATTCGGGAGACCTAAAATTGATACTCTTAGCTTCAGAACATCGCCATGACAGGTCATAACCAGTTTATTCCTGGATTGTACTGCCCTTGGATAGGTTACAAAGAAATCATAGCAAAGATAAATAAAATACTGAACACATATACTAACCCAGAATATATGTATTTCATGATAATTGTAAAAAAAACATGTTTTATTGGCTTTATTTATGAACAGGAGCACATCATCCAGATGTCATCTCGCAATGATAACGATAGAAATCTTATTGGGCATTGTGCACATTGTCCTTCAGTTAAGGCCAGCAGGTAACTACCACTGCAAAGACAAACTAAACAAGAGAAAAAATATCAAACTTCACGCCGGGTATGAGTGGAATTCAGCTAAAACATAGCTTCGCATTATGAAGCTGTTCATCAGATGGCCTCGTGGTATCTTAGCCGCGAGCATCGTGTTTGTGAGGATCATATGGTCGCTTGTGGGACAATGTCCATTATGTGGTATCACATTGGCCACTCATAGCCTACAGCGGTGTCTCTCAGAGCTCTTCGTACACATTTATATGAAAGTGTGCTCCAAAAGTGCACAAACATCAGGCTGTAAAGAGTGTTGTGGTTTTAGTGCAAGAGAGATACTCTAAATGGCCATCGGTGGCTTCCTTTTGCTATCATTGCCCTGGCTGGAGGGCTCCTGGTAGTCCCAAAGCCTCGTTCCTCTTTTCCAATAAAGGATCACGCTGTGGACACCTCTAGGGTGCAAAGTCTGTCAACAGCTTTTTGGAAATCGTGTTTGAATGTGCTTTTTAAAGAGATAACTAAACATAACTGCAATTTTCAATTTTGAAATATGTTCAGAGCTGCCCAGGGGCTCCATGCCCCATGTAACACCTGCATGCAGACCTGAGGCCTTTATCCAAGAGCACATTGCATTTTGAGACTTGACATTGTATGGGTGTGCTCAAAAATCCCAGCATGCAAAGTGCTTTTGACTAAAAAGCCACGACTGACTGACGTTGCCATACATGACATAAGGACATTTGTTTAGTGATGACAAACATATTTTCTTACAATTATCTAATAAAGTGTTAAATACTTCAAGCAAGTTAAAGAATTTTAGTGGGAGTTAAGGGTGCACCGAATATAGGACAAAATGTGCTACAGTTGTTCTTTTCATTTTATCACACTAAATATATGGAGTGTAAAAAACAGCAGCCCAAGCCAAACATTTCAAGGTAGATCGTGGAACAGAGAAGCACCATGAAAGTATTGTCCAAAAGCAGTGTTTTTTTGTTTTGTAAATCTTTTTATTGAACAAAATGTGATCCAATCATACAAATAAGAGTGTTCAACCAGAGATGTTCTATACAGCTTTCGATATATGGAGTGCATTTGGTATACATACATGAAAAAGGGTTCGACGATATTAGACATGACACATCTTACAATTGGTCCTCCAGCTCTCCTGCTCATGCACGTTAGTGTCCTTCCCCCTCCCCCTTTTGGGACCTGAATGTATCCCATGGGCTCCAGATTTTTCCCACCACTTAGGGCATCCCCTGCTCTCGTATACCACTTTTTCTGCCAGTTGGCACCAATCCATGTCCACTTTCCAATTAGAGAGCTTCAGGGGGTCCCGTGCCCCCCACAGCCGTGCAACATTTCGTTTTGCTACCCCTGAGGCCAGCATGAGCCAGGTTTTAGTGTGTGTGGGCCACCTGTCTTCTCTCGTGACCCCCAGCAGGTGCCAGCGTGCATCTGGTTGGATTTGGATGCCCAGCACTTTTGACATCACCCCAGTCACCCCTACCCAGTAGCGCTCGATTTTGGGGCAGTCCCAAATGATGTGGAAGAATGTACCCTTGTCCAAAGATTTACGTTGTTTTGAAACCTTTATCGACTTTAAAATGGAGATGAACAATGCCACAATAAAGTAGGCCTGCAGGAGAAAAAGCCACAAAACCTACCTTTTGAGACAATTTCCAACAAAAAATATTTGCTAGAGAAATTGCATGTCAAGCGTTTTTTGTATGAAATTTCACCTGGTGGCAAACTCGTGCAAAGCCCAGAAACTAAGTAGCAGAGCTGTGAACTTTACACAACTCTGCTGGCAGAATTTAAACTTCTCACAGTACAACTGATAATTCAGAATACTGAGTTTGTAACATATAACACATACAGCAATAGCAAAGAATGCAGAAGAAAACAAAAATAATGCCTGTCTTTTTAGGTCTCGCCTATGCAGCGCGCATGCGCTGCTTAGGAGGACCTTTAGCCGTTGCTCTGCTCTTTTTGGAAGCACACACTCGTGCTTGTGGCGGCATCCAGCTTGCGGCGGCATCCAGCTTGCGGGAGCGAGCAGGGGCGCGCCACAAGCACGAGTGCAGTGCTTCCAAAAAGAGCAGACTGCGCGCGCACGCACGCACCACGGGTACGGGGCCGCGCCACGCTCCCTCACGCTTAATTTATTAGGAAAATAAGGATAGTCTGAGCATTATCTGCAGCAGTACTTGTTCAAGGCAGGAGCTTGCTCCAACTGCCAACTAGGGACTTTAAAGCTGCAAGTCCCAGCTCTGCTGCTAACTTACTGTGTTTCCTTAGGCTATCATCTCGTAACCCACATTCTAAAGCCATCAGTTTGAGGATATCTGCGCATTAGTGCAACAGGATTACTTAGAAAAGTCTATATGGTGAAGCTTCTTTACACGGTGCCGGTGTGTGCATCTCTGTCTGTGGTCGCACAAACAATGCAATAATGGTATATTGGCATGACGCTGCATACAAGTGTTGCCAGAGTGGTGTATAATCTTCAGACGTCGTTAATATCCTAGGAGGTAAAGGAGAAAATGTACTTCTGCTTTATTCATTAACGCCTGTAAATTGTGCCACGGATTTGTGTCAGACTGCCCTTGTGCATTTTTTTAGCAGCCTTTGTATAGCTCCTTCTACAAAAAGTGTTGCATCGTAGCGGTTTCTTAATCTGGGTACAATTTTCGATCGATTCTGGCCTTCTGGATGCCTTATATTGGCATACACTCGCCTGTACTTCATCACTATTTGCGTCTGCTACGCCCTCCCTTAAGAGCAGTAGTATCCAGCTACCAGAGCTCTTATTGCGTTTTTCGCTTTACTGGCTCGCCTGTACTCCCACACAACCTACTTCGATCAGTGCCTTTGTTAGTCGCTGCAAGGATAAGGAATGGGATCTGGTGGGTTCACTTACTGGCTCTAGCGGAAGTAGTTTCTTTCCCAGGCTTCACGAGTGTGGACTGGACGTACTAGCCACAGTAAATTATTAAACGTATAGCATTCGTAACTGTTAAGATATGTTATTTCATGCTGAGAAATGAGTAATAACGACGACATATGCAAGTCATTTCAGACGAACGTATGACTTAACACTATGCACATCACGAAAGCCATCCATGTATGTTTATTGTCAGTGAGGCACTTTCAACCGCTCTTCAGTTTTTATCTAACAACACTTCGATTGGTTAGTCTTGTGGGCTCATGCTTAAATGAGTAACTTCTCCATACTACAAATAACCTCGCCCAACATATAAGGTAAAAACAACGACTGACTTGTACAACATATGCTTCTTCTCCCCTTCCCCATTCAGGAATTGTCCCAGCTGCAGAAGGATGATGCACTAGTGGGCTTCTTAGCCTAGGGTACATGTTTGACTCTCAAGCATTGGCATAGCCAATAGGTCTCGCCTTTGGGACCTTATAAGTGTTTAGTTATCCAGCACAATATCCTTGGTGCAACAACATCAAGTGTTGCATGGCTAAACACTTATAAGGTGCCAAAGGCGAGACCTATTGGCTATGCCAATGCTTGTTTTTTGTAGGAAACATGTGAACATTTTATACAAGACTCAAAAAGATGGGAGAGTTGAAGGGGAAAGGAGAATGATACAAATAGTTGAAAAAGGGCAGAGTTCATATTATAGCAAATGAATCCCTCATAAGGAGGGGTGTGCTGATTTTTTATTTTGCCTGTGCCTTTGGGTGAAACTGGACAGTTTCAGCCTCCGCAAAGAACGTCAATGTTTTCCAAACTCAACTGAGGTGATGTTTAGTGCCTCACAGTGACAGAAGTCCCACACCACATCTAGATGAAGGGAACCATTTTCCCTGCTGTCAAGCATCATTCATAGCCCTGAGAAACAGTAGGCAAAAATATCTGCTGCTGGGGGCGTGGCCAACTGCCCGGAGTAATGGCCGCACATTAGAGCGGCTCCTGCCCCGACCGGCCTCGCCCGATATCTATCCTGTAATTAATCCGGCACATGATAGCACACAGTGCGTTCGGAGGTTGGGAGGCACCGGGAGACCGGATCGCGACGTTCCAGTCAGCTCCAGACTGAAGAATAAGGGGGCAATAAGAGCGAGACTGAGTCGCGGAGAGAAGCAGTGGACTCGAGTGAGTGAGAGGCCCCGCTCATGAGTATCGGAGGCTGGGCTGACGTGGCGAAGGAGAGGCCGAGTGTGCGGAGCATTGAATAAATACCAGCTAAACGACCAGCCCAGGTCCAATGAAGGCACGCGGCGGCAGCAGAAGACACGCCGAAAGCGAAGGGAAGCAAAATGCTTTTGGTAAATAGCGGCGCTGGGGTGAACACTGAACCGGTGCTGTGGCGTAGCATTTAATTCTCGGTGTGGCGCACCAGCAGACATTGAAGCGCGCATTGGAGCCCCCCCAGGACACTTTAGTTTAACCACAGCTCCTGCAAAATCGATGGGGGCATAATAACGACCACTGTACGGCGGCATGCAGTGAAAGACCCCGGAATAGCGTGAAACCACAACCGCAGTTCTAGAGACAGTGGCTCACAGAAAACCGCACTGAACCAGCGGGGTCGCAATATCAGTCCGTCTCCGGTAGTGGTGGAGAGAGGAACCACCGGACTGTTTTAATTGCGACGCTCCTGGCTGCACTTGCATTTTGCCCACAAAGCCGATACATGATCTGTCCCCCACAGCTGCATAGGAAGAGGCAGGCTCACTCAGGAGAAAGGGGGAAGCTACCCTACAGGTTACACCAGTAAATATTTACTGCCCAAACTCAGTAAGGCACAACGGACTGTGTCGTACTCACTATTCTGCTGATCACCAGCCTCTAAGTCAATACAAACGGCTTGGGCAGGGCAGTGCAGACAAACCACAGGAGTAAAACGAGCGTGGATACCTACAACACCACACTAGGAATAAAACGGGCAGATTACAAACCTGCGCTCTCGATTAGACAAGCACTCCATAGCCACAGCCCACTATAACAGCCCAAATTCACCTGGGAGTGTTGCACTATACCCCAGCAGCGAACCGGGAAAGGACGAACTCAACATTATAGTAACTAACGTACTCAATTCAGAGTCCTCATACCGAGTCTGGGTGAACGGGGAAAACCGACAGCCCACGTGAATTATATCACGGTAGGCGGCGGGGAGTACCGACCCACAGCGACTTAAGGGGTCTACCTGTAATGGCGTCCAATAAAGGAGGTCGTGGCTCGCAGCAGCCGAAGATAGACAAATTCACTTGTCACAAATCACAGGAAGGGGGGTCAGTAAGCCCTAACATCGATCTGGAAAACCAATCGAAACCAAAGGAACAGCACTCTCCTACGCTACAAGACATTATGGCGGCGATTAACGGAGTTCGTACCTCATTAGAAGGACGTATAGATTCAGTCTCCACCAATATATCTCTGCTTAGAGCAGACCTTAGGAAAATGGACTCTAGAGTGTTGGAGGTGGAAGACTGCGCCAAAAGCCTAGTGGTTGACACGTGAGTGCTAAAGAAACAAGTCGCGGAGCTGCAAGACCGCACCAAACAACTCTCAATGCAACTTGATGACTATGAAGGGCGCTCAAGAAGGAACAATGTTCGCATTCTTGGGGTACCGGAAAGGGCGGAGGGTTCAGCAGCAGACTTATTCGTTGAAGAATTAGTGCTAAAACACTTGCAACCCAAACACCTCTCCAATTATTTCTCTATTGAGCGTGCCCACCGAATACCAGGGGGAAGACCCAAACCAGGGGCACCACCACGACCCATCCTTGCTAGAGTGTTCAACTTTCGTGACCGAGACGCTATCCTTCAAACTGCTCGCAGTGCACCACCCCTTAAATATGAAAACAGCAACATTTCCTTTTCCCCAGACTTTACCGCCAAGGTGCAGAAACAGAGACGTTCCTTTTTGGAGGTTAAAAAGGCTCTTAGGACAGAGAGAATTAAATATGCTATGCTGTTCCTGGCTAAACTGAGAGTAGAGGCGGAGGGCAAAAGTTGGTTCTTCGTGGAGCCAGAAGAGGCCATGGACTGGCTGGATGGTTGGCGACGAGTGGGATCTGGAGGGCGCTCGGACGGACAGGAGCGACGAGGGACCAAGCAACAACAGCGGCACGATCTAACACAAGACGATGGAGACAAACACATCACAGAAGGATCCTGAACGACCCCCCCCCCAAACAAAAAAAAATTTGGTAACAGAACTGATGCCATGATTACCCTAGGGAGGGGGAAAAACCAAATTTGAGCGTAACAATATTGAACTGATCACACGAGATAGAAGGTGAAGAGGGGGAGAAAATAGGTGATGTGGAAATGGAGATGGAAAGAGTTGACGGGAGCCCTAACCCCCTCAAGAACTTATGGTTACCGAGTCACAAGACAAAAAGAGAGAGACTCCCGGTGTCTAATTTCAATTTCAAGGACATAGATGAGTATACTGTTAAAATGTGTGTGATTTATGGGCATAAGGTCTGATCGACTAAAGGGGAGACAGGGGGACGGTTGAGCCATGGCTCCACCACATAGGGATGGGAGGGCGACGGGCACTCTGCGTAGTTGGGGAAGCGGGCCATCGGACCCCGTTAAGCAGGGAGGTAGGGTGGGGGGAGGAGGGCATTGAGGGAGGGGGGGACACTAGTTTAGCTTATTGTTCTGGCACAGCACAGGGAAATATCAGGTCATACAAAACACAGTTGGGACCAAGCACATATCTACGTATAAGCAACGAAAGAAAACCCATGGAGGGAAGCAGAACATATGTATATTCCAGTCGATACGAGGGCTTTGGGTGGGGAGAGGGGTTGGGAGGTCTCCGTCCTGGGCTGCGGAAGAAACTACACCGGGATCAAAATATGCCAGAGATAAAACAGCTGAGAAATCCATTGTACTATGCTTCACTATGCATGACACTCCCATAACTAGGACGAACATCATAGGTAGAGACCTGAAGTTCCTTACATGGAACGTGAATGGCCTTGGGGATAAACTGAAGAGGGGGGTGGTTGTCCAGTACCTGAAGCGACAAGCACCTGATGTCGTCATGGTGCAGGAGACGCGCCTAGTTGGTAATACATGCAAGGCATTAAACAGATGGGGCTATCGACTTGTAACGCATGCCGGGTTCACATCTAGTTCCCGGGGGACTGGTATACTACTCCGTAAAAACTGCCCATACATAATTAGTAAAACATGGGCAGATGATCAGGGCCGATACGCGGCAGCCACTGGAACATGGGAAGGGAAACCGCTAACTGTGCTATCTGTATATGTTCCTCAGCACTACAGCAATCCACACTGCAGGATCTTAGCAAGTTCATTTTAGACCTTCCCATTGGTACTTTAGTGATCGAAGGTGATTTTAATATGGCACTAAACGGGAATACAGACCGACTACCTCTGCGCAGTGACCCAAGTACTGGGTCTAAACTAGCAAGTTTCCTTTCAGCCCTCGGACTAATTGACATTTGGAGACAGCTTAACCCCACTGCCAGTCAATTTACTTTTCATTCAGGAGCACATAACACTCAATCCCGAATAGACTATATGTTCACACACGCGGCCGACAGCCATGACTTTGTGGAAGCCCGCAGTCTGGCTAGAGGCATTTCGGATCACTCCCCAGTATTGGTTAGGATGCACGGGGGCTTCAACCACAACGCAACACCCTCACAATTAATCCATTGGCACTGCAAATTCCACACATCAAGACAGAATTGTTACATAGCGTGGATCTATATTTCCAGGAAAACGAGGGTTCAGTGGCATCGGCCCAGATCCTTTGGGGTGCATTTGCTGTGGTCATAAAAGGCTGTGCGCTTGCACTAATGGTGGGTCACAAAAAAGAACTCACAAAGCGAATCGAGCAGTTGGAGGGGGAGATCCTAACAGACGAGGCTAATATTACACAGTCGACTGACGACAAGGCCCAACAAGCGCTGACAGCTAAGAGGCTAGACTACAAACTATTACTCACAGGGGCAGCTAGAGTCAGACAAAAGGTTATATACCATAGGATATATGAATATGGGGAACGGACTGGCAAGCTACTTGCATGGCTGGAAAGAAGAGAGCAGGCGAGTAGATGGGTCCACCAACTCAAGGGCTTCACAGGGGAAAATATAATTCACCCACAGGAGATAGCGGAGACATTCGCTACCCGTTTTGAAATAATCTATACCTCGGGTACGATTGCATCATTTGAAGACAATCAAAACCTTCTAGCCACAATCCAGGTTACCGGTATTCTGCTCGAGGAGTGAGACCCCCTTGAGGAAGACCCCTCAGCAGAGGAAATACAGTTAGCAATCCGAGATATAAGCTCGGGCAAGGCAATGGGACTGAATGGACTCCCGATTGAGTTCTTTAAGCTGGCGACAGCCAAACTAGCACCCCACCTACAACAAATGTACCTAGAGAGTTATGAGAAAGGTTTGTTGCCGGCTGAAATAAGACTAGCCTCGATAGTGGTGGTACATAAGCCGGGCAAACCAGCAAACGACTGTGGGGCGTACAGGCCCATCTCCCTTCTGATGGCAGAGGCCAAAATACTTGCAACAGTACTGGCAAATAGACTTATCCCACGGATTCATAATTTGGTACACTCGGATCAGGCGGGCTTCATGCCTGGCCGTAATACGGCCTCAAATTTACGTCGCCTGCATGGCGTTTTAGGTCGCAAAGACACAATATGTGAAGATGTAGCCCTGCTGTCACTAGACGCCAAAATGGTCTTTGACACTATCGAATGGCCATACCTCTTTGCAATGCTGGGATGAGTGGGGTTTATACCAAAATTTATAAGATGGATCAAACTTATATATACAGACCCAATTGCACAAATTGTAGTGAATGGTCATACATCACAACAGTTTCGACTGTGCAGAGGCACCAGACAAGGGTGCCCACTCTCGCCGTTGATCTTTGCATTAGTGTTGGAACCCCTGGCGGTCTGGGTTAGGGGAGACCCTTTGATACGGGGACTAAAATGGACAAACCAACATGAGGACAGAATATCCCAGTACGCGGATGATATTTTATTATACATGGCATCCCCCGCGTCCTCAATACACCGCATATTGCATATCTTCCGTATTTTCGGTAACCACTCGGGCTACACGATAAACTGGTCCAAATCGCAGCTGTACTTATTATATGGCCCTAGACCCAAATTACCGAAAGACTACGACATCCCTATTGGGGAAAACAGATTCTGCTATCTAGGGATCTACATAACCGTAGATCCTGCTCAATTTTATTAAGCTAATCTGCAAGACCCCTTAATGCACCTGCGTAAGGATGTTCACCATTGGCGCAGTCTCCTGCTGACTCTGCTGGGACGAGCGGCGCTTTTCAAAATGCTGGCGCTACCTCGCTTTCTATATGCACTGCAAAATACCCCATTTAAAGTCCCAGACTCCTACTTCTTGGATATTGACAACGCAGTTCGCACTCTACCATGGGACAGGCGGGCACCACGAATTGCATTACAGAAGTTAACGGCGGTGATGCCCGCTAAAGGCCAAATCCCTGAATCATCTCCACTCGAAGATAGATTACTGTTGGATCCAATGCCCAAGAAAGCCATTTCGCTAACAGACAAAAAACTGATTAACAACCGACCGGATCCTCTGACAAACCTTAGACAACAGTGGGAAATAGATGTAGGTGTATTAGACGATGACGACTGGCGAGAGGCTTTGGCCTCGCCTAGGGAAGTTGCTATCCCTATGAGGCTGAGACTGATCCAACTCAAGACGTTACACCGAATCTACTTAGCCGCAAACATCCTGGCAAAGATGGGAAGGCGATCTGATTCGCTATGCCACCGTAGATGTACCCTGGAGGGGATCTTTTTTCACACAACATGGGCATGCCCAATTATTCAAAAATACTGGGACGCTGTAACATCTAAGATGGAGGACGTAGGGATGAAAAAACTAAATCCCCCCCGAAACTTTGCTTATTAAACATCTGGGAGGCAACAGACTTAACCCCAACTGAACAATCATGGGTCTCACTGGCGTGGGTTTTGGCGAAACGTAATATCGTGCAAAAATGGGGAGTCAAGGAACCACCACTATTGAAAGGGCGGGTAGGAGACATGGATAGTGCCATGATTGCGGAGAAAACTGTTTTTAAAAATAGAGGGTGCCCCATGAAATGGGATCGAAAATGGGCTGCATGGAACACGCACAGGGGCGAGATATGCCTGTCCCCTATGATAAAACTTCGCAGACGGGTGGAGGGGATACAAGACCTATCAAGTGAAGAAAGCTAGCGGGAAGAAAATGTGCAAACACTGGAATTTATTTGGATGATTGAATGTTCCCATACTGTGCTTAACTGTGGTCAACTGACTATCTGTATTACTGTGCCTTTATTGTTTTGTTTTAATAAAAAGAGTTCTAAAAAAAAAAAACATCTGCTGCTGCCGCCCACAAATCTGCATTTCCCCCTCCCTCTGCTACCGGAAGCTCGCACCAGGATTTCCAGCAGTGGGGAAGAGTAAAGATGGGCCTCCTCAGAACACAGTATGCTTATGTCTACAGAGCTGTGTGCCCATGATCCTCTGCTAGAGTTGCAACATTCCTGTTAATGTGAATTGTTCCCTTTTCTTGCAGCTTTTTCTTTTTCCTAAACTGAGCCAGCTTCATACCAGTGAAATGGCATAAAGTTAATAAGAGAAGTGAGAAATTGAGAACCGGCAAGCTTCAAAACTTCACATAACCCCTAGCCAGGCAGTCTCCAATACCAGTGGGCCTCATTTTGACATAGTGTCAAATCCTGCCGGAGTGTCAAATCCTGCTAGACAGGTCCACTGTGGTTGTACATATAACACTGGGGTCACACTTCAAAGGGCAAGAACAGGATTTCAAAACAATTCTTTTGTATCCACTGTCACATTGTTGGAAAACCCTGTTCTACCAGACTTTTGTCTCTGGGTTTATTGTGGGTACAGTGGCTTCCCCAAATTGGACTTTAGTGTTAGATGTGGGAGAACAGTAGGACTACCATAGTATGCTCTGCACATAAACACCACCAACCCTCACAACTCAAATTTAGTGCAGCTAAAGACTGCCACCATCTTGAAAATGTGTTTCGTTGGCCTCAGGAACTTTTACCCCATTGGTTAGATCCTGCCCAGGAGTCATTCCCACATACTAGCTTACGCCAGGCATAAATGTGGCATCTCCAGACACCCGCTTCAGAACACTCCTAGACGTGATGAAGATCAGAAGAAGACTGATCCTGCTGTCTGTGACCTGAGAAGAACCATGGAGGACTAGACCTGCTTTCTCTTGTACCCAGAACAATGATGCGAACTTCAAGTGTCATTAAGCCATTCTCCCCCCTGAAGCTACAGGGACACAATAAGCATTGCCTGCAAGTGCCCAGCTGACCAGCAGCAATTGGTCCTGGACTGGACCCTGCTGCTTAAGTGCCTCCCTGGAGGTCCTGGGGGGCATTCGAAGTGTTCTCCTGTAGCGGATTGGAACTTAAAAGACTAAGTCAGATGGCAAAATATTTGACCAGGAACAACCTGGTTGGCGTATCCAACTTGTGTTCTATTGTGGTCAGCGTCAAATTGCACTTAGGTTTCAGTCTACCACAACCATTTACTATCATTGGTACTTTATGCTTCTTAGCGCTATTCCTACCTAAAACTTTAAAATATATCTCTAGTTCCCCTTAATTGGATTTTTGTAATTCTGTGTAATTTTTTTAAAGTAAATTTTACTCCACTTTTCAAATTCTGCTTGGGAGTTTTATTGTTTTGTGTTTTAACTTTATTACTGTTTTGGTACTGCATTAATACTTTGCACATTGCCTATGTTAAATCTGTCTGCTTTGTGCCATAGGTACTAGGGTTTGAGTTCAGGTTAATTTATTGACTTTTTGAGGGTTTACCCTCACAAGGGTTGTGATTGTTCCTTGAGATGGGTAGTCTCCCACCCCAAATAATAACCCAATTTCTTCCAACAGTCTAGTATGATTCATGTATATTCTTGATATGTCAGACGAGAAAGATTGAAAACATTCGCTTGTTCAGAAAAAGTGCCTTTTTCTTTATCAAATGCTCAGGGTGTGTCTTTTTTGTGCCTCACTGATGCATCTGTTCTGATATACGGAACTTCAGACACACCAATTTCTGTTGAGAAGATTTGAGCCTTTACTTTAAAAATCAACCTCTTTAATTGATGCACGTCAATTTCTACTCCTAAACATAAATATCACTCTCTGCATCCTAGGTAGTCATGACATTCTTTCGCAAATCCATATTCAATTGAGGCTTCCTTAAGACATCTTAGAAAGATGAGGCAGAGGCTTAGTAGAGATGGGTTGTGTCATGGTTGCACTAACAACAAGGAATGATTATTTTAGTATTTAGTGACTGACATTACAGTTCACTATTTCTACTATGATGTCTGATATACCATAGGACAATTTCTGCATGCCTCACTGTTTTTGGTTGCTGATAACTTTATGACTTCCTATGGCTGAAAAATATTGCTAACCTTTGTAGATAATGTATGGAAGAGCCTCATTGTTATACACATTCTTATATCGAGTCTGCTATCTGAATGATTTTCAATACACTTAAGTTATCAACAGTAACAGAAGGACTATTCATTAATATTTTGCTTTCGCTTCCGGCAATATACATTTTCTTTCACACCACTGAATGAAGTGATATAAACCAAGTCTATACAACATACAGGATTCACTAGCTCTTCCTGTGACTAGCTGCAATAGAGCTCATAATATATGAAAGAATCGCTCCAAAACTAAAATACAAATCACAGTCTTAAATCTTGGTCTCTAATGTTTAGCCGGATCCTTCTCTCAGAACAATGTCTTTGACAACTCTTAACATTAGCATGGGAAGTCCAATCTCCTCACAACAAGAATCCACCTGCAGTGATTAAGTATCACAATTGCCTTGCAAGGAACACTGAGCCACAAGGACCTTACAGTCCATGGATATAAGATGGCTGCGGTCATTGCAAATCATGTGTGTGCATGTGTGCATGCATCTGTGTGTGTATATATGTATATGATGATATGATTAAGCATTTTCAGAAGTAGGTCTTGCTTTTGAGCAGAGAGTCCGGCGGCACTTGAGGAAGGGCACTGCTCACACTCATTAGTTTAAGAAGTATGGACTGGAGAAGGCTGTGCAATTCTGGCGGTAAAAAAATCTCTGGAGGAATATTGATAGATGTTGAGAAAAGAAGTAAACTTTAAATAACTCAAATGTGGTTATAATCCTTCTTGTGACAAGTATGAATGCTCAAAGGGTATTAAGAATCTAGTCCTTTGAATAGCAAAGAGAAGCTGTCATGAGCTGTAAGAACTTTCTTTGGTGAACCTGGGCAATTCAGGGTTAATGGGCTCAATATGTGTTAATCAGAACCATTTCCCACTGGTGTTTTGGGGGCTTCACCTTACAGTTGAACCCAAAACTGAGCACCACGTTAGCACTTGACCCTTAGGGTATGGACGTCGAACAGTCCAAGGCTTACTATATGATGTTGGTAGATACTCTGAACTCCATAAGACATATATATCAGTCAATAATTAATTTTCCAGCCACTGCTTTTGCTTAGAAGAATAAGTACATTTGCTCAACAGACAATTCAATACTGTAGATAAATGCTGAGGGAAATATTACAGCAAACAAATGGTGGACGGAATGCTGACAATTCAAACATTCTCCCCCAGTCAAAAGATCTGGGTTAAATCCATTGTTCTTTTGCCCACTACGCCACCCCAGTTTGGACCCAGCCATATGCAAATCAGTCTTGACCTTGTGCCCCATGGGAACAGTCCAGACCGAACTGCCAGGCCAGGTCCTCCCTGGACCGGGAACAAGCATCCTGGGACCGGTTTCAGGGTATGTCACCCTTCTTCAGCCAGGCTAGCTTGAATCCAGTGGCACAGTGAGCAAGGGACCCACGTCTGGGCATACCCATCCCACTTAGGGCGAAAAGTGTTACAGCAAACAAATGATGGACGGAATGCTGACAATGCAAACATTCTCCCCCAGTCAAAAGATCTGGGTTAAATCCATCGTTCTTTTGCCCACTACGCCACGCCAGTTTGGACCCAGCCATATGCAAATCAGTCTTGACCCTGTGCCCCATGGGAACAGTCCAGACCGAACTGCCAGGCCAGGTCCTCCCTGGACCGGGAACAAGCATCCTGGGACCGGTTTCAGGGTATGTCACCCTTCTTCAGCCAGGCTAGCTTGAATCCAGTGGCACAGTGAGCAAGGGACCCACGTCTGGGCATACCCATCCCACTTAGGGCGAAAAGTGTTACAGCAAACAAATGAGGACGGAATGCTGACAATGCAAACATTCTCCCCCAGTCAAAAGATCTGGGTTAAATCCATCGTTCTTTTGCCCACTACGCCACCCCAGTTTGGACCCAGCCATATGCAAATCAGTCTTGACCCTGTGCCCCATGGGAACAGTCCAGACCGAACTGCCAGGCCAGGTCCTCCCTGGACCGGAAACAAGCATCCTGGGACCGTTTTCAGGGTATGTCACCCTTCTTCAGCCAGGCTAGCTTGAATCCAGTGGCACAGTGAGCAAGGGACCCACGTCTGGGCATACCCATCCCACTTAGGGCGAAAAGTGTTACAGCAAACAAATGATGGACGGAATGCTGACAATGCAAACATTCTCCCCCAGTCAAAAGATCTGCGTTAAATCCATCGTTCTTTTGCCCACTACGCCACCCCAGTTTGGACCCATCCATATGCAAATCAGTCTTGACCCTGTGCCCCATGGGAACATTCCAGACCGAACTGCCAGGCCAGGTCCTCCCTGGACCGGACACAAGCATCCTGGGACCAGTTACAGGGTATGTCACCCTTCTTCAGCCAGGCTAGCTTGAATCCAGTGGCACAGTGAGCAAGGGACCCACGTCTGGGCATACCCATCCCACTTAGGGCGAAAAGTGTTACAGCAAACAAATGATGGACGGAATGCTGACAATGCAAACATTCTCCCCCAGTCAAAAGATCTGGGTTAAATCCATCGTTCTTTTGCCCACTACGCCACCCCAGTTTGGACCCAGCCATATGCAAATCAGTCTTGACCCTGTGCCCCATGGGAACAGTCCAGACCGAACTGCCAGGCCAGGTCCTCCCTGGACCAGGAAACAAGCATCCTGGGACCGGTTTCAGGGTATGTCACCCTTCTTCAGCCAGGCTAGCTTGAATCCAGTGGCACAGTGAGTAAGGGACCCACGTCTGGGCATACCCATCCCACTTAGGGCGAAAAGTGTTACAGCAAACAAATGATGGATGGAATGCTGACAATGCAAACATTCTCCCCCAGTCAAAAGATCTGGGTTAAATCCATCGTTCTAGACGTGGGTCCCGTGCTCTCCATGCCACTGGAGACAAGCTATCCTGGCTGATGAGGGCTGAAAGCCCCAAACCGGTCCTAGGATGCTTGTTTCCAGTCCAGGGAGGACCTGGCCTGGCAGTTCGGGCTGGACTGTTCCCATTGGGCGCAGGGTCAAGACTGATTTGCTTATGGCTGGGTCCAAACTGGAATGGCATGGTGAGCAAAAAAACGATGGATTTAGGCCCAGATCTCTGTACTGGGGTGAATGTACGACATTGTTCTGCATTCTATCCATCAATTGTTGTTTTTGCATTTGTCACCCCGAGTGGGACGGGTATGCCTAGACGTGGGTCCCATGCTCTCCATGCCACTGGAGTCAAGCTATCCTGGCTGATGAGGGCTGAAAACCCGAAACCGGTCCTAGGATGCTTGTTTCCAGTCCAGGGAGGACCTGGCCTGGCAGTTCGGGCTGGACTGTTCCCATTGGGCGCAGGGTCAAGACTGATTTGCATATGGCTGGGTCCAAACTGGAATGGCATGGTGAGCAAAAACACAATGGATTTAGGCCCAGATCTCTGTACTGGGGTGAATGTACGACATTGTTCTGCACTCTGTCCATCAATTGTTGGTTTTGCATTTGTCACCCCGAGTGGGACGGGTATGCCTAGACGTGGGTCCCGTGCTCTCCATGCCACTGGAGTCAAGCTATCCTGGCTGATGAGGGCCCGAAACCGGTCCTAGGATGCTTGTTTCCAGTCCAGGGAGGACCTGGCCTGGCAGTTCGGGCTGGACTGTTCCCATTGGGCGCAGGGTCAAGACTGATTTGCATATGGCTGGGTCCAAACTGGAATGGCATGGTGAGCAAAAAACGATGGATTTAGGCCCAGATCTCTGTACTGGGGTGAATGTACGACATTGTTCTGCATTCTGTCCATCAATTGTTGTTTTTGCGAGGGAAATATTATGCAATACTAGTGAGACAATTGTAAGTGGGGCCAGTCGATATTGACTTAGACTGCTCCAGTGGACAGGTATTACTATATTCAGTGCAAATCCAGACACGTTGCCCTCACAGGTAACAGGAATTCCGAGTTCGGCACTGGTTCCCTTCTAAAGGATAATGATTGAGTGGAGATTAATCCATACCAAAAAGTTCTCCCTGCAGGCTTCTGTTTTTGCCCAATAGCTTGTCTTGTATACTTAAGTCTCTGCAGGTCAGATCTGCTGGGTGGGGGCGTTCATGTCTGCTCAAGGTGGTTTATCATCCACACAGGGCAAACCCAGCAGGATAGCCCTGACTCTGCCTTGGCCTAGCCGGCACAACCATGGTCTCTGGAGTGCTCGCATATGCCTCTCATGAAAAGACCTGGCTCTTCGTATAAGCGCCTTGGGACCACACACCTGCCCAAGCACCTAGATACCCTCTCAGGTGATTCATGCGCTATACAAATCAATAGAACATAAAATAATTTATGAAGCTGTTGGTGGAGGAGGAGGCTGTACGCCTCTGGATTTCTTGAAAGTGGTGAATCTTTGCTGAGGGATCTTCCTGATGCCCAAAGAAAGTTTCCATCCAACAAAGTAGTGATCCAGAGAAGACTGACGTCACCATCGACTATGGTGAGTGATCTGGGTCTAGCATCAAGCCTGTCAAGAGACTCAGCTGGGACAGGGAAAATTACAATTGTAAAATCCATCCATCCATTCATCCATCCATGTGTATCTCTCGGTTTCTGTCTCCCTGCCTATCTGTCTTTCTCTTTTTGTTTGCCTCCGTTTCTCTGTCGGTCTGTCAGCCTACCTGCCTATCCGAGCATCTATCTATCGATCTATCTTCAAGCTACCTATCTGTCTGTCTGTTCATCTATTTGTCCATCTCAACTTGAAACTGCCTCAGATGCTGATAATTACAGGGCAGCTGGCCCTGTGGTCGATATGGGATCCGTGTACAATGTTTACATCCTACTGCGTGCCTGGCTGCCTTTTTCTCTGCCCATCTGTATTTCTGTCTAGCGATCCATCTGGTACGACGGTCTGTCCTCTCTGGGGTAGAGGGGCACCTTGCAGCGCGCGGTGTTAGGTCCTGTGCCTCCCAGACGCCCTTCCATCGATGCTGCGCCGATCTCTTGGCCTCCCCACAGTCCAGGGGATGTTGCCACGTAGCGATTGGTGTCCTCTCTACATCTGTCTATACTACGGCTATTAATCTGCTTGTCTCTTTATGTTTTTTTTCTATTTATTAGTGACTATTGAACTGCTTGGCGCCCATATATCCTGATCGATTCATCCGTAGCACGGTAGCGGGGTATGGATCTTCCCCGTCTCCCAGTCCATCCATCTCGCCTCCCCTGGCCCTCTTCCCGCCATCTGACAATAATATCCATTTGGTCGCGGAGAACACTGCAAATTGCGTGTTACGTCTTGATGCACGCTTCCAGTAAAACACTCGTGTCTGATAAATATTTAACATCCTCATCCGTCTCCGTCGCGTCCTTTGCTTTCCCGCCATTCTCTTGACTCGCTATGTTTTTTTTAAACAAAATGTGAAGGTTTTTGCACTAATTAGCTTGATCCCTTGAGTGGCTTCGGAGACACTCCCAGGAGCAGCCGCGCAGCAAGTATGCCATGGGCCCTGGAGCAGACAGGGGAAAAGGCCCCGTTGACTGCTGTAGTAAAATACAGCATTGTCAGGGTTCAGAGGGCCCCTCGTTGCTCTGGGCCACGGTGCCACTGCACTTGCTGCACCAATGGTAGCTATGCCCCTGCATGGGAGACGCACCCTGTGGGTGGGAGGGGCCTCTATTGCACATGCCTGCCAGCTCTGGCAGTCATAGAAGAGCATGCACAACTAGTGTGAAAGCTTGTACCCACTGCTCCATGCTTCTGCGCCCCAGCATTCCCCTACACCAGCCGTGCAAGTCTGCATAAGTAGTGTGCGCTAAGGCCGCTCTATAGCATGTGGTAGAGTAAGGGTGCAGGGGGCCCTAATGCAAGCAAGTAACTCCGCACATACATTGGTTTGATACAGTGGGTTCCTCTGAGCACTGGGCCACGGTGCCACTGCACTTGCTGCACCAATGGTAGCTATGCCCCTGCATGGGAGACGCACCCTGTGGGTGGGAGGGGCCTCTATTGCACATGCCTGCCAGCTCTGGCAGTCATAGAAGAGCATGCACAACTAGTGTGAAAGCTTGTACCCACTGCTCCATGCTTCTGCGCCCCAGCATTCCCCTACACCAGCCGTGCAAGTCTGCATAAGTAGTGTGCGCTAAGGCTGCAATGTAGCATGTGGTGGAGTAAGGGTGCCGTGGGCCCTAATGCAAGCAAGGAACTCCGCACATACATTGGTTTGATACAGTGGGTTCCTCTGACCATTGGGCCACGGTGCCACTGCACTTGCTGCACCAATGGTAGCTATGCCCCTGCACGGGAGACGCACCCTGTGGGGGGGGGCTCTATTGCACATGCCTGCTCGCACTGGCAGTCATAGAAGAGCATGCACAACTAGTGTGAAAGCTTGTACCCACTGCTCCATGCTTCTGCGCCCCAGCATTCCCCTACACCAACCGTGCAAGTCTGCATAAGTAGTGTGCGCTAAGGCTGTAATGTAGCATGTGGTGGAGTAAGGGTGCCGTGGGCCCTAATGCAAGCAAGGAACTCCGCACATACATTGGTTTGATACAGTGGGTTCCTCTGAGCACTGGGCCACGGTGCCACTGCACTTGCTGCACCAATGGTAGCTATGCCCCTGCATGGGAGACGCACCCTGTGGGTGGGAGGGGCCTCTATTGCACATGCCTGCCAGCTCTGGCAGTCATAGAAGAGCATGCACAACTAGTGTGAAAGCTTGTACCCACTGCTCCATGCTTCTGCGCCCCAGCATTCCCCTACACCAGCCGTGCAAGTCTGCATAAGTAGTGTGCGCTAAGGCCGCTCTATAGCATGTGGTAGAGTAAGGGTGCAGGGGGCCCTAATGCAAGCAAGTAACTCCGCACATACATTGGTTTGATACAGTGGGTTCCTCTGAGCATTGGGCCACGGTGCCACTGCACTTGCTGCACCAATGGTAGCTATGCCCCTGCATGGGAGACACACCCTGTGGGTGGGAGGGGCCTCTATTGGACATGCCTGCCAGCTCTGGCAGTCATAGAAGAGCATGCACAACTAGTGTGAAAGCTTGTACCCACTGCTCCATGCTTCTCGCCCCAGCATTCCCCTACACCAGCCGTGCAAGTCTGCATAAGTAGTGTGCGCTAAGGCCGCTCTATAGCATGTGGTAGAGTAAGGGTGCAGGGGGCCCTAATGCAAGCAAGTAACTCCGCACATACATTGGTTTGATACAGTGGGTTCCTCTGAGCACTGGGCCACGGTGCCACTGCACTTGCTGCACCAATGGTAGCTATGCCCCTGCATGGGAGACGCACCCTGTGGGTGGGAGGGGCCTCTATTGCACATGCCTGCCAGCTCTGGCAGTCATAGAAGAGCATGCACAACTAGTGTGAAAGCTTGTACCCACTGCTCCATGCTTCTGCGCCCCAGCATTTCCCTACACCAGCCGTGCAAGTCTGCATAAGTAGTGTGCGCTAAGGCTGCAATGTAGCATATGGTGGAGTAAGGGTGCCGTGGGCCCTAATGCAAGCAAGGAACTCCGCACATACATTGGTTTGATACAGTGGGTTCCTCTGACCATTGGGCCACGGTGCCACTGCACTTGCTGCACCAATGGTAGCTATGCCCCTGCATGGGAGACGCACCCTGTGGGTGGGAGGGGCCTCTATTGCACATACCTGCCAGCACTGGCAGTCATAGAAGAGCATGCCCAATAGTGTGAAAGCTTGTACCCACTGCTCCATGCTTCTGCGCCCCAGCATTCCCCTACACCAGCCGTGCAAGTCTGCATAAGTAGTGTGCGCTAAGGCTGCAATGTAGCATGTGGTGGAGTAAGGGTGCCGTGGGCCCTAATGCAAGCAAGGAACTCCGCACATACATTGGTTTGATACAGTGGGTTCCTCTGAGCACTGGGCCACGGTGCCACTGCACTTGCTGCATCAATGGTAGCTATGCCCCTGCACTGGAGACGCACCCTGTTGGCGGGGTGGGGGGGGCTCTATTGCACATACCTGCCAGCACTGGCAGTCATAGAAGAGCATGCACAACTAGTGTGAAAGCTTGTACCAACTGCTCCATGCTTCTGCGCCCCAGCATTCCCCTACACCAGCCGTGCAAGTCTGCATAAGTAGTGTGCGCTAAGGCTGCAATGTAGCATGTGGTGGAGTAAGGGTGCCGTGGGCCCTAATGCAAGCAAGGAACTCCGCACATACATTGGTTTGATACAGTGGGTTCCTCTGAGCACTGGGCCATGGTGCCACTGCACTTGCTGCACCAATGATAGCTATGCCCCTGCACTGGAGACGCACCCTGTTGGTGGGGGGGGCTCTACTGCACATGCCTGCCAGCACTGGCAGTCATAGAAGAGCATGCACAACTAGTGTGAAAGCTTGTACCCACTGCTCCATGCTTCTGCGCCCCAGCATTCCCCTACACCAACCGTGCAAGTCTGCATAAGTAGTGTGCGCTAAGGCTGCAATGTAGCATGTGGTGGAGTAAGGGTGCAGGGGCCCTAATGCAAGCAAGGAACTCCGCACATACATTGGTTTGATACAGTGGGTTCCTCTGACCATTGGGCCACGGTGCCACTGCACTTGCTGCACCAATGGTAGCTATGCCCCTGCACGGGAGACGCACCCTGTGGGTGGGAGGGGCCTCTATTGCACATGCCTGCCAGCTCTGGCAGTCATAGAAGATCATGTACAACTAGTGTGAAAGCTTGTACCCACTGCTCCATGCTTCTGCGCCCCAGCATTCCCCTACACCAACCGTGCAAGTCTGCATAAGTAGTGTGCGCTAAGGCTGCAATGTAGCATGTGGTGGAGTAAGGGTGCAGGGGGCCCTAATGCAAGCAAGGAACTCCGCACATACATTGGTTTGATACAGTGGGTTCCTCTGACCATTGGGCCACGGTGCCACTGCACTTGCTGCACCAATGGTAGCTATGCCCCTGCACGGGAGACGCACCCTGTGGGTGGGAGGGGCCTCTATTGCACATGCCTGCCAGCTCTGGCAGTCATAGAAGATCATGTACAACTAGTGTGAAAGCTTGTACCCACTGCTCCATGCTTCTGCGCCCCAGCATTCCCCTACACCAACCGTGCAAGTCTGCATAAGTAGTGTGCGCTAAGGCTGCAATGTAGCATGTGGTGGAGTAAGGGTGCAGGGGGCCCTAATGCAAGCAAGGAACTCCGCACATACATTGGTTTGAGAGAGTGGGTTCCTCAGACTACGGCGCCACTTGCTGCACCAATAGTAGCTATGCCCCTTCAAGGGATACACACCCTGTGGGGAGGGAGGGAGGAAAAGCCCTCTATTGCACATGCCTGCCAGCTCTGGCAGTCATAGAAGATCATGTACAACTAGTGTGAAAGCTTGTACCCACTGCTCCATGCTTCTGCGCCCCAGCATTCCCCTACACCAACCGTGCAAGTCTGCATAAGTAGTGTGCGCTAAGGCTGCAATGTAGCATGTGGTGGAGTAAGGGTGCAGGGGGCCCTAATGCAAGCAAGGAACTCCGCACATACATTGGTTTGAGAGAGTGGGTTCCTCAGACTACGGCGCCACTTGCTGCACCAATAGTAGCTATGCCCCTTCAAGGGATACACACCCTGTGGGGGAGGGAGGGGAGGAAAAGCCCTCTATTGCACATGCCTGCCAGCTCTGGCAGTCATAGAAGATCATGTACAACTAGTGTGAAAGCTTGTACCCACTGCTCCATGCTTCTGCGCCCCAGCATTCCCCTACACCAGCCGTGCAAGTCTGCATAAGTCGTGTGCGCTAAGGCTGCAATGTAGCATGTGGTGGAGTAAGGGTGCCGTGGGCCCTAATGCAAGCAAGGAACTCCGCACATACATTGGTTTGATACAGTGGGTTCCTCTGAGCACTGGGCCATGGTGCCACTGCACTTGCTGCACCAACGATAGCTATGCCCCTGCACTGGAGACGCACCCTGTTGGTGGGGGGGGCTCTACTGCACATGCCTGCCAGCACTGGCAGTCATAGAAGAGCATGCACAACTAGTGTGAAAGCTTGTACCCACTGCTCCATGCTTCTGCGCCCCAGCATTCCCCTACACCAACCGTGCAAGTCTGCATAAGTAGTGTGCGCTAAGGCTGCAATGTAGCATGTGGTGGAGTAAGGGTGCAGGGGGCCCTAATGCAAGCAAGGAACTCCGCACATACATTGGTTTGATACAGTGGGTTCCTCTGACCATTGGGCCACGGTGCCACTGCACTTGCTGCACCAATGGTAGCTATGCCCCTGCACGGAGACGCACCCTGTGGGTGGGAGGGGCCTCTATTGCACATGCCTGCCAGCTCTGGCAGTCATAGAAGATCATGTACAACTAGTGTGAAAGCTTGTACCCACTGCTCCATGCTTCTGCGCCCCAGCATTCCCCTACACCAACCGTGCAAGTCTGCATAAGTAGTGTGCGCTAAGGCTGCAATGTAGCATGTGGTGGAGTAAGGGTGCAGGGGGCCCTAATGCAAGCAAGGAACTCCGCACATACATTGGTTTGAGAGAGTGGGTTCCTCAGACTACGGCGCCACTTGCTGCACCAATAGTAGCTATGCCCCTTCAAGGGATACACACCCTGTGGGGGAGGGAGGGGAGGAAAAGCCCTCTATTGCACATGCCTGCCAGCTCTGGCAGTCATAGAAGATCATGTACAACTAGTGTGAAAGCTTGTACCCACTGCTCCATGCTTCTGCGCCCCAGCATTCCCCTACACCAACCGTGCAAGTCTGCATAAGTAGTGTGCGCTAAGGCTGCAATGTAGCATGTGGTGGAGTAAGGGTGCAGGGGGCCCTAATGCAAGCAAGGAACTCCGCACATACATTGGTTTGAGAGAGTGGGTTCCTCAGACTACGGCGCCACTTGCTGCACCAATAGTAGCTATGCCCCTTCAAGGGATACACACCCTGTGGGGGAGGGAGGGGAGGAAAAGCCCTCTATTGCACATGCCTGCCAGCTCTGGCAGTCATAGAAGATCATGTACAACTAGTGTGAAAGCTTGTACCCACTGCTCCATGCTTCTGCGCCCCAGCATTCCCCTACACCAGCCGTGCAAGTCTGCATAAGTAGTGTGCGATAAGGCTGCAATGTGGCATGTGGTGGAGTAAGGGTGCCGTGGGCCCTAATGCAAGCAAGGAACTCCGCACATAAATCGGTTTGATACAGTGGGTTCCTCTGACCACTGGGCCACGGTGCCACTGCACTTGCTGGATCAATGGTAGCTATGCCCCTGCACTGGAGACGCACCCTGTTGGTGGGGTGGGGGGGGGCTCTATTGCACATGCCTGCCAGCACTGGCAGTCATAGAAGAGCATGCACAACTAGTGTGAAACCTTGTACCCACTGCTCCATGCTTCTGCGCCCCAGCATTCCCCTACACCAACCGTGCAAGTCTGCATAAGTAGTGTGCGCTAAGGCTGCAATGTGGCATGTGGTGGAGTAAGGGTGCCGTGGGCCCTAATGCAAGCAAGGAACTCCGCACATACATTGGTTTGATACAGTGGGTTCCTCTGAGCACTGGGCCACGATGCCACTGCACTTGCTGCACCAATGGTAGCTATGCCCCTGCACTGGAGACGCACCCTGTGGGTGGGGAGGGGTCTCTATTGCACATGCCTGCCAGCACTGGCAATCATAGAAGAGCATGCACAACTAGTGTGAAAGCTTGTACCCACTGCTCCATGCTTCTGTGCCCCAGCATTCCCCTACACCAGCCGTGCAAGTCCGCATAAGTAGTGTGCGCTAAGGCTGCAATGTGGCATGTGGTGGAGTAAGGGTGCCGAGGGCCCTAATGCAAGCAAGGAACTCCGCACATACATTGGTTTGAGAGAGTGGGTTCCTCAGACTACGGCGCCACTTGCTGCACCAATAGTAGCTATGCCCCTGCACGGGATACACACCCTGTGGGGGAGGAAGGGGAGGAAAAGCCCTCTATTGCACATGCCTGCCAGCTCTGGCAGTCATAGAAGATCATGTATAACTAGTGTGAAAGCTTGTACCCACTGCTCCATGCTTCTGCGCCCCAGCATTCCCCTACACCAACCGTGCAAGTCTGCATAAGTAGTGTGCGCTATGGCCGCTCGGTAGCCAGTGGCGTCGTAAGGGTGCCATGGGCCCTAATGCACACAAGGAACTCCGCACATGCATTGGTTTGGTACAGTGGGTTCCTCTGAGCACTGGGCCACGGTGCCGCTGCACTTGCTGCACCAATGGTAGCTATGCCCCTGCATGGGAGACGCACCCTTTTGGCGGGGTGGGGGGGGCTCTATTGCACATGCCTGCCAGCTCTGGCAGTCATAGAAGAGCATGCACAACTAGTGTGAAAGCTTGTACCCACTGCTCCATGCTTCTGCGCCCCAGCATTCCCCTACACCAGCCGTGCAAGTCTGCATAAGTAGTGTGCGCTATGGCCGCTCTCTAGCCAGTGGCGTCGTAAGGGTGCCATGGGCCCTAATGCACACAAGGTACTCCGCACATGCATTGGTTTGGTACAGTGGGTTCCTCAGATCACTGGGACCTGGTGCCACTGCACATGCTGCACTATTGATAGCTAGCGCCATGTCCGTAGCAGCGGTCCCCTGTTCAAGTAATGTGGCAACACTGCTCTAGAGCAACAGTAGAGGTGAGCCCTTAGCAAGCCGGCAAATTAACAGGGGGAGCCGATCTAAGGATCTGGCTTCATTCTAAGATCCATAAGAGGCGCCCAGCCATCAACATATTTGCCTGTAAATCATGCAACAAACGTCAAGTGAAAATAAGATAAAAACACTTAAGAAGTTTAAAAAAGTGTATTTCTTTAACATGTAGAAATGTTTGACTTTACTGCATTAGATTATATCAGTGCATTGAGTGCCATTTATTAGCAGTGCTAGTTTCTAAATATGCCCTTAGAAACACTCATGCCCCTCCCCATGACCCTTACGAAGATGCCATTGGTGAACCAAGAAGCAAGTTAGTTGTTATGTGTACCCCATATATGGCTTAGGAAGTTAGATGAAGCAGCCATTTGAAAGATATACAAAAGAGGTTTTAGTACACTGCACATCCTGAGCTGATGCATTTCTACGTGCTCTAAATGTGATGATAAAGGGAAGAGGGGCACATTGAAATAAGGTAGTTGCCTAGTATCACACAGTTTGGTTAAACATGGAAGCTGGGATTGATCCCAGGTTTCGTGGTTACATATTGTCTTTCTCTCTTCTGTTTTACTTCAAAAGTTAATGCTTTGTATTTAATTCTTCGAGGAGCTACATCAGTACACTATGCTAAGTAAACAAGAAGCCTTTCTAGAAACAAACACACAATTAATGAAAGGCAGGGTACTCTCTTTTATTACTGATATCACCTGCTCCCCCTGCCTTAACAAATAGACCGATCTCAGGAGCTTTCAGGAGAGGCTCAACACCTTCAGTGAAGGCAATTAAACACATGAACAAAAGAAAGGTCAGGGAGAGCCCAGAGATCACGTGACACACGTGCAGCACTCAGCTGCCTGCAGACGTTCACACAGGGCGCAGACATGCAGGACTTTGCATTTATCATTACCCCGTTGGCTGGTGATGGTGTTTCTGATGGCTGACCACCAAGGCCTGGTGAATGCTGCAAAAGTGCACAGAAAAAGATCACTAGCATTACATCCCTGGCCAAGCACATTCAAAGCACTGTACTGGGCCTTCACTATCAGCAGCCCACCTGCACCATGGACGTCATTTAGGGGTCGACAGGGGTCACTTCTGCGACCCCTGACATGCCCCTTGAGACCCCTGGCACTGCCTTTGCGACACCTAGCGTCAGCAGTGGCAAAATAAGTGACAGGAACAGAAGTAGCTCGTCCTTATGGACGTCAGTGGGGGCTTCACTCACCTCGTTATTTTGTCAATTTTTTATTATACTAATAGTGAATAATATTATATTATTCACTATTAGTTTAATAAGAAATGGAGTACAAATAGCTGGACTATGACTTTCCACGGCAGCTGAGGTAAGTAAAAAAATGCTTTAGAATATATGTATGTTGTGTGCGTGCTTGCAGTCTTGAGTGTGTTTATGTAATAGGGAGTGTGTGTATGTGTAAATGTGGGTGCATGTGTAGGCAGAGTGTGTGTATGTGTGAGTGTGTGTGTGAATGTGTGTGTATGTATAAGCATATGTATGTGTGAGTGAAAGTGAAGGTCAAGGGGCACGTGATGTCACTTCCGCTACCCCTAGCATTTTTGTGAATTGACATCCACGACCTGCACCTGTAGTGTTCTGTGCTAGCGTTGTAGAAGTCTGCTCACACTGTTCAGGTACTGTGCTGTCACACTGATGTACACATTAGCAGCTCAGTCCTGCACACTCTGCTCTGTTAATGTTCCCTGACACTCTGCAACATCTGTAGCAGAGCAAGCAGGGCACACTGCTCAGAGAGTGTCCTGAGCAGTGGCCATGCGGTCTGTGCACCATGTCTCACTAGAGTGCAGAACACTGCTCGATGGTGGAGGCAGTGCTTACTTGTGCTTCACGGATGCAACAGAAGTAGACACATGTTCATAATTAATACCAGTGTTTCAGTTCCTGCTCTGAAGCGGCACTGGATGAAGCTCGAGAGCACTGTCACACTAGGGAGTGCAGCAGAGATGCAGTGGTGTATGGTTGCACACACCACATCAATGGTGCACAGGAACACTGCCCAGCAGAAATCCACCTCTAGGCCATATATGCATTTGGTGCCCTTTAGTTCTGTTTCTTTCTAAGAAGACACCTATCAAAAACCCTCAGCTCTTGAATCTGCTCACCTCTTAGCTTGTGTTTGCAAGTGCAGGAGGCGAACCTCTTTATCGGTTCAGTCGTTGTCCCTTTCTACAGAACTCACTGTGAGGACCCGGGGAGTCCAGCCTCTATTTTACACAAAATACTTGCAATCCCTTTACATGATATCCCATCGATAATCGGATGTGAGGGTAGTCTCTATAACCATTCAGTCATTGTCACGTAACTTGCTTTCCCCGCGACCCTTTCAGGAGTAAGGAGGTCAGATGAAAGCAGCCTTGGTACCACCGCCAGTGGTAGGGTTGACCTGTTGGCTTTGACAATGCTTGTTTTATTACATGAGTCTGGTTTGATCACAGACCTAAAAATGCAATCTGTGGGATCGAACAAGTTTAGCCAGTGCCTGCAGTCAAGCATTGGATGGAATTCAGGCAAAGGAAGAACCCTGTGGAACCAACGCTTTTGTTACAATGGCAGAGAAGAAATAAGGAGCGCTTGAGAGCACTTCCTCTTGTCTGATTTGATCCTGGGGACGGCTCTAATTCCCAGATTAAATGTCCTGCTAAGGAGGCTGGCATGGTCAATGGTGTCAAAAGCAGCTGACAAATTCAGCAGTAAATGTGCTACAACTTGGTCGCAATCCAACAGCTTCTTGAGGTCATTCAGGAAGGCTTTGGTGACAGTTCTCTGTTCCTAATGGGACAAAACCCAGGTTGTGCTTCAACTCGAAGATTGATAATCAATGCAGGGTTGCAGTGGGAAACAACCATTACAATGCAGTCATTACAACGCACTACATTTACAACGAAGTCATTACAACGCAACTGCCTTTACATCGCATGCCATTACAACGCAGCCATTACGACGCATGTCACTACAACGCATGCCATTACAACACGTCACTACAACGCATGCCATTACAATGCATTATAAGGTAAGTAATGGGGAATAGTAATTTTTACCCCTACACTATCCAACACTTACCCTACTGTTGCACTCACTGGAGTGGGAATAGTAATTTTTACCCCTACACTATCCAACACTTACCCTACTGTTGCACTCACTGGAGTGGGAATAGTAATTTTTACCCCTACACTATCCAACACTTACCCTACTGTTGCACTCACTGGAGTGGGAATAGTAATTTTTACCCCTACACTATCCAACACTTACTCTACTGTTGCCCTTAAAGTATTATGCGTTGTAATGGTATGCGTTGTAATGGTATGCTTTGTAAAGGAATGTGTTGTAAATGTAGTTTCTAAAAATGCGTTGTGATGGCATGCGTTGTAAAATCATGCGTTGTAATGGATGTTGCGATGTAAAAACCGCGATGTAAAGGCACGCGTTGTAAATGTTTGCGTTGTAACGTGTCCTATTCGGTTGCAGTGGGCCATGGCTAATTCTTCCACATAGTTGGCTATATAATGAGAGGCCAAAAAGAGTCAAATCATTTAGGTCAACTTTTCGCTTTTTTAAGAAAGAATTGACAATAGCTGGCATGCATTGAGGGATACATTGCAAGCCATATTATCAGACTGTATTATGAAATATTGAGGCACATCAAGAGCTGGAAAGCTGATCAGGGTTTGAAATAAAGTGCTGGTCATATGGACATACGACGCCAAATAGGCCTGAGGAGCAAAATAAGCCAAGTCAGCTGATCAGCCATGACACCTCCAGAAAGAGTAAACAAGTATCAGGTGGGAGCTTTCATTTCTTTTTATATGTGTGATGATCATTCAGGAGATTGGTTTTACTGGATTTAAATTCCTTGGAAGGTGGTAGAGACGTTTTTCTCAGAAAATGTTATTTATATTATTGTATATTGTTGAGTGGCAATGCTGAAGGTCTACAAACTTTTGTCATTCTTTAAAGTATGTTCGTCATTCTCGAGCATTCTTTTGATTGTCCTGGACATTAGAGTTCTATTAGTGGAATGGGAATGCTTTATTTTTTTTATTATCAGTATTTTCAAAATACTGATAAAAAAGATAATATATTCTTATTAAACCACCAGAACTATTTTTGGGTATAGCAGTATCTTTGGTACGTCTGTTTCTCTCCTGGATCAGCAGAACATCTCTAATACTTTTCAACCTTTGATTTTTAGGTCTTCCAGCAGGCCACAACCTGATTGTACTATCTATTATTCTACTGGCATTTACACTAATCTACATGTGGCCTATGGGATCTGCACATCCAGGCCAGGCGCCAGCCAGTCCAAGAAGTGAGCATTGCATAGATGAAGTTACTTAATCTGCCAAGTGCTCGGTTACTGTGCAATGCATTGTGGTAGAGGATGTAGCCTAACAGCTAGGGCAGTCGATCTCAAATCTGGGGAACCAGGTTCGAGTCTCGGCAATGACACCCAACATCCTATGATTCTAGGCAAATCACTTAATCTCCCCGTGCCTAAAAAAAATGAATGTGTCCTTGTGTAAGCAACTGGTGCCCATGTAAAGCACTCTGATACCCAATACCTTTAGGTCAAGTTTGCGCTATATAAACCTCCAGAAAAAAAAATTGGTGTTCAGATTTTCCAGTTTCTACTTTGTAGGCAGGCTCTAGGCAAGTGAAGTCCGGGGATTGAGACTATGGAGAGATGGATCTGGATGGCATTGTGATGACTTCAAGCTAACCTTAGATTTAAACTTTTGAAGCCTGTTAATTTCACTTCATTATTAGTCTACTGCATGAGTCCATAATCAATGCTGTGCTTTATTAAGTAATCAAGCATGCCCCACAATGAGATCTCTGGCTCATCTGTGGTTGGCACAGAAATCTCTGAAGGCAGTAGTAATGGTATGTCTGAATGAAAGTACTGCTTTAATATTAGGAAGCTATTGAGAACAGTAGACTTGTGGGGTGGTGGATGATATACATAGTAGGGGTGGGCGAATAATTCTGCTCCGCTGGTGGAATTTGCAGAGTTTTACCCTCCCTGCATTCACCTTGGAATGCAGAGTTCCAGCAAAACTCCACCAACGGCCGTGTGGTGGAGTTTTTTCTCGTGCGCGGCTCATCAACAGTAAGTTGGCGAGTGAGAATTTGCGTCCCCTAGCGTGATTTTCAGTCACTAGAATACCTCCTTGCAAGATTTCTCAACGTGGACGGTTGCAGCAGGTCAAGAACTTTCGTGTTGAGAAAGCGGCCGCTCGAGTAGAAAATCTACTCAAGCGGCATAAAGAAGCAGCGCCCTCTGGCATGCCGCATGGTGCCGAGTGCACTGATTTTACAGTGCGAAACAAGCTTCCGGCGCTAAAATTAGCACAAGCAGCGCTACGTTTCCCAAATTCCGCCTGCTCTCGGAATTCCACGGAATCTTGCAGAGTTTTTATGTAACTCCGCGGAATTCCACGGAGTGAAACTCTGCGAGTTCCACCCACCTCTATTACATCGAAATGCTTCATGTAGGTAATAGATGTGAGACAGTAAAGGAACAGGATTTCAGTTTTTCTTATATTGGAAATATCCTGAAAATTTAGTACTGGCCATTCTCCTGAAATCACAGTAAGGGTGCATCTTATGCTGTGGCTCAGCTCTTAAACACAAAGACATATCTCACAAGCATCAAATCACTGATGATTAGAATTGTATCCACTCCTACACATGTTATGTCTGGGTGCTAAGTCCATATGGACAGCAAGGGTCCATACAGATTTGCTTTATCCTTTTAGACGTATCAGCTGAGTAAATGTGCAGTACATACCCTGAGCATGTGTTGGGAGAATAGGTCGCCGCATGTGACTGTGAAAGGGACGGCACTACCTTGTAGGATATGATAAGCCCTCCATTTTCAAAGATGAAAAGCTCATCTTGAAGTTGAGGCTTGATCACATTTTAACAGGAAGATGACGTACTGAATGGAGACATATTTTAACAGACGCTAAGGAACCATTTGAAATCCAACCAGATTTTCAAAATTGCAGTGCTTGAGAAATCTTCAATGCAAGAACAGCCATGTAGCTAGATGATAATTTTTCTTTGCACAGTATGAATTTACAGTCACTTGTATTCCTGGCTCAAAGAATGTCTTGGTAGATACTCTTTCCCATCATTATCACTTATGATCCGCTGTAATTTGCTCTCTACAGGTTATTGGAATTGTTTGCTTCTTCCTAGACAAAGACAAGATGGCTCCAGAACAGATCAAATTAATCCAAAGGATACAAGACCATCATTTAAAAACTCCTCTAGTTCAATGTATTTCATTCAATAGGCTGTTTTTGTTCCAACTAAGGAATTACAATTGGATGTTACGAAGATTTGCAATTACTCAGCCACTTCTGGTCATAGAGGAGTTACAGCTATTTTGAATTTAGTTTATAATCTTTTTGGTGGCCTGCAGTTCATTCTGATATCCAAGAATATGTTGACTGTTCTACTTTGAGTCCAGCATAAATCCCTATCATTCTAGGCCTTTTGGATACTTGCAGCCATTAACAGTGGCTACCGAATGTTTGCATGCAATTTTTACAGACTTCATAACAGATTTCCACCATCAGAAGGATAAATGTGATGATGGTGTCACAAGATTCCCTTTCAAAGGTGACCTATTTTTTCTTGTCTCTAAACTACCGACACCTGCCGAAATGGCTGAATGTTTTCTGATTGATATTTTTCATCTTTAGTGATTGCCTTATGCTACCATTTATGACTGAGATACTGAATAACTTTCATGTTTTGGTGTGCCTTGATAAAGCTCTTTCTTCTGGTTATCGTCCCCAGTCAAATGGGCAAAGTGTGGAGCAATATCTACAGAGCTACTATGCTGCGACTGAAGACTATTGAGCCTCCTATTTATCAATTACAGAATGCTGCCACCAAAAGTTCATCTTCCTTTTGTATGCAGGGATTTCATCCAAGTGTTTTCCATCTTCTCTTCATATTGGTCCTGTGGTTCCGGTAGCTACTGACTATTTGAATAATTATAAAAGCATAGGCAACTTGTTTTCTGAATGCTTAGGGCACTCTAAAGTCAAAATGAAGGCATGCGCTGATAAATCAAGATCAAATTCTGCTTCTTTTGGCGCTGTATCAAGAGTTTGGCTTTCATCTTGTTTTCTCCCCGTCCATTCCTTGCTAGTTGTATTTGGACCACAATGTGGCCTTTCGGTTGAAGTTGTTTCACACTTGGTATATTTATTCTGTCTTTCATTTATCCCAACAGAAGCCATATGTTGCTGATCCTTATCATTGACTTTCTTCTCAACCTCCCCCAGTTGTGGTACAAGGGCAATCAGAAAGTGAGGTTAAAAAAATTTGCTTCTCAGAGGTTTTTAGATTGGCTTCAATTTCTAAAACACTGGAAAGATTATCCTTCAAGTGAGCGTTGCTGTAAATGCTTCTTCAGTTCATGCTCCTTTCTTACTTCCCCATGTCTTTCACTTGCATGCTCATAAATCAGGATCTTCAGGAGGAAGGGGGATAGTGTTACATGTGTGCGAAGACCTGTGCCAAAGGCAGTGCTGAGAGCAGACCAGAGATTTCACTGGTCCGGAGGAATGAGGAGCTCTTCATGGGCTGCCCAACATTGCGTTGTTGGATGCTGTATTCAGCTCTTGCCAGGGACTCCTCACCGCTTGGATCGTTCTGACACCTCTGCACTCATGGTCACACAGATGGGTATCCAGGGAGTTGCAGAACATGAGGGACAGTGGTGAGACTGTAAAATTCAACTTGGCATGAAGGATGTGAAACTTGGGCTTCTTCTTTGCTTGAATTCCAGGAAAGGGATGTAGACAAACTTTGTAAACAGCCCTTTCAAAAATGATGGTCTGTCTATAAAAGTATTATCTGAGTTTCCAATACAAGATGTGGTGTTTCTTCTTTTTCGTGATGTCAGTTCCTTTTTGAAGAATATACAAAAGTAGATGATCACGAGAAGAAAATGCATTGGATTGCGTTTATTCCCTTATTTTTTGTCACGACCTTAGCTCCTTGCTACTATCTTTGTCCCTGATATCTTTTGGCTTAGCAGTTGTACCTTTCCTGGATTTATGCCTGGCTCTTTTCTCCTCCCTGTTGTTGGGGGGAATTTGATGCCTCTTCAATTAAGACCTACAAGATTATTAAGGAGGTTTTTACCCTTTTTGTTTTTTCCTCTAGACTGGGACAATCTTAAGGAGACATCTAGAGCCTTTTACATGTACTCTTCTCTGCAGGGTGGGACCATGGCTACTGAGAGGAACTGCCATTGCCTCAGAGAATCAAAAAGGGACTCAAGACAACTTCTTAGTGTTCAGTCCTCGACAGGACCCCCACAGGGCCAGACCTCTTGGGCCTGTGGCCATTAGTCTGTGGTCCTGGGACTAAGACCACAAACCTTGAAAGAGGTCCCAATGCAGGCCCATGAGTTTATTATTTGTGATCCCGGTACCGAGACCATGCACCATTGGAGCCCTTTTAAGTGTATCGGGTCCGCAGTCTCGGGACTGTTGACTACTGGCTGCAGACTCAATGGGCTTGTGTCTTCAGGGTCCATGAACCCCCTGAGAGGGGCTTGTTGGGCCTTGCAAAATTGACTTTTTTTATTTTTGAAATATGGGGGAGGCTCTTTGAGTGTCCTCCCACAAAGGCCTGGGGGTCACTGTGTGCATCTCTTGCCTCTTTAAATTGCCTTTGAATTTTTGTTTCAGGACTCGGGCACTACGCCTCACATCCCTTGAGTCCTTTCCATTAATTAGTCCACTGTCCAGGGACTAAGAGCAAAACCTTGAAGGGAGGCCCAATGCAGGCCTACATGTTTAATTTTCCTGGTCTCAGTACCTAAAGCATGGAACATGGGAGCACTTTTGGGTGTTTTGGGTCCGAGGACTTAGGACTGTGGGCTATTGACTGCAGACTCAATGGGTTCATGTTTGTCCAAGAGCCCGAGCGGGATTGGTGGAGCCTGCAAACTGGACACATAATTTTTTTATTTTTGAAATGTGGGGATGGGTTTTGAATGTCCTCCCACTAAGGCCTGGGGGGTCATGATGTGCTTTTCCTACCTCCTTTTGTGGTCTTTGAATTTTTTTTCAGGTCTTAGGCACTGTGCATTAGGTCCTGTATTGGCAGTTGCAAGAGAAAATGTTCTCTAATTATTTTTTTAATTTGGGCCCATGGACTGTTCTCAAACCTGAGCTTTAGGACAGTTTGTGGACTAACAGTTTAGACACCTATAACTTTTGTTTTGTAAGTTCTGTTTATTAAACAGTTGCATAATACACCATTACAAGCAATACAGATATATGGCATAGTCAGGCGGTATTGGACAGTAGGAACAATACAGTTTCAACCAGCAATTAGTTCACATTATCGCACCCAGCCACACTGGATGCAGACACCCTCTATGTCAACCCTCCCTAGGCCCTGCACCCTTAAGTTCTGTATTTCTCCCATGAGATCCAGATCTTTTCCCATTTTTTGGGGCACCCTCTGCTCTGGTAAACTACTTTCTCAGCTCGCTGACACCAATCTAAATCTTGTTTCTAGTCTCTGATCTTTGGGGGAATCGGCAACCTATAACTTTTTAACCCTTTCTAGATCACCCAACGCATTTTTGTAATACTAATTTCTTAAAAATGATTGAACAGATTTACACAAAGCAAAAAAGGCACCTCCTTTGATAGTACTTTAATTCCAGATTTTGAGTAATATTGGCAACCTTCAGTTGTAGGTGAAAGCAAAGAATACTATGTAAGTCAAAATGGGAAAAGTGACATTTCTGTCTGGTTTTGAAAGATGTCGGAGCCTAACCCTATTGGCTTGCAGGATTAAGGAGGCAACTTGCAAAGTGACAATTGAGAATTGATTATGTAATAAACAGCATATCTGTTCCTTTTAGTTTTCAAAATGCAGTGTTCTTGTGGTTCATTGTAGCATGTAGTTCTTTCTATTTTGTATCAAAAAAGCAGAAAAGGATATGGTGAAATCATCTATGTGTCAGAGCCAAAGCAACAAAGATGCTTGCAACTTGGTCCCTCTGAAGGAAAAGAGCTTCCCCTTCTCCAGGTGTTAAACAGGTCACTAAATATTGCTCAGCCTCCTGTGCAGGCAAAATTTCCCACCATGGGATTCTTTTCAGCACCTTAGCTATTAACCCTTGCAGACTCCAAAACTGTGTTTTAATTAATCAAAATACATTACCATTATAACCATTGACAGAGGATGCTCACATCTTGGCTCTTTGAAGGAGACGTGGTGGAGGATGGAAGTTTCATGGAGGTGTCTATTAGAAAGAGATGTGGTTTACTGTGCCAGTCTGATGAATGGTTTCCAAAATCAAGCAGAAGAGGGTTCTCCAACGTTGGTCCAAGAGGCTGCTTCCATAACATATTTGAAGGAGTATCATATAGTTTCATTGTATTTAAATGTTTTTTTATGTGGAGAGCCTACACACCTAGCATGGAACTTATTCAACCATGACACAGACAACCACTGAAGAGAAGTCAACTCTTGGGTGTTGCAGCAATGATCCTCGTGGCACTGTCCCCCTCTAGTTGTCAAGTTCTTAACTTCTTGATATATTTGTGTCAGGAAGGCCTGAATGTGGCATGCAGAGCTTTATAGTAACTCATTCTTTCCACTGGCTTTGATAACAGTGATTGTGTCAGTTGCTTACAGGTACGCTTTGGTTGGCTCCCGGAGTCTCGGTCCACACTAAAATACTGAGATGTATAGAATATTGGTTTATTGGCCTATGCTGAAGTAGGCCTCACAAGGCCTCAACTCAATCTTGAAATAACACGGATACTGCTTTATATACAAATCAAATGGGGGGGGGGGGGTAACTTCCTAAAAGAGAGAGACAGGAAAGAGATATCTGGGTTCTAGACAGGACATTAAGGTCAGTCAGCAGGACTGTCTCTTGTTGCCTTCACACACCCCTAGGGACGTCATACTTCATCATCGGGCGGGAGCTCCTCGTCAGGCCGGTGCTGCAATGCCCTACGGGTCCCCCGAAGGATCACTTTAGCGGAGATCTTTTAGTTTTACTGCCGTTTGATGAGTGCAAAGGTGTCCAGGTGGGGTGGCTTGTGGATTGATGATCCCTAGGGGGCAACAATATACAGACCTGGTGACTGCCCTTAATGTCCTGTCTAGAACTTAGATATCTCTTTTCTGTCTCTCTCTTTTAGGAACAGTTACCCCTCATTTGATTTGATTGTAGTTTTGGAGCACAGGTTCTGGACCTTTATTTGCTGCTAGTCCCACCCTTCTTCCTTTGATAATACTGCTTTATATATTCATTGTGTGTTTTCATTTCCCATTCACATTGCACGCTGCAAAATGTGTACTGTGTATTTTGTAATGACATGTTGGTTCTCGAAGAATTCCGAAGGCTCTTCTTTCTCGCACACTGTAGGCAGTTCATCTGTAAATGAATATTTCCATTGTTTGTGTAACACATTTGTTTTGACACCTCCGATAACATTAGGTCAGAAAGAGTTTAATATATTCATATTAGGGGAATGTGTTAGCATGGAGGGACTATATGATGTTTTATAATGCTTACTGTGATTTGTTGTTCTTTTGTTACATTTGCTCACCCAATATGCCGACTGCAATTTCCATTGCTATCTATGGTGAAACTCATTATAAAAGACCCTCAAATTGGCGATGAGCCAGATCGTTTTGACTCTCTAATAAGGATGCTGCCCGATTCTCTGTTGATTTGCTGCACACTCTGGGCTTAGTTTATTTTCTAATTCTGTTCATTGCTGCATCTATTTCTTCTATTGAGAATGACAATTGATTTCTGAGCCTTATGAATGATTTATTACATTGACTGATGTTGCCTTATGATTACTCTTTAATATTTGAATAAACCTTCATGGTTTCCCTACCTATTGATCTTAAACTCTTTTTTTGAGTCAGTCCTATTTATTGACTGAATTTGTATTTTGAACTGCTGTTTTGAATTGCCTCATCTGTTCTTGAGGAAACACTGTCCCTGACCCGCGATGGGTGCTGTTATCATTCAGATTTTCTAAGAGATAGTACCCACACTGTTCATATTGTAAGCACTACAAAATGAATTAGCACTCCACATTTTCTTCACAGGTTCTATTATTGTTAGTCTGTTGTACTTATTGTATTAATCTCAAATATATGTAACATCTATTCCTGCTGAGATTTGAACTGGTGATCTGCTGATTATGCATAGATTTCACACAACTCACTGAGGTATAAAAACATAATTGGCAATTGCTGATATAGGAGGGTATCTAGGCTTTGGATTGTGTTCTTCCGTGTAGATAGAGTTCTTTCTGAGGAACATTATATCGGTCAATATCCTATGTGCTGCTTCTGTGTGTTTTTGGTTGCGATTGGAGCACAGTTAGGCCTCCCGTTAGGTAAGAACACATGAAAACTTCACAAGTTGCCTGTATCAATAGGTAGACATGTATATGCCACCTTAGGATGTTTTGTTGAACAAACCAGTTAGACTGCTAAGTCTTGCAAGACTAGATCACAACTGGGCTTTGTGGTCTCCCACTTTAATCTGTCTATTTCTTTAAGAATTGAAGTCTGTCTCTCACCTTATTTCTTAAACCTGTTACTGATCCATGGCAATTCACTAGGTCATAAAGTTCTACAATGCCCAGACCAGTGAACCAGAACAGTCTTGTTCTGCATGAGGGACATCACCTTGTGTTTTGCGAAGTAGGGGCAACTCACTAGTCGAGTTCGCTGTGAGCCCAATGTTGCTATAAATATGGTGAACCACTCAACCATGGTCTGTCCTCTGTTCACAGAGACCTTGGTTTCAGGATAATCACCTCTCAGACCTCCTCCTCTCTCTTTGGAGGCTGCTCCTTTACATTATCTTCAGTGCTTAGCTAGTCTCATGTATGCCATGGGTTTGAAAACAAAGATTGTAGTACACTTATTCCTTGATGACACTCAAGCACACAACAAAGTTTGAAATAATAGAGTTTCTATTTATTCCAGCATCAAAAGATGTGAATGAGAAAAAGTGTCCTAAGATTGAACAAAGTCAAAACTGAACTCAAGAAGAGATTTGCTAAAGGTCACTAGCGTCATCAGCATTTCCCTTATTACTTGGCTTGATCAACCCACCACAGCTTACAGGCAAATTCAATTTGGATGCCTTCTACACAAAGATATCTGGGTCACATTTCCTTCACTTTCCAACATTTACCATAAAAATAAATCCAATCGTTGCCATTAACTGATGCTCAAAGTGTAATCCACCAACATAATGTGTATTTGTAAAGCACACCTCCTTCACCCATAGAGGCTGACTATGACAGGTTTATTGTTACCAAATGCAATGATACTCATTTTATTGACCTCAAAAGGTGTTTCCGGGATACTAACCTGTAAACATGAGGTCAAACACAGAATCCTCGATTGGATGCATCAGTTCATTGAGCCACCACGCTCGAAGGTCCAAACCTATACTCCCAATAACAAATTGCTCTACTTGGACTGTGCAGCACATAGGAGATGCAGAAAGGGGTCACACTGTCTGCCCTTGAACCACACATATGGGTGTCGTCTGAGTCTAGGAGAAGAGCTAGCCTTCTTGATGAAAAAGGTTGGAGCTCGTACTCCTAGGGGGTAACGTGGCAGAATCCGGAAGCTCACAGGCACCTTGCAACCATGCACACAAATTCAGATGTTGCAGTAAAGTGATGGTTGTATGAAGCTGCTCAATATATATATGTATATATATATGGTAAACATCGTTTACCACAAATTCTTTTCCCCGCAGGCAATTACAACGCAGTAGTTACAATGACCGCATTGTAACAACGCATACCATTACTCTGGAAGTCGGAACAACGACTTGCGGAGGGGGCAAGAAGGTGTTGGATTTAAAATCCAACACCTTCCCTACTGTTGCACAAACTGGAGTTGGAATAGTAAATTATACTATTCCAACACCCAGCGCCCCCCCTAGAGCAAGTCGTTGTTACGACTTGCGGAGTAATGGTATGCGTTGTTACAACGCGGGCGTTCTAACGACCGCGTTGTAATTGCCTGGGGGGAAAAAGAATGCGTAGTAAGGTGGCATATTATATATATATGCCTTACCGCGACTTTCAGTTGGATAAAAAACAACCACCTGAGGTGTAATTCCGAAAAAACGAAAATTTTACCTTTAGGCCAAAATAACTCTTTCTCGCCTAAACTCTGGTGGCCAGCGAATACCACCCCCCCTCCAAACACAGTAGACGTGGTTAGAAATTTAGGAATAAAATTCGATACCACCCTATCGTTTAAACAGCAATCTTTGGCAGTTGCCGGTACCTGCTTCCACATGATAAAAAGCCTAAAGAAATTCTTTGATCTGATTCCCATCTCAGCAAGGCAAACAGTTGCTGTTGCCCTTATTACATCTAGGCTGGATTATTGTAATAACCTCTATGCAGGTACTAATAAATCAGTCCTGCACAAGCTACAAATGGTCCAACATGCAGCAGCACGGCTAGTACTGAAGTGGCCTAGAAGGTCGTCCGCATCGGCGGCGCTAGATATACTTCATTGGCTGCCAATTCACAAACGCGTCCTGTTCAAGGTCCTCATTATCACTTTTAGGGCCTTTCATTCTACAGGCCCCCAATATCTTCACACAGGTTTCAAGCGTTATTTTCCCTCCCGAAGTTTAAGATCAGCAAATGCCAATCTGTTGAAAATACCAGCCTTCAGATTGGCTTCGAAGGGAGGAAAATCGCTCACAGTTTTAGGCTCAAAGGCATGGAATAAACTGCCTCTACAACTCAGCGAGATTGCATCCGAGTCCCTGTTTAGGAAGGCACTAAAAACCTGGATTTTCAGTGCACCGGATACTCTCTGCAAAACTATGATCTGATTCCATGTTCTTTACCGTGAGCAGTAAACCAGGTTTTTTGCTTCCATCTCTGGTTTCCGTTTCAGCGCCAAGATGCTCCTCGGAGTGATAGATGCGCTCTACAAATGTACTATTACATTACATTGCATTACATTACATATATATATATATATATCTCCAAACTCCTCCGACCTCCGTTCCCAAACACGACTTCAGCAAGGGAATCGGCGAAAGATCACAGCACCACGCACAGAAGGTATTCCTTCAGTGATTATTTATTAACCCATTAAACCAAGTGCATAAACAAAACGGTAGAGGACGGTCTACGCGTTTCGGCTCCGAGCCTTCTACTGGACCATAATATATAGTTGGGTTTGCGTTTCCATAGGAAAAACATTTTTTGTATTACTAAAACTGTTCAGAAAAAAGTTTCATCCACCTCAGCTTCTTCCTGGAAACGTTCGGTGTGATCCGTCAAGTGGGGGTCAAGAAAAAGGTGGGGTCCCAAAATGTGTTTTCACCATTCATTCATCAATGGGGAAATTGAACAGCGATACCGCAAAAACTGTGAACAGAATCACATCAAATTTGTCAGAAAGCTCGATCTTTGTCCAGAAAGCATGCTTTTCGTGATTTGATGTAAATTTGTTTACTTGTTTTTGAGCAATTAATGTTCACAAACTTTGTATATTTAAAACCGTGTAGGATCCACAGAGCCGTCAGATCTCCGGAGGTGATCTGAATGGTTGCTACCACAACAAGGATGTGGGGGCAGCCATCTTAGGGCTCAGGACTCTGTCCTGAGTCCTACAAAAAACATTAATAAGAGATATTAGGGGGCAACCGGCCTGGGACCAAAAATGTTTTGTTTTTTCAAATGTTGCCACAAATTAGTAGAAGATCCACAAATCCGCAGCAAAATTAAATAAATAAGTGCAGGCTCCTTTGCTACAAAACTTTTAAAAAGCTGGGTGGACTAGAGCCCAGGGGCGCGGCGCAAATGAAAATTTAGGGGTGCAGGGCTGATGGCCCATCTTCTCGAGACTTCTGGGAGGCCCAGGGGACCCCATCCCCCGGGGCTGACATAATTTGAAAGGGAAGTGGGCTGTGCAGCCCCAAGCCGAGCCACTAGCGGCCCTGGGGCCCCATCCCCTGGGGCCAAAATTAACAGAAAAAGACTGCATGGCCCCCCTCCCCGAGCTTTAAACGGTCCCAGGGACCCCATTCTCCTGGTCCGGCTCACTAACTGTCTCCCGGGAAGCCAAGGTCTGCTTTAAAAATGCTCCTGCTGAGAGAGAGCCAACAATTTGTTTCCCTGCCTGCGCTCTTGCGGGCAGAGAAACTCAAACTGCTCCCGCCTGGCAGGAACAAGCAAAGACAGCTGCTCCCGCTGCTCCCAGAATGGGTGCAAGAGGGGTGCGGCTGGGATTGTGGGGGCCCTAGGGCTCCCCTTCTGCCCCAACATAGTGTTTTGTGGGTGCCCCGGGTGGACATGGGGGCATCCACATAAGGCCCCAGGGCATGGGATCCCCGGGGCCACTCTTGGCTTGGGGAGGGGGCACAGAGCAAGATATGGCTCCCGTCCGGAGGGAGCAGCATGAATAGGTGCTCCCTCAGGGTGGGAGCAATGCAGGCTCCTGCGCCATGTGGGGAGCCGCCTAGGGGCTGCAGGTGCTCCGCAGCCCCCAGCATGTTGGTTTGACCAGGGCACCCACCTATGTTAAAGGTAGGCCCCGGGGGATGGGGTTGCGGGCCATAATAGCCTCAGGGAGGGGTCATGCGGCGCCCCTCCCCTTTAAAATAAAACTATGGAATCGTCTTGGATAAGCACACAGGCGAGGTTCCATTCTGGCCCTGATGCTCATTTCTCAGAAATTAAACCTCAAAGGGAAGCAGTTACAAATACAAACATAGCAGGTGCCCGAGTTGAAGCTCCACTTCTGTAAAGGACAAACCATTGTAACTTCTTGGGCCTGGCCAAAGCAAAGCAAGTGTGTCTTCTCTACAATTCCACGTTGAAAAAACGTTGGAAAATCCTTGAGGGAGGTGAATGCATTGTTGGTTTTTGGAACGCAATCTCTTCTGTAGTGACTGTCCTAGATGAGTGGATTATTTCTTGTCATTATTCATGACATGTTTTATGACATCACTGATGACATCTCAAATGATATTGATGACATCCCTGATGACATCATCCAATGAGCGTTTCAGTTTGTTTTATAGTTTACATAGTGGCAGGTAACTACCATATTACTTTTCTACCTAATTTTGTACAGCCTGTGTCCAGCTAATAGGTGTAAGTGTGTACAAAATGCATGTGCCCCTAAAGCATCATAAAGTTGTATAGGTATTGAACACATTATAAATCTTTGTATTAAAGAGTAACTCTGTGTGCACATGACAGTGGATGACTCGTGTCCTGTATGTTCCACACAAGTTTTTGGGTTCTGCACATAAAGTTTCCAACAGGGCAAAAATTATACATAGTTTATGCTAGAATCGTCTGAGCATGACATTTTCTACATAACATACTAACCTATGTACATGTTCTGGTTTTGCTTCAGAAGATGGGCAACCTTTAAATTTTTCACGACAGAATGAAGCCTGCAGGGAGTATGATCTTTAGCACCTTCAGACTTTGGTTATTTTAAGCGAATGGTATCTTTTTTGACAAGTGCTGCATAGAGTGCATATTGTCCTTAGTAGATACTTTTTTACTACTCTGTGGTGTATTTCTCATGAGAGTTTCAATGTCTACAAACAGTGTGGTATACAGTAAACTCTCGCCATAGAGTAAACACTGTTTACAGTACCCACTTTTCTGCTCATATCAACTTCATTTCTCAATGTAGGTTCATGACTGTGAGGGATTTGATACAGATAAAAGTCATCCATAGTAGCACATAAATTTTGGAACACACGTTGAGTATCTTGAGGAACTTGGCTTTCTCTAAACAGTTATATACATTTTGAACACTGTGTGCTATCAGGGTTTCCCATATATCTGTGACTGAGTGTTAATGTGAACAAGGCTATCTGTGAAGGTTATGGTATAGGGTTAATGCTGCACATAACACATGCTTGTTACACCTGAGGGAGTTGTGTCTGTGATGGTATTAATGATGCTTCGTGTTATTCCGAGCTATTTTGTACTTACATTCCGGTCTCTAATGCCATACTAGTATATAGAGTAATGTATACAAAAGAAGCTTGGATGATGTCATCAGTGATGTCATCAATTATGTCATTTGAGATGGCTGAGTGATGTCATAATGATGTTATAAATGATGTTATAGAACATGTTATGAGTGATGTAATATGTGAGGTCATAAGCAGTGCATGGCAGGGGCGTAAGTTATAGTTAGCTCTGCTAAGCATAACTGGTGAATTTCTGTTCTGTGTTTTTCTTTAGTTCAAAACGTTAATGTAATCACTGACATTATTCACCTAACTATAACGTCACTTTAACCTTTATATATACACATATACACAAAAATCCTGTTACCTTCGAATCGATTCAAAAGGGACAGGTACAGACACTGCCATAATGTTCTCAAAGTGTTTTTTTCAATATTCATTCTCGTTCTGCCATGAGACGTTTCAGCTGGCTCAAACAGCCTTGATCACACATAATTGCGGCGCCATTTTGATCCCGTTAAATACTGTGCATGTGATTTAGAAAACTAAAGAAAATACTATAACCGCAAGCTCGCCTTAAAATTTATTTAAAATACCACATTGTTTTTGTCCCAGTTGTCAGAATTCATTTCTGATTTGTTGGTATATTATCCAACATATTTCTGACAAAACAATTCACTTACATGTCTGATATTGCTACTGCATTATTCAAAATGGCATCCGTGCATGTGTTGTGTTTACAGTGAGTCAAAGTAAACCATTTACAATTTATGTTTTTCAATTCATTTGCAATGATATGCACTTGATTTATTATTCAAAATGTCATAATTACACTATCTGTTAACATACATTACATTTCAATATTGCACACATTCAACACAAATTTCTCCATTTGATTATTCGCAAAATCATTGTCACAAACTCATCTCTGGTGAATAATGATATAAATATAATTAGCAGTAAATAAATTATACATATCTGTCCTTGCTTCTATAATACTTTTTATCCACCGCCTTCTTGCTTTGTAAATTTTGTCCAAGTGGGCTTGCCCTGCTACTTTATTTTATGTGGACTTGCAGTATAGCATGCTTAAATGAAATAAAATAAACCTATAATGAACCCATAAATCTTTAATTTAACTAAAGTGCAACAACATCTAACTGTGTTCTGGGGAAGGGAAGTTTGAACATCTTTCTATTCAATTATAAGTACGTGTTTAACTCTTCCTCGACATTGAGACCGTTGAGTGATTTACTGTCCATATTGATAATATACTTCATCTCTGTCTCAGGGGTCGTTCTCGGTTGCCACCTCTATAGTGACTCTGCTCTGCATCAATCACAAAATACTGCAAATGGGTTTCATCATTCCTGTATCTTTCATCAAAATGTCTAATCACCCAGTAAGAAGGATCCTTGTTTTTAATGGCCCTTATTTGCTGCAGGATTCATTTGTGCACTTGAGTTGTGCTCCCAAGATATCTAAGATTACACATATATGTTAATGTATATACTGTGTAATCTGTCTTGCAGTGGTATGCCCCCTGTATTTTAATCTGCCTATCATGAAATTGAGTCATTTATTCAGTGGTACTGTCTCCAAATTGGCAATCTTTACATTTGCTACATTTTCGAAGCCCCTTTGCTTATTGAAGCCATGTATTTTGTGATGTTACTTGCGGACTATATATATATATATATATATATATGTGTGTACCAGGACACCAGGGAACATTTTCCTTGCTTGTAGTAGGATCCATAGCCCCCTTCTTGCACCCCTGCTGCCATCTCTCTCTCCCATCTGTTACAAATACTGACTTCCAAACAAAGGTAGTAGTATATTCTTTGTGCTGAACTGGCCTGTGCATCTCCCCCACCTGCTCGAGGTTTCAGTAGAGCATCTTACAGGGTGGCCAAGACCTGTTGATTCTCATTCACTGACCATCTCCAGTGGATAGAACCCAGCCTGTGATTAATTTGTATTTATGGGATCGACAGTGGTACAGTAACTCTGCAAACTTTGACCTACACAGAAAGATATGGTCAGATTGGGAGGTTAATTCTTATTGGCAAAACGTTTGTTACTGGGCATTAGGCTGTCAGTTCAGGACTTTCAACGTTTCCATGTTGCTTTGGCCAAATGTTCTAAAGACAGCATTTCCAATTCCAGATGTATGGCCTCAATAAGGCTCCTGTTTCCTGCAAGTCCGCCCAAATCTCCATGCAGTGCAACAGTCTAGTCCCCTTCAGCACCAAACAAATACTCCACTGAAACACCTCCATTTTTCCTCAAACTCCTCTATCAGGTGCCTTTATAAAATAATCCTGATCTGATCAATAATGATGATATCAGTTGCATACATAAACCAGCGCACCAATCAACCACCAATGTTCACTTTCCGTTTCGGGTACTAGGTAAATTGCATTTTATATTATATAATCCTCATCTCAGTGATCATACTCCCTTATTTAAGTCCACTGTAGATGCCAATTTTCTTGATGCGTTGATCCCCGCACCACTTCCATCTTGATTTTGGTGTTTGAGGCGTCTATATTTTCCAATAGTTTGGTGTTGGTCCTCGAGGAAGCATCATTGACCTAGAGAGCTAGGTGAGAACTCTTGATTAATCTGCAAGAAATTTTTATTTTAAACTCAGGTCATATGATGCACCAAGATCACTTAGTCAAACATTCTTCTAGCTGGGTCCAACATGGAGAAGGTAGGGCAACCTTGAGAATCTCCCCAAACAATTGTCACATCAATATAGCACTGCGATGATGTTGAAGCCTTTTATATGTTGTCCTCATCCTTGCAGGGAGTGCACTCTGAATTAATACTACATGGGAGGGGTCTTAATGCACTGGAGAGCTAGTGGTGTATTTCATGAATTTAGAGGGACATTCAATTCAAGAAAAGCTGAGTGCCTTGAGACCCTTCCAGTACAGATATTAAGTTACTGGAACAATACAACCCCCCCAGAAATATAACCATGTGTACCGCGGGGATACCGCACACTCTACCCCGGGATCAACAAGAACCTCACCCGCAAACTCCGGAACGTCCAGAATGCCTCCGCCAGACTAGTCCTCAACCTACCGCGCCACTGCCACATCACCCAACACCTGCGGACACTACACTTTCTCACAGTCGAGAAGAGAATCACCTTCAAGCGCCTCACCCACGCCCACAAAGTCCTCCACAACACCAGACCCGCCTACATGAACCACCACCTCTCGTTCCACGCACTCAAAAGATCCCTCCGCTCAGCCCAGCTCTCCCTTGCGACGGTGCCGCGCATCAAAAAGACCAGAACAGGAGGCCGTTCCTTCTCCTACCTTGCAGTCGAGGCATGGAAACCCTCCCTCTTCACCTCCGACAGACACCTATACTCTCCTTGTTCTTGAAGGACCTCAAGACCTGGCTCTTCAACGAATCACCATGAACATCCAGGAGCTGCGCGCCCCCACCTCCCCCCTCAGCGCCTTGAGACCCTTTTGGGTGAGTAGTTGCGCTTTACAAACCATTGATTGATTGATTGATTGATATGCATTTATGGTGTCCTTGGCCCGTTCCTTGCTTCACTCACTACTAGTCAACAAAGAGTGATTCAGGACTTGGATATAACAGTCTTCATCATATTGCCAGTTGATCTGGAATTGTCTCCTTCTTCAATGTACTCAGTGTTGCCTCATGTTGGGGCCATGCCTGTCCTACATGCTCTGAGCATTCCATTCTCCTAAGCGCTTGGAGTGCCTTTCTCATGCCCACTTCCACTGCACATTTCAAATGAAAGCATTCATTGTCAGACCACAGCATGTATCATAGGTTTGGATTTTTTTTGTTGTAAATTAGTCTCAGAGAGATTCTACACCAGGCAAACCTAAAGCATGCGGGCTCTTCTCTTGTGCCCGGTTCTGTAAATCAACTATGGACAGTAGATTTACCATCGTACCCTCAAGCGAATGTTATGTTACATTACGTTACGCTATGTTATGCTACGTATGCTGTTGTGTTGTGCTATGTTATGTTATGTTATATGTCAGAATAGGTTAGAATAGGTTAGGTTGTGCTATGTTAGGTTAGGTTACATTGTATTAGGTTATGTTATGCTGCGCTATGTTTCGATATGTTTCCTTATCTTATTTATCTTTTCACAATCTGTCTAGCAAACATGCTGCCCTTAGTTGGTTTGGTACCAGAATATCTTAGTTAGAATACTGTCTGATATAAATATTGTATCCAGGATCTAATATACAAAACTATTGCCCCACTGGAGATACAAAATCCAGTATGATGTCATTTTCGCAAGTGAAACCTTGGACATAGTATTAATGCCAGCCATTATTTCTAACTATGATATTTTGCCATGCAAACCATTAGTATGGGCAGATGGCAGTGGTGAAGTTTCTGGTCCCTCCATATGACGATCTAGAGGAACCGGTCTCAAACTGGAGTCTGATTACCCGTTGATTCAGTTGAATCTTCAGCAGTGAAGATGTTGTTCGTATGCCGCCTCCAGTCCGTATGGTTCAGTTATGTATGTACTATGGTGAGCAGAAGACTCGTGTGCCCGGTGGTCTCTACTAATTTGTGTCCATGCCACCTGTGTAGAATGGTATGTGCATTGCCTGGCTAGGGCTGGTAGTATGTGTGTCAGGTAATTGAAGATATGGTGCTATGATCCAGTTTCTCTTTACTGCGTGTTGGCCTTTACTTTGCTGTGTGTTGTTCTTGCAAGTCATATGTTTTATGGGGAGTGTGGTGCTTTGGTGAGCTTGGTGAAATCCAGCTGTGCAGTATATGTGAGCTGTGTTGGCCAAATGAGCAGTGTTCTGTCTTTAGGGTTTTGTTGGAGGTTGTGCATTAGCTTTATCATGGTTAGCATGGTATATCTGAGCTGTGTTGGCCAAATGAGCAGTGTTCTGTCTAATGTGTTTTGTTGGAGGTTGTACATTAGCTTTACATGGTTCGCATGTTATATCTGAGCTGTGACGACCGTGTGGGTGGTGTTCTGTCTAACGTGTTTTGTTGGAGGTTGTACATTAGCTTTATATGGTTAGCATGTAATATCTGAGCTGTGACGGTCATGTAGGCGGTGTTCTGTCTAACGTGTTTTGTTGGAGGCTGTACATTAGCCTTATATGGTTAGCATGGTATATCTGAGCTGTGACGGCCGTGTGGGTGGTGTTCTGTCTTTACCATTTTGTTGGAGGTTGTGCATTAGCTTTAGTATGGATGGTTAGCATGGTATATCTGAGCTGTGATGTCCATGTGGGCGGTGTTCTGTCTAACGTGTTTTGCTGGAGGTAGTGCATTAGCTTTAATAAGGATGGTTAGCATGGTATATCTGAGCTGTGACGGTCGTGTAGGTGGTGTTCTGTCTAACGTGTTTTGTTGGAGGCTGTACATTAGCCTTATATGGTTAGCATGGTAGATCTGAGCTGTGACGGCCGTGTGGGTGGTGTTCTGTCTAACGTGTTTTGTTGGAGGTTGTACATTAGCTTTATATGGTTAGCATGGTATATCTGAGCTGTGACGGTCGTGTAGGTGGTGTTCTGTCTAACGTGTTTTGTTGGAGGCTGTACATTAGCCTTATATGGTTAGCATGGTATATCTGAGCTGTGACGGCCGTGTGGGTGGTGTTCTGTCTAACGTGTTTTGTTGGAGGTTGTACATTAGCTTTTTATGGTTAGCATGGTATATCTGAGCTGTGTCGGTCGTGTAGGCGGTGTTTGTCTAACGTGTTTTGCTGGAGGCTGTACATTAGCCTTATATGGTTAGCATGGTATATCTGAGCTGTGACGGCCGTGTGGGTGGTGTTCTGTCTTTACCATTTTGTTGGAGGTTGTGCATTAGCTTTAGTATGGATGGTTAGCATGGTATATCTGAGCTGTGATGTCCATGTGGGCGGTGTTCTGTCTAACGTGTTTTGCTGGAGGTAGTGCATTAGCTTAAATAAGGATGGTTAGCATGGTATATCTGAGCTGTGACGGTCGTGTAGGTGGTGTTCTGTCTAACGTGTTTTGTTGGAGGCTGTACATTAGCCTTATATGGTTAGCATGGTAGATCTGAGCTGTGACGGCCGTGTGGGTGGTGTTCTGTCTTTACCATTTTGTTGGAGGTTGTGCATTAGCTTTAGTATGGATGGTTAGCATGGTTTATCTGAGCTGTGATGGCCATGTGGGCGGTGTTCTGTCTAACGTGTTTTGTTGGAGGTTGTGCGTTAGTTTTATTATGGTTAGCATGGAATACCTGAGCTGTGTTGGCCATATGAGCAGTGTTCTGTCTAACGTGTTTTGTTGGAAATTGTGCATTAGCTTTATCATGGTTAGCATGCTATATCTGAGCTGTGACGACCGTGTGGGCGGTGTTCTGTCTAACGTGTTTTGTTGGAGGTTGTACATTAGCTTTATATGGTTAGCATGGTATATCTAAGCTGTGGCGGTCGTGTGGGCGGTGTTCTGTCTTTAGGGTTTTGCTGGAGGTTGTGCATTAGCTTTATTAAGGATGGTTAGCATGGTATATCTGAGCTGTGATGGCCATGTGGGCGGTGTTCTGTCTAACGTGTTTTGTTGGAGGTTGTGCATTAGCTTTATCATGGTTAGCATGGTATATCTGAGGTGTGACGACCGTGTGGGCGGTGTTCTGTCTAACGTGTTTTGATGGAGGTTGTGCATTAGCTTTAGTATGGTTAGCATGGTATATCAGAGCTGTGATGGCCGTGTGGGTGGTGGTCTGTCTTTAGTGTTATATTAGATTTAGCGTAGCATCCATTTATTATGCATTTCCCAGTCTCTGATTTGTGTGGGTGCATTTTGCACCCTCATTCCTTCTTCCAATGAAGAAGTTCAATCCGTGCAGTATCTACCTTCTCTGTATCATTCTAATTGTGGTGTCAGTCTCTGTCTCCAGTTGGATAAGGAGATATGACTGGGATTTGCCATGTTTTGATGTGCTCCTCTCGTCTGCAGCATAACCAGCATTTTAAAAGTCAAAGTCAAGGAGCAGAAGATGTAGTCACTAGAAGGAGGTGACCTTGGGTCTGGGGTCGTTGGGGGATTTTCAGTCAATCTTCTACACCGCCCCTGTCCAACCATTTTGGAGACTCTTATAGATGCCCTATTGCCCGCCCCGTACAAGGGTGGGCTAACCATAAACTCATTGTGGCTAATGCTGGGTGGCGTGGTGAGTTTTCGGTTAAGAGCATCTTCTGTGCTGCAACCGCTGCTTCTCAGGCACCTTCCTCCCTCTCATTCCCCTCCAAAACAAATGCTGCCCTCTCACAGGTGCTTCTGCACATCTCGTGCGCACAGCGTGCAGGTGGCTTGAAACATCTCATCCTGCTGGGCAGCTCGAGGATTCCCAGGCCCTATAGACAAGCTGCTTTGTATCACCCACAAAGCGATGCATGGAACAGGACCGCTCTTCATCAGGAATAAAATCACAAAACACATTCAACAAAGGAACCTCCACTCTAGATTGGCACCTCGCCTCAAACTCCCACCATACAAGAAAAAAAAGGTAGGCGGCACAGCCTTCTCTATTCAAGCAGCCAAACTATGGAACTCTTTACCCCCAAACATAAGATCCACGGATAGCCACCTTATCTTCAGAAGACTACTCAAGAGTTGGCTCTTCCCCTCATAGCCACTATACTCAAATATAAATATAAATATCCCTCTGTATATAAGCATTTATTTGGACTATAGATGTGTATCTACATATGTGTATTTCTTATTATAAACGTGTATAATAATTATGTTTTAAAGATATAGATATTTGTTAGTTCTGCTTAACAAATGTACATATTATTTATAGTTACATTATTCTATGTTTAACATGTATATAAGTGACTGCATAAATAAGTAAATCTTTAATCATATCTATTTATCAACAATTGCTTCACTATTGAATTGCAAAACAAATATTTAAAGTACAGCAACACTTGAAAATCTGAGTTTATTCAATACAACTTTAAACTACATATATTACCTTCCTTATACATACACACCTTTCCATGTAAGTATGTATCTTTATATTACTTTGCTTCCAATTCAGCATATCCAATGCACTACCCTATACATCTCTCAATATATCCTCTACCTCCATTTTCTCACTAATCCCAAACCCCATACCACTACTATGAACCTCAAAATAATCCTTTCTAGACTCTTCCCTCCTCTACCCCTCCTTGCATCACCTCATACTTCTTTTACTATTCAGATCTCCCAAACAAGTCTTTCTAAACCCTTCCCTCTGACTCTTCCCATTCCACCTCCCCTTTACTCATCCCAAACCCCCTCCTACTGCTATGAACACCATTAAAAAAAAAAAAAAAAAACTTTCTCGACCCTTCCCTATTTCCCTCCACCAATCCTTTTCAATGCAAATAACAAAATAATATGTCCACCCCTCAAATTAATTTCATATTTCCCTATACTAATTCCCCCCTAATCCTGTTTGGGTTCTGTAATAGCGTGCTACCCGCTGAAAAGCACTTCAACACCTCATTAGGGGTAGCAAGCGCTATATAAATGCAAACCCTTCACTCTTCTATCCTTCCACTATCCTTTTTCACTACAAATAACAGGCTAACATGTCCACCACTCAAATTAATTTCATATTTCCCTATTGTAATTCCCCACGAATCCTGTTTGGGTTCAGGAGTAGTGTGCTACATACCGAAAAGTGCTTCAACACCTCATCAGGGGTAGCAAGTGCTACATAAATGCAAACCCTTCCCTCTTCTATCTCTCCACTATCCTTTTTCAATCCAAATAACAGACTAACATGTCCACCGCTCAAATCAAATTAACTTCATATTTCCCTATACTAATTCACCACAAATCCTTTTTGGGTTTAGGGTTCCGGAGTAGCGTGCTACTCGCCGAAAAGAGCTTCAACACCTCATCAGTGGTAGCAAGCACTATATAAATGCAAACCCTTCCCTTTTCTATCCCTCACTATCCTTTTCAATCTAAATAACAGACTAACATATCCACTGCTCAAATTAATTTCATGTTTCACTATACTAATTCACCACTAATCATTTTGGGGTTCCGAATAAGCGTGCTACTCGCCGAATAAGCGCTTCAAAGCCTCGTCAGGGGTAGTAAGCGCTATCTAAATGCAATTACAATTACATGTGGCTACATCTGCCCCAGCCATCGAGGCCACTGAGGCCCTGGCCTGTCAGGAAGTGACCGACCCTGTAGGCCTGCTTTTTCCTAGCCATTACCGCAGCCTTCCATAACTACTGCGCCACTGCGTCTGAACTTTAGGGGCTCGTAGTACTACCACGGATGCTTTGGTTTACGGCCCCAGCCTTATCTCCATGGTAACCCACTCCCCGCTTTATGGGATGCTTCCAAAGGAGCATCAATACAGGCGCCTCCCGGTATCTCTTTAAACACGCGCGCTCGCGCACGATTGTTTTTAATGTTAATGTCCCGGTTTTATCTCCTGGCAGCCCCCCCTCCTGGGCATAGGTATGGGTGGGAGCTGAATTGTGGCTGGCAGTCATCGCTGGGTTACAGCTGCCAGGGCACGCGCCACCGCCGCCAGATGCACCACAAACCCCCGCGCTCCGGCTTCAATCTCATCTTCCCCGGCTCATTTTCAGCTTTCCTCTTAGTGCCACATTAACGAAGCCTGCTCATTTGAATGCGTAATTAGCTTGAGCATTCTGGCTCGCTAATTTCAAGGCAGGGGAAGGGAGCATGGAGGGAGAATGCGAAAGGGGTGGGTGGCAGTGGTGGGGGGGAATTTGCATAATAATTTCGCAGAGGGAGACCGGGAGAGAAAAGAGAGTGTTTACCACTCGTTTCTTGCTGTTGATCACAGGCAACTTAACTCTTTTGCTGACACCAGCATGGGGCCCAGTAGCAAAAATATCAGAAAACACGAGGAAGGAATTGTCTCCAGCTTGGTGTTGCATAAATGTAGAAGACAGACTTAAGGAGGACAGCCAGGACGGCCACTGATTGACCTGCTGTAAAGTGGACCACATACCTTGGAAATATGAGGCATGTTTACAAGCCACCTTGTTTTTCTGCTGTAACAGAAGCCATGTTTGTCATATTATGCGGAAATAATTGCAGTACCAGATGCCAGGTCTTAAAATTGTACACACAAGCATGTTCGTTCCCTATGCAGCGCACTGAAGAAACCGTAAAGTGATAGGTAGCGCTTTTAAAACTTGGAAAAAAATATTACGACAGCTACCTCCTAGGGGTACCACAATGAAGATTTAAATTTAGAAGTAGCCTGCTGTGTTCCATTTTTGAGATCAGCAAGCCTCTTGTTGGTAGTGAAGACGAAATTGTGTACCAGCATCTTCCTACTTCCCACTTGGATAGTAGGAAAGGTGAGTGTTGGTACTCCCTGGTGTTAGGTATTTCATCTTGTGACCTCTCTTGAATTTTTTTCTGGTGGTTTTGTTTCGCTTCATGATTCCTGTTGGCTTTCTCTTATTGCTAGCTGGTTGTATTTCTCCTAGGGACTGCTACTGTGTTACTTTTAAAGACTAGGGTCAAGCGTGTCCTGATTACTGTTGTATTTTACTTTAGATTACAAGTGTTGGTTTTTTGCTCTGAATTTTGTTCATTTTCTCTTTCTGAATAAAGTAGAAATTTTCTATGTGACTTGAGTTAGGGTTCTGGTTAAGGTTACTGCTTGACTTTTCCTGATGATTTTTGTTGCTTTTTTTCAGAGTCACTGTTGTGTTTCGCATGGCAAGTCCTGTTGATTGTTTTTGTGCTGGCACCTGTTTGGTTTCTCCTGGTGACTGCAGTCGATTTTTTCCTAGTACCTGCTGGGGTTTTCTCTTGTTGGGTGCTGCTCGGCTTCTCCAGCTTATTAATTTAGGGTTGCCTCTCTCAATTAGTGGTGGTAGATTCTTAAGGTGAGCATTGTTGTGTTTCTCATGGTCATTGCAGTTGGTTTTGTAATGGCGACTCCTACTGGTATTCTCATGCTGATGCTATTGGGTTTCTCATGGCAGATGTTAGGGTTCTCAAAGTGACTTTTGGTGAGTTTCTTATGGCGACCATCGCTGGGTTTCTCAAGGTGACCTTTTTTGCTTTTCATATTGTTTCTGTTGTTCAGATGCTCCTATTTATGGTTGTATGTCGCAACAACGACTTCCTCTACCCGCCTACCTTTACACCGCAGTCTCTACAACAACTGCGTCCAGGGCCGGCTCTAGGGCGGTGCGATCAGTGCCACTGCACCGGGCGCTGACTTGGGGTGGGGGCGTCATTTTTGCAAGTGTATTATCAGTTAAGCACCTGCTGCTACGTTCCTGGCCTCTAGCAAATTTCAGGCATCAATTAAAATGTCAAGATAACTCCAGTGATTAATCGTCTAGAGACCGGAGGTTTGTCTAGTGGACGTTTTGACTCGTCCTAAGGTAGCGCTGATGGTTAAAATGCCTGCTGCTAAGAACGTGAACCATGCAGAATACAAAGTGCATATAATGTAAATAGGTCAGTGGGTTACAGCTTCTGTAAGAGAGCTCCTTTTTATTACTTGTCGTTTACAAGTCAAAATCCTAATATAGAACATTGAGCTATTAACTGTCATCAAAGACCTGCATGCAAACTGCAAGGTATATGTTAGAGCTATATGTTTTTTTGCCCAGTTTTTCATTATACTAACCTTGCCAAAAGGGTTCATTTGGTAGAAAGCAATTCTTATTATTAAAGAGAACCCCTAACAATGATGTTATGTTTTAAATTCTGAATTTGTGCTTTTCCAGAATAATGACTATTAAACTATATTGCCTACTAGTATCGATGACATGTCACTCCTACACTACACTTTGTAGTCCTGTCTGATGTAACATTTCCTATACACTGATTTACACACATATGATTGTCTCTGTTCAATGTGTGTGTGATGTAAAGTGCTCTGACACTGGTATGAGTGGTGCTATAAAACTAAATGAATCTGAGAGACAGTGGTTATGGAGACTTGAAGGACACTGTTAAAGGGTGTTAGTGAGGGAATCTGTGGCAGAGGAGAGGTGGTCATTGGAGGGGGGGTGCCAACATACATTGTCGCACAGGGCGCCACCAGTGTTAAAGCCGGCCCTGACTGCGTCTTAACCACGAATTGCTTTACCACGCATTCCTTTACCACAAATTTTCGTGGTAAAGGCATGCATGGTAAACGCCTATACGTGGCTAAGGTTACCACCCCTCTCCCTCTCCCCCTGAGCCCTAAATACACCCCCCTAAAACTACCCGAACCCCCCCACCCCCTAAAAACTACCCTGAACCCCCCAACCCCTAAAAACTACCCGAACTCCCACCCCCTAAAAACTACCCGAATCGCCCCACCCCCTAAAAACTACTCCGAACCCCTCTTACCTGTCCTGTACGCATTCCGACGCTCCTCTCTCCCCGCCCATCCCGAACACTAGACTGACTTTGCATTAACCACGCACATGCGTGGTTAAGGCAAAGTCGTTGTTCGGGCAAGTCGTCGTTTGGCTTGCAGGCTTCTGGAACTCGTGGCTCTGGCCTCGTTGTTCCGGATGTTTCTCCCTATTTACTGTTCTTAAGTGTTGCCACAGGCTGCTTTTCATGATTGCTGGCACATGTTTAAAGGCCATTCTCAGGTTTTCCTTGTGGCTGTTGCTGGGATTCTCTTGAAGGTTGCATTAATATTTCTCCTAGTGACAAATGCTGTTTTTTTTCAGCTGACTACAATTGCATTTATCCTGGTGACTGCGAATGGGTTGCTCTGTCCTGAATGGTAGCTGTTGAATTTTTCCAAGAAACCAATGACAGACAGATCGTTGCGGATGACTTTGAGGTAATCCTTGTAAAAAGCACTGGTTTTCTTCCAGAGATTGTCTTTTTGATTTCTGCCTGCCGTGTTCCCTGTTACTGCTATTTATTTTCTTCTGAAGAATGAGGCCGAGTTTCTACTGAAGCCTATTGTTGTGTTTTTCTTGATGACTGATGTTAGATGTCGGAGTTCTCTTAGTTACTAGTGGCTGCTGTTGGATTTCTGCTGGTAACTAATATCAGGTTTACAGGAGGGAGGGTGACAAGTGATGAGTTTTTACTCAAGTTCCGGGAGCAGGTGGGAATTTCTAGGTAGAATCAGTAATTGTACTTGAATATTTTTCCTCACTGACCCCAGTTCCCATATTCTGGTGCTTGGAAAGGTTAGCAAAGACTTCCTTGGTTTCTTTGACTCTCCGGTCTAAACGGTGGTTGAGCAGTCAAGGCTTACCGAGAGAGGGTAGTGTGATGGTTTGGTTGGTTATTGTTTCTGAGATATGATCCCCCTTCTACCTCCAAATCCAAGCCACTGTTAATCTACGGGGCCAAGTACAATACTTTGCGAGTTATTGAAATCAGCTTCTTGACACTCCAGAAGGACGTGGGTATTTTGGGATTTCAATAAACTTACCACCAGACTGACACTCAATGAAGAAATATTCAATATTTTTTGTGCTTACCAGGTAAATTGCCCCAGTAGGGTAGATGCCCCAGGTATCAAACCAGGTATAGCTACTGCTGAGGAGATTGGGGTCAGAGGTACAGCAACAGTTTACTGAAGTGACATGAGACAAACTTTGGGTCGCAGTGGGGTTCTTCTTGTCTTTCGAAAACCACTTCATCATGCAAGCACGTTCTGCTAGTTTTTTTTTTTAATGTTGTTTTTATTAATTTTGTAGAGGTCCGTGTATAACAGTTAACAGTGGAGCCCGTACCGGGTTCGCTACATAGATTAATGTAACATATTACATGTTTTGGCGTTGGTGCATATTAAATCGTCAGAATACATTATAAGCATTACAATGATAGTCGACACATTTCGCAAGTTGCAAAAATTGCAGTAGGATAGAGCAAGTGGACTCACACTGTGCAGGGATCAAAGAGAGGAAGGAGGGGAAGAGGAGAAGTTAAGAAAGTGAGAAGAGATAAAAAGAACAACAATCCAACAAGGTGAGAGCTCTTCAGTCCGTGTTATATAAATTTTAACATACTAAAGCCGTTCATGTACAAAACACCTTTATATCGGTAAACAGTGCCACAAGACAATACGAGTGTGTGTCCTTACCAGTGGAGGGCAGGCATGCAGACCCATGGGTCGCGGGCACTACAGAGAGAAAGACATCAGGCCATGGGAGGACACCGGTGCGGGTGGTCGAGGGCGAGCGACTGCGTGTGGGAAGGAGGGAGGTCCTGGGGGATGTATGTTGAGTAATTCTATGAACAGTTAGCAGTGAGTATAATGATGATCCCTATGGTATCGCCCATTACTGCAGCTGGAGTGCGTACATTTGACGTTCAGGGTGGGCGTTCATCAGTTTTGGCTTCAACTGCGATTAAGTATGTTTCCCATTCCTCACCTCCCGTGCGAGAGTCGCCCCTCATGCATAGCATTCCGAGAGTGTGTGTTTCTGTTGTAGTCCACGCATGTAAAACACAAAGCCAGCCCTGAATCTCTGGAGGAGCTGGGGATTTCCAGGCCATGGCTATGATTCGCTTAAATAAAACAAAGGCCAAGTCAATAAATCAGTGTAAGTGTTTGTCGCCCTACGCCTGGGGGCGCAGCCCAAGTAAGCAGGATTCAGGGGTTGGGGTGAGAAGGTGTGTTAACAGTTCCCCTACCATGGAAGTAACTTACGTCCATGCGTGTGCCATTGGCGCACAAGCCCATACCATGCGCATAAAGTCCGCATTTTGCAATTTGCAACGGGAGCATGCTGAAGAAAGTGCCAGGAACATACACTGTATCCAGTCCGGGGAAAGATAAGTTTGGTGAATGTAATTAAACCGTGTGAAGTGGAACCTAGGGTTACAGGATATATTCTTGGTCATCTCTAGGGCGCGAGTCCATGCTGTGTCCGTCAATGGGTGTTGTAGCTCTGCGTCCCATTTGGCTCGTGCTCTTGTGGCGTGATTGGGTGGAGCAGTGTTGAGGGCGGTGTATAGAAAAGTCATGGCATGTGGTGTCGGATATCAACAGTGTGTGTAAAGCCTGTGTCGTAGGTGGTTCAGCCTCACCAGTGCCCCATGTCTCGTGGAGCACTTGCTGTATTATGCAATATGTTAAGAATTGACCGGTGCTTAGTCCATATAACTTGATCAGCTCTTGGAAAGACATAAGCTTTCCTTTGTTATAAAAGTCACCCACCTGTGTAATTGTAACCTCAGTCCATGGGGACGGGTCCAAGCACCTTGGCGACCGTTTCAAGAGCGGCAAGTCCCAAATTGGGATCGAGGGGGAATACGGCAGAAGTGGGCCTTGGGATGTAGGTACTTGCACCAGCAGTAGTGGGCCATCGTCATTTGTCGGAATTCTTGCTCGGGCGGAGGGTCGAGTCAGAGAGCCAGGTGTAGATAGTCGTGCCCCGTAGCGTCGCATTTATGAGTAACGATTCAGGGTGGGTCGGTGTGCTCAACCAGGCCAGAGGCCATTGTAATTGTGCCGCGATGTAATACAGCTCGAAATTGGGCGCCCCCAGTCTGTCCTCAGTAAGCGAGCGTTGCAGAGCGGGCAGCGCGACCCAAAGATGGCCCGTGTTCCAAATTAATTCCAATAGTAACCCGTGGAGGTCGCGGAAAAAACCCCTATGAAGTATGATGGGGAGGGCCGCAAAATAATAAAGCAGGCGGGGAAGCACTAACATTTTACACTTTCTGCTAGTTAGGCAGGCCACCTTCTCGTTTACTGCCCCAGTCTGGCAGAGATCAAGCTAGCAGATCAGGTTTGGCTACTGCTAAGGAGTTTTGTGCCAGATGTCTAGCAACAGTCGACGAAAGGGACATGAGACAAAGTTTGGGTCGCTTTGGAGGTACTTCCTGTCCTCCAGAAAGCACTTTATGAGGCAGGCACATTCAGCCATTTAGACAGAACATCTCCAGTATGGAGGAGGAGAGACAGCATACTGACCAGCTACCCTGAAAACACAAACACAAGTCCCTCATTACAAATTTGAGGTCAGACGCTAGTATTTGATCTAAGAGTTCAATAATTATTGACTTCTTCTGGGACAAAATCTTGTTCCAGTTCCAATCAGATAGAATGCATCCTTCAAACTTTAAGTATCCTTCCAGTTAAGGTCAAGGGCTCTTTTCTGGTATTTTCCATGCGGCTGCCATAGGGCAACTGATCTGGACTGGATCTGCATGAGGATTCCAGCGCCCAAACAAGATATCTGAAAAAACATTCCTTAATGAGTCCCTACTGCAGATACCATTTAGTGGAAGGCATGGAGTACATGAGAACGGCCACATACTGCTGTGAGAGTTCAGGTGAGAAATGCACTTAAGGACCCATTTCAAGGGGCGGAGGTCACCTTGAAATTGAGATTACTCTCAAGGGTGAACGTATGTGCTCTTTCAGTGGTTCTCAAGAAGGGTTTACTTGAGCTAGAGGACACATTAGAGCTGGTAACTCTGTGGCTAATGAAACCCAGAGACCACCAGAAGAAACATGTTGTAAATAGGAAAACATTCGAGGGGTTGGGGGAACAAAAATCTGTAGAATGGAACAGATAATGCTAGGCTCTGGAATCTGGTCTTTACAAATATGGGTGTTGGGGCTTTCCCCGTGACCAATTTTTTTTCCAAATGTCAACTTTTGTTGGGTTCCTACTGACAATCAGTGTTTAATTATTCATGGTGACATGTGCTGGGTTTCTGTTGATGGCGGCTCTTAAGTCTCATCTGCTGAATGTTGGATTTCTACTGCTGACTGCTGTTTGAGCTATTGTTGAGTTTTCAGGGTAACTGGTCTTGGATCTTTCTTTGTGACTGCTGTTACATTTCCTTTGGTAAGTGCTGCTGCATTTCTCATGGTGAGTGTTGTTGTGCCTCTCCCGATGATATCTCTTGAGATTTATCAGGACACTGATGTTGGATTTGTCCTCCTGACTGCTGCTGGTGGTCTTTTTAGTGTCAGTTTTGTATTTCTTCTTGGATTTCTTGGTGTGTAGTGGATTTTGGCACCGTCAGGAGATAGGGGTTAGTAGAACAAATGGTGCATTCTGAGATGTAGTGTGTCATCAGTTATGAGGAGTCGAAGGGGAAGTTTCTTGCAAAGTTTTGAGAACTAACTTTAATGTTTTGCCCAGAGACACACTTAACAGATCTGGGTACAATCATTGACTGCTTCGTCGCAGTTCTCCCTCAAGGAGAAGAACAGTTCCATTTGTCTTGCAAAGAGAACGCCTGTGCCAGTGAGATTTACTATTCGCCAGTGTGTGTTTTTGCATGTGTGTATTTTTGTGTGTGTGTGCCTATGTCTGCACGCGAGTATGAATATTGTCCAGAACATTCCTCTGTGACTCTACCATTGTCTCAGAGCAGCTGCATTCAGTGAGGGTGACAGGCAAACATTGAATCTGAATACACATTTGGTGTTTTGCTTCTGCTACTGTAATTGTGAGCTTTCTTACAAACTTTTTTTTATGAATGCTGGAGGCATTTTGTGTGAAACTGGTCATACACAAGGAGTTTATTACCTGAAGTGTTGTTTGATCTCAGGCTTTGCTGTATGTCTTGGCTCTTTTCCAGGTGTGAGGATGTGTTTTCCAGAAGGTAGTTTCTTGGATTGGAGGCTTATCCATAGAGGGCCCTACAAACTAGCCATGGGCTCTTGTCGAGTAATGCTACTCTTTAGTTTCTCATCGCGAGGGCAGTGGTTTAGGGTCCAAGAGTTGTAAAAAAAACAAGATTGCCATTCAGCATTGACAGGAACAGGAGAAACAGAAGTGCAGCTCTGGAGTTGCAGGTGGAAGCTTGCAGGATAGCAACAGGAAATACAGGCCTGGTGGCCAGTAAAGATAATGAGGGTGTCCTGGAGCAACAGACACAGACCTGTATGCTGGTGCCACCGTGATAGTTCATCAGAGCTGTAGAGGAGAAATAAGCTTGCAGGGCTGAAGCGACTTTCAGGGCTAGTATGATGGAATAGGTCTACAGGCCTAGACCCGGACAGCATGGCTGCAACGCTAGAGCAGTCAAGCAAGATCTACACATCTGGAATAGGAGAGGCAAGACTTCAAAAGTGTAGCAAGGGAAAGAAACCTGGCTTGCTGCTTGGATGCCCTAGTCTGTTATAAAGGGCAGTGCTGTTCACTAATCACCCATGTGTACTAACTTGCTTTACTATGCTATCATGATAACATGTTGGATTTACAGTAAAAACGTGCAAAAAATAGTCTTTTTAAAGACACAATGAAAATATTGACCCTTTGCAAAAAGTATCTACTCTGCAATAGTTTGCTTAATTTATTTTAAGGCCGCTTCTTGCATTGCAGTGTGTTCAGGAAAGGGGCCCTACTTCACCCTTTGACATGGTTCTAGCCTAAGATGTTGTTTCATTATGGGATTTTCTTTTTAGAACAGCTAAGGGCAACAAACACGCCACCCAACTATAATGAAAGACTTAACCTAAGAAAAAGCCAGAGCTTTTAACTTTACCAAAGCTTGTTCAGGTCTCACCTATTAGACAGTGCATGTGCTGTCACTGTCATGTACGGCATAATATAGACTTACCATGAACATACAGGGGCTTGGAGTCCACCCACAGTTTACCATTGGTTGTCTCTCCTGTCACTCTCATATGTCTGCTTCTTATTGTGTCCAAGCTTGCCAATCTAGTGTTTGTCCCTTCTATGGAGCAAGGCCTCTTTACCATCTCTTTTGATTAGCTGTCTTGTATGCCTCGACTGCTTACTTTTCAAGCAATACTTTTTCTAGTTTGAGTTAAGCACTCCACAGGAGTGCATGTGCTTTCCGGCTGTGTTTCTCGTGTACTTCGGTCCCCCTGCACTCTGTATTGCTCTCTGTCACCCGTGTGCTCCTCCCTGCCCTCTCCATGTTGCGATCACCCTTATGTACTTCCCCCCTTTGCTTTCTCGCCTACATGCTTCTCCCTTGCCTGCTACACATTGCTTTATCTTGCCTGTTTGCTCCCTCATAGCACTACACTTTGCTTTCTATCTGTGTTGTCTGTTTGTCTGTTTTCCCTCCACCCACACCCTCTGTATTGTTTCCCCCGCCTCCACTCCCTAGATTACTTCCGCCCTCCACCCCCAAATCCCTGTGTTGCTTACGCCCCCCAAGATGCTTCCCCCATGTCGCTTCTCCCACCTGCTTAAAAAAATTATTTTGCTTGTCTTTTGTTCTTTTTAGTTACTGATCCAACTTGGATCAGCAATTACGAAGAAAAAAAGTGTCAGTATCATTTTGTAGGCGCACACGTGTGTGCATGTGCCTACAAAACGATGCTGTACATCAAATCTAAAAACCATTGGCAAAGTAAATAGGTCCCAAAGGCGAGACCTGTTGGCTTTGCCAATGCTTGTTTTCAAATGGGGACGTTTTTGCTTTCTCTGCAAAAAAAGCGTCATTAATTTAATCCAGTTTTATTCTGTTGTATTATTTAAATTATATTTGCATTCATACAATCTTTTGCTTCTGATTGTATCTATTATTTTCTATATTTATTTCCATAATCTGCACCATCACAGCGGTTAATGTGGGTGGGGCTAAAACGTTTTTACATAAAAAGAGCATGAAAAAGAAACAGGGTGGCGTTAAGGAATGTCAGAGAGTACCAAAGGGAGCCAGAAAGAAGAGGATAGAAAGACTAAAAGGAATATAAAGAAAGAGGGGATAGAGAGAAGGGATGGGAGTGAGAAATTGAGATAGAGAATGAAGAGGGGTAGTGAAATGAGAAAGGATGAAGGTATAGAAAATAAATAAAGAGAAAGGGGTGGAGAGAGAGTGGACCAAGAGAGGGAAGAAGAAAACAACAGAAGAAAGTGGAAAGAAAGATGGAGGGGGGGCTAAAAGAGGGATGTGGCAGAAGAAGAAAAAGGAAGCAAAAGAGGTAAAGAGAGAAAGAGCGAGCACCTAGAACTGGTGATGTGTCAATAGAATAGCCAGTCTTACAATAATTGGAGATTATCATTGATTTAGCCTGCTATCTAAAATCAAGCTTTCAGGTACTCCACTCTGAAGACTGTGCCAGCGCCAATGGAGAGCGAGCAAGCCAGGAGGAAAGGGAGGGATGATGGGTGGTAAAGGAGAGAGAGAGAGAGAGAGAGAGGGGAGGAATGTCAACTGGAAGATGGAGACAGTGAAAGAGAGAGAGAAGGAAGGGAACATGTGTGAGATAGATACAAATTGAGAGGTAGAGACATGGGGTGAGGGAACATGAGAATCACAGAGAGACTAAGAGAGAGAGAGAGAGAGACTGAGTGTGGCACCTGAGACAGACAGAGAGAGAGAGAGAGAGAGAGAGAGAGGAGGAATGTGAACTGGAAGATGGAGACAGTGAAAGAGAGAGAGAGAAGGAAGAGAGCATGTGTGAGATAGATGCAAATTGAGAGGGAGAGACATGGGGTGAGGGAACATGAAAATCACAGAGAGACTCAGAGAGAGAGAGAGAGACTGAGTGTGGCACCTGAGACAGACAGACAGAGAAAGAGAGAGAGAGAGGAGGAATGTGAACTGGAAGATGGAGACAGTGAAAGAGAGAGAGAGAAGGAAGAGAGCATGTGTGAGATAGATACAAATTGAGAGGGAGAGACATGAGGTGAGGGAAAATGAGAATCACAGAGAGAGAGGGAGAGGGGGAATGAAAGAAAGGGAGAGAGAGAGCGAGAGAGGGAGGGCCTACACGAGTACAGGATACCAGACAACATGCATTTGGCAGAGAACTGGGGCTTTCCTCTGACCGGGGTGCAGCTCATCTGCGTATTTATAAACTGCTGATTGCTGCTGCTGCATAAAGTGGGGGGAGGAAGGGGAGGGCCCGAGCAGTGCATAAAATGTCGGGAGGGAGGCAGGCGGGAGTTGTTTGGGGCGGAACGGTGGGAGAGAGAGAGAGAGAGGCCTGAGAAGAGTTAACAGCAGATTACAGCTTTTGTCTCTCTACCTCCATGTACATAATGAGCACCTCATTTGCATACTGCCGCGTGCGCTCAATTAAAATGAACTTTTAATTTCTTCCCAGTAAATTGCTTCTGCCGCACGTGACGCGCGGAAATGCCAGAATAATGGCGGAGCCTTAATGAGGTGGGACGAGGAAAGGGGGGCTGGGGGCAGAGTGGGGGCGGTGGCGATGGGGGTAGCCGAGGACCTTGTCCTGGAGACACATTCAAAGGATAGAACATTTGGACGTGGGACAGTGTCCCCTGGCATGGCAGAAATACCATCAGCCTCCCTCCTGGAAACCTCCATTGGCCCCGCCCAACCATCCTCGTCCACTCAATATGTCTTCCCTGGGTGTATGTGCTGGCCGTGGGTCAAGAGCACAGCAGTTTGTCCGGGTGTCGCGACGAGGCCAGGATGGCATCACTACGTCACATTAGAATGCCACATCTTTTGGCGGATGCCATCGGTCAGCGGCACTGTTATGCCAGTGGGGGAGTCGCCATTGTAGTGTAGGCACACAGGAAGGGTGTGCACCACACCAGTGCCTCCGGAAAGTCGGTACAGTCGGATATGTCTCCTTTACACATCAGCTTACCCCCTCCCTCTCTGTCTCTTGGTTCCCTCCTTCCCTATCCCTATCCCTATCTACTATGTTTCACTCTCTTTTTTTTAAGTTTTATATAGCGCGAATTAGACCCGAGGCATTGGGTATCAGAGCGCTTTACATGAGCACCAGTTTCGTTACAGATGGACACATTCATTTTTGTTAGGCATGGGGAGATTAAGTGATTTACCCAGAATCACAGGATGTTTAGCGTTGTTGCCGAGACTCAAACCCGGTTTCCCAGCCTCGAGGCCTACTGCTCTAGCCCTAAGGCTGTATCCTCTCCCCTTTCTGTTTCTTTCTCTGTTTCTCTCTCATCACTGCTGTTCTTTGCCTCTCTCTCTCTGTATATCACTCACCATTTATCTATCTATCTATCTATCTATCTATCTATCTATCTATCTATCTATCTATCTATCTGTCTGTCTGTCTGTCTGTCTGTCTGTCTGTCTGTCTGTCTGTCTATCTATCTACCTTTGTGTTTCTTCTGCCTGCTCTCTCTAATTACAAAAATATAAAAATGTATACAAACATACAAAAATACATACATAAATAACTTTCACTCTCACCCCTTTCTGTTTCTTTCTCTGTTTCTCTCTCATCTCTGCTGTTCTTTGCCTCTCTCTCTCTCTGTATATTTCTCACCACATCTATCTATCTATCTATCTATCTATCTATCTATCTATCTATCTATCTATCTATCTATCTATCTATCTATCTATCTAGCTTCGTGTCTCTTCTTCCTGCTCTCTCTCTAATTACAAAAATATAAAAATGTATACAAGCATACAAAAATACATGCATAAATAAATGAGTATAGAAACGTATATACTTATCATAAATTTAGAAGTCCCTCATTATTACGGTTTCTATTTTTAATCCGTTTGGGCATCATAACATTTTATAACGGCAGATCGCTACATTTTTAAAAAATTTCAAATCGTTTTTATTGAAAATTTTGAAAAAAGTGACACAAAAAGCAAAAGACAATGAACATAAGTAACGAAAATAACACAACAGTCAAACAAAAAGTAATTAAAGTAGTTTGTAAGAGGGGCATACGGGTATTAGCGACGTCCTTAGTCGTTCTGTAGTAATATGATATTGAAATGTGTGTTAATCATTCCTGATACAATAAAGACAGTGATCAAAACAGTGATATAGTAAATGGCATGAATTTCAACACAGTAGTTCGCCTTTAGGATGGGAGTGTCTCAGTTTCCTCTGCTTAATACATTGTCTTCTATACACCAATAACAAAATGGCTAATTGAGTCAAATAAAACCAATGACTCACTGTATGGTTTCATGGGTGCATTGAAAGAGACATCTGTGGTATATATTCGAGGTAAGCGTGTTGTATTGGGCGGTGTGTGTCCTTGAATAGGTCGGTTCTCGAGGGTCATCACGAGGCTCATAAATGAAGGAGGAAGCGCCCATGGCATTCCACGTTTTTCTGTGGTTTGAACGCTGCGTGGAGAGCTGTAGGACAGTGTTATCGTGTTTTAATTGGAAAGACAGGACTTTGTTTCTTTATGGTGCTCAAGTGCATCACTCATTTAGTATAGCATAGCAAAGATGTATTGACCTCCATCTTCTTCTAGCGGATAGAGAGGGCTTCAGTGAGCACGCTATTGTTCTACTAGTTTTAGGAGGCGGGAAAATTCAAAGCCCAGTCCAGTTTCCCTACTCCTTGAAGGTTACCTTTAATGCACAAACAGACTTAGTAAGGCTTTGTCACAACCATGTGAGGTAAGGTGAGGTAAGATGGTCTTACGGGAAAGGAATCTGGGCCTTAACAATCAGTGTCTGTTGAAGTGACCACATTTCTGATCAGTAGAGAAGATGAAAGTAGCTGTCCCTACCTGCAGTGTGATCCAGTTCAGACAGCAGACCACATACAAAGCAACAACGGCCCTGATTAGGAGTTTGGTGGATGGATTACTCCATGACAAACGTGACGGATATCTCATCCGGTGTATTTCAAGTGGCTTAACTGCTAGAGCGGCTGTCTTTGAAGCTGGGGAACCAGGTTCGAGTCTGGCGGGATGCTCAAACATCCCGTGATTCTGGGCAATTCACATAATCTTCCTGTGCCTAAAAAAAATTAATGTGTCTGTCTGTATTGCAACTGGTGCTGTGTAAAGCGCTCTGATACCTTCGGGCCGAGTTTGCGCTATGAAAAACTGCAAAAAAAAGTACACTATATCCTATGACACTTATAAAAAAGGCAGATGGGCTATCCAGCAGGTTTGTGACAGAGTTAACCATCCGCCAAACTCTAAATCAGGCACAAACTCAGGAGCACATCATGGATGCAGGTAAACCACACTGTTGTGCAACGAGCAGAACCATAGGCCTTACGGATGGTAACACGTTCTCAAAGTCCTTATTTCATCATGTACACTGATTGTGAATGTTTCCTGGAGCATGCCATGCACTATTAATGTACACAGTATTCTTTAGTTCCTCACAGTTCTACATAATGTGGCCTTCATCCTTGTAATGTATCTATAACATAGACCCTGCTTTTGCAGTGTACGCAGCGTAATTTCAAACTTTGCACAATGTGTGTGGTTATACGTTGTCGAATGCGTCATCAGCCGGTGGCGTATTTTGCAAGTACGCACATCTGCAATGTTGTTGTTCCAGCCCCACCTTCTCACTCAAGGTTGCATTGTCTGTGGAAGAACCTTCTTGGAGGGGGGTCACTGGAGAGGGTTCAGGCATCTGATAGGAGCTAGAGCAACCATACGCACCATGAACGAGCAGCACCTTCCACAGAGAGTCAGGCTGGTAGGGTGTGTGTGGTGGAGAGAGCTGAGCACGGGAGGCAAGGAAGGCCTTGTGCCATACTATGCCGGGAGTGGAACTCCACTGAATCGCGCTGAGTTTTTCAGTAACTCTGCGGAATTCCTGCCCACCCCACATTAATAGGAAGAAAGTGGGAGTGCATCCATAGTGAAATGGACAAACAAGTAGATAGAGAGGAAAGAGTCAAGAGAGTCACTTATGGTGGAGAATCCTCGAAGAAGTACAATTATTGAAACATTGAAAGACAGCCAAATTTCCTACGTTCATAGACGCACCTGCATATGGCAGTCCTTGGCCCAGGACCCTTCTTTGAGAAGGTCAAGGAGGACAGAGGTCCCCTGCTGGTGGAAGCATGATATGGGGTGCTCCGCAAATGGGCTAATGCAGAGGAAGAAGCCCTCCGCATAAAGAGATCCGACACCTTCGTAAGCATCCCATTTCCCCCAATGGGCCACCCTCCTCATGGATTTCCAACAGAGAGTGAGCAACAATTATCTGCCTCCATGAGAACACCCTCATCTGTTCCATCCCCCCCCCCCCCTGCTTCTCCACTGCTAACATTCATGGCAATGTTCAATATCCATTGCTCCCATCAGCGCTCTCCCTCCCCTTCTTCCACTTTGTGCCCCTACAGATGACCTCCCACAGCTGGCACCTCGTTTTGAACTATTCCAGCACCTTTATCAACAGGACAACCCACACACCGTACCAGTCTTAAAAAGAGCTACACCTGCTGCCAGCACCACGGCATCATGCCCATTTCCGTCCCCAGTTTTATTATCTATCCCCATTTGCTGGCATTGTGGTGAGGCATGGACAGACTTCTTTGGCCTTCCAAACAGTGCTTTGCATTCCACCAATTACGTTCATGCTACTCATCATTAACCCTTCTGTGCCGTTTAATGCTTATGCCTCTATTTGTGAGATGCTACTTGCTGTATTGCTGTCTATTCATATGTCCTAAGCGATACAAAAGGGGATGATGGACGGAACGTTTGAGCCAATCAAACACTCACCCCCAGTCAACTGATCTGGGTTTAATCCATCATCATTCTTTAGCTCACTCCACCACCCCAGTTCAGACATGGCCATATGCAAATCAGTCTGACCCTGTGCCTCATGGGAACAGTCCAGCCCGAACTGCCAAGCCATGTCTTCCCTGGACCGGAAACAAGCATTCTAGGACCGGTTTCTGGCATTTCAGCCGTCATCAGCCATGCTTGCTTGAATCCAGTGGCAAAGTGAGCAAGGGACCCACGTCTGGGCATACCCCCGCCAACTTAGGGCGACCAAAGCGATACAAAAGGGGATGATGGACGTGGGTCCCTTGCTCACTTTGCCACTGGATTCAAGCAAGCCAGGGAAGACATGGCTTGGCAGTTCGGGTGGTGGAGTGAGCTAAAGAATGATGATGGATTAAACCCAGATCAGTTGACTGGGGGTGAGTGTTTGATTGGCTCAAACGTTCCGTCCATCATCCCCTTTTGTATCGCTTTGTTCGCCCTAAGTTGGCGGGGGTATGCCCAGACGTGGGTCCCTTGCTCACTTTGCCACTGGATTCAAGCAAGCCTGGCTGATGACGGCTGAAATGCCAGAAACCGGTCCTAGGATGCTTGTTTCCGGTCCAGGGAAGACATGGCTTGGCAGTTCGGGCTGGACTGTTCCCATGAGGCACAGGGTCAGACTGATTTGCATATGGCCATGTCTGAACTGGGGTGGTGGAGTGAGCTAAAGAATGATGATGGATTAAACCCAGATCAGTTGACTGGGGGTGAGTGTTTGATTGGCTCAAACGTTCCGTCCATCATCCCCTTTTGTATCGCTTTGTTCGCCCTAAGTTGGCGGGGGTATGCCCAGACGTGGGTCCCTTGCTCACTTTGCCACTGGATTCAAGCAAGCCTGGCTGATGACGGCTGAAATGCCAGAAACCGGTCCTAGGATGCTTGTTTCCGGTCCAGGGAAGACATGGCTTGGCAGTTCGGGCTGGACTGTTCCCATGAGGCACAGGGTCAGACTGATTTGCATATGGCCATGTCTGAACTGGGGTGGTGGAGTGAGCTAAAGAATGATGATGGATTAAACCCAGATCAGTTGACTGGGGGTGAGTGTTTGATTGGCTCAAACGTTCCGTCCATCATCCCCTTTTGTATCGCTTTATTCATATGTCCTACCACCACCACTACTGTGTATGTTACAAAACCAAATAAAAAGATGTTTAAAAAGAAAAGAGGACACCTTAATTGCAGTGTGAGTACTCATTGTCACCAAAAAGGGGCCGTCGTATCGAGGATCCTTCCATCTGTGGACAAAATTCCGCACGTAAACCTGCTGGCCAACAGGTATCGGGCTGGCCTGCTGGGCTGAGGCAGCCTTCTCTTTTCGCAACACCTGTTTAGAGAAGAACTTAACAGATTTCATTAACGCGGCCAAATAACTCATCTCATTTCCTAAAACTTCAGCTTTCTTATGGGCATCAGTCTTTCGCCTCACTATCGTTAAAGGGGTGGGCACGGGACGTCCTGCTTGTCATCATACCTAATGTGTGTTCATCGCATTGGTTATAATTTGGAGATGCTTTAGCGCTTCTTTTGCTGCCCAATCTGCCAGAGCGTTACCTCTGGAGATAAGATCTTGCTGATTAGTGTGTGCTGCACATTTGACCACTGCAACTTTAGATGGAAGTGTTAGAGCTTCTATTAATTGTGCCAATAAATCTTTATGCATTACGGGGGACCCATCAGGTTTAATCCCCTTCTTTGCCATCTGTGAATGCTAGAATGTACAGTGGTGGTGACATAGGCTGAATCTGAATAAATGGCGACCTCTAGTCCCTCAGCTTGCTGCAATGCTTGATTGATGGCCACTAATTTAGCTGCCTGTCCTGAAAAATGAGGAGGCAGTGGTATCTGACTAGTAATTTGTAATGTATCAGATGATCCTTGCTGTTCAGCTCTTAGAACTGCTGCTCCTGAATGTTTTACCCCAGTTTCCTGATCTATGAAAGAAAAGCCATCTAGAAAGAGCAACATGCTCCCTGGGATGGGGCCTTCTCCTACCTTGCTCTCTTCTTCTGGTGTGTAATTAGCACAGTCATGTACCTGTTCATCGTCAGAAACTGGTTGTGCAAAGAATGTTGTTGGGTTAACGATATGACAGTGAACCACCTGTAAAGATGTTACTGACAGAATTACTTCGTACCCAGATTCCCTCTGAGTTGCATTTTATTTCCACTGTGAAGGAAGTGACCCGAAAAAGGGCCACCCGGGTCACTCACGACCACCTCCTCTGCCTTCCTACAAATGAAGAGTCGGCCAGACAGTAGAGAATACAAACCAGATATTTATTAAGATTACACTGCAGTGGAGCCCAGTCTGACCAGCCTCTTGGGATGACTGTCGAGGGACTGGCGCCCGGAAGCATACAATTACATTATGCACGTTTGCAAAGTCCACAAGGGCACGCCTATCATGGAAAAACACTAGCAGGTGTCGTAATACAATGGGGGTACAGAGCATATGTTTCGATTCTGCAGCTGAGCACAGGCTATCTACTGTCCAAGGTCATCTAGCCTATCCTCCCTACCAAACGGGTGGGAGAAGGGCTCCATCTAACAAGAAAGGTATGTACTAACGAGGACACTTGCAATTAGAGAACAAAGCTCAACCTTGGGAAATGAAACCTACCAAGGACCGTTTCTCGAAAATAACTAAGCAGCAGTTTTGATTATAATACAAAATTGCGTCCAGATTGCAAGATGGTGTCGCGAATGCTAAAATATACGGACAGAAGGGCTTCCCAATATTAACAATTGGCATGGGACTCTTTTAGAGCAGTCAAAAGTGGTGTAGTCAGGGTGGCATAATCAAATATCCACTGTCTCGCATAGTTGCAGAGTTTATCAACCGCTGCATCTGCTTTGTGGTAGTGGGTTTGGGCATGTTTCTGATGCTCTCTGCTCTGTCAAGAGTCACGCTCCTCCCTTCTTTGGAGATTATCTGTCCTAAAGAGTGAACTTCCATTTGCACATATTGTAATTTGTCCTTGTCCACTTTCTATCCTTTTTCTGCAAGCATGCAAAGGAGACCAATAGTATCTTCCCTGCATATATTTTCAGTAGGGCTACACACCAAAATGTCATCCACATACTGTAAACAGTTTTTTTTAAATTTAACATTTGCTGGATCATTTTTCATTGTCCTGCTAAAGATACTCGCCGACTCACAATAGCCCTGTGGGAGCCTTCTATAACAATACTGAGAATGTCTGTACGTAAACCCTGTTAGATATTGACTATCTGGGTTTAGTGGAATGTTGAAAAATCTATTTTTCAAATCAATCACTGAAAAGTAGGTGGCATATGTAGGAATGTTTGTCAGTATGACTGATAAGCACTGGAAATTCTGGGATTACTATATCATTCAGGGGGCGGAAATCTTGAATCATTCTCCAAGTTCCCCCATTAGCCTTTTTTGGATAGGATAAATCAGCGTATTACACGGTGATGTTCGCTTATATATTACTCCCTGCTCAAGTAATGCATGTATTGTGGGAAAGATGCCTTCTTCTGCTTCTTTGGATAAGGGATACTGATGTTACCTAGGCAGTATCGCTCCGGGTTTCAGTGTGATTTTCACAGGCTCAGCTCCTGTAATTAGTCCCACATCGTGATTCGTGTTGTCCCTTTGTCCATAGACTCTCTGGTACCCCTGCTAAGTCCTGTTCTCTCATTGTACTGTCTTATGCATGTTTTGGCACTGTCCTGTATTGCAACTATACTCTGAGAGGGATATCCATTTGAAATACTATTGTCTCAATTAGAAGATAGGCTGTCGTCAAACATTTCTTCATCAGATATGTCTCTCAATTTGACCTCTGGATCCATAAACATTATGGATGTCCAATATGGATGTCCACGTTACTTGTCTCCTGCAAAATGCTATCAATAATGCATAACGTGGCTTTATTTCAAGGGCCATTATCTCTAACACTATGTAAGGTTTTTCTATGGGATCCACAGGTCTCTCAGGCATAAGCAATAGTTCTCTTGGTATCTGCACTGTCTTCCCCAATAACACTGGTTTATAAAACATATATGCCACGCAAAAAGGCCTCCGTATCCACAGGAATTGATCTGACCTGTTGTTCCAAGTCCTCATGAGCTAAAAGTGACAACATCCTACCTGGTGTAATACCAGGTGTATAACACACCATCGACCCATTTTCCAAAAAAGAGATAGTCATATTCAGCTTACTCATCAGGTCTCTTCCGAGAAGAATAACCGGTGCCTCTGGAGAATATAACAATGGCCCTTCAATTTGCGTGTCTCCTATTGTCATATTCACTTATTCAGTAAAGGGAATCCTCCTGACAGCCCCAGAAAACCCTCGTGTTCCCATTGACTTGTGAGAAAGTAGTAGTGTTCCTTCCTTTCTACAAGATTTAGTGGCCCCAGTGCCGATCAAAAAACTATAGGGGTTGGGGCGACCTTCTATGGCTATCGTCACAGTAGGTTCCTTATCTGATCTGTGGGTTACTGATAGTATTGGATACATAATCGTTGTCTCTCTCATTGCCCATAGTTGTTGATTGGCATCCTTTTGGATATTTGGGGTTGTGCAGAAAAAGGATTACCTCCTTGTACTGTTACTTCTCCCATCTGGACCTGTGTGAGTCCTCCTGCAGTGTTTCTGACAACCTGGGACATATTCTGTGACATTTGTCCTTAATGTGCAGTCAACTGAAACTGAGGAACCTGTGGGGATTGTTGGGGACCCCATTGCATCTCTTGTGGCCCCATCTGCCTCTGAAGAATGACCCATCCCTGCGCTTGCTCATTATTCTTTTTCATTCTACATTCCCTCGCAAAATGACCAATATTACCTCTATAATGACACTGTTGTCCTACCCTATATCCTCCTTGTCTTCTTCCCTGCACTGGCCCTTGGCCTCCTGAAAAGCCTCCTCGTCCCTTCCTCATGTTACTTACTGCCTGCCCTTCTGGTGCCTGCACCTGCACAGTAATTTGTGGTGCCGCTACGAGTTCCCCTTTCTATATTTGATTTTTTAAGTTTCTGTTGTACCAACTTTGCTGTAGCCCTCTCTGCCTGCTCTGTTCACTCCTTATCCTTTTCTTTTTTCTGCTTGACATAATGTATTTTATGGGTTGTATTTGTGGCCATGGTTTAGCCTCTATTCCTATGACTCCATCTAGGCTTGCTTGTATATCCGTGGGCAGGCCACGTTTCAGCATATTATAAAATAACATTACATTTCCTCCCATGTTTTCCCAGTTACATTCTACTTCCTGTATCTATCATTCTTTCATTCTTGTAATGAATTCTGCAATGTCTTCAGTCAGTTTTATACTCTCTGCCATAAGGGCTCCAATGTCTGGTCTGTCTGGGTATGTCTGCCGAAGTGCATCCAAGGCATACTGACGAATATTGTTAAAAGAAGACTTGTCAAACTATGTATTTATCAATGTTATTTGAGGGAATCCTGCCCTGACCAAAATGGTATTTACTCCGTCTCACACCAAAGAATTTAAAAAGCTGTTAACATCGCCCAAGGTAAGTTTCACTCCAGCAGTGTGTTTCTCATAGCATCCTATCCATTTTCCTACTCCGCCAGACAGCAGGGGCAGTGCCCTCTTTGAATTCTCTTTATCCATTTGTGGCCATGGTACGTATGTGGGCTGTGGGACACCCCTGAAAATGAGGGGTAACTGAGTTATCGGTCGAGGATTTACTGGTAGATTACTTCAGTCGGTTTGTCTATAGCATACTCCTTCCATACCGCAAGGCACTCTTGCATATAGAGATAGTTCCAGTCTGGGTTGCCCTGTCCCTGCCGTATACAATCTTCTGCAGTTGCTAAATCGATAGGTTGAAAAGACCCTTGTTGGGGCTATTGCTTCATCCCATCCTTTTAAGTCCATTCTGCCAATTTGTCTGAGAAGGGTTGACGATAATAACTACCCTCCTTATAGTCTATTACCTTTATAGGTGTTAAATCAAACCTACTCTTTTTTAGAATTGACTTCCTTGGCATTTGTGAAATATCTCTTACCGCCATTGATGACCCCTGCAAAGGAAGCAGGAGGAAATTATATGGTCTCCTGTTAGAGTCCTCTTTATTTGCACCCCTGTTAAGTCTGTCTTCCCACTCCTCATTTCCTCTGCCCCTCTTGCAGCTTTTAACTCATTTGGGGGTTCGTGATATTGTGGTGTCTCTATATCCCTCTTCCATCCTTCTTCTCTTATCCATTCCTCAGTTGCCTCTTTCAAAGTCTCTGCAGAAGTGTCTCCCAGCCTAAGAACAACATGTTCCATAGTCCATTGTTCTTGAAGGGGAGCAGGGCTTCTAGAGCATTCTGCCTGTCTAACAGTGTGCTGTAATTCATTTATGAGCCTGTCTCTTCGGTTCGGTTCTGAACTGGTCCAAGGAGTCGTAGAGGTGAGGTCCGATGGTAACTCGTTTCCCCATGATTCTTGTCTCTCCTCTTTAGGTGAAACTCTAATGGGATCTTGGTACCCTGCTGCTGGCAGAATGGGGTAAAAACCATAAGGCAGGGTCTTTTCTAATACTGTGTCACTTCCTCTTCGGGTGCTGTTGGCTTTACATTTGCTTTTGTATCGCGAAATACCTGCCATAATGACAGAGTAGCTTCCCTTTTCTGTCTTTTATTTTTGTTATACTTAGAACAAATGTAAGTCAATGTGTGTTCAATTAAGTCTTTGTCAAATGTCCCATCCTGTGGCCATGGCTGGGTACGGCGCTTAGTGCCTTTGTGCCATTGTTCCAATACTTTTGTATCTTCTTCTTGTCTGAAGAGACAGTCTTTATCATATGTTCCAGAGGGGTCTCCATGGTCCCCTAAGGATGTGTGCGTATTTCTTATGTATAATAAGTATTGTTTTTAAACCCTTGCTCATTAGCCCACTGTTGTGTGTCTTTTTGAACCTGTCTCCTTTACTAATATATATCGCTAACCTATAGTAATGGTAAACGCCTTTTACAGTGTTACCTGACTTCACATATACCACCTTGAGACCAAAGTGATGAACATCAAGCACACTTATCGCTAATCTGTGTAACACGTCATCCATAGTTATATCTGGTTCGGGTGCATTTATGGGGGTCTAGGAGGATTTGTGCCTGAACCAATACATGTTACAATATTTTCATGAATATAAACAACTATCCATGGTGCTTGAGGATTCAGGCTCCCATCCATATTGCAAAATCCTAAATCATAAATATCTGTGAGGAATGCATCAAGAAGGGCTTCTAATATGATGAGCGACTCTGTGATGATATGAATTCGAGGGGTATTACATGGACACAGGGGTTCTCCATGGGCCCATATAAACGTAAATTCTAATTCAATCTCATCTGTTACCTGCCATGATAAATTATCGGACTCACTCATGGGAAGTTATTATTAATCTTTAGACTTGTCTTGAGACATTTTATTCTGACTTCCTGCGTTTTTATCTGAGATAATGTTTCCCCACTTCCAGGACACTTTAGGGGTCTGTACTGAAATACCCAAAATATTGGAGAGATCTTGCCTCTCTTCCTCACGTATGTGTGTCCGTTTCTCTAAAATGTTTATATATTTGTGTGTTTATATCTCTATCGCCAGATGCAGATTTTATGCAAACAACGCTGCATCGCGGCTTTGCAGTGTAAGGTAGTTGAACAAATGAATGTGTGTAGCAAAGTTCAGTGTCTGTTTTTTTCTGTGTAGCCCCCTGGCACTTTCAGCAGCTGTGGTGGTGGGACCCAAGGGGGGGAGGGGTGGCATCAACATTGGAACATCTATTGCAGGGCGTCCACCAATTTAACAAAGTCCATAGTAGATCTCGATTTGTTTGTTGTAGTATGCTCACTATCTCCTCTAGGTACATTGGTACCTCTTGAATTGTTATTTAGTGGACAGCAGTGTTGTCCATGGCTTTGCTTGTACTGTTATTAATAACACAAAAGGCCTGTAGCTCTTCCACGATGAGTGCCCAACTGGCAGTGTGCCTGAAAATCTTCAGTGTCCAAGCAATGCTGGATTTGGATGCTCACCTTTGTCTTTCGGACCTTTGCAAGGTATTGCAGGTTTTAAGTAAGTCAATTAACACCGAAGTTTCCATTGTCATTAGCTCGTTTCACAGTTTAAAGGCCAGAAAAGACAAATGGGTGAAAACTGGTGCTATTTTGGCTCCAAAGATTGCAGTGCTGAGTGGACACTAGCTTGTGAAACCTCCATTTTGAGCTGTCCAGAATAGTCTCCCTGGAGGGGTTGTGCTCCTAGCAACTCTGAGTGGTTCAGTGTTTCCAGACATGAAATCTTCAATCCCGGAGACACCTGCCTAGTTTGCACCAGAAACTGATCAGCACCCAGAAAAGCCATGGAAGGGAGTGAGACAGTGGTCACAGGAAGAAGCACAGCACAGTCTGTTTGCCCCTCGAGCATCCATGAGGGGAACAGACAATGCTCCCCTCTGGGGGGGGCACAGCATCTTCGGCCCAGAATGCTCTCCCTGATCACAGCCCATCACTCCTCAGCGCACACAGGCTGCACACTTAGGGGCCGATTCCGATCTCGGTTGGTAGGGCACCAAATCAGATTCGGCTTTACCGGATCCGATTCGGAGGCCTCTTTTCCGACCGATTCGTGCATGCGTCCGGGCGAGCGAGTACGATGCGAGCGTACGCGAAATCGCCGACCGACTCGTTCGCGGGTCCGAACCGCTCCGACCGACTCGCATGGACACGACTCGCACCGCGCAATGGAGACGTTCCCCGACCGAGCCAGTACGATGCGCGCCTCGAGCAGTCCGACCGACTCGCGCCGTCCGGCTCCAAAGAGCAGTCGGAGCCGGACTTCGGGGGTCCGTGTCGGACCCCCCTGCACGCGTAGCCGTGCGAGTCGCACACAGGGGGGACCCATGGGTCCCCCCTACACGTGCGTGTATGGCGCGACCCGCATCGACGCGAACCCGCTGTAGGGGGCGCCCTTGTTCGCGTCGTACCCATTGAGTCAATGGGAGCCCGTGTACGCGTTGTACGACCGGCTCCCATTGACTTCAATGGAAGTCCGGCAGAATCGAGTCCGATAGCATACGTACGCATCGTACTCGTTCGGTCGGGCTGCTAGAGTCCGATTCGGTCGGAAATCCCTCCGGGTCCGGCTCGGTCGGAGAGATTTCCTGCCCGAATCGGAATCGGCCCCTTAGGCACCACCTGCTCATAGTGGGTGGTAAAAATTTGCTTTAAAGTACCCAGAATCAGGAAACACTTGCGTTAACGGACTCATTACATTCGGGTCCCTCAGGTTATTCCCCATTACAGAGAGTACGTTTCAATCCCCATTAACTCACGGGAGAGATACGGGGTGGAATTGTTAATTAAGTGGCTTACTCTGACATCAGGACTTCTCACTGTTCAAATGCCAGCATTCAGGTTGATCTTCCAGGAGATGCTCTGACAACCGGTGATGGTAAATACGCAAAGATTCTTTGACAGTTTGTGTTTGCGTGACTGTGGCTGGAGGCAGGTTTTGAGCACTATGCAATGAAGACAAATGCCTGCTATCCAAGCTTTTTCTAATTTTGTGCGCCTTCGCCGAGGGCGGAATCAAACCATCATCGGGGTGTTGCTGCATTTCTTGCTTCGCAGGTTTTCTACTTTTTAGGCTTCATAGTAAACACATCCACAATTATATGCCACAGTAGTCCCATCACAAACCTCTTCGATTAACCTCTTCAAGTTCCCTTGTTTGGCATTTCCAGTGGCTCCTAATTAAGAGACTGCCCAGATACCACCTTGAGTGGTCTCAATCAATTAATTAATCAATCAATCAGTAGATTTGTAGAGCACTACTTGTCACCCATGAGGGTATCCAGGCGCTAGCAAGGGTCTCTGCTCTTATCAGCACTCAAGATATAAGCCCCCATAAAGGAGTCCCCTGCTTGACCCAAGGGATCAACTTTAATTAGCCCCTTACAAGAGCTACTTGGTTAGTGGCAATGATTTTGTATGTTGGGAAGTTTATGCTTGTTGCTGAATCCCAGGTCTAAGGTCTGGTGGCTCACCCATGTGAGGTGTCTTCAGCCCCCATAATGTGAATGCTGTGTCTCCCAAAAGTCTGTGGTTGTCTTGTGCTGTAATAGTGGATATGTGCTTAGATAGAGAAGTGATATGGTCCTGTTCCCTCATCCTCATGGGTCATCCCTGTAGCTTTCTACTTCTGTTGTTCCCATCCTAGCATACGTCTCCAAAAAGCATGAAAAGAAGATTGTGGAAAGGATGATGATGATGACTATCATTATTATTATATGTACATCTACAGCATACGATTGCCCTTGGAGGCATTCTGGCTCTACACAACCTGAGACCACAATACTTAGATATGGTTCCCAATTAGAATGTTAAAAGCCAGTCTCAAGATTTTTCCTAAAAGCCATGTATTTAACGGTTGAGTAGAGATCCAGTGGAAAAAAAATCCAGATGTTAGCTTCTGGATAGAAAAAGATGCAGCCCTCTTGTCGCCACCTTCTGATCCTAGAAAATACCAGTAGCTCAGCGAAGAGGAAAGAAATGAACATGTGGGAATATAGCAAATGAACAACTGACGTTTCATGGAAGGACCTTTGTTCTATAGAGCATAAGCCTGGGCGAGAAGTGCAGAAAAAACTCTGCCACGCTACATGGAGCTCCGCAAGTGGCGGAGTGAGTGAGAAAAAATGCTGTTTGTGGTAATTTTCAGTGCTGGGTGTTTGTCCGCGCTGTGTAATTATCGGGAACGGCAACATGCACAGCGCAAGCGGGCGCTGCTTCTTTTCTGCTGCTCAAGTAGATTTTCTACTCGAGCGACAGCTTTCTCAATGCGAATTGCCGGTTTCTCAACGCGAGGGCTCGTGAGCATACGCGGCCACTCACATTGAGAAATCCGACCACCCGAGTTGAGAAATCTCGCGGGGAGCTTGATTTCCCTCGCTCGCACTCGCCAACTTGACATTGTGGCGCGCGAATGAGGAAAAATCTCGCCAGGAGGTGGATTTTCCTCGCTCGCGCATACCAACTTGATGTTGATGAGCGCAAGCGAGGACACTGAGTTTTTGGGAAGTCCGCGAGCTCCGCATAAAGGGAAGTACGTAAAACTCTGCAAACTCCGCGAGCAGAGCGGTGTTCACTACTGAACATTGCACATTAGTGAATTGACACCCAGTGCAACCTATGTAGATGACTGCAAATACAGATTGATCAAGGAAGCCTCGGCAACAGGTGAGCAGTTGTATTTTGGACCAATTCAGGATGATGCTATTGGTAAGAAAGAAGCCCTAAATCCAGACCAAAATATCCTGTTAGTGGAATGAAAGAGAACAACAGAAGTTAATTTTCTTATTTCTGGATTGGAAGCTGTGAGCAGCATCATGTTACAGTTCCCACATGTTCTCTTTAGCTCAGCCCAGGAAAAACCCTGTGTTCCTTTCCTCAGATTATGTGCCAAAATATTACACATTATTCATGTGCTGATTCAATCCACAATTCAGTCCACATCCACCAGAAACTAACTGTTACTGGCCCATTTGAGCCCTGCTTGTAAGGCATAGTTGCTTGAACAAGGGTTTGTGTAAACCTGGGCAGGTGCTTCCTGTACACTGGAATTGCAAATTGCTCATTTCCTGAAGGCGAAAACCAAGCATAGAGCTCTACCAGAGGTCCTACACCCTGTTTCCCATAACCACCCATGGAGCCTCAGAGGAAACTCACAGAACATAGATGACCCAACATGCAGGTGAGCAAGGCCTGCACCAGCACCAACCTTTTTTCATTTCCAGAGGAGCCCCACTCCTTGATGTGAAGCCCCGACCCACTGCTCAGTGTGGAATCCAAAGAAGATGAATCACCAATTCTGTGCCGCAGTGCAAGGACTGACCCGAGCCACACTTTGGGGTCTCTTCGCTGATGCTGCTGGACTGTGCAGAGGTGCAGGACCCGGGCCTCCCCAGAACCCCTTAATCCAGTGCTGGACAATGGGACTGTGAGTTACAACTTTGACCTAACTGGATTCAGGTCAAAGTCTTCATCTGGAATTTAGGAAGGCCACTTAACCCTCTAGGGGTCGCACAGGACCCCAGGTCCATCAGAAATGTGATGATATCATCTATAGGTCCTAGTTTAGCAGTCTTTCCTGGGGGCCATGCTTTTATTAATTCATCTATTGATACTATAGTAAATCAAGTTTTAGTCATGTTTAGATCTTGGGTTTTGTGGGGTTGGGGTTGAGAAAACAACTCAACGGGCTATCATAAAAAATAGCTTTGTGCATGCAATCAAAATCTGCCTAACCTTGGCAGTGATCTATCTTAAACCTATGGTTCCTCAATACACTATAGACATGTCCGCTAGAATCCTTTAGTCCTTAGGACAGGTCTGGATTCCTGCATGGACTGTAGAGTCAAAACTAGTTGTAAGGGACTGGAGAGGATCTGGAGGCTTAGCCACAATGACACCTCCAAACTCAAATATAAAATGGCTTTGAAACCTTATCATAGCCTCTGTAGAATGGCTCAATCCACTTTTTATTCTGAAATTATCACCTCTGCCCAAAATTGCCCTAATACGCTCCTCAAAATAGTCAAGGAGCTTTCTGACCCTAGGAGGATTGTTGCTGCACCAATATTATCCCAGACTCAATGTGAGGAATTGATGATTTTCTTTGTTAACAAAGTGCAGGATGTCCAACTATCTCTGTCCAGGGCTGGAGGGGAGCCCTCTCAGTTTAACATCCGTCCATCATCCTCTGTTTTTGATGATCCTACTTCTGCAGACACCCTTCCTGCCCACCAGAAATAGAACATTTTGGATGCTCTGGATGTACCTCTATTTTTTTCCCCTGGCACAAACCATAAGATCTGGATTTCCTAAAGATCCTCTTCCCACAGCTAAGCACTGCGTCTTGGGCCCTGCTGTCATTTTGACCCTGGTAAGACTCTTTAAATGTTCTTTACAGGAGGGGTTTATTTCTCAGCCTTGGAAGCAGGCCACGGTCTTACCCCTTGTGAAGAAACTCAATTTGGATCCTTCCAATTGGTCCAATTACAGACCAATTTCTTTACTCTCCATCCTCTCCAAAATTATAGAAAAACATGTTTGCAAACAACTTTCTGCTTCTGTTGAGTCTCACATGACTCTCAGACAGGGTTCAGAGCAGGACACAGTACCAAATCCACCCTCCTGGGGGTCATAGAACACCTCAGGCGTCTCCTGGATCAGGGCAATAATGTGTCGCATGACACGCTCCTATTGAGACTGGCCCAACTGGGGCTACAGGGAACGGCACTTTTCTGGATGTCCCTTTTTTTTAAAGAGCCAAACCTTTCAGGGCTCCTCTGGCAGAGCCTCCTCCATGTGTCAAGTATTGGGCTCTGGGTTACCTCAAGGATCGGCCCTAAGCCTGGCACTTTTTAACATCTATGTTCACTCGGTTGCACGCTACGGACTTACTCTGTTTTCCTATGTTGATGATACTCAAATTATTTTCTCTCTATCATCTGCTCAGGACCACAATTCCGTGTCCTTCAACACCCGTCTGGCTCAAGTAGCCTCATGGATGAATAACAACTCGCTGAAACTTAACGAAGATAAGAATGAGATGCTGGTGCTTGGAAAGAACCCATCCCTTCGGGGATCACAGCTCTGGCTGGATGCTCTGGGCGATGTCCCTGCCCTTAAAGTCAAGAATCTTGGCTTTTTAGTGGATACTAAGCTTTCCATGAAGCCTCAGGTGGCAAAGGTATCTGCCACCTGTTTCGTGACCCTGAAACGGCTACGGAAGTTTATCTGGATACTCCCCATTTCTGCCCAAATATCTGTCATCCAGGCACTTATTTTGTCCAGATTGGACTGTAGCAACATCCTTTACTTGGGGGTTAATAACGCCTCCATGAGGCACATGCAGGTGGTGTAGAACTCGGCCACCAGGCTGATTAACAGACTGCCAAAACATACATCAGTTACACCTCTCCTCCGTGAGCTTCATTGGCTCAAGGTGGAGAAACGCATCCAATTCAAGGCCTTGTGCTATGTCAACAAAGCTAGGGCAGGGGCTGGCCCCCACCATATTACTGGCCTGATAAAACCTTATCAGCCTGCTTGTTCTCTATGCTCCAGCAACCTCTTCCTGTGCACTGTTCTTAGGATCAAACGAACTCGCATGGGATGCCGTTCCATTGTGTACCTCGGCCCCAAGCTCTGGCACGCTTTACCGGAACACCTGAGATTCTGTACTTCACGGACCACCTTCTGCAGACAACTAAAGACTTGGCTGTTTTGAACTAGCTTGTCCTGGCGGAATATTACCTGTTTCTAAAAGTATCTATCTATCTATCTATCTATCTATCTATCTATCTATCTATCTATCTATCTATCTATCTATCCTTCCTTCCTTCTCTTCTTTCCTTCCCTCCCTTCCTCCCAAGGTTATTTTAATGAATATCATAAGTGGGGGTTGCATGACATTGGGGCCACAAGATTGGAAATTGGGGCATTTTGATGATTTTCCTAAAGATCAGTAGATTGCTCTTATTTCATATCTCTAGCTAAAGTGTGTTACAAAGACTAGGGCCAATCAACAAGAATCTTTGATTTTTATCCATATTCAATTCATATTTGGCACAATCAGTAGCCCCTGCTTAGGTCATACAAAGGCTCTACAGGTAGCATATTCAACCATTTGTTTATAAAGGTAGACTGAGGCTGTGCAGTATAGGCATTAGCAAACAATGAACAAGATTTTTAAAGCAATCTGCTTACAAAGTTTCAGCCAGATCCTTTAATTAGAGAATATACTGAAAATCTGCCATCATCCAAAACTCTAGAACTATGTTGGACGCCGCTGTTTTATATTCCAATGGGCTACCACAGATTCAAGTTTTTTGTTATCAAGTACCTCATGAGTCAATAACACATAATAAAAGCTTATCACTGGGGCTCACTTACCAAGCAGGAACTGAAGACAGTCCGTCTCAAGCCAGGCGTGGCCGGCACAGGTAACAACGGTAGGGCGGTTGGGGGAGTAGACAGACGACGGGATAGGGAAAGTAAAATAAATAAATAAATAAAACTACATACCTTGCGCAAGGTAAGTGTTTTTATTTTTATTTGTTTTACTTTCCCTATCCCATCGTCTGTCCACTTCCCCCCACCTGCCCCACCGCTGTTACCTGTGCTGGCATTCCCTACCTCAAGTAACACCTTACCCGCATTGTTTGGACGGAAAAGTCCTCTGCATGAAAAAGACTTGTACCCCTGGACTGAATGCCCAACTGTACTGTTGTCTGAATCTCTAATGCTGATTGTTTTTGTCATAGGCGAACACGGATCATGCGTGTACGCCATGACATAGGCCTGTCTCACAGTTTGCGGTCTTGTTGGACTGGAAGGGGCGCCAAAAGCCCTCATAGTGGTGGAAGGCTGCCGCCTTCACCAGGAGTTAAGCAGCACAAGCGCGGTGGTGGCAGCATACTGTGAAGTGATCAGTAGTAGTGAACTGGACCTTTTTACTCAGTGTCACTGAAGTGAGACCTACAGGCTCACACACCTTTTTTTAAAAGTTCCGCTGCTGTGTGCTTAATTCACCCTTAGCCTGCATCAGGTAGATGTGGACTTCTGCATAGCGCAGAAGCAGTGACTCTGTATTAGTTGTATGAGTGCCAGGGAAGGGTACAGTACAAAGATGGAGTACCACTGTGTTGTACATGTGTGGTAAATACATGTGTATGTATGCCTGAGAGGAATACATTACATGAAAGATGTAGTGCTGGCTATGCAGTGCATGTATGGATAAAGCAAATGACTGGTGTATGTATGCTTGCATGGAGTGCAATACATGGAGCATGAAATGCAGTGCGCACATAGTGAGTGTGTGTGCTGGCAGTGTGTTGGTAAATAGCACACCCTAGTTAAAGATAGAACAGTTAATTGCAAAACAGTGTGCGCAGACTGAGTGTGTTTGCTGAAGGAATGTGTTCATGTGAGGGTACAATGCTTAGAGGTGATAGTGGTGAACAGAAAATGTGCTGTGAATTTACACTGAGTGATAGTATGGAGGACCCTGGGTTCCCTTTTGGGAAGCCCGGGCCTGCCTGTTAAAGACATGAGGTGGAGAGGAACTCCCCCAGACAGATTTGTGTATTGCTTTATTCCTGTGAGCAGGGTGGGACACTCTGGAGGGAAGGAAGAGACTCCCTTTACATCTCAAAAGACAGCTCTTTGATTCAATGATAGATCACAAGGAAAGGGCCTGGGCGCATCTCGGGAAGGGAAATTAGGCTGATAAGAAGATCATAAAGAGTTCGGCTGGGGGGCTGGGATTAACCCTTTAATGCACATATTACTGTGGCTCACATCCAGGTATAAACTTGGGTCACTCCCATGAATTATGTTGTGGACAATCAGCTTCGGAGTCATGCCTGCAGTGATAGACCTCTTTCATGAAGGAAGATGAAAAGGAGAAGTGCCCCCTTCAAAAGTCCTAAAACCCCAACATAAAACGTCAAAGACCCAGACCATAAATCACATTTGGTGTCTGAAAAATGACTTTAAGAAGGGGAGATTGAGCCCCCAAAATTTGTCATCTGCCAAGCAGCCAGATGGGCTGTGTGAGAAGGCGGAAGCTCTACAAGACTTCTGCCTGTGACCTGGACTGGGAGCCCATGCCTGCTAGTCTCCCTGCTGGGTGAGGAGACATCACCCAGGAAAACCAAGATCACCTGCCCCGTAGCCTGCAGCACCAGAGCCTGCCTGCTTGCCAAAACCAGTGTGCCCTGTGAGGAAGAGAAGCGCAGTGAAGGGAGCAAGATCCAGTGAGGAGCCCTCTCATGAGGACTCCTTGTACAAGGTGTGAGGATTCTGCGGAGCACCAATCGGGCCATTGCCTATGTGCAGGATTGTTTTTGCCAACCCCTGTATGCCAGGAGAGGGCTGCCATAGACTGAGCCATGTGTTGAGCGCTGTGTCAGTCTTGTTATATCCGTATCGCCGTGCTGGGGTGACCCCGTATGCCAGAGGGGGCCACCAATAAAGTATGATTTCCAGGAGTGCAAAGACTTGTGACTGTCCGGGCCGATCCACTGCGGCTGGAAGAGCCTGGCCCGTATCACCATGCGCCATGGCAACCCCATATACCAGGATGGGCTGCTGGTACCAATACTGCCAAAGGATTCAGGCCACCTACCAAAGGAGAGACTCAGGCTATGACTTGCAAGTTGGACCCGTGCTGTGAGGGAACTGCCCCAGCTCACAGCGGAGGACTGCTGGAGACACCGTGGATGACGCTGCATCCTTGCTGGCTCCAGTCAGGAACTGAAGAAAGGATTCCCGATCCCCATTGAAAAAAGTCAACTTACTACTTCTTCTGAGAAGGGAACTGCTCCGACATCCGAGAGAACTCCGGTGCGCGCTCCTGAGAGAGAGTCTGCAGTGCCAGGTGCTGCCGCAAGTGCCACGAGAAGTCCGACAGCTCCAAACAGAGCAGGACTCGGGGGGCTCATTTGAAGGTGCCCACTGCATTACTGAACTCTTCTTTGCTGCGAGAGTGTGTAAGACGAGAACTGGGCAAGTTGGGCCCCGGGGGGGAACTCGCTGCAAACTGTGCTGCGGCACCATAGACACTTTTGACTGAGGGCCCTATTTACAAAGAGCATCTGCAGTCATGGCCGAGGCTCCACAGTTGTGGTGTTGTCCCCGCACTTCTGGCGGAATCTCCGCAATGAGAACTGCAGTGTGGAGATTCCCCCACGAGTGGGAAGACTCAGTCATGACTGAGGAGGCGCTTTGTGAATCAGGCCCGAAGGTCCTAAAAGGTCAGAAGGGAGAACTCTTGAGTATGGCCTAATAGTTTGCATTCCCTGGTGCAGACAGCAGAGAATGGGGAATAACCCTGAGCATGTTACACGAAGGAGGGTGGGACAGGGATTCGCCCGACAACTATTAGAGCCCCAACCTCAAGGGAATTGTTTTGTTGCATTTGAATATCGCATTTCATTGCCTGTACAGATTTAGATATCAAATACGACTTTTTCTCATTAAATCAAGTATTTGGCTGGACATTGATTTATTGTTCGTACTGTTGGCAATTTGAGTTGTGAGTCATGTTCACTGACCTGTATCTACATCCCCCATGAGGGAGCCTTAACTGCTCAACCACAGCTACCACTGAAGGTTAAGTACAGAAGGGGTACTTGGCCCAGTTCTGCAGGATCCATAGTAGGTAAAGCACCGGGACATTGGGAGTAACAAGCATCACCCACCACAGTTGGGTCCAGTAGCCCCTGTGTGCCCCGTGGCCTCCTGAAAGGTGTTCTGCCACGTGTGTTATCCTTTGGATGATGGATCCTACCTGCTGATCTCCTATGTCCTGCCTGAATTCCCCCTTATCCCTGCTCCTTTGTACTCCTCTCTACTTCCAATTTTGTACAGTGCTCTGTTGTTTTGTAGTTAAGTTCAAAGTATATTAATCAGCATACACAAATAATTAGTGCACACTCACTCACTATAGGTACAAAACATTCACATTGATTGGAGGCACCACCAACAAATGTTCAATAATCAAATGCTTGAATTTCCTACTCCAAGATAACAAACTTTCAACTTGGTTGTAATTGTTTTCCCCTTTGGGATCAGAAAACGGAATATATTTGGGATAAAGTACCAACTGTCGTACATGATAAGGGGTGCAGAGACAGAATATCGACGTGGAAATATCGAACTGCAGTAATATCGACTCAAGAATATCGATGGTTGAAAATATCGAGGTAAGTTTTCTCGTTGTCAAAAATATCGAATTTAGGGGCATATGCATCATTACTTTTTTTAGCGCCTCTCAATTTGCGAATTTTACCGATTCGCAATTTGCGTGTCACAAAATGCAATGCACCAAAAAAATCACACAAAAATTGCGATTCGGTAAAATTCGCAATCGCAAATTGCGATTAGGCTATTTGCGAATCGCAAATTCAGATTCCCAGAATACTATTCACCATGATATTGTCAGAACCAGGAAGTGGCCACACCCATGCAGTTACCTGTGTGCTGAGAGGGAGGAGAAGGAGGAAGAACACTGGAGAACAGCAATTGGGAAAAGTTTGGGATTTGGAAACTGTTACAGACACCAGCATGGCAAAGGAAACACCCCTGAAGGAGAGAAAAAGGCAGAAGAAGTTCTCAGAGAAGGAATTGGAACTGCTAATTGAAGAGGTGGTGAGGAGCCATGACAAATTATTTGGTAAACTGTCTTTGCAAGTGCCAGAATCTGCAAAAAGAAAATTGTGGCTGGCAATGCAAACCAAAATTAATGCGGTGGGAGTTGCACACCGCAGCATCGGAGACCTGCGCAAAAGATGGTATGACCTGCGCAGTCGTGCAAAAGAAAGGGTTGCGGAGAGGCTTGCAGAGGCTAAAAAAACCGGAGGTGGACCATCAACCCAAGCCAGCCTCACAGCCATGGAGGACCTTGTGGAGTCCACCCTGCAGCCAGAGGCAGTAGTCGGAGTCACAACAATTGATTCCTCTGCAACACCCGGTACCTCCCAAGGTAAGATGCATGCAACTTAATTTCCACATTTCAGTGTTAGCCAACAACCAGTGTAAATCAGATCAGGGTTGCGCAGGAAAAAGTAATCCAGTACATGTTTTACTTATGACACACCAATGCATTATGGGAAGTGTAGTCAGCAAAAGCACAAGGGAAGTCTGGTGTCTAGGAAAATGGATTATTCTAAAGCCATTGCACCATGGAAGTCAGTCCACACACACACTGTAAGTCATAAAGTAATTTAATGTACAAAAGTTTGTACAAAATCAGTAACCATGTCCTAACCGAAAATTAATAATGCACTGTTATACATCATAGATACATGTGAGCAAGATTCTGAGGAGACTGAGGACCATGCACCAGCAGAGAGTGAGTCCCACTCAGAAGAGGACATAGCTGTCTCACCTACACCCACCGCACCAGCGCAGAAGAAACGCAGGACCACTGTGGCCCCATTGCCAGCATTTGGTAATGAGGATGACGGACAACCGGAGCCCACAATTTCTGACGTAGTAGTAACACCCACATCCAGACCACGCGAGCAGCTGCGTCGTGGGAACATGCGAGCGCGGAGAAGCAGGGCATCAGCACTGTTGAGATCTGGCGCAGGCAACCCATCCACATCGCATGATGGGCTGGAGAGTGCCATGTTACGGGTACAGCGCCTGCAGGTGAAACACATGCGTTTAATGCAGGGAAACCTTGCTACACTTGCATGCAAAGTGGGGGACATGTGTGACAGCATGAACAATCTTACTACTACTGTGCTGGAAGGTCGCAGGGAGAACAGGGAAGATTTGAGAGAACTGAATAGAGTACTCAGGGAGCTTTGCAAGGGGCTAAAGGAGGATCAGGTGTCCCATCGCAAGAGACACACACAATTACTCGGATGTTTGGATGGGTATACCAGGGCCACCAACCGTCTAAGTACTGCCGCAGCACAACTATCACGACGTGCAATAGCCATGCAGTCAGAGATGAGCCACTGCTGCAGAGATGTTGGCAGGGGACTGGTCCAAGTGACTAATGCTGTGGATCAAATGCAGACCAATGCAATTGCTGCCAGTAGTGTGATGGGGGGTGTGTGAAAGTGAGGATGCCTCCAGTCACAATAGCAGCTTGGCACCAGTGCCAGACTCTAGAAGGCGCAGCGCACGGAATACTGCCGGATCTGATACCTCACAAAGGGATGCGTCTGACCCCCCAGAATGGGTGATGGGAGTGAGAGGCCGCAGAAAATAGTGTGGCCATGTTCATAGCAATGGTCACTAGTGAAGCAACCAGTTACTACTCATGTCTGGACTGAACTTAAATGCCATAACATACCATATTTTTGTTTGAAACATTGTAATCAGGCTATGCTAGTGTGCATTAACACAACAGTTTAACTTGTTTTCAATAAATCTATTTTGCAAAGTAACAGTCTTGTGTTGTGTTGCATTAGTACTCACATCAAAAATAATTCTGTGTGATTTCTGCACGACGCGTCCTCCCTTCAGCTGCACTCGCTACATTTCCGCCATGTTGTGGGTTGATGTTTTCCTCTTCATCATCGGGGTCACTATCATATGGCTCAATAGGTATGCCTCTGGCAGTTGCTATATTGTGCAACATGATACAAAAGGGGATGATGGACGGAACGTTTGAGCCAATCAAACACTCACCCCCAGTCAACTGATCTGGGTTTAATCCATCATCATTCTTTAGCTCACTCCACCACCCCAGTTCAGACATGGCCATATGCAAATCAGTCTGACCCTGTGCCTCATGGGAACAGTCCAGCCCGAACTGCCAAGCCATGTCTTCCCTGGACCGGAAACAAGCATCCTAGGACCGGTTTCTGGCATTTCAGCCATCATCAGCCAGGCTTGCTTGAATCCAGTGGCAAAGTGAGCAAGGGACCCACGTCTGGGCATACCCCCGCCAACTTAGGGCGACCAAAGCGATACAAAAGGGGATGATGGACGGAACGTTTGAGCCAATCAAACACTCACCCCCAGTCAACTGATCTGGGTTTAATCCATCATCATTTTTTAGCTCACTCCACCACCCCAGTTCAGACATGGCCATATGCAAATCAGTCTGACCCTGTGCCTCATGGGAACAGTCCAGCCCGAACTGCCAAGCCATGTCTTCCCTGGACCGGAAACAAGCATCCTAGGACCGGTTTCTGGCATTTCAGCCGTCATCAGCCAGGCTTGCTCGAATCCAGTGGCAAAGTGAGCAAGGGACCCACGTCTGGGCATACCCCCGCCAACTTAGGGCGACCAAAGCGATACAAAAGAGGATGATGGACGGAACGTTTGAGCCAATCAAACACTCACCCCCAGTCAACTGATCTGGGTTTAATCCATCATCATTCTTTAGCTCACTCCACCACCCCAGTTCAGACATGGCCATATGCAAATCAGTCTGACCCTGTGCCTCATGGGAACAGTCCAGCCCGAACTGCCAAGCCATGTCTTCCCTGGACCGGAAACAAGCATCCTAGGACCGGTTTCTGGCATTTCAGCTGTCATCAGCCAGGCTTGCTTGAATCCAGTGGCAAAGTGAGCAAGGGACCCACGTCTGGGCATACCCCCGCCAACTTAGGGCGACCAAAGCGATACAAAAGGGGATGATGGACGGAACGTTTGAGCCAATCAAACACTCACCCCCAGTCAACTGATCTGGGTTTAATCCATCATCATTCTTTAGCTCACTCCACCACCCCAGTTCAGACATGGCCATATGCAAATCAGTCTGACCCTGTGCCTCATGGGAACAGTCCAGCCCGAACTGCCAAGCCATGTCTTCCCTGGACCAGAAACAAGCATCCTAGGACCGGTTTCTGGCATTTCAGCCATCATCAACCAGGCTTGCTTGAATCCAGTGGCAAAGTGAGCAAGGGACCCACGTCTGGGCATACCCCCGCCAACTTAGGGCGACCAAAGCGATACAAAAGGGGATGATGGACGGAACGCTTGAGCCAATCAAACACTCACCCCCAGTCAACTGATCTGGGTTTAATCCATCATCATTCTTTAGCTCACTCCACCACCCCAGTTCAGACATGGCCATATGCAAATCAGTCTGACCCTGTGCCTCATGGGAACAGACCAGCCCGAACTGCCAAGCCATGTCTTCCCGGACCGGAAACAAGCATCCTAGGACCGGTTTCTGGCATTTCAGCCGTCATCAGCCAGGCTTGCTTGAATCCAGTGGCAAAGTGAGCAAGGGACCCACGTCTGGGCATACCCCCGCCAACTTAGGGCGACCAAAGCGATACAAAAGGGGATGATGGACGGAACGCTTGAGCCAATCAAACACTCACCCCCAGTCAACTGATCTGGGTTTAATCCATCATCATTCTTTAGCTCACTCCACCACCCCAGTTCAGACATGGCCATATGCAAATCAGTCTGACCCTGTGCCTCATGGGAACAGTCCAGCCCGAACTGCCAAGCCATGTCTTCCCTGGACCGGAAACAAGCATCCTAGGACCGGTTTCTGGCATTTCAGCCGTCATCAGCCAGGCTTGCTTGAATCCAGTGGCAAAGTGAGCAAGGGACCCACGTCTGGGCATACCCCCGCCAACTTAGGGCGACCAAAGCGATACAAAAGGGGATGATGGACGGAACGCTTGAGCCAATCAAACACTCACCCCCAGTCAACTGATCTGGGTTTAATCCATCATCATTCTTTAGCTCACTCCACCACCCCAGTTCAGACATGGCCATATGCAAATCAGTCTGACCCTGTGCCTCATGGGAACAGTCCAGCCCGAACTGCCAAGCCATGTCTTCCCTGGACCGGAAACAAGCATCCTAGGACCGGTTTCTGGCATTTCAGCCGTCATCAGCCAGGCTTGCTTGAATCCAGTGGCAAAGTGAGCAAGGGACCCACGTCTGGGCATACCCCCGCCAACTTAGGGCGACCAAAGCGATACAAAAGGGGATGATGGACGGAACGTTTGAGCCAATCAAACACTCACCCCAGTCAACTGATCTGGGTTTAATCCATCATCATTCTTTAGCTCACTCCACCACCCCAGTTCAGACATGGCCATATGCAAATCAGGCTGACCCTGTGCCTCATGGGAACAGTCCAGCCCGAACTGCCAAGCCATGTCTTCCCTGGACCGGAAACAAGCATCCTAGGACTGGTTTCTGGCATTTCAGCCGTCATCAGCCAGGCTTGCTTGAATCCAGTGGCAAAGTGAGCAAGGGACCCACGTCTGGGCATACCCCCGCCAACTTAGGGCGACCAAAGCGATACAAAAGGGGATGATGGACGGAACGTTTGAGCCAATCAAACACTCACCCCCAGTCAACTGATCTGGGTTTAATCCATCATCATTCTTTAGCTCACTCCACCACCCCAGTTCAGACATGGCCATATGCAAATCAGTCTGACCCTGTGCCTCATGGGAACAGTCCAGCCCGAACTGCCAAGCCATGTCTTCCCTGGACCGGAAACAAGCATCCTAGGACCGGTTTCTGGCATTTCAGCCGTCATCAGCCAGGCTTGCTTGAATCCAGTGGCAAAGTGAGCAAGGGACCCACGTCTGGGCATACCCCCGCCAACTTAGGGCGACCAAAGCGATACAAAAGGGGATGATGGACGGAACGTTTGAGCCAATCAAACACTCACCCCCAGTCAACTGATCTGGGTTTAATCCATCATCATTCTTTAGCTCACTCCACCACCCCAGTTCAGACATGGCCATATGCAAATCAGTCTGACCCTGTGCCTCATGGGAACAGTCCAGCCCGAACTGCCAAGCCATGTCTTCCCTGGACCGGAAACAAGCATCCTAGGACCGGTTTCTGGCATTTCAGCCGTCATCAGCCAGGCTTGCTTGAATCCAGTGGCAAAGTGAGCAAGGGACCCACGTCTGGGCATACCCCCGCCAACTTAGGGCGACCAAAGCGATACAAAAGGGGATGATGGACGGAACGTTTGAGCCAATCAAACACTCACCCCCAGTCAACTGATCTGGGTTTAATCCATCATCATTCTTTAGCTCACTCCACCACCCCAGTTCAGACATGGCCATATGCAAATCAGTCTGACCCTGTGCCTCATGGGAACAGTCCAGCCCGAACTGCCAAGCCATGTCTTCCCTGGACCAGAAACAAGCATCCTAAGACCGGTTTCTGGCATTTCAGCCGTCATCAGCCAGGCTTGCTTGAATCCAGTGGCAAAGTGAGCAAGGGACCCACGTCTGGGCATACCCCCGCCAACTTAGGGCGACCAAAGCGATACAAAAGGGGATGATGGACGGAACGTTTGAGCCAATCAAACACTCACCCCCAGTCAACTGATCTGGGTTTAATCCATCATCATTCTTTAGCTCACTCCACCACCCCAGTTCAGACATGGCCATATGCAAATCAGGCTGACCCTGTGCCTCATGGGAACAGTCCAGCCCGAACTGCCAAGCCATGTCTTCCCTGGACCGGAAACAAGCATCCTAGGACTGGTTTCTGGCATTTCAGCCGTCATCAGCCAGGCTTGCTTGAATCCAGTGGCAAAGTGAGCAGGGACCCACGTCTGGGCATACCCCCGCCAACTTAGGGCGACCAAAGCGATACAAAAGGGGATGATGGACGGAACGTTTGAGCCAATCAAACACTCACCCCCAGTCAACTGATCTGGGTTTAATCCATCATCATTCTTTAGCTCACTCCACCACCCCAGTTCAGACATGGCCATACGCAAATCAGTCTGACCCTGTGCCTCATGGGAACAGTCCAGCCCGAACTGCCAAGCCATGTCTTCCCTGGACCGGAAACAAGCATCCTAGGACCGGTTTCTGGCATTTCAGCCGTCATCAGCCAGGCTTGCTTGAATCCAGTGGCAAAGTGAGCAAGGGACCCACGTCTGGGCATACCCCCGCCAACTTAGGGCGACCAAAGCGATACAAAAGGGGATGATGGACGGAACGTTTGAGCCAATCAAACACTCACCCCCAGTCAACTGATCTGGGTTTAATCCATCATCATTCTTTAGCTCACTCCACCACCCCAGTTCAGACATGGCCATATGCAAATCAGTCTGACCCTGTGCCTCATGGGAACAGTCCAGCCCGAACTGCCAAGCCATGTCTTCCCTGGACCAGAAACAAGCATCCTAGGACCGGTTTCTGGCATTTCAGTCGTCATCAGCCAGGCTTGCTTGAATCCAGTGGCAAAGTGAGCAAGGGACCCACGTCTGGGCATACCCCCGCCAACTTAGGGCGACCAAAGCGATACAAAAGGGGATGATGGACGGAACGTTTGAGCCAATCAAACACTCACCCCCAGTCAACTGATCTGGGTTTAATCCATCATCATTCTTTAGCTCACTCCACCACCCCAGTTCAGACATGGCCATATGCAAATCAGGCTGACCCTGTGCCTCATGGGAACAGTCCAGCCCGAACTGCCAAGCCATGTCTTCCCTGGACCGGAAACAAGCATCCTAGGACTGGTTTCTGGCATTTCAGCCGTCATCAGCCAGGCTTGCTTGAATCCAGTGGCAAAGTGAGCAAGGGACCCACGTCTGGGCATACCCCCGCCAACTTAGGGCGACCAAAGCGATACAAAAGGGGATGATGGACGGAACGTTTGAGCCAATCAAACACTCACCCCCAGTCAACTGATCTGGGTTTAATCCATCATCATTCTTTAGCTCACTCTACCACCCCAGTTCAGACATGGCCATACGCAAATCAGTCTGACCCTGTGCCTCATGGGAACAGTCCAGCCCGAACTGCCAAGCCATGTCTTCCCTGGACCGGAAACAAGCATCCTAGGACCGGTTTCTGGCATTTCAGCCGTCATCAGCCAGGCTTGCTTGAATCCAGTGGCAAAGTGAGCAAGGGACCCACGTCTGGGCATACCCCCGCCAACTTAGGGCGACCAAAGCGATACAAAAGGGGATGATGGACGGAACGTTTGAGCCAATCAAACACTCACCCCCAGTCAACTGATCTGGGTTTAATCCATCATCATTCTTTAGCTCACTCCCCCACCCCAGTTCAGACATGGCCATATGCAAATCAGTCTGACCCTGTGCCTCATGGGAACAGTCCAGCCCGAACTGCCAAGCCATGTCTTCCCTGGACCGGAAACAAGCATCCTAGGACCGGTTTCTGGCATTTCAGCCGTCATCAGCCAGGCTTGCTTGAATCCAGTGGCAAAGTGAGCAAGGGACCCACGTCTGGGCATACCCCCGCCAACTTAGGGCGACCAAAGCGATACAAAAGGGGATGATGGACGGAACGTTTGAGCCAATCAAACACTTACCCCCAGTCAACTGATCTGGGTTTAATCCATCATCATTCTTTAGCTCACTCCACCACCCCAGTTCAGACATGGCCATATGCAAATCAGTCTGACCCTGTGCCTCATGGGAACAGTCCAGCCCGAACTGCCAAGCCATGTCTTCCCTGGACCGGAAACAAGCATCCTAGGACCGGTTTCTGGCATTTCAGCCGTCATCAGCCAGGCTTGCTTGAATCCAGTGGCAAAGTGAGCAAGGGACCCACGTCTGGGCATACCCCCGCCAACTTAGGGCGACCAAAGCGATACAAAAGGGGATGATGGACGGAACGTTTGAGCCAATCAAACACTCACCCCCAGTCAACTGATCTGGGTTTAATCCATCATCATTCTTTAGCTCACTCCACCACCCCAGTTCAGACATGGCCATATGCAAATCAGTCTGACCCTGTGCCTCATGGGAACAGTCCAGCCCGAACTGCCAAGCCATGTCTTCCCTGGACCGGAAACAAGCATCCTAGGACCGGTTTCTGGCATTTCAGCCGTCATCAGCCAGGCTTGCTTGAATCCAGTGGCAAAGTGAGCAAGGGACCCACGTCTGGGCATACCCCCGCCAACTTAGGGCGACCAAAGCGATACAAAAGGGGATGATGGACGGAACGTTTGAGCCAATCAAACACTCACCCCCAGTCAACTGATCTGGGTTTAATCCATCATCATTCTTTAGCTCACTCCACCACCCCAGTTCAGACATGGCCATATGCAAATCAGTCTGACCCTGTGCCTCATGGGAACAGTCCAGCCCGAACTGCCAAGCCATGTCTTCCCTGGACCGGAAACAAGCATCCTAGGACCGGTTTCTGGCATTTCAGCCGTCATCTGCCAGGCTTGCTTGAATCCAGTGGCAAAGTGAGCAAGGGACCCACGTCTGGGCATACCCCCGCCAACTTAGGGCGACCAAAGGGATACAAAGGGGATGGTGGACGGAACGTTTGAGCCAATCAAACACTCACCCCCAGTCAACTGATCTGGGTTTAATCCATCATCATTCTTTAGCTCACTCCACCACCCCAGTTCAGACATGGCCATATGCAAATCAGTCTGACCCTGTGCCTCATGGGAACAGTCCAGCCCGAATTGCCAAGCCATGTCTTCCCTGGACCGGAAACAAGCATCCTAGGACCGGTTTCTGGCATTTCAGCCGTCATCAGCCAGGCTTGCTTGAATCCAGTGGCAAAGTGAGCAAGGGACCCACGTCTGGGCATACCCCCGCCAACTTAGGGCGACCAAAGCGATACAAAAGGGGATGATGGACGGAACGTTTGAGCCAATCAAACACTCACTCCCAGTCAACTGATCTGGGTTTAATCCATCATCATTCTTTAGCTCACTCCACCACCCCAGTTCAGACATGGCCATATGCAAATCAGTCTGACCCTGTGCCTCATGGGAACAGTCCAGCCCGAACTGCCAAGCCATGTCTTCCCTGGACCGGAAACAAGCATCCTAGGACCGGTTTCTGGCATTTCAGCCGTCATCAGCCAGGCTTGCTTGAATCCAGTGGCAAAGTGAGCAAGGGACCCACGTCTGGGCATACCCCCGCCAATTTAGGGCGACCAAAGCGATACAAAAGGGGATGATGGACGGAACGTTTGAGCCAATCAAACACTCACCCCCAGTCAACTGATCTGGGTTTAATCCATCATCATTCTTTAGCTCACTCCACCACCCCAGTTCAGACATGGCCATATGCAAATCAGTCTGACCCTGTGCCTCATGGGAACAGTCCAGCCCGAACTGCCAAGCCATGTCTTCCCTGGACCGGAAACAAGCATCCTAGGACCGGTTTCTGGCATTTCAGCCATCATCAGCCAGGCTTGCTTGAATCCAGTGGCAAAGTGAGCAAGGGACCCACGTCTGGGCATACCCCCGCCAACTTAGGGCGACCAAAGCGATACAAAAGGGGATGATGGACGGAACGTTTGAGCCAATCAAACACTCACCCCCAGTCAACTGATCTGGGTTTAATCCATCATCATTCTTTAGCTCACTCCACCACCCCAGTTCAGACATGGCCATATGCAAATCAGTCTGACCCTGTGCCTCATGGGAACAGCCCAGCCCGAACTGCCAAGCCATGTCTTCCCTGGACCGGAAACAAGCATCCTAGGACCGGTTTCTGGCATTTCAGCCGTCATCAGCCAGGCTTGCTTGAATCCAGTGGCAAAGTGAGCAAGGGACCCACGTCTGGGCATACCCCCGCCAACTTAGGGCGACCAAAGCGATACAAAAGGGGATGATGGACGGAACGTTTGAGCCAATCAAACACTCACCCCCAGTCAACTGATCTGGGTTTAATCCATCATCATTCTTTAGCTCACTCCACCACCCCAGTTCAGACATGGCCATATGCAAATCAGTCTGACCCTGTGCCTCATGGGAACAGTCCAGCCCGAACTGCCAAGCCATGTCTTCCCTGGACCGGAAACAAGCATCCTAGGACCGGTTTCTGGCATTTCAGCCGTCATCAGCCAGGCTTGCTTGAATCCAGTGGCAAAGTGAGCAAGGGGCCCACGTCTGGGCATACCCCCGCCAACTTAAGCGACCAAAGCGATACAAAAGGGGATGATGGACGGAACGTTTGAGCCAATCAAACACTCACCCCCAGTCAACTGATCTGGGTTTAATCCATCATCATTCTTTAGCTCACTCCACCACCCCAGTTCAGACATGGCCATATGCAAATCAGTCTGACCCTGTGCCTCATGGGAACAGTCCAGCCCGAACTGCCAAGCCATGTCTTCCCTGGACCGGAAACAAGCATCCTAGGACCGGTTTCTGGCATTTCAGCCGTCATCAGCCAGGCTTGCTTGAATCCAGTGGCAAAGTGAGCAAGGGACCCACGTCTGGGCATACCCCCGCCAACTTAGGGCGACCAAAGCGATACAAAGGGGATGATGGACGGAACGTTTGAGCCAATCAAACACTCACCCCCAGTCAACTGATCTGGGTTTAATCCATCATCATTCTTTAGCTCACTCCACCACCCCAGTTCAGACATGGCCATATGCAAATCAGTCTGACCCTGTGCCTCATGGGAGCAGTCCAGCCCGAATTGCCAAGCCATGTCTTCCCTGGACCGGAAACAAGCATCCTAGGACCGGTTTCTGGCATTTCAGCCGTCATCAGCCAGGCTTGCTTGAATCCAGTGGCAAAGTGAGCAAGGGACCCACGTCTGGGCATACCCCCGCCAACTTAGGGCGACCAAAGCGATACAAAAGGGGATGATGGACGGAACGTTTGAGCCAATCAAACACTCACCCCCAGTCAACTGATCTGGGTTTAATCCATCATCATTCTTTAGCTCACTCCACCACCCCAGTTCAGACATGGCCATATGCAAATCAGTCTGACCCTGTGCCTCATGGGAACAGTCCAGCCCGAACTGCCAAGCCATGTCTTCCCTGGACCGGAAACAAGCATCCTAGGACCGGTTTCTGGCATTTCAGCCGTCATCAGCCAGGCTTGCTTGAATCCAGTGGCAAAGTGAGCAAGGGACCCACGTCTGGGCATACCCCCGCCAACTTAGGGCGACCAAAGCGATACAAAAGGGGATGATGGACGGAACGTTTGAGCCAATCAAACACCCACCCCCAGTCAACTGATCTGGGTTTAATCCATCATCATTCTTTAGCTCACTCCACCACCCCAGTTCAGACATGGCCATATGCAAATCAGTCTGACCCTGTGCCTCATGGGAACAGTCCAGCCCGAACTGCCAAGCCATGTCTTCCCTGGACCGGAAACAAGCATCCTAGGACCGGTTTCTGGCATTTCAGCCGTCATCAGCCAGGCTTGCTTGAATCCAGTGGCAAAGTGAGCAAGGGACCCACGTCTGGGCATACCCCGCCAACTTAGGGCGACCAAAGCGATACAAAAGGGGATGATGGACGGAACGTTTGAGCCAATCAAACACTTACCCCCAGTCAACTGATCTGGGTTTAATCCATCATCATTCTTTAGCTCACTCCACCACCCCAGTTCAGACATGGCCATATGCAAATCAGTCTGACCCTGTGCCTCATGGGAACAGTCCAGCCCGAACTGCCAAGCCATGTCTTCCCTGGACCGGAAACAAGCATCCTAGGACCGGTTTCTGGCATTTCAGCCGTCATCAGCCAGGCTTGCTTGAATCCAGTGGCAAAGTGAGCAAGGGACCCACGTCTGGGCATACCCCCGCCAACTTAGGGCGACCAAAGCGATACAAAAGGGGATGATGGACGGAACGTTTGAGCCAATCAAACACTCACCCCCAGTCAACTGATCTGGGTTTAATCCATCATCATTCTTTAGCTCACTCCACCACCCCAGTTCAGACATGGCCATATGCAAATCAGTCTGACCCTGTGCCTCATGGGAACAGTCCAGCCCGAACTGCCAAGCCATGTCTTCCCTGGACCGGAAACAAGCATCCTAGGACCGGTTTCTGGCATTTCAGCCGTCATCAGCCAGGCTTGCTTGAATCCAGTGGCAAAGTGAGCAAGGGACCCACGTCTGGGCATACCCCCGCCAACTTAGGGCGACCAAGCGATACAAAGGGGATGATGGACGGAACGTTTGAGCCAATCAAACACTCACCCCCAGTCAACTGATCTGGGTTTAATCCATCATCATTCTTTAGCTCACTCCACCACCCCAGTTCAGACATGGCCATATGCAAATCAGTCTGACCCTGTGCCTCATGGGAACAGTCCAGCCCGAACTGCCAAGCCATGTCTTCCCTGGACCGGAAACAAGCATCCTAGGACCGGTTTCTGGCATTTCAGCCGTCATCTGCCAGGCTTGCTTGAATCCAGTGGCAAAGTGAGCAAGGGACCCACGTCTGGGCATACCCCCGCCAACTTAGGGCGACCAAAGGGATACAAAAGGGGATGGTGGACGGAACGTTTGAGCCAATCAAACACTCACCCCCAGTCAACTGATCTGGGTTTAATCCATCATCATTCTTTAGCTCACTCCACCACCCCAGTTCAGACATGGCCATATGCAAATCAGTCTGACCCTGTGCCTCATGGGAACAGTCCAGCCCGAATTGCCAAGCCATGTCTTCCCTGGACCGGAAACAAGCATCCTAGGACCGGTTTCTGGCATTTCAGCCGTCATCAGCCAGGCTTGCTTGAATCCAGTGGCAAAGTGAGCAAGGGACCCACGTCTGGGCATACCCCCGCCAACTTAGGGCGACCAAAGCGATACAAAAGGGGATGATGGACGGAACGTTTGAGCCAATCAAACACTCACTCCCAGTCAACTGATCTGGGTTTAATCCATCATCATTCTTTAGCTCACTCCACCACCCCAGTTCAGACATGGCCATATGCAAATCAGTCTGACCCTGTGCCTCATGGGAACAGTCCAGCCCGAACTGCCAAGCCATGTCTTCCCTGGACCGGAAACAAGCATCCTAGGACCGGTTTCTGGCATTTCAGCCGTCATCAGCCAGGCTTGCTTGAATCCAGTGGCAAAGTGAGCAAGGGACCCACGTCTGGGCATACCCCCGCCAATTTAGGGCGACCAAAGCGATACAAAAGGGGATGATGGACGGAACGTTTGAGCCAATCAAACACTCACCCCCAGTCAACTGATCTGGGTTTAATCCATCATCATTCTTTAGCTCACTCCACCACCCCAGTTCAGACATGGCCATATGCAAATCAGTCTGACCCTGTGCCTCATGGGAACAGTCCAGCCCGAACTGCCAAGCCATGTCTTCCCTGGACCGGAAACAAGCATCCTAGGACCGGTTTCTGGCATTTCAGCCATCATCAGCCAGGCTTGCTTGAATCCAGTGGCAAAGTGAGCAAGGGACCCACGTCTGGGCATACCCCCGCCAACTTAGGGCGACCAAAGCGATACAAAAGGGGATGATGGACGGAACGTTTGAGCCAATCAAACACTCACCCCCAGTCAACTGATCTGGGTTTAATCCATCATCATTCTTTAGCTCACTCCACCACCCCAGTTCAGACATGGCCATATGCAAATCAGTCTGACCCTGTGCCTCATGGGAACAGCCCAGCCCGAACTGCCAAGCCATGTCTTCCCTGGACCGGAAACAAGCATCCTAGGACCGGTTTCTGGCATTTCAGCCGTCATCAGCCAGGCTTGCTTGAATCCAGTGGCAAAGTGAGCAAGGGACCCACGTCTGGGCATACCCCCGCCAACTTAGGGCGACCAAAGCGATACAAAAGGGGATGATGGACGGAACGTTTGAGCCAATCAAACACTCACCCCCAGTCAACTGATCTGGGTTTAATCCATCATCATTCTTTAGCTCACTCCACCACCCCAGTTCAGACATGGCCATATGCAAATCAGTCTGACCCTGTGCCTCATGGGAACAGTCCAGCCCGAACTGCCAAGCCATGTCTTCCCTGGACCGGAAACAAGCATCCTAGGACCGGTTTCTGGCATTTCAGCCGTCATCAGCCAGGCTTGCTTGAATCCAGTGGCAAAGTGAGCAAGGGGCCCACGTCTGGGCATACCCCCGCCAACTTAAGCAGCAATACGTAACTGAACGAAGCACAC